>OW443317.2:8762500-9387500 GCA_937001585.2 Brachylomia viminalis
CGTTCCTCATACATTTTACACTACTAAAAGCAACAATAGTAAATGTAATTACATCTGGCTTGGCATCAAATAATAAAACCCACCCTTTAGGGTTGTCAGCTTAAACAAAAGCCCTGAAATTTTATTAATTCCTCTCCTGTCCGGGGTGAAATTAATCAGACATCCATAGCATGGAGTAATTTGGGAGTGAAACGGACTACGCTAGTCGAGTATACCGGAGCATTAATGCTTGCCTTGACAATGGGGGCGAAAAATGGATTTGAGAATTTAGGCTTTTATTTTAAAATATCCATAGTGTTTAAATATAATTCAACAAAGATAGACATTGATCACATATCTGTTTTTCAAACAGTCAATTCTGTTATGGTTACACATAAGCCTGATATATGAAACAGTTTCAATAGTATATTATGCGCCTTAAAGTCAAAAGCTGTTGACGATTTTACTCCCTGTATTTTATGCCTAAGCAGATGAGAAACTAGAAGTTGTACCAATTGTGAGTGGTTGGCTAATATTTATTAAAGAGTAACATTCTTTATGTCCAAGTTATTTATAAAGTACTGACAAAACATCGGGACCAACAAGACCATATCAAACCCTTTTAAAATGATTAAATGATGCAAATCGGGTATAAAATGCACGAAACAAGTGGCAACACATACAAAAAAAAAAAACCTCAGAACCTTTTCGCAGTCACTAAGCAAAACCACCACTAACTAAAATGTGGTTTTAACAAACAGTTAGTTCAAACGACTTTTAATTCTTGCAGAAAAGCGAAGACAAGTACAAACTTCCGCACTGCGGTATCCAAAGAAGAATTTATGTGACATTCTACTGTTACGGCTAATAAAATGTTCAACAAAATGGCCTTTATTGAACATCATTTTGTTTTTATATCGCGTAGTATCGTTATTTGTGATGGTAAATGGAAAATGGTCAAGTTAACATGACCTTTTGAGGGTTGAAAGATGACAGCGATCAGAGGGTTAGGTTATTAGCTTATGGGTTTAGGGTTACCTAGCTTATAAGAGAATTCAGAAATGAACCATTCTGTATACATATGCAATAGAAATAGGTAGGTACAATAATGGCAGCTACATTCTACGATTTTTCACTGAGGCCCTAAATATCCCTAAGTACAACAAACTAAAGACATTTTAGCTTATTATTATTTTAGCTAAAACTATTTTTTAGGTGTCAGATAACATGTCTATTGATGATGACAAATCAGGAAATGAATTCTGGTCACACACGTCCTTCAAATTTTTTTTCATATAGAGGCGTGTACAACCTGCTTTGGTTTGGCTGTTCCATCTTCGTTAGTAAAACGTCACACACGAGACAGGAAATACCATAAAAAAAGACAAGTGACAACTTGCTCACTGCGAGTTACCAATTTGTATTCAGGATTTACCAGATTCTGAATACACAAGCTGTTAGTAGTCAACCCTGATAAGGTTTAGGATTTTGAGAAAAAAAAAACAGAAAATTTAAACTTTACTAAGACTGAAACGACGTATTTGTCACAAAGATCTTTGATAAATGAGTTTTTGTTTTTTGTATAGGATATAAAGTTCACGAATACCTCCATAGAAAAGGGAGGATCCTCCGACCAGACGGGTGTCGTGTCTGGTGAGCAACTGCCCGACGATTTATGTCGGGGCGTTGTATACAATATGGTCCAAATAGTGACGTCAATAAAAAAAATACATTCCTCATACCTAGGGGTATCCGAAAATACCGCATGTATGTATGTAACTCGATTTTTGATAGTGTGGGAGATAACAATTAATTTATTTTTATTTTTGGGGAACTTCTTCGGGGACATCTTTAAAAAATTATAGCTTTTTTTCGACAAGATCTTATGATTTTTTTTTGCGATGGGACTATTATGAAAATCCATTTCATGTATAAAAAAAGTATCGTCCTAACATTAGTGCAACATAGAGTTCTTTTTTATCTAAAGTGAGAAATTTACATTCTTACGATTAAAACTTGATTTTCTTTTTCAATTTTAAAAATTACTTGTAGAACTTGAAACAACAGTAAAAAAAAATTAAGATTCCCCAAAAATAAAAATAAAATATTTATATGCCCTAAACTGTCAAAAATCGCGGAACATACATGGGGTATTTTTGGATACCCCTAAGTATGAGGAATCACTTTTTTTTTATTTACGTTTCTTTTGGTACCATCCGGTATTACATGCTAGTTGCGAGGTAAACTTAGCTTGCGCGATGCAGGATTTTGCGTGACGTCAGCGTGACGCGTAGTTCACATGTGGCGATGTACTGTGTACATAGATACATGTTAATATGGTAAAATAAACCCCTTTTCACGTGTTTTTTAACCTAGACGAGGTCGTTTTTCCTAGCCCACTACTCCCAGGTGAAACACCGAAACAAACTCAAAGATATATCTTTCTTTTAAAATCCATACAACTTCATGATTGTAATGGTCAGATTATATGATGTCCCAGGCTATATATAGCCTGAGGTAGTCGATTGAGGAAAGCACCACACTAGTTTAATTAGACTTATCCAGACATTGCATGCATGTGTCATATAACGTGAATCTCAACTTGGAACTTAAGGAGCTCAACGATCCGATGAAAAATATCTTAGTAAGGACACAGGAGTTAGCCGCATGAAGTACTAAAACTGCCAGAAAATCATGAAATCTATCCGTAAGATAATGATCTACAGACTTATCTTTTTATGGCGTGCAAGTGACATTGCCCCTTAATTCGGTAAAGCCTATCATTATGTGGTCGACTATATACTGCACAAATGAGAAAACTCAAAACTACAAAAGTAAGATAAACAAACTCATTACTTCCGTACAACTTAACACGGAAACGACTAAAATCTACGGATAATTAAACCTAAATTCCACAACAATTTTATTAACGACCGTTTAATCTATTCACGTCGCAAATTTAAGCAAATTGTGCCCGAAACTAGCGACAATATATTTACATCGCGAAGTCTGTGGGTTGATTACAAATTGTGGGACAAGAGACGCATCATGGAGGAGTGATGAAATGGAATGATAAGGTGAATGGTGCGATTGTTGTTAGGGAAGCGTCCACATCAAAGTTATGCAAAAACAAAGACAACTCTTCCCTGCTGCTGATAAAACTCTAATGACAATGTTAGAGTTAGCTTGCTCCAGCCGATAACATAGCCCTTACCAATAATGACCCTCTTTTAATTACAATATGCGCACTACAGTTGCAAATTAAAAATGGCATTTGTTTATACGCCAATTTTCCAAACCAAGCCAAACCTCCAAATGAAAGAAAGAAAAGAAAGAAAGAAAAATAGATTTATTTGTCACAGAAACACAACAAATGATATAATTTAGACGTTATCCCAACTTTACAATCAATCTTCACAGGAAAAATTCTTGTTTGGAGACAGAGAGTAGGCAAACGACGGATGTGATGTGACATCCCTGAATAAATGAAGACCTAAAAACGGAAATTACAAGACAGGTGAGAGTTAATGGAGTCATTATCAGCAGTGACGCCATGGATATAATAACTATTCATAAATTTAATTATGTTGAAAACTATTTGGATAAGTACTCCATGTACTAACTCCCCTGTGTTCAACCCGCATCCAACTTACGCCTACTCTCCTAATCTGAGTTACTTAGCCTTTCCACCGTCAATTTGTACATATAATGTACCGTGTATTAATTGCGCCTACTTGTCTACCAAGGGAACAGTTGAGCGACTTTCGTTTGTTTACAAAACTTTGGTTTAAGTTTTAGTAACATACATAAGTACTTTACTCCTATTAATAACTTTATCCTTGTCTATTTTGTTAGTTGACTTATGTAGAGTGTTTTGAATATGTTAAGACGTTATTGTTTAAAATCGACTTCAAAAAAAGAGGAGGTTTATCTCAGAACTATCGACTGGGTGAACCGATTTTAATTATTCTTTTTTATTTGAAAGCTGGTGCTTCTAGTGTGGTCCCAAAAAAAACCGCCTTTAATCGGACGTGGACGTGTAAGACGATCGTTTTCGAATTGGTTTGGGGTAGATACCATAACTAAAAAGTGAAAAATAAAAACTTTCTATCAACAAAAAACACCCCAGACGTAGCACTTTCTGGAGAACCACTGCGAAGGGTGGACAAATTTAAATATCTAGGCCACTGGGTCACTGAAGACCTTAAAGATAATTGTGACATTGAAAGGGAACGTAGGTCGCTGGCTGTCCGTTGTAACATGCTGGCCCGCAGGTTTGCACGCTGTACGAATCCAGTTAAAGTAACGCTTTTCAAAGCTTACTGTCAGTCTTTTTACACGTGCAGCCTGTGGGTCAACTTCACTCAGAGGGCATACAGCGACCTACGCGTTCAATATAATAATGCACTGAGAGTGCTGCTGCGGCTGCCGTGGCGATGTAGTGCGTCAGGGATGTTTGCAGATAATAATATTGGTGGTTTTGCCGCTATTATTAGGAACAGATGTGCATCCCTGATGTCTCGTGTTCGCGGCGGCACCAACAGCATTCTCAGTGTATTCATAGATCGGTGGGACTCCCCCATGTTGCGGAGGTGGATGCGGCTCCATGCCGAAATCTAATTATATATTTTTATGTGCCTGTAATCTACTAACACTAGAATTTAAGTTAAATTGTTACTAACCCTATGGACTCCGGTCTGAAAATAAAAATATTCTATTCTATTCTATTCTATTCTAAAAACCCGACTTTGAAAAAAATACTATTTACAATGTGAAAAATAACTTTAATTTCGGAAGTCGGTGGAAAAAACTAAAATACAGATCCAAAGACACGGACTTCCAAAATTAAAGTTATTTTTCACTTTGTAAGTAGTGTTTTTTTGGAAGCTGCGTATGTTTTTTTTTAATGTGTTTTTTCTAGTCATTTTCAACGTCTTCTTGAGTCTATTCCAATGTACTGGGCGCAGCATGTCTTCTTCTTTCATCATCTCTATCAGCCGTCATTTAAATGACCACCTTTCTAAGCCATATCGATGATCATCTTTCACATAATTCATCTATCGTTTCTTTAGTCTTCATCTTTAGTCTTATACACTCAAAAAATTCGTCACCTCGACACGTCCCATGACATGTTCAGACGAGGTTTGCAATTTTTTTTTAAAGTATTTTCATATGAGACCACATCCAGGTCCCGAACTAGGTAGAACCTGTACTACGGTAACCTGATGACTGATATATATACTGATACATATAAAACACCCAGACACAGGTGAAACAGACATGTTCACGCACACAAATGTTTGAGTTGTCCGGGGATCGAACCCAAGACCAGCGGCTCAGAAGGCAGGGTCGCTACCAACTGCTCCAACCGGTCAGTCCTATATTACAGACATTTACATAATTATATACAACGTGTCGTTTTGCATCCTCGTCAAATTTCAGGAGGCTGTTATGAAAGACATAAATAATCAAATAAAATTACGATCCTGCTCAATAATTACTTCATACTTGTTTTTTTAGATATTTAAGTTTGACAGTATTTCAGAATACTCTACTTTCAAAGAATAGAATCGCCCCGTTGCGTATGTGGTAGGCAGTGTCGCACGACTATGTCGCTGTGTGCATGCGTTACAGCTACAGCGCAGTTACAGGGCGGTATCACACGGACCCTACACATGCCGATTTCCGAAAATGACAAAAATTAAAAGTAAATACCTACTTATTTTATTATTGATTCGTGTCGAGAATCATTAGCATAGTTACCTCCTCGAATTTGACGAGGATGCAAAACCACACCTTGTATATTATTATAAATTATAGTCGCTTTTCGTGTCTGTCTGTATGACTGCGTTGTTCTTCTAAACTAGGCATTAGATTTTGATGCAGTTTTCATCAGCATTTAGAGAATTTATTCCAAAAGGTCAAGAACTTTGTGTGTGTGTTATGTGCTAACGCTACTCGTCTTCACGCACACATTCACAGCGTGTCTGTACACTTGGTTACCACAAATAAAGCGCGTGTCGTTTCGTGATATAAAAATACTGTATCATAGTTGTATATTAAAGTTACATATAATAATGAACGCTCGATGTTTATCTCTATACTTTCATACTATAATTCCTAATCAAGATATTGTAAGTATTAACCAATATTGGTCCAATATTATAAGAATCACGGACATTATTAAAAATTAAACTGTAATTATTCTTTCAAAGCACCTCTAAATGGAAATCAAATATTTGAACAATTTTATTCACCCTACCTTCGTCTTACGCTTGAGCACATAATGACTGCTAATTAAAATGGTAATTAGGTACAATCTTACTTATTCCACCTCAATCATAATAAAATATTAAAGAAATTTTGTTCCATAAGTAGTAGAGTCTAAAGAGTACCTTTTTGTTTGTTTCGCTCCCCTCGAAACAAAAAAAAGAGGGTAAAAAAGTACCTTCGGCTTTGGGGATAAGACCGGGGAGTGTGGGATTTTTACCTCGCTAAAACCACCCCGGTGGTCACCATCTGCACATGAAAGGGGGCGTCGATCCCAGACCCTCTCTGGGCAACGCTTGTTAGGGCACATCCCTGGGGACTTCCCGCGAGACTTCTCCCCAGAGATGTGGTGGGACAGTAAGGATTTGGGGGCCTTTTACAGTCGTAAAAGGCCCCCGAATCCTTTCTGTGCAAAAGTGCAGGGCAGCACGTGACCACTGTGGGCCGTTTACCCTAAGTAGAAGAGTCCCTTTTAAAAAACTTCAGGGAAATACTATGTTATAAGTATCTTTTTCTGTCGCCAAGCTACGTGGCTATGTTCTACTTTTCCTCTAGCGTTAATGTCAACAATATGGGTGCAATTGAAATCACTGACCTCTTTTCGGAGGGCAAATGTATGCATGAGGATTTTGCTACCTCGTTGGTCTACGGATCACAAGCGCTACTGCTGAGCTTGAGGTCCTAGGTTCGACTCCCAGGTCCGGCAATACGTTAGGTTACGTTTTTTTTTTTTTTTTTTTTTTTTTTTTAGGTTTTCCCAACAGGAATTTCTCCGTAGCAACCCGGAAGCTGGAATTTTTGTTGGCAATTGGCTCGCCAATTACAATAACTGGCAACTAGCGAAATGCAGTTCTACCTACTATAGGTAAATACACCTTCGCCTATCCCTTCAGGGCAAGCCGGTGTGATGTTATGTTGTGTGTTTATCGCCTGGAGGATGCCGATGATTTCTGTTACACTGTATAAAGCACGTTCTACAACGTATAACATTGTAGTAATAATAAAATTAGAGAAATAAGCAAAACACACTTATTTATAAATAAATTGAAGCGATTTCTGATCAAACTAGTAAAAAAATTATATAATATGGAACACAGAAATTCTTGTATAAATATGAATAAATAAATAAATAAATAATGTATCTACATAATTAAAATAAATAAAATATATAATTTAAATACAAAATTAATTTAATATAATATACTTATAAATTAATCTATTTAAATACATAATTTAATTAATACATACATATTATAACAAATACTTCTAAAATTACTTTTATTATGAAATGATAATGACTTATTGTTATGCAATACCTAAAAAATAAAAATAAATATAATGTACCTACACAAACATAATAATGTATACATATAAAATTATATACCGAATGAAACACACCTAATAATTTATAATATTTATAATAATATTGATTGGATTAAATTGCTATGCAGCCCTCTTCCTCTCTCCTAAATTTTTGCGTGCCCGACAGGGTCCATATTGTATCTTTAATTTGTTATTACCATCTCTGTAACATATGGAATGCAATAAAAAATTGAGTATTGAGTATTGAGTAATTATATCCCCACCTATTTCTATGTTCGCGTCGTGGCGGGGCTTACGCGCTCTTGAACTCTAGGTCTTTGCCAGTAGAGTTTACTTTGCCGAAACGGGTTTAGGGTAAGGAACCAGACCAAGAAAGATACATAAACTACTCGCAGGGCAGCATGTGGGAAGCTATTGGGCAATAGCGACCTCACAGACCCTATCTCCCGGAAGAAGTCATGTTCCTCACCTCTGGCTTGCCATTATTGGCTGGCTGGAGTGAGAACTGATGAGGAACAGAGCTTTCACCTCTTTCTTGCCTTTATTGGTTGGCTTGAATGGATATTCGCAAGAGCAAACGTGCTCGGAGAAAGGAAGTATTCCTGTAAGATGCTGGTAGGGATCTTGACCGTACTTCCAGGGTTGATAGCCGCGGAATACCTCGCCACTTCTCATAAGCACCCCAGGACATGTTTCCCCCTTGTCGCTACAACACTGTGTGCTAGCGACCGTTATAGGGGGCTCTTTATTGAGCGTGCAAGTCACCAACTGCCATTTTATCTGTGTATTTTATACAAAACATTTGTCAGGCAGGGGCCATAGTCTTTTCATAGTCAGGGGTCAGGTCATGACCAGGTCACTTAGCCATCCAAACCCATAATCCAATATCTTTGTTTCCATATCCTGCAATTGTCGCTGAGAAATGCATTACGCATCCCCGCTCGTGGGGGACGAGACGGGGTATGTGGGACTCCTGTCGGAATCCGCCACCGACAGTATACCCACAAAAACTCAGCGGTGTTCCCACATCGCCGTGATGGGAGGGCCATGGGAAATCGGCTCAGCCTTTACTTCCACAACCCTCCCGGCGTATGCCCGCCTAGCTGGCGGGCCCCGCATGCCCCCAAATTAACTGGGAGGCTACGGGAATAGTCCTTCACCAACTGGGGGTTGTCCTTGGGTGCACTTACATGGTGCGAAAAGGGATAGTCGTTGGTTGGCTTCTCATTTCATCAAAAACGTCTAACGTGCCTCTACGAGTTGTCTTTGGCCCCTCGTCCAGAGAAATGGCAAGAAAAATAAATAAAAATTGCCTATTATTGTCCCACTGCAAGGTCAAAGCTTCTTCTCATAGAGAGAAGTCACGAGCATTGATCACCACGCTTGCTCATGACGGATTGGCGGTTTCGGACTTAATATTATTTAGAAAGTCCATGTTTACATACGACCTGCGAGGGTTGCGGGAAAGTCCGAAAGGGTTACCGTGGCCCCTGGCACAGGCAACTGAAGGGACACGGTGGGTTTTAGTCAGTAACAGTCTGACACGCCCTCCCGCTCCGCCCAGAGCGGCAGAAGTTATTTGATGATTTCCCAAACTCAAAAAAAAAAGGTTTACATACGATGTTTTCCTTCACCGATGTCTATCTAATCTTCTAATATGAATTGGAAAAGTCACATTGGTGCTTGCCCGGATTTGAATCTCACAATCTCGTGCTTGTAAGACGAGGCTTTAATCACTAGGCCATCACGACATTTTGTTAATAATTTTCATCGACATGTAAAATATTAGGTACAAAATCAAATAAAAAACCTTCAATTTTTTTATTCCTGTTATCAAAATCTTTTGGGACCTAGCTTTTTATGAGTCCTTTCAACTTTGTTATTAAAATTGTCGCCTAAGAGCAATATTAAGATTAAAATCTGTTAATCCCGCGACCCTTGAGAGAACTGATGGTAGAAACGATAAAATTGCCCGCCCGTGTAATCTTTATAGGTAAAAGAATTAGGCTCGGGAGAGGTAAAAGGTTTAATTTTTATATTTATGAAATATTGAGTAATTCAATGTTTGTAAGAAATTGGTATATAATTGGAATTGGTTTAGCCATAAACGACAATTTAAATATGGGTATGACGATTGGCTTGATTACTCATTACTTGATTCTTCTGTCCTTATCCTCTTTCTTCTAGACCTGATTTTTTCTCCATACTTCTCTATAAAATTTGCTTGATTACTATTACATTCTCAACAATAGGGTATATACATGTATTTATTTCATATTTTTAATTCATTGCTTACACCGATAAAAAATAGTAAAAAATATAAATAGGGTTTAAAAAAATATTTAAAATAGAGAATAATTTTGAGCTGTTTAAACGCCGCCATTTTCGCTCGCTCTGTTGATGACGTCAAATACTATGTCCACTGACAGTCCAGACCATTGTTTACTACACAGGTGTTCTCGTTCTTAACTTATTTCACCATGAAAATGGCACATAACTAATTTATAAGTATTGCATTGTGCCTGAATGCAGAAACACTATCAGAAGTGCACCCGATAAAGTGTTTTTCCAGTCCCGATAGGTGCAAAAATACGTAAGGTATGGTGTAAGGTTATCAAAAGAGATGAAGTATCTGCACTATCCATCGATCAATAATAAAGTTCTTTATTAGTGATCGATGACATTATCTTGTTTACATTGTTGTGAATAAAAAATTATAGGTTATGTATTACGCCTCAATATATTTAGGATGGTATTTATGGCTAAAATAACGTAAACAATGTGTTATTATAGAATAATTTCCTTGCAGCTTTCACTCTTTTTACTTCAGCGGACGTAAAATTTTGATTTGAAAGAAAATTAGACGACATCATGAATGGGTCTATTCTTGGCAGATTATCTGATTATGCTTTTACAAAACCACTTCAGTCATTGTCTTAAATGATTTCTAATACTCAATATCTTTATTGCTTTACCATAATGCAAAAAAACATAACGTAAATATCTCACTAGTATACAAAAATTACACTTAAACAATAAATGAATTCACAACACACACGTTATAACTATATTTTGTAATCAAAAGCCTGCAATGCCATACAAATGTAAGCAATAACTTGTTGACATAGTATTTGACGTCACGTTTTGTTATAACCAATGGTGTTACGTTTTGCAGATTTGAATTTCCCTCGCTTAATAAGCACTTTTATTTATTATTTTAAGTAATTAAAAATATATTAATGACTAAAATAACGATTTATTTCAAATTTTGGGCCAATAAAGATTCGGAATAAAAATATTTGAACCAAATGCTTCTGGGACACTTAATATCAAGTCCCGCATGTCCTGTCAGCTCCACGTTACAGGATTTAATAGACGCTAGTGATGGCACCAAGTCTGTACGTAGCTGAATTCTGGGCCGAGTCCATTTAAATTGACATCGAGACGCTAAGAAGAAGAATAATGCGAAATTGCGTTTGTTTGTTTATTTGTTACGCTTTCACGTCTTAACTCCTCAACCGATCACAATGAAACATACACGTCTCAGAAAAAAAGGGGAGGGGTACAAAAAAGGATATAAGACAAAGGTCTTTCATCCAGAAAAATCCACATTAATGCGAGCAACTAGTTTTCAATAAAAATAAATAAAAGATTGTTTTCATTTTATTTTGACAAATTATTATTATTATTAATTTAGAACACGGGCGTCAAGAAAAACTATTTACTTCTGAATTTAAATGTCCTCGGCAAAATCTTACTTCAATAAATAATAATTAAACTACATCAAAGCCTCAGAGTAAAGGAGATGGAAAACAGTGGGTCCAAATTTCATAAGTTGAGATAAATGATCTAACAAATTAGTCTTATTTTATAACTTAGAATATTAAAAATCAGCTCAATTCTCAGTCGGGAAGCGGAGAAATCTGAGAAAGACACTTTTCGTGAGATTATCGAGTAAAATTGAGTTATCGATTACACCATTATAAAAATAAAACCTTCGCACTAGGTAATTAACTCAAAGTAATTAAATGCAGCATATATATCTAAATATCTAAATATTATTTACTGAAAAACCAATATAATGATTACCTATTTCGATTAAAATCTTATACTATTTGTTGGCGCCAGAGCCAGAGCGTGAACCACCGTATCCTAAACAACGCCTGCAGTACATATTTTTAAGCATGATTACTCACATGCTATCTATTATATATTTATATAATATAAATATATATATATATATATATATAATAAATATTGTATAATTTTACAAAGGTAAAATTCACCAATATTAGACTAAGAGTAAACATGTCATCATAAATCTCGTAACGTTATCTTGGTTAAAGTTTGTCAATTCATTAAAATGGTGAAACGATAATTTGTTCCTTTCCCATCGCACTTCACTAGCCATAAACCTAACATCTTTATTACCTCTCTTGTTGTTTTTGTAAATTTTCGTTTTATAAATACTTAGCAAACGTGCAGAGCATTTTTGCTGATGAACGTGGTCTCGGGGCGAGGGGCGGGTAGTAATCCCAGGCTCAAGGGCTTGGATTTTGGACATTCTATTTTTGACAAGTGGTATACGGTCGCTAGACGAACTATTAGCTCACACGGATGTGCCTACTCAAATGTCCTTTCTTTGGTTTTGTTCGTCGAATCATTGAGACCCATAAGTTTTGAGTTGAGTTGCACGATTGCTGACAATTGCGTGCACTGACTGTACAGGTCCACTCAAAATGTGTGGTTCTTTCCCCAAAAGACCATTTTAGATATCGATCCACATAGCCTTCAAATGATCTGACCAAGATTTTGTCTGGACTTTAAAAGAGACTGTGACCTCTGAGTTTGTTTCGGCCTTTTTTCTCAGAGTAGTCAGATAGGAAACGTTGGTTTAATGCTCTAAGGGAAACGCCGACCCCATCTAGTTTAAAAAAAAATATGATTGACGTGTAAAAGTGTTTGTTCAAACCTACTTACAGAAATATAATCATTTTATTCATATATTTCCCGATGTTTTGAGCTCCGTGAACTAATGAACGCTTCTCTCTTTATCTCTCACATTTAGTCGTATCTATAACTTAGTGTGTTTATTCATGTAAGACTTTAATCTTGTAAATGACAATTTCGCATCTTACTGGTGCGTGTTACCTTTGCCTACACAAGTGTCTTGCCTGACAACGTGAAGACCAATTACCGTAATTTAAAACGTTCAAATTCAAGTCGCAATCTCATCTCAGCGACAATCAAATGTCAATAATGTATACAATTTTTGACAGTTTGAGACTGAGATTAGAATGCGAACTTTCTTAAAAATACGAGAATTGCCCCTCAGGTCCCTGACAATGGAAATTCGTAGAAAACAGCATAAGCCATTTCGCATTACGACATATTTTTAATTTACGTCACTGACATGACAGCTGACTAAAATTGACACTAGACAGTTGCCGACTGCTCTTTCTGGCTCACAATGCTCACTCGTTTCGTGTTTTCCGATACGTTTTGAATGCTTTCTCGATTATTTTTGATTTTCAACAACCGCTGTTTTGTTTTTTACGGATTCTGACCCTGCCTACCTTGTGTACGACCCTTGCTTTCACCCTGGACACCGCTTAAACGTTTGACTTGGAATTTTTATTTTGGATTTTACCGCCGCCTTGTGGATTGGATATTGTTGAAACTATGACTTTGACTTCGTCGACTTTCTATTGTAGACGTCCTTTCCATATCTTCGTAGGTACCTGTTACGTTTGGTACTGTGGTATCAGGTACCTTCCTATGACTTCCAAGTCATTGACATTCATTCATATGACTTTTGAAACATTTACGGTCTACGGTATACACCAACCTCTAATAACTCAGCTCTCAAACTGTCAAAATTTACAAAATTTTCAGCGAGGGACTATTAATAAGTATAAATCAGTTTGAATCTTTTAATTCGCACCATTTTCATCTCGTTACATTTAGGACCAAGATTGTATGTAATCGTTTCCGACTCCTTTATGTGCCATTTTATTACCTAGTCTAAAAAATATAAATCTTGTAGTTCAGGCACTACCATTTACTGAAAGTTTTATTATAGACATTGTAGGATCCTGTTGATTCCGTTTTTAAGTTTAATATTATCACTTCACTGGCTCACTACCACACCAAGAGCTATCATGCAGACCTGCTTCACCTTGTCTATTTCCCGCCATTCCTCGTGATTGACAGATGACATTAATAATAATAATATAATATATATATATAACCGCAGGGCAGCATGTGGCGAGCTGTTGGGCAGTAGCGATCCCACGGACCCTACCGAGTGGAGGTTTGCAAGAGCAAACGTGCTCGGAGGAAGGTAGTATTCCAGTAAGGTGCTGGTAGGGATCTTGACCGTACTTCCGGGATTGTCCTGATAGCCGTGGAATACCTCTCCACTCCTCAAGCACCTCAGGAAGTGTTGCCTCCTTGTTGCTACGTCACTATGTGCTAGCGACCGTTTTCGGGGGCCCATTATTGAGTGTGCAAGTCACCCCCTGCCATTTTATCCGTGTATTACACCACATTGATCAGGCAGGGGACATAGTCCTTCCATAGTCTTAGGTAATCAATCCACTATAGCCACCCAATCCCACAGCCCAATATGTTTTGTTCCTATATTTTGCAATAGTCCTGCACCAACCGGGGGTTGTCCTTGGGTACACTTGCATAGTGCATACAGGGATAATCGTCGGTTAGTGCTTCAACACTTAAAATTGTCTAAGGGGCCTCTGCAAGTTGGCTTCGGCCCCTCGTACGCCTTCCAAAGGTCCGGGACCCTAGGGTCCCGAGAAATGTCAAGTACAATAATAATATCCTTTATTTCAGGCAACTAAGGCCCATAAAACATAAATAAGCATAAAACAATAACTATAAACTAATATGTATTAGTTTAATGTTACTGAACTGAGAGTTTGTGTATTAGTTTAGATATGTATCTAAAGGTAAAGACTACTGCACACGAAGTGACGGCGTCGAGTTACACTGCGAGGTGTTACGTAGCCGGCCGCGGAAACGCCGATACAGCACACCTTTCGGCCAAAACTCTTCCTTGAGGAAGGTCATCAAATAGTGTGTCGGAACGCGCACCACGAACGACTTGAAATTGGTGTCATGGCGCCCCTCCAACTTCTCCACCCTTTTTTTTTTTTTTTTTTGAGGATGGGAAATCATCAAATTACCCCTCCCGCTCTGGGTGGAGCGGAAGGGAGTGTCAGACTCTTACTGACTAAAACCCAGCCGTGTTCCTTCCTTGGCCCTTTATGTTCCGGGTCAGCGGTACCCCTTATGGATGATCCCGCTTTCCCGGCAGGCTTAGGCCCTAGTGGGCCCCCTCTTCGATGCTGACATCTCTTTGAGGCGCGCGTGGAACACGTACGCGCCGTCCGGCACGGGCCTGATCCTGATCGGACGGTGAGCTACCCATTACTCACCGCCCGCAGGCCCGCGCCTACGGTGGCCGGGAGTCGTCACGCGGCTCCCGACGCCCGGAGCGTCCACCGCGGCGGCTTGGACGGGAGACTCTCTCCCTCTCCCGTCCCGCCGCCTCCTTCGCTAGCATGACTGCTTCGCAGAAGGAGGCGACTGCCTCCCACTCCCCCTCGCCCCGGACCATGGCTTGAACCAAGGCCGGGCGTGAGAGGTCGCCGCCGCTGCCGATCACCTCTACGAGGACACGGCGGTGCTCCGCCCATGCAGGGCAGGCCCCTACCGTATGCTCCACCGTGTCCTCGGGGCGATCATCGCAGTGGTGACACCCGGGCGTTTCCTCCCGCCTGATGATGTGCAGGAACCTCCCGAAGCTTCCGTGTCCGGTGAGAACCTGCGTCAGGCGGTAGGTGAGGACGCCGTGACGCCTCTCTAGCCACTCCTCAAAGAGGGGTCTTACCGCCGCTATCGTGGCGTGCCCTGCGCTGGGTTGCGACAGTCGCTCTTTCCATGCCGCCATGAGATCGCGCCGGAGGTCCGTCCGCTCCGCCGCGATTTGCCGCGGAAGCGGGGTTTCCCCCCGGCGTAGTGCCTCCGCGCGCCACTCATACAGGCGCGCGAGGACTATCGCCTCCAGATCCCACGGTGGCAGTCCGGCAAGGAGGCTTGCCGCCTCGTCCGAGATCGTGCGGTAGCCCCGGATCAGCCTTACGGCTACCACCTTTTGGGGCGTGTTCAGATAGTGGGCGGCTCTCCGCCGCAGTGAACGCGCCCACACCGGGGCCCCATATGTAGCCATGGACCGCACGACCCCCGCGTAAAGCCTCCGGCAGGAGGCGTTTGGACCCCTCAGGTTGGGCAGGAGCCGCTTGAGGGCGGCCCCAGTCCGTTCCAGTTTGGGGGCCAAATGTCGGAAGTGCTCCACGAAGTTCCACCGGCTATCGAGCACGAGTCCTAAGTACTTAATCGTGGACTCGACGCCGATGTGAACCCCTCCTGCCGTTAGTTGGGATCCCGATGGTGGCCTGTTCCGGGGCCCATGGAAAGACATGGCCTCGGACTTGTGCAAAGCCACCTCGAGACCCAACTGCCGGATCCTCTCCACGACTATCGCAACCCCGCGTGTCATCGCGTCGGCCGCCGCCTGATGCGACCTCCCCTGCACCAGGACCAGCGTGTCGTCAGCGTAGCACACCACGCTGACGCCATCAGGGAGGTCGGCCCGCAGCACCCAGTCGTAACCGATGTCTCACAGGAGCGGCCCTAGTACCGATCCCTGTGGGACACCGCACGACATCTCTCGCCGGTTCCACTCCCCATCGCGACCGGGGTAGATGACGGCTCTGTCCGTCAGATATGCCTCGACTATTCGACGGAGGTAGGTTGGCACCCGGTGATACCGGAGTGCCTCCCCAATGCAACTCCAGGGCAGGGTGTTAAATGCGTTAGCGATGTCGAGTGACACCGCCACGACAACCCCGCCCCGAGACACCGCGAGCCCCCCCGTCGAGCGCCCCTTGCGGAAGCCGAACTGACTATCCGCAAAATCCGGCCCCGTCCTCACCAGGTGCCCGACGAGGCGGCCTGCAATTACTCTCTCAAAGAGCTTGCCGACCTCGTCGAGCAGCACAATGGGCCGGTATGCGGACGGAGAGTCCGCAGGGCGCCCTGGCTTCCGAATGAGGACCAGCTTCCCCGTCTTCCAACGGAGTGGAAACTGGCCTCTCTCCATACATGCGCTTAAGAGCGCCTCCAGTCGAGGCCCAAGAGCCGTCGAGGCCAGGACCCAGACTTTCCCTGGCAGGCCGTCGGGTCCTGGGGCGGTATTTTTGGCCTTCAGCCTACCTACCGCCACTCTCAGATCTACCCCGGTCACTTCAGGGGTGTCGTCGTCGTCCGCGTGGTCCGTTTCAGGCACCGCGAGCGGCGGAGCCATGGGCGGGGGAGTATGCTCCCCACGTGAAGGGAACAGAGCGCTCACCGCCTCCTCCACCAGCTGGGGGCGGAGACTCTGCGTCAGCGGGGGGGCCCAGGTACGGAGTTTATTCCGCACCATTTTGTAAGGGCGCCCCCATGGATCTCCGTTCAGAGTCTCCACCAACTCCTCGCGGGCCGTATATTTGGCCCGCTGGACAGCCTCTTGGAGGGCGGTCTTCGCCGCTCTGTATCCCTCGTACAGCTCCGCCTCCGTCGCTTCCGCATCCGGAGGGCGGATGCGGAGCCTACGGTGCCTGGAGTACAGGTGTCGCATTGCGACGCACGCCTTGCGTAGCGTCTTCAGCTCCTGCGACCACCAGTACACCTGACGTCGGGCGCTTCCTGGACGGACTCGGGGTATTGCCACGTCGCAAATCTCGGACATGGCCTCCCGGAACCACTCCGCCTCATCGTCAATATCGGCAGGCCTGTCCGGTGATGACACCCAGGCCTGCACGATCGAGGCTTCCAGGAGGAGCTCCCGGTCCATCTGCTTCAGCGCCCACCGCGGACCACTCAGGGCCTGTTGGACCGGTGCGCTAGAGGTCTGGGCGGAGACGTCGAACCGGATATACCGGTGGTCGGAGTAGGTCTCCACCTCCTCCATGACGCGCCAGTCAATGACACGCTGTGACAGAGCGGGGCTGGCAAACGAGATGTCCACCACAGACTCACCCCGCATCCGCACACACGTGGGAACAGAGCCCCGATTTAGGAAGACCAGGCCTGTCTCCAGAGCCCAGTCCTCCACCATCCTGCCCCGCACATCAGTGTTACGGGAACCCCAAGCCAGATTTTTGGCGTTGAAGTCCCCGAGCACTAGCACGGGGAAGCGATGGTACCCGGCGACGACGACACTTAACTCTGTTAAAGAGTTCTGGAACTCGGCGAGAGTTCGGCTCGGAGAGAAGTACACTCCCACTACTACTATCTCCCCGAACCGTGCTGCTACGCACCCCTGTCCCTTCGTGACACCTTCGAGGGATGGGGTGCCGGCGGCGGCCGACGAAATTATGGTCACTGAGCCGCTCAGGTCCTCAACCCAGTCATCCCTGGGCAGGACAAAATACGGCTCAGCGACCACGGCAATGTTAATCGACCACTGCGCCATGCTCTGGAGCAACAGGTCCTGAGCGCAAGCGCAGTGGTTGATGTTCGCCTGGAGGAGTCTCAATGGAGCCGTTACTCCTCCATTTCAGTCTCCTCCCGGGTGGCGGCAGTGGCGGCGGCGGCAACAGTGGCAGTGGCACTGGCCGCGGTGACGGTGGTTGTGGCTACGGTGGCGGAGGGCCTGCCTCTCCTCCTGGTTCCGGCGGGTGGAGCGCAGGACTTACTGCCCGCCCGGTGATCGGCCGGCTTGCCAGCACCCGCACATGCTGCGCAGTGCGGCGCGGCTTCGCACGAGTCGGCCTTATGTCCGGGCTGACCGCAGCGGAAGCACAGAGTGCTGCGGTCCACCTCCGAGGTGCACTGGACGCCAACGTGGTGCCCCACATGGCATCGGAAGCACCTCAGAGGTCTGGGGTCCAGCAGTTTAACCTGCGCCGAAACCCAGCCCACCAGAAGCCTTCGGCCCTCCACAATCTTTTTGGCCGCCGTCACGGGGCAGCTTACCGTTACGGTTCGCATACCCGCGGGGTCCGGACGTATGGTGCCCGCCTTCACCTGGTCGGCCAGACACCCGCCCGTCCTGACGACGGCGGCCACCACCTCTCCCTCCGTTACGGAGTCATCCAGGCCCAAGACTCGCATGTCTGCGCACTTGACGGGCCTGGAGACTCGAGCCTCGTCCGCATTGAGGGACGCCCTTAGCTTCTCAGCTAAGGCGTCAGCGGTGGGGCCACTTGTCGCACCGGGGATCTCCAGCATGCGGGCGCCAGTTGCGGTCACCCTGTGCCGGAGGCCCTCGGTGATCCCCAGCTCCTGGAGGTCTACCGTCTCCCTCGCATTGGTGAGCACGTCACGGTACGTCACGCCCCTCTTTACCGCGTCCGGCTGTAGCGTGATCACTACAGCCGCGGTCTTAGGGGCGCGGAGCCTTGCCGCGACGGCTCGCTCCTTGCGGCGCCGCCTTTGCCCCTTTTTTCTGGCCGCCTTGGCCGCCTTCTTTTTCTCCCCGACCACCTGCTGTGATGTAGGGGGGGGAGGAGGGGTTGAGTAAACAACGTGATGCGTAGTTCTCCAAGAGCCGGCTGATCACTGACTCCTGTTCCTTTAATTAGTAACGTATATATACATACGAGCTATGTGACAATATGCATAAACTAAGACTACGAACACAGCATATCTATCTTAACTTAAACTATGTGCTATACGTGATGTTCTGATGTACGTGACTCTACACCACATCACCCCTCTTAAATGAAAAAAAAACTAAATTACAATGTGTTTTTTTTCCCCTATACACTTTAAACTTTACTCTAACTCTTACAATATAATTTTGTTCTATTTTTATGAACCACATCTATCTTATTTTTATATTTAACAATAACATTTGGTGACTCATCCCTTACAACTTCAAACGGTCCATTATAAATGCATTCCAATTTATTGCCTGTCTCGTTTCTCACCAATACCCAGTCACCTTCCTTATAAGCTATAGAATTAAGTTTCTTATCATAACAATGTTTCCTCGCTAACTTACTTGCTATCAAATTCTCTCTCGCATCATTCTGAGCCCTTTGCAATCTATACTTAAATTCTAAAGGATAATCATCAAAATTATACAAAGGTTCAACACTTTCACCTCGCAGATTACTTGGCAACCTACAAATTTTACCGAAAACTAATTCATAAGGTGTATATTTGGTCACAGTATTAACTGTTGTGTTATAAGAAAAACACCAATATGGAATCCAAGAACTCCACGATGATGGATTATTATTCGTCTGTATTCTTAAATACGCACCTAAAGTCTTATGAACGTTTTCCAAAGATCCTATACTTTCATGATGATATGATGTTAACAAGATCTTATTGATGCCCAAGATATTACACAGCTCCACCATTACTTTTGAAACGAACTCAGAGCCCCTATCCGTAGCAATTGCCCGCGGTATCCCATATCTCAAAACAAAATTCTCTACCAAAGCTTTTGCTACCTCATTTGCGGATTTATTCTTTAATGGATAAGCCTCCACAAACTTCGTAAGCTCACACTGAAGAGTCAATATGTAAACATTGCCTTTTTCGTCCCTATCCAACGGTCCCACTACATCTAAATAAATCTTCTCAAACGACGTAGATGCAGTAGTAGTAATTGTCATCGGCTCCCTAGTATGCCTAGAGAACTTTTGCTTCTTACACGTATCACATTTCCCAATGTACTCCATTACATCTTTCCCAATAGATGGCCAATAATAATACTTCTTTATATTATTCACCATCCTGCGTATACCTGCATGACCACTCGTGGGTAAAATATGAAAATCATTCAAAATAACTTCCTTCTCATCCTTTCCTTCCACTCTCCGCAAATCCTTCACCACACACATTTTAAAATCTCCACACATGGAACTACCATTTCCCTTCAAATATTTTGCCATTCTTGTAATAAAATTAACGTTATAACGATTTTTAAAAATAACAACTTCTTTTATGCCTTTTCCAATACAAAAAATGACTATGTCTTTCGACAACTCGTCTCGCGATGATGCCGATAAAGATTCATAGTTCACATAAATACTCGAGTTTTCTGGCATATACACTAAATTGCGCGACTTCGAAAATACCTTTTTACCATTAGTGTTACGTAACATCTTCTCCCATCCATTCAAACATATCTCAACGTCATTTCCTCGTTTTTTAAGAACTTCCACGATCCTAGGGTGATCAGTCCCAGATACCACGGAGTCCGTACCACATACATCTGGCTCTTCCAACTGCTTGTACTGCGCTCTTGTCATTACGGATATAGTCTTTTCTCGCATGGTCTTCAAATCTTCACTCGTAATTACTATCCTAGAAAGCGCATCCGGTAGCACATTTTCTTTCCCCTTAATATATTCAACCTCAAAATCGTACTCTTCTAAACACAAACGAAACTTAGTCAACCTACTTGATGGATCGGTCATGTTAAACAA
The DNA here is from genome assembly GCA_937001585.2 of Brachylomia viminalis. Classification (NCBI taxonomy): domain Eukaryota; kingdom Metazoa; phylum Arthropoda; class Insecta; order Lepidoptera; family Noctuidae; genus Brachylomia; species Brachylomia viminalis. Next base: position 8,783,584 of record OW443317.2, read on the forward strand.
ATACAATAGCGGCCGGTGATCCGTTTTTACGACGAACCTCCGTCCGTACAAATATGGCCTAAAATATTTAACTGACCAAACTATCGCCAATAACTCCTTCTCTATTATAGGATAATTTAACTCACTCTTCTAAACACTACACAATCTTCTGCTCTGTTAACGGGGAAATACCTAACCACCTCACACCGCGGAGGAATAGTCAACACGTAACCATAGGACTTAAGCGGTATCGAAACCGTCTGCCGTCCACAATCCTCAAGAGACAACCTGTTTACCGAAAAATCTATAATACCACTATACCTCTGCAAGAAATCCTGGCCCAATATGCCAACCGACTTACATGGCAAATCATCAAATACATAAAACTTATGCACGAACGAACACCGCCCGTACCCCAACTTCAAGCACACATAACCTATAGCCCGCAAACTACCTCCTACACCATTAACCACTAAGTCTTCCTTTACTACTTTACAGCACAAAGCGTTGTTGCTCAAGAAACTGCTCTTTACGGCCGATATCGACGCACCCGTATCCACCAACCATTCCGTATCTACACTATCCACTAGTAAATTAACCCAGTTAATACTATCGCAAGCTAAAATATGCTTAGCCTCGAAAAAACTGAGTCTCACTCAAATGCCCGCCTTCGCTACCCCGTGACATTGACATTGCGCCTGAGTCAGCATCGCCCCGCGCATGCTCAAAACACGCTACGTGCCGCCGACCTTGCTGAGTCTGCCGTCCTCGACGAGCATTATTGCCGCGACCGCGCATTCCACTGCTATGCCATACGTTGACATTCTTGTGCGTACGCCCAACAGCTGTTCTTTGCCATGCGCGCTCATTTCCTACAGCGTGCCGCGTATAACAATTTCCACGATTCCTACTGCCCGTAGGAAAACTACCTCTTGCAGGCCAGCGCTGGTACGTCATGACTTGCGCCTGCGAAGCACAATCTTCGTCTTCTGCCACCCTGATTGCATCTTTCAAACAAGTTAAATTCCGCGCCGTAATGACCGTACCAAGACGTTGATTACGAAGTCCGTCAGCAAACTTCCTAATCGCATATTTTTCGTTCAACGGCTGCAAAATCTTATAAGCTTCCGAACTTTCCCCGGCTTGAGAAATAGTCAAATTGACCATTAACTTCTCTATTTCCGCACCGAAATCCGCGACCGTTTTACCATTTTGCCTAGCGCGAGCAAGCTTGGCTTGTACAGCTACGTCCGACTCCACCGTCAATAAATGTTTCTTCATATCAGCCAAGAGACTCCCCACCGTTGCGTAATTGGAGGACAACCGAATCCTAGCCCCCTGGGTAAGTCGTGTAGTTAGCACGAATTTAATTAAAAGAGCACTATCAGCCCCCTCTAACATTGAGCTATATAAACCTACGGCATCAATCAAATCTTGAGTTACTTGCTCATCCCCACTCATTTTCGGTAGCAAACTAACCGCTGTTCTCAATGAAAACTTTTCCGCCGCCATCTCTTGTTCGATTCTGTTCCCGTCCTCAAACTTTATAGTCTCTACGTACAAATTTTCTATCTTACCTACCAACTGCGCTAACTCTTCCGAAAATTTGGTTGACCTTGAAACTATACACTTAAATCTACCGTATAAGGCTTTCGCGTTGCTTATCTTCTCGTCAAAATTCCTGCCTTTCCGCCTACTAGGACCCAATTTAACAATTGACTCCCTTATCAACTTAAGTTGTATAAATAGTGACGTTAACTCTACTTCCATTTAACACTATTGTCTCTAAATTTACCGACGACTGCAAACACTCGCCACAACACTTAAGTTCACATTGAAATCACTTACTCCCCTCGTTGCTCCGTCCGCTCCCGGTCAGACCATCTGCACAGCTTTCTGAACCTCCCGCTGGTTGATCTTTTCTTCGATCCAATTCTGGTGACACCTTCTGTACATCCGGACTGCCACGCCAATGATAACAACCGCCAAACACACAGCAATGAACAACAGCACCGTGTTGATAGCTGCTATCTGCTCCTGCGTAACCGCCGCGACATTTGAGCCACCCGCCGCCGTCTGAGCGACAATGACCTCCTCCTTTGATGTTGTGCTCCCCATGGCCCGTGACCCGACGTGACGTGCAAAATCAACTAAACTGCGATTTCGACTTGCCCCCACCGGCAACTATAACGCTGTCCACCCGACTGGCAGGCCGACTGGCAGGCCGACTGGCAGGGTCGCCATGTGATGTAGGGGGGGGAGGAGGGGTTGAGTAAACAACGTGATGCGTAGTTCTCCAAGAGCCGGCTGATCACTGACTCCTGTTCCTTTAATTAGTAACGTATATATACATACGAGCTATGTGACAATATGCATAAACTAAGACTACGAACACAGCATATCTATCTTAACTTAAACTATGTGCTATACGTGATGTTCTGATGTACGTGACTCTACACCACACTGCCACCCGGCGTCAGTCGTGGGAGATTCATGTGGCCGGGAAGTAGGCTCTGGGGCCTGCGCCTCCCGTGCCGTCCTGCCCTTACTGTTCCTAGCCCCTGCTGGTGTTTTGCTGGCCGGCGTCTGCATTGCCGGCGCCGGGGCTCCACCGGCTAACGCCGGTTTTGCCTGGGCTCCGCCTGCCGACACCTGGGCTCCGCCTGCCGACGCCGGTTTGGCCGGCGGCTGGGCCCGGCCAGACGGCCCGGGCTTAGGGGCGGCGGCTCCCGCAGCAGCCGCATACGAAGCCACCCTCGGCCTCGGTGCCGTCCTGCCCGCTAGTGGTGGACGCAGGACTATGCCCTCCAGGACGGAGAACCGCGCCTGGAAGGCCGCCAGCTCCTGCCGAACCAGATTGAGGACCTGGTTCTCCTCCGGAATGGGCTGGCTTGGCCGAACGGGCTGGTTTGGCTCCTGTTCCGCCTGCACCTGCCCGCTGCCGGTGGCCTTCAGGCCAGCCAGGTCCTCCCTCAGCCTCCCATTCTCCTCCCGGAGAAGTTTCATGGCGGCCGTCAGGCGAGCGACCTCCGCCCGCAGTTCGGCCACTTCGCCGCCCGAAGGCCCGTTGATTTTGGCCGCCTCCACCGCCGCCATGATGGAGGCCGTTGCCGCGACCACGGCCCTGCTTTTGGAGGACTTGATCTTCTTCAGGGTCACCTTCCGAACCTCAGCCTCTACTACCTCCTTGAGGCTGGTTGTACAGGCCTCGTTGTTGTCCGGGCGTGGACGGAAGTGGGCAAGGGGGGAAAGGCCAAAAAGCCCAAGCCCGCTGCGACTGCTTCGGCAGCCCAGAAGGCTCCGGCGGGCGGGAGGAAGTTGGTTCCTCCCAAAACTGCAGCGGTCGTGGTGACCATCACCCCGGAGGCCGCGGAGCGGGGCGAAACGTACGAGTCCGTCCTAAGACGGGCTCGTGCTAACGCGGATCCCTCCCGGCTGGGGATTGGAAACATCACGTGCCGCCGCACCCAGGCCGGAGCCCGACTTTTTGAGTTCGGGGGCGATCAGCGCGGCGCAAACGCGGACCTCTTTGCAACAAAGTTGCAGGAGGTCATCGCGGATGTGGCGACGGTCGCCAGACCAGTCAAGACCGCATCCTTGGAGGTGATCGATATGGACGATTCGGTCACTAAAGAGGATGTGGTGGCGGCCGTTGCCACCGCGGGAGGCTGCAGCGCTAGTGCGGTAAGGGGGGGAGCCATCAGGCCCGGCCGCCGTGGCATGGGCGCCATCCGCGTCGAGTGCCCAGTCGCCGCGGCGGCGGCCGCCCTTAAGGCGACCAAGGGACGCCTGCTCGTGGGCTTCTGCTCGGCTGTGGTCCGGCTGCTTGAGGACAAGCCTGCGCGCTGCTTCAAGTGCTTCGCGCCGGGCCACACCCGATCTACGTGTCCCTCCAAGTTCGACTGGGGAGAGTCTTGCTTCCGGTGCGGACAGGAGGGACACAGGAGTGCCACTTGCGGTGCCGCCACGCCACACTGCCCGGCGTGTGCTGCCAGTGGTCGCCCCGCGGGGCACAAGATGGGGGGCAGGAATTGCCAGCCGCCCACGAAGAAGGGCATAGTGCCGGCGCAGGTTCGCCCTGTCGCCGCCACCGCCGCTGTCGCCGCCGCTGTAACTCCAGCTCCAGCGGCGGTAGCTGAGGAGGGGGGTGCGATGTCGGAATAATGGTTTCCAATCATCGCATCCTCCAGGCGAACACCAACCACTGCAGAGCGGCCCAGGACCTGCTGGTGCAGGCCGTGGCTGAGTGGTCGGTGAACGTAGCGGTGGTTGCCGAGCCCTACTCGATCCCCAGCAGTTGGCTGGGTGACGACGACGGCTTGGTGGCACTAGCGGCGCGGTCCTCCACAGACTCCCCTCCCCTCTCGCTATTAGAGAGGGGACCGGGATACGTGGCCGCCGCGTGGGGAGAGGTAGCCCTCGTGGGCGTCTATTTCTCCCCAAACCGCCCTCTTCAGGACTTCGAGAACTATCTCGGAGTCCTGGCCGCCGTGGTCGGAAGGGCGGCGCCGCGTCAGGTCTCCGTATTGGGAGACCTGAATGCCAAGTCGGTGACCTGGGGCAACCGGGCCACCGACCCTCGCGGGCGGGCAGTGGAGATGTGGGCGGCCTCCTCTGGGCTCTCCCTCCTTAACAGAGGGAACGTCCAGACATGCGTGCGGCGGCAGGGTGGCTCGATAGTGGACGTCACCTTTGCCACCCCTGCGTTGGCCGCGCGCGTGCTGAACTGGCGGGTGGACCTGGTGGAGACTATGTCGGACCACCGCTATGTGCGGTTCGACATCTCCGCCAGTGGCCCCGGAGCGGTGCAGCCCCTCTCGGGGCGATCACCGTTCCCGCGGTGGGCTTTCACCCGCCTGGACAGGGAGGCAGCGGCGGAGGCGGCGTTCATCCAGGACTGGCTGTCGCCGCCTACCGCCGGCCTGGATGTGGACACCGCGGCGGGCCAGCTGAGGGAGTCTCTGACCGAGGTATGCAACTCCAGCATGCCCCGGTCTCGCCGCCCGGCTCCCCGCCGCGCCGTCTATTGGTGGTCGGAGGAACTGGCGGGGCTCAGAACCGCCTGCGTGGCGGCCAAGAGGGCCTACACGCGGAGTCGGCGGCGGCGTCGACGCAACCGGCCCGACGAGGACCGCCTCTACGAGGTGTACGTGGAGGCAAAAATGGGCCTCGATCGGGCCATCGCCGCCGCTAAAGACTCGGCGAGAGCCGAGCTGCTGGAGGGTCTCGACAACGACCCTTACGGGAGACCGTATAAGGCGGCGCGCAACAAATTGCGCCCCTTTGGTCCCCCGGTTGTCGAGACCCTGGAGCCCACATTTCTGGATGGGGTGGTTCAGTCCCTGTTTCCGTGCAGGGACAACTTCACCCCGCCAGTGATGTGTGGAGCCCCGCTGGAGGATGAGGAGGAAGAGGAGGCTCCCTCTCCTGTCACGGAGTCGGAACTTGGCGCAGCGATTGTGCATATCCGCGCCAAGAAGACGGCTCCGGGCCCCGACGGTGTCCCGGCGAGGGTGGTGGCAATTGCCGCCACCCAAATGGAGGAGCGGTTTCGGGACCTCTTCAGCGCATGCCTTGCGTCTGGAAGGTTCCCGAAACCGTGGAAGGAGGGGCAGTTGTGCCTCCTCCGCAAGGAGGGCCGCCCTGCAGACTCCCCCTCGGCATACCGGCCCATCGTTCTGCTCGATGAGGTCGGAAAAATGTTCGAGGGGATAATCGCTGCCCGCCTAAAGGGCCATATGCGGCGTATCGGGCCGGACTTGTCGGACGCTCAGTTCGGTTTTCGGGCTGAGCGTTCGACGGTGGACGCGCTGGCCTGCCTCAAGAGGCAGGTGAAGGAGGCGGTGGAGGTGGGGGACGGATTGTTGGCGGTGTCATTCGACATAGCCAACGCCTTCAACTCTGTTCCCCACAGCACCATCCTAGAGGCACTCCGATTCCACGGGGTGCCTCGATATATGCGGCGTCTACTGGCCAGCTACCTGGAGGATCGGGCGATCGTCCTCGTGAACAGGGCTGGCCAAGTCCGGCGGTACGCAGTCGAGGCCGGCGTTCCACAGGGGTCAGTCCTGGGACCTCTCCTCTGGAACGTCGGCTACGACTGGCTCTTGCGGGGAACTCTCCTCCGAGGTACGAGTGTCGTCTGCTACGCGGATGACACTCTCCTCACCGCCCGGGGGGAGAGTTTCAGGGAGGCGGCCAACTTGGCCTCGGCGGGCGGATCCTTGGTCGCAGGGAGGATCCGCCGCCTAGGATTGACGGTGGCGCTGCACAAGACCGAGGCTGTGTTCTTCCACGGGCCTCGGCAGCGCCAACCACCAGACGCCCACATATTTGTGGAGGGCGTCCGAATCGAGGTGAAGGCCCAGATGAAATATCTGGGCCTTGTACTCGACAGCAGGTGGCGTTTCGGCCCGCATTTTAGCGGGCTGTCGACGCGCCTGCTGAAGACTGCGGGCGCCCTCTCGTGGCTGCTCCCCAATTTGGGGGGGCCCAGCGCGCGATGCCGGCAACTTTACGCCGGCATCTTGAGGAGTATGGCCCTCTACGGGGCCCCAATCTGGGAGGACTCCCTCCAAAGGCGGGAGAACGCCGCGGCCTTGCGGGCCCCCCAAAGGGCCATAGCTCAGCGGGTGTCGCGGGCCTACCGCACGGTGGGCTTCGCGGCAGCGTGTGCTCTGGCTGGCACCCCTCCTTGGGAACTCGAGGCGTGGGTGCTCGCCAGAGTATACGAATGGACGGCGGGGCGGAGGGCGAGAGGAGAACGCCCCGCCCCGGAAGAGCGGGAGGCCGTCCGGCGGGAGGCGAGGGACGCCATCGTCGTCCATTGGACGAGGGACCTCGCCACCGCAGCCTTCGGCCGTCAAGCCCTCGACGCGATCGGGCCGGTCCTGCCAGACTGGCTCGATCGGTCGCATGGGTTCCTCTCGTTCCGTCTGGTGCAGGTGCTGTCCGGACACGGTTGTTTCGGATCGTACCTGCACCGAATCGGACGGGAGGAGACACCGTCGTGCCACGACTGCGGTGCGGCGGAGGACGCGGCGCAGCACACCCTCGCGGTGTGCCCGTCGTGGTCCGAGCCGCGCCGCAGTCTCACTGCGGTGATCGGACCGGACCTCTCACTCCCCGGTTTGGTCAACGCCATGCTGGGCGATGAGAGGTCCTGGGCGGCAGTGGCCTCCTTCTGCGAACACGTCATGTCCCAGAAGGAGGCGGCGGAGCGCGCGCGGGAGGACGATCCTCACGCGGCGGCGCTCCGAAGACGGAGGAGGGGTCGGAGAAGACGTCAGTATGACGGCCATCAGCGACTCCTCCCCGGTGGAGGCCAGCAGGCAACGGGTGCGGGGGCACCCTTGCCTGTATTGCACGGGCCTCCACCAGTGTCGGACGGGAATGGCCAGGTGTTCCCGGCCATTCCCGTAGCCCCCCAGACTGGGGGGCATGCGGGGCCCGCCAGCTAGGCGGGCATACGCCGGGAGGGCTGTGGAAGCAGAGGCTGAGCCAATTTCCCATAGCCCTCCCATCACGGCGTCGCGGGAACACCGCTGAGTTTTAGTGGGTATACTGCCACTCTGGCAGGGAGTCCCACATACTCTGTGTCGTCCCCCGACGAGCGGAGATGCGTAATGTCATTTCTCAGCGACAAAAAAAAAAAAAAAAAAAAAAAAAAAAAAAAAAAAAAAAAAGGCCTCGTTGTTGTCGGGGCCATTCGACAGGCTCGCCTCGTCGCTTGAGGGCCCCGAAGCCACTGCACGACCAGTCACCCCCTCCTTTGCGGGCCCCTCCGCTAGCTCTGCTGCCTCCCGGGCTGTGAGCCCCCTCCCCCTGCCTCGCTCTTGGACCCCCCCTCCCCGCCTACCGGTGGGGATTTTTCGAGCCGATTCTCTCTCGCCGTCAGAGGACGACCCCTGGCCGTCCACTGATCTTGGCCGCTTACTGAAGAACCTGATATTCTTCTTCGTTTCAGCGGCCAACTCCTCCGCGCGGCGGTTGCTCAATGAGCCCGTTCTCGCGCCACTTGGCGCGGTGTCGGACTCCGACCCCGCACAACTCCTCCCCTCCTCGGTTTGGTTTTTGTTTTTAGTTTTTGTTTCCATATTTGATCCCACGAGTAAGAATTTTATATATTGACTCAAATAAACGTGGTTCGCACTAGCGACTGAATCAAGCTACCCATCAGCCAAGCTTACAACCTCCCTCACGGTGCGCCGCCGCTTAGAGGTTTGGGGAATTTTTTATTGAGGTTAATCTTCCTCGCGGTCCGGGCGGTAAAGCCAAGACCCTCGACCCCCGTCAAAAGTCAGAGACATGACCTGGACAGTCTTCGGGGCTACGAGATTAAACGGTGGCAGGAAGAGACTTCTTCGTGCCAGCCCGGCGGCAGGGTTAGTGCACACCGAGCCCGCTCCCTCCACGGCGGTCAAACCGCTCCTCCCCCCGTCCACGACCACTCACCTTCCTCTGTAAGCAGAGGGGGAGTGGCCGTATCCGTATATAGCCCGGTTCCCTTCACCAACCATCAAGGATGATCGGTGATTGGAACCGTGACCCTTCCCCGTGTGTTGAAGATTCGCCGCCGGCCCCAAGTGCCCCCCAAAAGCCTGGTGGACACTTGAGCCCGGCGTTGCCCAGGGTGCGCCACGTGGAGGCTCTTCAACATGCACCCCAACTTCTCCACCCTCAAGGTCCAGTTGGTCTTCACCCGTATGTACTCTACGATGTCCTGAGTCTTCGTAGAGTGGTGCAAACGGGACACGTATAGCAGCGTCGCCGGTACTGCAGGACGCAGCACCATGTTAGCTCCGGCCAGCGCCGTCTCATACTGGTTGCGATAAGTAGGCTTCCTCTTCTTTCTCACCACCTTGAAGAAGCCGTCCTCATCGCATGTGTTCTTCGGCGGAACCAGCTGCTCATGGTACATCACAGCACCTTTAGTTGCGCTCAGTGCCGAGCGACTCTGCTTTCTCCCGTTTGATTTATCTGCTGGTCGTTTCTTTTGCAACACAGCAGGCTTTGTCTTAGCGACAATTGCAGCATAGGCATGCTTTGGGGTCGATGAACCTATTACATGCGTCGCCTCCCCGGTAATGACAGCAGTTACCTCCTCTTGTGTGAATGAGACAGTGCTTACACATAAATTAAATAAATAGGTACACTACAGACATGATACAGTTTAAAGAAGTTATAATTATGGCCGTTTTCGGAACATCAAGCAAAGCAACATCTAGTTCGATAATCTCCTGCTTATTTTGTAGTCGATGTAAGTCATGAAATGTTAGAAAAATAAATATATATATAAATATAAAAGAAATGCTGTTCGTTGGTAAGTGCATCACTTGATATCGGCTGAACCGATTTGGCATTTGTTTTTTATTTCAAAGTATTCGTAATACTTACTTACTTACTTACAAAGTGGAAGTAACCTCGTCTCATCATGAGTGAAACATGCAAATGGCGGCCCATTTATTCAACAACATTCAAAACTAACTTGGATAAATTAGAAGCTCTTCAAATTCGATTCTTGAAACTACTTGTTACACAAAAAACTAAAAACAGTTAAAAAGGAGATTATAGGAATCCATTTAAAATATGTAAAATTCTTCCGATTAGTTACAAACATAAGTATCTTTTAGCAGTTAACCACCATGGTACCCAAGAGCATAACCTAACTCATGTAGTCAATAATCATAACACACGATCTATGGCTGCTGGCAAATTCAATGTACCCAGAGTCGCTAATTACTATGGTGACAGAACCCTAAAAAAACGAATACCATATCTATTGAACGGTCTGCCAGCAGACATACGGAGTGAAATGAACAAAAATAGATTTAAAAATAAATTAAAAAAATATTATTTAAAAATATGTTAAAGTGCTACCTACTTAAATAAGTAATAATAAGTAATTAATTTTAAGTATGAAGTTAATTGAATGTATAAGAGATTCACCGACCTCACAGTCAAACCACTACTACGGTTTTGTGGGGCTTAGTTTAAAAGATACTTACATGTCAATATAGATAAAAATAAATAAATAATAAATGAATAATTGGAGTTGATTGTGTCATGTTACCATTTTAATTACTTAAAATTGGTTTAGTAATCGCTAAGATAAGCGCGCACAAGTTATCGCACAGAAAATTTTAGCGCTGTCAGATTCAAATAAGAGTGTGATTTTAGATGGCGCCGATTTCTACGTGGCCAATTAATTGACAAAATAAAAATTCACTTGCGTCCTAAATTGACATCGCCGTACACCGTTTTGTTCACAATTGACGACTTGTTTCGCATATCAATAAACACAACGTTACGTTAATGCGTCTGTTAAATATGTTGAAAAACGTATGTAACAAAAGCTCACTAAATAATTCGAGTAAAAAAAACAAAACACAAAAAAATTATATCGTAAATGATGATACTATAAGGCACATTTTATTGGAACTTATATCGGGAGAAATAACAGTTGGATGTGCACTTGAAAGATTGCGTTAGCATACACACTGTACACGTGTACTTTCTCTCTCTCATTCCAAGGACTAAGTTAAAATAATTTCTGTAAAAAAAGGAATGAAATAGTATTTGTATTAGCGGCATTCATTTTTGTTTATCGATGGTCAAAAAAGGTCAGGAAATGTACATTTATTTTGGTTAGAAATATTTATAGTCCTATTCAACTAATTGAATTAATTTAATTGTTTTACATCGACTACTATGATATTATTATAAATAAAACATATTTATGTACATAAAAGACCTAAATTTTATTATTAAAAAGGTTCGCGGTTGACCCATCTTCACTCTGAGCCTTCTCACCCGTGTTAAGGTAGGGAAATTTCTAAATAGCAAAAGTCAAAGCGAGAAGTGACAAAGGGACGGGTGTCAAAGTGGCAGGTGTCAAACTATGAAGAGAGTGTAACATGGGTAAAATAAAACTTCCCGTGGTAGTACGGAATCGCTTGGTAGTTCCACGGGATTTTATTTTACCCGTAGTATTACTAGTGGTAATACTGGGGCCGTACTATGACGTGTTAATTCCATCATTGTTCCAGCGTGGAAGAGAGACGGAGCTATACATGACCGATAGCACTATCTCTTTTTCTCAACGGAATCAAGATGGCGTTAACAGGTCATAGTATGGCCCCTGGTGGTACCACGGGCAACAAACGGTTTAATTTCAACCGCTACTGATCAACTGCTTAGCAACCTCTTAGCGCTAAATAGCGTTTATAAATAAGAATTTTGCTAAGCAGTTGCTTAGCAATTGATTGAAATCTGTCAAAATGATGGGTTTTGCTAAGCAATTGCTTCGCAATTGATTAAAATTTAAGAGACGTTTATAAATGAGACTTTTAATGTTTACTCATTACAATTAGTGGTCGCCCAGTTTTAGTGAAAACAGACAATAGTCCTGTTTCCACATAAAATCTCTGATTACAATATTTCAAATGTCATTGCACGACACGTTTGGTGTAGTGGCTACAGTGGCTAAGTGTAGTCAGCGAAACCAAATGGTCCTGGGTTCGAATCCCGGTAGGGGCAAATGTTTGTATGATGAATATGGACATTTGTACCCGAGTCATGGATGTATATTTATAATATGTATGTATTTACGAAAAAAAAAATGTATTTAAGTAGTATATCAACCATCTGGTATCCATAACACAAGCCTTAAGTGCTTAACTTGGAACTAGATGGTGCTGTGTGCAATGTCAGACGATATTTATTTATTTATTTATTTATTTATTTATTGCAATAAACAATCCTCAAACCATTGTTAAAAACCGATACATGTATAGCTATTAAAAAGAGCATTTCCAGCGATTTAAATCCTAATTACCAGCTGAGATTGCTTCAGAAAGTTAGTTCACAATTGCCTTGCAGTAATTCCATAGGAAACTGCTTACAATAAAAAGTCCCGTAGTATTTTATTTTGATAGATCCTCCTTAGGATTATAATTATTAATTTTATATATCTATAAACTAAGATTAAACTATAAACTTGAGTTATAACTTTTATTAAAACATGATTGCTTTGAGTCATAAAATGCATATTATAAATAGTTCTATGATGTGAGGTAGACCGTATTTAAGCACAGCACTCAAAGAAGCAAGACGTAATTGCATCTAAATATACACTGTGAATTTTTAACTAACGATAAATTATGATCCTATATCAATGGTAGACACTTATTTACAAAATCCCAGTGTTTTCAGATGTTGGTCCAATAAAAATCTGTGCCCAATACAAAATATTGCTTTAATAGGCCGCATGGTACATAGGTACTTATTTTTTTTTAAACCAATAAATTTTTAACTAACGATAAATTATGATCCTATATCAATGGTAGACACTTATTTACAAAATCCCAGTGTTTTTAGATGTTGGTCCAATAAAAATCTGTGCCCAATACAAAATATTGCTATAATAGGCCGCATGGTACATAGGTACTTATTTTTTTTTAAACCAATAAATTTTTAACTAACGATAAATTATGATCCTATATCAATGGTAGACACTTATTTACAAAATCCCAGTGTTTTTAGATGTTGGTCCAATAAAAATCTGTGCCCAATACAAAATATTGCTATAATAGGCCGCATGGTACATAGGTACTTATTTTTTTTTTTTGAAACCAATATATTTTTGTGTAATTCATTTTGTTATAAATTCAGTGCCCTTCATTTGTAAGATAACAAAAAAATCACTAAATATAATAACTTTAATGATATTCGACGTAATAACTCAAGGCGAGTTAGTTCGCATAGAGTGGACGTGCGACGGATGAGACAAGAACGTGACGCGGACGTGGCATGATCTGTCATCGGATTTGTCTCCGTCCCATTCGCCTCTCGTATATCTCTACCTATACAGCTATGGCTAACAGTAAATTAGCCCGATAGATGTCTAAGTTTTGCAAAATTGATGTCAAATCATGTAGTAAATACTCCGCCTAAGTATTTTGTCGAATAACAGACGATATTCTCGTAGAATAAGCATGAACATTGATCACCATGCATGTTTAATGGAGATTGGCGATTTTATTATTGTAAAAAGTTCAGGTAGTTTCTGGTTCAACTCTTTGGCCTAATCATGGTATAAAGTATGTTTAACGAAACTTTTTAGAAGAAGAAGTCGTCACGAACAAAATACACAAAACGTCCCCAATACGTTCGTGGATCGTCCGTGCCCAATCCGCATGTTATCTGCGAAACATACCTCACACGCACAGACTAGAATAGAGTTCACACGTCTACGCCGTAACAAAGTCTATTGTCCACACGTCTCCTTCAAACGTCACACGAAACATATAGTCACAGAATAAATAATTGAAGACATCCCTACTTACAGAGGTGTGAAGAATTTTTAAATTACTTTAAGTGGTACAGTGACGGCGCCATATTGAAAATGGAGGTATCTTGCATCGTCGCGCCTTTGATGTCACGAGTCGTTTGCAGCATGTTAACAAATTAAAAGTAACGCTTTGAAAAGAGACGGGTATTTATGAAGTTTCTTTCTTTATGTTCTGAAAGACACATTCATTTGTGGACTTGTCATTTGATATTTTAGTTTTTTGTTTTGATTAAAATTAAACTTTATTTAAATTTATTATGAAAACTGTATAGCATTACGTATAAATGATAAATGATTTTATTTCTGTAAGTAGTTTTGAACAAACACTTTTACACGTCAATCATATTTTTTTTTAAACTAGATGAGGTCGGCGTTTCCTATCTGACTACTCTGAGAAGAAAGGCCGAAACAAACTCAGAGGTCACAGTCTCTTTTAAAGTCCAGACAAAATCTTGGTCAGATCATGTGAAGGCTATGTAGATCGGTGTCTGCAATGGTTTTTTGAGGAAAGAACCACACAGATTGAGTGGACCTGTCCAGTCAGTGCACGCAATTGTCAGTAATCGTGCAGCTCAACTTAGACTCAAGGAGCTCAACGATTCGACGAACAATACCAAAGAAAGGGCATTTGAGTAGGCCGCATAAATTACTCAAACTGCCAGATCATGATTAAACTAACTGAGAAAAATACAAAAAAGCAATGACCGACATAGTTCTCACATTCACAATAATTAAAATAATATTATAATACTTTACAACGTAATTACTCATGTCATAGTATATATATGTCTGTGTAACCGCGTTGTTCTTCTAAACTCCGCAAAGTATTTAAATATGCTTTTCACCATAATTTTGAGTATTTATTCCGGAAGATGCATGTGGGCCGATCGTAATATTCGACTATATCTTGAGAAATACGGTTTTCATTTACTTTAGTATTCTTATTATATTTTATTGTTTATTCTATTTATTAGTATTTTTATAAGAAATTATGTCCTTTAGTGGGATATATTTTATGTCCGTTGGTGTGTCCGTGGCATCACAACGGGCCCTATCAGAATACCAGCGCCTTTCTTTTTTATTTTTTTCAAATATCGCAGCATCATGCTGATATAGGAGCCTTTTTGGCCTCGCACAGGTCTTCTCTTTATTCTTTTTTTTTATTGTTTTCATGATTTTGTTAGATTTAATGTTCTTTTTTTATTTTATTTCCTTTTTTTATTATTATTTGTATTTCCTGTGCGTGTCCCAAATAAAATATTTTTCTTTCTTTATTTCTTTCTATAAAACATGCTTATTAAACTTACTTAAATTAACGAAATCTCGATGTTTTGTCAAGTGGTAAAAGCCGTGCGACGCAGGGGCGGGTTGATAAACAACATAGTCGCTTTTCGTATATTTCTTTGTGACTGCTGGTTGTATTCTTCTCATGAGTGGGTACATTGCACCCACGCAAAACAGGGGCGGGTTGCTAGTTAAAATATATTGGACTCAATGTCACTAATTACCTATAGCTATTAACCTGGTTAAAAACACTTCTTCTCTCCTTAAACATCATCATTACATATAGTTTCCTTACCCTTGTTTCATGTATAAGTATATGTTTTATGTATGTACATGTGTTTATTGTATGTGTAAATGGTACACCCACTGACTACCTGCAGTATTGTCTCTCCTTCTCCCTTTCATTCATTAAAAGGTGGTCTGTAAAAGATGGCTTTTAACTATAAAACTGCCCATTGTGTCACCCTTTGGAAAATTTATAAATTTATAATTATGTAATTTGTACGGTTTACGTAATAAAAGTCTTCGTTCCACCAACAATCGTCTTCTACAATGTCCTTCTTCTTTCTTTGTCCAGGTGGTTTTTCTTTGGAATGCGCTCCCTCTGAACATAAGGGCGGCAAGCAGTCGGTTATCTTTTAAAATAAAGGCACGTGAACATATCCGTCAGAGGTTGGCCGAAACATTCCAGCGCTGAGTCGCTGGATTCGCTTTCTCCTCTACCTGTCGGTATTTCTCCTGATAAGGTTTATTTTGTTTATAGGTTTAAGTATTTATTCCTTTATTTTGTAGTCCTTTTCGAGCTAACTATCCCGTATGTTGCACCTGTCAAGTTTTATCTCTGCATCACCCTAAGGTTGACTAGTAAAAAATGCTTCAGGCATTAAGTCCGCCTTTGTACAGTTTTTTTTTACTTGTGCATAAAGTTTTAATAAATAAATAAATGAAGAGTATTCTATTCTATAAATCAGAGTTGAGATGCAACGCAAAGCATTCTTGTAGGTGCCCACGCCGTGTCAAATAGTGCCTTGAAACACTTTTTAATTCACATCGTAACGGATTGCATATACCTCTCACCTACGACACAGGGCAACCATCAGCACTGTCAGTCGTCGTCGTCCTAATGTGGAGAGGCTCTAAGTAAAAGCCACCGCAATGGTCGCGTCACATGACTTGCTGGATTGTCTAACCATGGTACAGGGTAGAAGCGACAAGCGAGTGAATGAAGTGATTCTTGCCCGTTCTTCTCCATTGGTACCTACTACGCTTTGGAATGGGCAACTAACTTCATCTTTCTGACTGACCGACCCCTTGACAATTCAAAAGTGCCTGTAATTGGTTTATTTGAAATAAATGCTTTGAGTTTGAGTGACATACCTAAAGTTTCTGAAAAGTGCAGGCCATCTAAATCTAGATAGATACATAATTAACTAGACTTCTTTTTCTAGACTTCATCTAGAAAAGGAGATAGCATCGATCAACAATAGCACTAGATTATGGATTAGGAACAAAAACACATCGCTCAAGTGGCCGCGATTGCATATAATATGATTAGAAACCTTAACACTCAAACATACATTTTATTATCGTTTGCAATATATTTACTTATTGATTTGATTGAATGGTAAACGTATTTTTTAAATAAGAATAAAACATATTTATGCAGAAATAAAACATATTTTCCAAGCAATGAGGTTGAAAAAACTATGATACAAAATAAGAGCACAACATTATTTGCATGCGTGTCGGATGTAGTTGATGGGGTTAGAATTAACAACATCAGCTACGCAGATGACACGGTGCTGCTGGGTCCGTCGGCGGGAGCAATCAGAGAGATGCTTAAAACATGTGAGACCTACGCTGCCGCAAATGCTGCCGTTATTAAATGTGAGTAGGTACATGGTCTTTGAGGTTAACGGTAAACGCCGTGTAGAAGGACCCGAGTTGCTTATAAACGGGTCACCAATTAATAGGGTGTCAACTTTGAAATACTTGGGCATTGTCTTACCGCTGACCTCATGGACGATGTAGACATTGAGAGGGAGCGCAGGGCTCTAGCGGTCCGGAGCAATATGTTGTCCCGTAGATTTGCGCGGTGTACAGACCAAGTAAAAGCAACTCTTTTAAAGGCTCATTACTAAAGTTTGTACACGGGCAATCTATGGGTCAATTGTACTAAGAGATCGCTGGATGTCCTGCGCGTCTAATATAACAATGCTTTCAGGATATTTTTGAGGCTGCCTCGTTACTGTAGCGCGTCGGAAATGTTTGCGCAAGCCCGTACCGACGGCTTCTATGCAATTATACGCAAAAAAACTGCGTCGCTACTGAAGAGAGTGCGGGCAGTTGGAAGAGCATATTGAAAACTGTAGCCGAGAGCCTCGGCTCTGCGATTGTACAGCAGTTTGTGCGGAGGTTGATTTTTACTAACACTAGGCAATAAGTTATTTATTGTATTTTACTAATACTAATGGATATTTCTATTCTATTATTTGTGGTCTCATTTTTCCGGCCATTTTTGATGCGCTTATCAGAAATTTTGTACTATTGTTGGTCAATGACGTATAGCTACAAAAAAAGTAGTTGTCTGTGTAGCAAGTGAATAAGATCACCGGCTTTACCAGAATAATTCATGGAGAAAAGGTTAGCCAGACCGCAAGGTTGGTTGAGGGCTGACTGCCCAGCCCCCGGCGGTCGCCGCCGCCCGGCTCACACATCGTGGTCGGGGGGGCTCGGATCGCTGTCGAGTCCACCATGAAGTATTTAGGATTGGTGCTCGACAGCCGGTGGAACTTCGAGCCTCACTTCCGACGGCTGGCGCCCAAGTTGCTGGGCGCGGCTGGCGCGCTCGCAACGCTGCTTCCCAATCTGGGGGGCCCGAGCGCCGTCTGTAGGCGGCTCTACGTGGGGGTCGTGCGATCCATGGCCCTGTATGGGGCCCCGGTGTGGGCCTCTGACCTGACGGCCGGCAGCATCGCTGTTTTGCGATAGCCGCAGAGGGCGATGGCCGTCAGAGTCATCAGGGGGTATCGCACGATCTCCTACGAGGCGGCTTGCGTACTGGCCGGATCCCCGCCCTGTGACCTCGAGGCGAAATTACTCGCGTCGTTGTATCGATGGCGCGAGGAAGCGAGGGCGCGGGGCGAGGGACCGATGCAGCGACACATAGAGCTGCGTCGGTCTCAGCTTCGCGAGGTCCTGGTGGCGGAATGGCGGGACAGGCTTTCACGCCCTACCGCCGGCCTCGTCACCATCGAGGCGGTCCGGCCGGTGCTCGAGCGCTGGCTCGGGAGGAGGCACGGCTCCCTGTCGTTTCGGGTGACGCAGGTGCTCTCGGGGCATGGTTGCTTCGGGAAGTACCTGTGTCGCATAAACAGGGAGCCGGACGCCCGGTGTCACCACTGCGTCGACTGCCGGGAGGACACGGCGCGGCATACGCTGGCAGAGTGTGCCGCTTAGGAGGAGCCGCGCCGTGCCCTCATCTCAGAAGTAGGCAGTGACTTGTCGCTGCCGGCCGTAGTCGAGTCGATGGTCGGCAGCGACGAGTCCTGGGACGCGGTGGTTTCCTTCTGTGAGACAGTCGTCTCGCAGAAGGAGGCTGCGGAAAGGGAGAGGGAGATCTCGTCCTCTCACCCGGCCCGCAGAAGGCGCACCGGGCGTCGGCGGAGGGCGGACAACGCCCTCTTCCAGCCCCCCTAAATGGGTCCAGGGGCGACGGACTCGGGGACGTCCGTCGCCCCCCACACACCAGGACCTGAGGTGGCGGCGCGTAGTGTTCCACGCGCGCCCCTCTTAGACGTCGCGGGGGGAGTCAAACACCTCACTCCCCCTCCAGACCCGAAGAGGCCCGCAATGGCGGGCCGGCACCAGTCGGGGATTGCGGAAGGATCGTACGTTCCCGCGACCCCCCGCGTAGGTGTGAGATGGAACACCAGGGTGGTTTTTAGTCAGTAAGAGTCTGACAGACCCCGCCGCCCGCCCCAGGGCGGCGGACATCCATGAGGATTTTCCACCCCGGAAACAAAAAAAAATAAAAAAAGGGCTGACTGCCCACGGGCCGCGCCGTGCCCTCATCTCAGAAGTAGGCAGAGACTGGTCGCTGCCGGCCGTAGTCGAGTCGATGGTCAGCAGCGACGAGTCCTGGGACGCGGTGCTGGTTTCCTTCTGCGAAACAGTTGTCTCGCAGAAGGAGGCTGCGGAAAGCGAGAGGGAGATCTCGTCCACTCACCCGGCCCGCAGAAGGCGCACCAGGCGTCGGCAGCGGGTGGGCAACGCCTTCTTCCAGCCCCCCTAAATCGTCCCCCTAAATGGGTCCAGGGGGGATTGACTCTGGGACGTCCGTCACTACCTACACATAAGGACCTAAGCTGGCGGCGCGTAGTGTTCCACGCGCGCCCCTCTTAGACGTCGCGGGGGGAGTAAAACACCTCACTCCCCCCCCCCAGACCTGAAGAGGCCCGCAGTTGCGGGCCGGCACCAGTGAGATGGAACACCGGGGTGGTCTGACAGACCCCGCCGCCAGCCCCAGGGCGGCGGACATCCATGAGGATTATCCGCCCCGGAAGCAACAAAAAAAAAGGGCTGAATTGTTGCTCATTAAAGCTGAAATGACTGCATCATTAAACTTTTTTCAACTCACTTTCTCAAACTGAGGAGGCAATTGTCAAGGGTGTTTTTAGGAACGTTTGACGATGATAATGTTCATCCGCTATAGCTTTTAACTTAGCACCTATCAGAAAAGGTTGGACATTAGAAAGTCAAGCGTCCATTTTCATGGCAACACGCTGGCAACCGGTGTTAATTCGAGCGATGATTGTCGATTTCATGTACCCAATTACTTTGTGTTTCAAATATCCATATATTATGTAGCTACTATATTATTTAGATTCTATATCTATAATATAGCAGGGAAAATTTTCCGGGAATTAAAGTACCTTATATGTTAATCCAGGTTATAAACTATCTGTGTGCCAAATTCCATCCAAATCCGTTCAGCCGTTTTTGCGCCAATCCGGAACATACGTCTAGACAAACTGACAAACGGACAATAAATCGACTTTTTTTCAGAAATATTCAGAGTACAGGTTCGGCTTCGTTACTATTTTATTATGTATTGAAAAGATTATATTTCGAACTTCTTTATGTTTGATCGGTAAATTAATTAAATTGTTATCTAAAGTTGATAGTGGGAGATAAACCTAGGGTACGTACAGATATAGAAATAGGTAGTTCTCGAGTAACACTTTTTTACCCCCGAAGGAATAGACAGAGGTCAGAGACCTAGAAAAAATGGCGATGGTGATGGAAGGTTTCTATTATTTGTATTACGTTTTTCTGGATATTTCAAATATAGGGTACCTACTAACTATGTAAGTATAGTCTTTGTATGGGTTGTATTTGTCATAATGTATCTATCCAAATTTAAAGATCCCGCTACGTCATTTATTTGAAGTCGGAATCCGACTATTTACATTAGGTGTGTGCTGACTTATAAGCATAATCAGCCTATAAAGTTCCTACTGCTGGGACACAGGCCTCCTCTCTGTGAGAGGGAGTGGGCCGTTATCCACCACGCGGGCCCAGTGCTGGTTAGTAGTTGTATTTTCGAATTTTTGGTTCTAGGACGTGCCGGTTTCTACACGATGTGTTCTTCACCGTTTTGAGAGCAGTGGTGACGAAATAATTTACACAAAGTGAAGCGCTTGTCTGGGTTCGAACTTAGGACCTGCAAC
This sequence comes from Brachylomia viminalis, assembly GCA_937001585.2. Classification (NCBI taxonomy): domain Eukaryota; kingdom Metazoa; phylum Arthropoda; class Insecta; order Lepidoptera; family Noctuidae; genus Brachylomia; species Brachylomia viminalis. The sequence goes on from OW443317.2 coordinate 8,803,930, forward strand.
TCGTAAGTCGAGGCCGTTACCACTGGGCCACCACTGCTTTTATAGTAATTCTATTTGAATGTCAAATAGAATTAGAAGTCAGTACACATATTACTAATCACATGGACTTTATAAATGATTCTTCATTAACGGGACTACATGACCTAAACGCAAGTTTTATAATGCCTACAAGTATATGATCCACTGCAGTAAACAAAATCAGAAAAATATATGATATTCTTCAGGATATATGCTATTTAGATAGTGTGTTGAAATATATAATAATGTGTATAATACAACTAATTTGTTACGATAGAAAAAATACGTCTAAAAATTATTTTTACGATTAAAAACCATACATACACGCAATCATTCTGTTTTTTTTTTAGATTGTTTTTCAAGCAACATATTAACGTGATAGCGTTTTCAATTTTAGTCCAATCAATAGATTTTTTGTAAATAGAGAATTGCTTCATATTTTGCAATGAATTACCAGCTTTGTGTCATCGCGCTTCTCTTTCTTTTCTATGCAGTCCAACAGTGACTGCGCTTTATCTGTTGTCAGCCCCTTAACACAGCTAAGCAGAGAATAATATTTTCAAAATAATAAACATATACAACTTAATAATTGTATCTAAAATCAAAATGTCCTACTACATTAAAATTAGACAAACAAAATCACTACTTATTACTCCTCAAAATTTCATTCTTTCGACGTCCAAATATTATCAAAACGGACTAGTAAAGCAATATCATTTTTTTTTTGAGAATATAATAAAAAATCTCATTAAAACCAATTTGGTCCCCGACCGTCGAGAAATTTGCACATTAATCATTTTTATATTAAAATGCTAACACGCCCCTATCCTATAATATTACAATGTACAAACGTACTTTCATATTTCAGGTTTTAGCGTCGTCGCACACTTGGCTACAAGCCGAGCAAACTCGTTCACAAACTCAACTCAAACTCAAACGCAAATAACTTATTTCAAATAAACCAATTCCAGCCACTTTTGAATTGTCAAGAGGTCGGTCAGTAAGAAAGATGAAGCTAGTTAGTTAGTAGACGTAGTAGGTACCTATGGAGAAGACCGGGCAAGAAACTCCACGGACACTCTTTTAAATCAAAATGTTGTTACAAAGACATCATTCATGTTGAAATTATATAATTACGAGAGAACGATGTAGAAAGACGTGCACGTTTAAAACGTTCGTATTAAGAAAGAAGAAAACAATTCAGAAATTAAAATAAGCCGTTGGAGCTCACCAGAGAGATCACCAGTCCGTACTAACGGCACCTGTTCACGAACATGACGTATGGATCAGCATGATTCAGCTCAATCATGTTGAAGGGACATAATGATCCAACACACACGCCACCACCAACGAGACATATGAATGAGCATGACATACTCTCAGTCGCCAACATTCAAGGCAATGAAAGACGTACCCCGTAAATGGTAGCTTTATGGTAGGTGCATATAGTACTCACACACGAACAACTTGTCGTTGCGGCCAGGCGCCTATTTAATAAAATCGACTGGCGAAAATCTGTCAATTTCAATTTTACTAGTTTTTTCATAGTTTTACCTAGTAGTAGTGGTTTATAAAACAGCACCTGTTGTGCAAATGTGTCAAATTTGTCATTACTGACAAATAATGTCGCATTGCAGCATTCATCAGTGGCATCGGCCACGACTTACGAGTCGTAGGTCCTGAGTTTGGACCCAGGCAAGCGCTTTGTGTAATTAACTTCATCACCACTCAAAACGGCGAAGGAAAACATCGTGTGAAAACCGACATGTCCCAGAACCAAAAAATTCAAAGACATAAAAGTCATAAGTGTTTACTGTATCGCCCCAATTATTTACAATATTTTTCCAGGTGGTTGGAAAGAGTTGACAACAGTGCTGTTTAAGAGTAGACTACGTAAGTTTTTAATGGCTCAAACATACTACAGTGTGACTTAGTTTTTTATCAGAGAAAAAAGTTGGCTGAATTGCTCAGGATTTGATGGATCTGGCTTTTGGTTTATTTTAGGTAGGTAAATGATAAACAAATGTTTGCATGCCAAATGGTGAAATATGGCTGAACTTTAATGTATCTTATCACCTAATAAGTATTACCCATATTTGCAAAATAAATGTCTATTTATTTATTAAATCTTTATGCACAAGTAAAAACTGTACAAAGGCGGACTTAATGCCTTGGGCCTTGCCTTGCTCTATTCTATTCTAAGACATCCACCAACCCGCACTGGCCCAGCTTGGTGGATTATGGCCCAATCCCTCTCACAGAGAGGAGGCCTGTGTCCTTGCAGTGGGATCATCATAAGCTGATTATGCTATGTTGTGAATTGTATGAAAAAGGCACTAGAAGTCGCTCAAACGTGACCACTGCACTGGAGGTTACTACTGTTTTATTCATTTCTTCTCACTAAAAGTGATAGCCAACATCGAACCAGTGTGCGCGTGCTGCCAGTAACTATAAAGGGTGTAAGTTGAAACGAGGAATATATTATAGGTGAGTGTAGTACCAACTTTAATTAAATTTCAGAGTTTGTTCCATATTAAAAGTTGTTAATTTTCATGAGCACTACACTTCTATAAAGTATGTCTCTCGTTTAGCCTAACACCCTTATAGTCGCTGGCCACTGTACAGACAATGATACTCAAGCATCAACTAAAGCATAGACAAGATTGCCTGAGAAGGTAACAACTATTTAGTGGCTGCAACTCAAGAAAAATGCTAACTGATGACTAGGCAGCATGGTCTCAAACCTTAGCCTGTTCCGTCAGGAACTAATAAAAAATAAAAAAAATATTTAGTGGCTGACGCCCAATTGCCTAGTGTTCGACGACACTTCAATATTTTGTGACATACGGTACCTGCGGCTTGTCATCGAGTCGGCTTGACTGTGGTGTGTTGTCACTGAGGTCACCAACCTGAAGAGCGGTGCTTAAAATATTAACATGTATGTTGAAGTTTAAAGAAAGAAAAGAAAGAAAAATAGATTTATTTGTCACAGAAGCACGTGTATACAAGAATCTATTAGCTCTAATAATTAAGAAAAAAAAACAAAAAACAAAGAGATCTCTAATCACGACCTCAAAACAGAAATCGTCGAAAGCTGCACGTCATGACTGTGACAAGAAGGCTTCCACTCAGCATGATGCTGTGCTATTGGGGACCGACAGCACAGCGGTGATTTTCAGTGGTTACCCGAAAAGGACGTATGGAAACCAAGTCAGGTTCAATGATAGGTAGGTACTACTTATAAAAAAATAAAAAAATTAAAAAAAAACATCAAGCACTTAGAATACAAAACAACTACATTTAAACAACCAATTATTTGAACAAATATTAATATATAACATCAAAATGTATTATTAATCCGCAGGTATTACCGTGCGCGCACAATTAATGTACCCACCCAAAACATTAATTACACAGGAATATCATTATCCAGTGTTTAGTGCTTTGTCTCGCTCTCACAATCACCTTAAAGAGAATCCTTTCGCATATTTATTATGTTTAACCAGAACTCCTGGACAGTGGACGTTCCAACTGAAATAACTTATAGTAGGCTGTTTTTTTATTTTTTTTGTCATTATTTTATTTTATTGTCAGACATTTTGTCGATTTACGCGAACACGATACGATCCAGTTCTTCTAACTGAACAGACAGCAGTGCTGCTGGGGAGTTTGTTCCGCCACTTCTTTTTCCCAGCTAAAGCGCTAGGAAGTGGTGAAGGGCGGGCGTTTTGGGGGGACTGTCTTATGTGATTTTGACGTTCAAAAAGTGATGACTATCAGCCCAGTTTGAATAAATGTCATTTGATTTTGATTTTTGACGAATGTACGGGATAGTTGTCACAGCTGATTTTTTTTCTGATTTCTGAAGGCTAATTTTTCGTATTTATGACGCGGTAAGAAGCATTTTTTTTTATAATTGACAATAGCGCATCGCGGCAACAAATGATGTTCAAAACAGCAATGCGTTTGATATTAGTTGAATCGAATGACCACCGAATTTTCCCGTTTTAATTAAATTAAAATATTAATGCACGGCTCCGTGGAATAATTTTTAGGTAGGTATTTATTTATTTGATTGAATCCCCTTATTATCATTACATACCTATATTAATAGTTACTGGAATCGATTCAGTAGTCAAATATGAGTAAACTACTTTCAGGACTAGCGTTTATTCTGTTACATCTTGTATAAACACGATTAAATAAAAATAACAATGATTCGTTTTTTTTTGGAGGGTCGACTCCGCTGGTACTGTCGTTACTTAAAGTATGAGTTGAGAAAATCTGCGGAGTTTCGCTAGCAAATTTATTTTGACCCTGTAGTTTGTATATCATTACATAAACAAGGGTACAAAGAAGTCTTGTGATCTTTCAAGAATGGCCACACAACATAGGCCTGGCTGTGCAGTCCATTCACAGTTATTTAACCTCTGACAGCAGCAACTTAATAGCAACCTTAATGTAACGATTGTAAAGATCATTATAAATTTGACAGACTTGTCAATGGCAGCAACCCAACAGCAACCTTATTGCAACGGCAATAAATATCACTGTGATTTTGACAGTGATTCAAACTCAGAGGTAAAATTACTGTGAAAACATCACGTGTCATTGGAATCTCGCAAAAAACATTGACCAATCTTGACTGCTGACATCTCTTTGAGGCATGCGTGGAACACAACGCGCCGTCGACCCGGACCTGGCCCTTATCGGACGGCGAGCTACCCATTACTCACCTCCTGCGTCTCCTGCGGCGGCAGGGGCGTGAGGGCGCGAATTTTGCCTCTCCCTCACGCGTTCCGCCTCGTCCTTCGCGAGCATTACTGCTTCGCAGAAGGAGGTAACAGCTTCCCATGCCCTCTCGCTCCATACCATGGCCTGAACCAGGGCCGGACGCGAGAGATCGCTACCACCAATCGCCCGCACAAGGATATGGCGGTGCTCCGCCCAACCCGGGCACACCTCCACCGTATGCTCCACCGTGTCCTCCGGGCGATCCACACAATGGTAACACCCGGGCGTTTCCTCCCGCCGTATCCGGAACAGGAACCTCCCGAACCAACCGTGTCCGGTGAGGACCTGCGTCAGACGGAAGGTGAGGACGCCGTGGTGCCTCTGTAGCCACTCCTCAAAGAGGGGACTAATCACCGCAATTGTGGCGTGCCTAGCGCTGGGTTGTGACAATCGCACTCTCCATACTGCCCTGAGATCCTGCCGGAGCTCTGTCCGCTGTGCCGTGATTTCTCACGGCAGCGGAGTTACGCCCCGGCGCCTCAGCGTTTTGCCTCCTCGCGCCTCTCCTATATGTGCGCGAGGACTTTTGCCTCCAGATCCCATGGCGGTAATCCGGCAAGGAGGCTCGCCGCCTCACCGGAGACCGTACGGTATCCCTAGACCAGCCGGGTGGCCATGACCCTTTGGGACGCGTATAACCGACGGGCTGGCCGCCGCCTCAAGGGACGCGCCCACACCGGTGCCCCCTAAAGGGCCATGGACCGCACGAACCGCGTAGAGCCTCCGGCAGGAGCCGCTTCAAGGCAGCCCCGGCCCTTTCCAGTCTGGGAGCCAAACGTCGGAAATGCTCCACGAAGTTCCACCGGCTGTCGAGGACGAGTCCCAGGTACTTCATCGTCGACTCGACGCCGATGTGAACTCTTCCTAACGTTATTTGGGAACCCGACGTTGGCGCTTTCTGAGGAACATGAAAACATATAGCCTCGGACTTGTGCAGGGCCACCTCGAGTCCCAATTGCCGGATCCTCTCGACGATTGTCGCAACCCCGCGTGTCGCTAGTTCGGCCGCCGCCCGGTGTTACGTAATTGTTGGGAATCGAACCCAACACAGCACGTTGCACGCGGTCTGTATGCGCAGGCAGCGTGATCAGCGCGTCATCGGCGAGTTGAGACGCGGCGTGGCGGCGACACGGCTCGGCCCGATGACGACTCGCTTCAACGGACGCCACCGCGACGGACGATACTCCTCTCTTAATTTATATTATTAACTGTTTGTCCGGGAAAGGTTTACATTGTTAATAAGAACGGCAATAAACCATTGCCAGTTATATATAATTTCACCCATTTAGCAAAATTACCTAAACGTGAAAGTAATCAAAAATCCAATTTACATAAGAAAGTGTCATTGATCCAAGTTCCCGACTTCCTTGTTCATTATTACATACTCTAATATGATTAATATACTTGAGAAAATTATACTAAAAAGCACCTAAATGTTCTTAATAATGTTTGAATAAAATTAAGAGTAGCGGGAGTAGGAAATTATTATTTTATTAGCGTAGCGTGGATGAGACGATTTTCGTAATTATTTTGGAGTAATATTTTTACCTAGTTATCATATAACAAGCTTTTCAAGACTTAGGTAACTACTTACGCCGAGCGCAAACCTAGTCATAGCTGGACCTAGTCTGACTATCGCTTTAACAAAACAATGATGCAAAAAATTGCCTCGTCAGTAATAAAGTGTTTTTTCAAAGATATTTAGATACATAAATTGTTTTGTTCTATGACTTTCAAAAGGTTTGAGATAAGCTTTTTGGTAGCCTATGTCAGTCCCACACATTTTTACTTTTTTTCCATCAACGTTATCGCTGATCGAATGCCACTTTTGTCTACGTTTGCCCACCACTGGAAATTCCTATTTCATTCATTGCCTTTAAAAACACAAATTACACCGAAAACAGTCACTATCTGAAAACAAAACAAATAGTAGCATTTCAGGGAATTCAAAAAAGAATGTGTTTAAATTCACACTGCATTTTAACATCAATGCCAGACTTTTAACAGAAGAGATACCAGTTAACAGACATCTAACGGAAACACAGAGTACCTTGTGCGCCGGACAATAGAAAATATGCTTTGAAAACAAACCGTTGAAGCAAGCATTTGAAGTGAAGAATTCATGAAGTTACACAGAATTCAGACCTCGTACGGTTTGAGGGGAAGTTTCTAGATTTTCAACTGTTTTGTTAGTCTGTGAACTTAGGTTAGGTTGAGTTCTGGATTGCTTAGAAAAATTTTCCGTGGATCGCAAGTTTAAGGCGCTACCCAAACGTAGGATACCGTAAAACGCATCTTTTTTTTCGCATTGTTAGGAGTATTGGTTGATATAATAGGTATTTACCTATGAAATTGCTGTATTACAAAACTGACCATTTGGAATGTAATGTATGTATGGCTGGCAATAAATTCTAAATTCAAATGAATTTTATTAAAAAAATATAGAATGCTATTTTAAAATTCAGTTACTTGTTTATGGATCAGTGTTTTGTTTTTTTACATTTGTATCTTTTTCATCAATCCGGACACGATAAAAATACGAGTAATTATGGAATACGAGTTACGTCGCGGTAGCAATGCCGCGCAAACGGCTGACTACATTAATTACGTGTACGGAGTAAACACTACAAACGAACGCACGACTCTTTATTGGTTTGAACGCTTCCGACATGGAAATTTTGATCTAAAAAATGAACCCCGCGGTCCCCGGAAAACTAAAGTCAACACTAACGAATTAAAAGCGATAGTAGAAGCTGACGATACTCAATCTATGGCTGAGTTAGCAGCAGCTTTCAACGTTAGCATCAAAACCATATTGGTCCATTTGCGTCAAACTAGCAAGGTAAAAAAACTTGATAAGTGGGTGCCACACGAACTGAATGATCGCCAGCGCGACAGACGCGTTGGGGTATGCCTTGCGTTGCTTAACAAACACAGAAACGAAGGGGTGTTGAACCCCATTGTCACTTGCGATAAAAATGGATTCTTTTGATAATCGTAAGCGGTCATCATGTTGGTTAGACCCTGGTTCAGCGCCTAGGCAATGCCCTAAATGAAAATTTACCCCTAAAAAAGTCATGGGCACCGTTTGGTGATCTAGTGCCGATATAATTCATCACAGCTTCTTACCAAATGGCACCAGCATTACTGCGAATGTGTACTGTGAGGAACTGAATACAATGATGGAGAAGCTCTCAAATATCCGGCCAGCCTTGGTTAATCGCTTGTCCCCGCTGTTCCTACACGACAACGCTCCACCTCATACGGCACAACAGACAGTCTCTAAGCTACAAGAGGTAGGGTTGGAAGTTTTGCGTAATCCACCGTACTCACCGGACCTTGCGTCGACAAACTTCTACTTTATCCAAAATTTAGACCACTTCATGGCAAGGAAAAAATTCAATACCCGACAGGCAATACTAAATGCCTTTGAACAGTTTGTTGGCTCCCGTAGATGTGACTTCTTCAAGAAGGGCATTGAAAAATTACCACTGTGTTGGCAGAGATGCATCGATAGCGTGGGTGCATATTTTGATAGGTAGAAATAAAATATTTCTATAAAAATTACTTTATTTTTCTGTATTCTAAACGGCAATTTCATAGGTAAAGACCTAATATTACAAGCCCGAAAAAATGTTTATGTACTGTCAAACGTTCAAAGAATAGACATATTCAAAAGTAATTCATTAAAATAATATACTCTGGCCTTCAAAACTTAGTACCTCACTTTACAATAAAATTGCAATAACGTTTAAAGTACCTACACAAGATATCTTTTCGAACAAAAAGGATTACAAACAGAATTTTATTTTTTTATAAAAAAACTTTTTAGTCGCTACCCTTTTTATGGAATGGCTGAAAAAACTCTATAAGTAAACAAAAACACTCCTCTTCAAACTGTCTTACTTTTGACTTTTTGTTTCTGTTTTTGTTTTCACATTTTATTGCTTGATCGATGAATTTTGATTCAAAAGAAAATGTGTCTACAGCACTTAAACATTAGTTATCATGTCTCTTTTTCTCTTTCAGCTGAAGAATCTGCAAGAATCAAAGCTTTTCTGCAACTAAGAATCAGTATGCGTCGTACTTCAAGAATGGTGGGTGTAACAAACATTAAGAGTGGCCCGGCAGATGCAGCGAAGGTACGAAGAAACTGGAAACCATCTGAGGAGACCTTATAATGGCAAACCCAGGAGCGATAGTACCCGATAAGATATTGCCTCCGCTATGTTGAGAAATCGCCTCAATGCAGTTGAAGTCCAGCAACAGCTTCTTCAGACCCGAAGAGACTACATTAGTGACAGTATGTAACAGTGGGAAGATGACTTACTAAAGCAAACTTGACGCCCCAAATGCCAGTAAGTGGCCCCAAACTTGAGAGAAGGCATCGAGTAGCAGGACTTAGCTACGCCCGTGAACACATACAGTAGAGTGAAGAAGAATGGGCAAGAGTTTACTTATGAGTCTCGATTCTAACGATTCACTTTCTATGGAAGGCGTTGAGTGTACAGGTGACCTGGTGAGCGATACATTCAAGCCTGCTTCACGGAAAGAGTCCAATACGATGGAGGCTCTGTACACGTATGGGCTGGCATCTCTTCAGAAGGTCGCACAGAGCTAGTGCCGATAGAAAATGGCACCCCATCTGGGAAAAGGTATGCTCAAGAGATCCTTAATGAGTATGCAGGGCCATATTTATTAAATATGGGTGATGGATCGATACTGATGCAGGATAACATCCGGCCGCACACCGCTCGGGTCGTACAAGATTAGGTACATTCAGGAGGTTGGTATCAACTTGATGGCTTGGCCATCAAGAAGTCCTACTCTCAATCTGATCGAGCACGCTTGGGATGAGCTCGGGAGGCTGGTCAAAAGCCGCAGACCATATCCTATCACCGGGGCCATATAACAGACCCTGATGGAAAAAGGGGAGAATATTCCCTAGCATCGCCTCGGAAACATCGTCTTCAGTATGCTAAACCGGCTCGAAGCGATTATCGGAGCCCGAGGAGGCAATACCAGTTATTAAAATGTAAATAATGCGTAAAACATACGTATAAAAATGATGTTTGAGTTTTTTGTCAGTAAGATAAAAAAGGGTATTTTTTTTTGTTTTTATCTTTTTTTAAGTTAAAAACGTTACTAATGTATAATAAACTATAATTTCGAAGAAAGTTGATGAAATTTGCTACAAAACATTTTACATTTCAAAACCCTGACCTAGAACATACCTACTTCAGTTTTTAAGAACTGCACTTAAAACTTAACCCTCCTTTTGGGCTTCGCCGCAGAAGATTAAAAAATTAATCGTTAAGACAAAGTATAGTTTAGGATTAGCAATTTTAAGTGTGGTACTAAGTTTAGAAGGTCTTTGTAGTATCATGATAAAACAATCGAAAACGGAGCTCAAAAAAAAATATTTTTCGTCTCATAATTCTCAAAATGTTGAGCGTAGACTATCATATTTTATGTAATGATAATCCCGCTAAAAACATATCATGTAAAATGTGGCCAAAACGACCACATAAGGTTTGCCCTGGGAAAAAGATATCAGCTCTCATGTAGAGCCAAGCTTCTGAATCTACACGGCCTAACTCTACCGACCCTAACTTCACAAATTTTACATATCAGTAAAAATGTATGGCTTCGCCGTTTCACTACCGTCGTGGAGGTGATGCGAATATTTAGTTTCTGAAGTAAGTAACGAAACAGCCAAGCCATAAATTTTTACTGTTATGTATAATTTGTCAATCAAACGCATCGCTGTTTTGAACCTAATTTGTTGCCCCGATGCGCAATGGTCAATTATCTAAAAATTTGCTTCTTACCGCGCCTTAAGAGCGTTTATACCTTATGAGTGGCAACGTCGCAATTTAGTGTCATATTTCGTGGTTTTCAATTTTTATCATTTAATCGGAGCTATATTTTAAAAATCTGTGTAATTAACTTTTTAGAATTATGTGAAAACTGTGTAAAAGGTAAGAAATCGTTGCGTTTACAGTTCTATTTATATGCAAATAATACATTGGAAACTTGCAGGGCGCTATTTTCATTGTAAAATAACTGTAAGCATTACGGTTACTTACTTTTTAAACACTTTCACGTAAATTCTAAAAAGTTAATTAAACAGATTTTTTAAATATAGCTCCAATTAAATGATAAAAATGGAAAACCACGAAATATGACACTAAATTGCGACGTTGCCATTCATAAGGTATAAACGCTCTTAAGGAACCGTTTTTTAGCCACCAGGTGACAGATACTAAATCTAGTAGGTACCTATTGGCAATCTGAAAACTTAAATGTGCCTGATTGTTTTGTGAGATGGGCTTGTGGCTAAATATCAACAGCACCCACGGGTCGTTCTAAGGTTAAACTACGCTTGCCGTGGTCGGTTCGTAGATGGGTGGTTACATATCGATAGGTACCCCTCTGGGCCTCGGAAAGCACGTTAAGTTGTCGGCTGTCATTCGTAGATATTTGACAGTCGATACGCGTAGTCAGAAGCCCAAATGTCTGACAAACAGTCTTATCAAGGGGTATCATGTTACCCACTAACTGAGTTTTGGAGGTCAGATAGGCAGTCACTCCATGTGAAATACTGGTATTCAGCTGCATCCAGTTAGGCTGGAAGCTGACCCTAATATAGTTGAGAAAATCTAAGTAGATTGTTATTTTTTTTTGGTTTGTACGAGTAATATTTCTGAAGGCCAATTCTTGTACTTGAAAACGTCCAAATTTAAATTGCAATCTCACCTCAGTGACAATCAATGTCAAAACTTGTCAAAATGGTGGGAAAAGTGTTTTTTTCACAGATTGTGACTAAGATTTTATCCAAACTTTCTTAAAATACGAGGATTGCCCATCTGGTTATTTTGTGACAAACTGAATGTCCCCCGAGGAAATGATTTGACTAGTTAAATTAAAGGCTTTGTCCAATGCTTTGTTTTCTTGCAAACTATCTGGCCTCTGTAAGTCTTTGTAGCTTCTTTTGTCGAATACGCATGACTAATCTGTAGGTACATAATATTATAAATTACTAGCGACACGCCCCTTCCTCACACGGATTTTACAACTTGTAAAAAAATCAGGTTTTTGGTTGGATTTGTTGTTAAACAAAAACTGCTGATTCGAATGTGCCGACCCGAACATGTGTGTAGCAACCCTTTTTTTCTTTTTGTGGGTGGGAAATCATCAAATAACTTCTCCCGCTTTGGGCAGAGCAAGAGGTCGTGTCAGACTCTTACTGACTAAAACCCACCCGTGTTCCTTCAGTTACCTGTGCCAGGGGCCACGGTGTCCCTCTCGGACTTTTCCGCAACCCTAGCAGACATCGGTCCTAGCAAACCCCGTCATTGGTGCTGACATCTCTTTGAGGCGCGCGTGGAACACAACGCGCCGTCGACCCGGGCCTGGTCCTTATCGAACGGCGAGCTGCCCATTGCTCGCCGCTCACAAGCCCACGCCTACGGTGGCCGGGAATCGGCCTGCGATTACCGACGCCCAGGGCGTCTCCTGCGGCGGCTAGGGGCGTTAGGGCGCAAATTTTGCCTCTCCCTCACGCGTTCCGCCTCCTCCTTCGCGAACATTACTGCTTCGCAGAAGGAGGTGACGGCTTCCCAAGCCCTCTCGCTCCGTACCATGGCCTGGACCAAGGCCGGACGCGAGAGATCGCCACCGCCAATCGCCTCCACGAGGACACGGTGGTGCTCCGCCCAAGCCGGGCAGACCTCCACCGTATGCTCCACCGTGTCCTCTGGGCGATCCACACAATGGTGACACCCGGGCGTTTCCTCCCGCCTTATCCGGAACAGGAACCTCCCGAAACCACCGTGTCCGGTGAGGACCTGCGTCAGGCGGAAGGTGAGGACGCCGTAGCGCCTCTCTAGCCACTCCTCAAAGAGGGGACTTATCGCCGCAATTGTGGCGTGCCCAGCGCTGGGTTGCGACAATCGCACTCTCCATGCTGCCCTGAGATCCCGCCGAAGCTCTGTCCGCTGTACCGTGATTTCTCGCGGGAGCGGAGCTACGCCCCGGCGTTTCGCCTTCTCGCGCCACTCCCAAACGTGCGCGAGGACTTTTGCCTCCAGATCCCATGGCGGTAATCCGGCAAGGAGGCTCGCCGCCTCACCGGAGACCGTACGGTATCCCCGGACCATCCGGGTGGCCATGACCCTTTGGGGCGCGTTTAACCAGCGGGCTGGCCGAGCGTGTGTAGCAACCCTAACTTTGAAAGACATTTTATATTTCAAATGCAAACCTCCAACTTTATTTATACAGCCACACACTTGTAGAATATTCCGTCAAAGCGAAGTCCACCGCGCTTTGCATGGAGATGTGTTATCTGACAGATGTGTTTTAATAAGAAATGTGTGTACATAGAGCTAAGAAATGACAGTAAGGAATATGATTAGAAATCTTCTACTCTAGTGTTGACAACCTTCAAAAATGGCCTCCACAAATGACGATACTTAAACCACCACCATTGGCTGTATTTTTTTTTAATATTTCGTCCACTTTTTCTCTTCCCATAATTATTTTAGTGCTGATAGGAAACAAATGCAGGAAGAATCACGATCCTTAAATTAGATAGGTCATACCATGGCAAAGAGATTACCCAGTCAGTATGGTTTGATAGCAAACCTGATTAACCAAGTTTCGCGAGACGTAGTTAGAATTCGTCACCGGTTGAGGCTTTTTTAATGTACCCGAGTCGACAGCAAAAAAAAACCAAGAGGACACCACATAGCACACACCTTTTGCTCCTTTTTCATGTAAACTTGTCGTGTGGGCACATATTTTCGACACCCGACTTTTCCCAATCATGAAAAGAAGCCATTTGCAAATAAAACATCCGCTCCTGTAAAGGTAGATCCCCACCAAAAACCTTGAAAAGGTGAGCCACGAAACGGTCCAATTTTTTCTTCAAAATCCTCTTTTCGTGAAATAGTTTTTGCAGGATTGTGAAGCAAATACCAGCTTTGGTTGAATTGGAGGAAGTACCTTATGCTAGTGTCGGCGGTCGGTCTTCAGGATTAAATATTCATGCATTGCGGGTGTGCATTGCGACAAGGGGTCACGTTGTTAAATTTTATCTGATATAAAAATACTGACAGCTGAATCTTTTTAAAAGTTACACTGCACTGGTCAAAGTACTTAACTCTCACATAGAATGAGAGCCACAAGGAAAAATTTACGAGCGGCGACTGCGTACCGGAAGATGTAGCGTGGGTAGGCCCCCTTATAAGGTGGACCGATGACCTGCGAGGTAATTAGCTGACCTGCGAGGTAATTATGTGACCTGCGAGGTAATTATGTAACACACTTACAATGGCAATTCCTTTCATTTTGACAGTTGACCAACATTCATTGCGTTATTTACGTTGCAGAGCTAACAAAATTTTCAAACCTATGAAACAATTGTTAGGGCTTCAGTGATCTTCAATGAAACTTCCGTATCGAGGCATCGTTGTTTAATTGGGTATAAACTGTATTTTACAACACAAATATGTGGAACATACAAGTTCGCGACGATGATGAAAATTTTGAACTAAATTATAATTTGTGGCGGTATAAGCAAAATAAAAAATCTGGACGGCGCGGCGCCTGCTCCTTTAAAGTATCAAGCACGCACACACAAACACTGAACATCTTTTTTTTTTTACATCCACACATGGTCTTCAGGTCCTGAGCTAGGCAGAGCCTGTACTACGGTAACCTGATGACTGATCTGATATACATATTTATATACATGTACACACCTAGACACAGACCCTCTACGCCAACCGGTCAGTCGTTTAAATTTAATTATAATATAATTTAATTATAATCTTTACAATTAACGTGCAGGCGTAAACAGCAATGAACCAGGAATTTCCTTTAACATCCTCCGGGTTGTGACTGAATGTGTGTTACGCCATTGGGGAGCTGGTATAGGTCGTGGACTTGTCGCCCATAGCTGAATACTTAGAACGACTCTAAGAAAATGATTACACAAAAGTCCTGAGCAGCTCAAACAGGGGCTAAGTTTAAAATACGAACGAAAACACGAGAAATAGCCCGTCCATATAATAACACAGTAAAATTTATAATGAGGTACACAAACTACTTGATTTATTGACAAAATGAATGAGCAGCGTTATGGAAACAGTTCATAACTAGTGTGTTCCGCGAGGAAATTTAATTAAAAACATGTTTGAACTAATTAAATTATGATTCGCAGTATTCCGCACTATACTTCTGTTGTCTGTCACTATACCTGTGAATTAATTGAAAACTATAGGTTTATTGTTCTGTTTTGCTATTGCTGAAGTATTTAAACAAGCTCCCTTAGCAGGAGGTTGCGGATTTTGTACCTGGCGTGCTTCTGAAAAATAAATTTGCAATTTCCGTGTTATTGTTAGCAAGCCGTGTGCCCAATGATATTTCCCATGGGACATAATGACGAATTACCATACGAACTTGCATCCTCTCACCTTCATTACGCAGGGTTATTGGTAAAACACCATCAACCTCTTATGGGGTCATTGTACTAATCATTATGAACAACTTTTACTATGGGACCAAATATGAAATCTGCTGGTCCTTACATTTTGACGAGTTCTGCAAACATAAATGTAGGGAACAACTGATATTTTTTTCGCTATTTTATATTTGGTCCTGTTCCCGCCGGGAACGAACTGGGACAACGTGTACGCCAGCGGAATTCCTTCATTCTTTCATTTCTGAAAGAAGCACTGATAGAGGAATAGGAGAATATCCCTCAGCATTGGCTCAGAAATCTTGTTGGAAAGCATGCCAACAACATCAACAGCTCGTGGTGGTTACACAAAACACAAAAATGTGTAAGAACTGCATATTTTTCTAAATCTAGTGAAGATAGTAATTTTCACTTAATATACTTTTATCCAAAATAAACTTCATAATCTTGAAATTTTCTATGATTGACTTAAGCACTATAAAATTGTCTATAATACAATTTTTATTTCATAAAACTAGCTCCAATATTTTGGAAGTTATTGAGGTTTTAGTTACCGACCCGCTTTCTAAGCGGCCCAGTGTATTTACAGAATTTTCAGACCAAACCTATTTTCAAACACTGCTTCGCAAGTTATTCCTGCGATCAAAGACTATAAGCGTAGATTCATGAATATATGCAGTGACGTTCGATCCACAGTGGCTCTGACACGTATTCAAGTACCTTACATAACATACAATACCTCACGCCTGTATTCTCTAAAAGGGAGAGAACAATAAAACAGCGTATCGTTTTGCATCCTCGTCAAATTTCAAGAGGCCGTTATGAAAGACATAAATAATTAAATTAAATAACGATACCTGCTCAATAATTAATACATACTTGTTTTTTTTTATATTTTAAGTTTGACAGTAATTCAGAATACACCACTTTCAAAGAACAGTACGAGTATGTCGATTCTGAAAAAATCTAATCTTATCAATAAATTATCAGTTAGTTTTAAATATTGGCGTGTGCTTGCTGACATAATATGGCAAATCATTTTAATATTTTTGTGTTTCGTAATGTTAATTACTTATTACTATATAGAATCCAGTTCTTCTAACTGAACAGACAGCAGTGCTGCTGGGGAGTTTGTTCCGCCACTTCTTCTTCCCAGCTAAAGCACTAGGAAGTGGTGAAGGGTGGGCGTTTTGGGGGGACTGTCTTATGTGATTTTGACGTTCAAAAAGTACTGATTCTCAGCCTAATTTGAATAAATGACTTTTGATTTTGATTTTATCACGGTGAGATTGTTTCAGAATAGCTTGGCAGAATCGTCCCGTTGCGTATGCGGTAGGCAGTGTCGCACGACTATGTCACTGTGTGCGTGCGTTACAGTTACAGCGCAGTTACAGGTCGGTATCACACGGGCCCTATACATACCGATTTCCGAACATTATATATTAAAAAAAAAATACCCTCTTATTTTATTATTGATTATTTTTGAGAATCATTAGCATAGTTACCTCCTCAAATTTGACGAGTATGCAAAACGACACCTTGTATTTCGCCAGTTACATAGGTAATTTCGTGTAATACAGGGTGAAACTGATACCAAGAATCAAGCACATTCACAAAAAGAACAATCAACAAAATGCACTTCTCTTATGCTACATTAGCACTTATAATTGAGGCTCTTTATAAGGCTGGTGATTCGCCTTTCAAAGCTTATGAGAGATGGTTTTAACTGGTACCTAACAACATACAATCAACACAATATGTATGGTTACATGATGACGACAATAACGCAAATTATTAAGTCAGGTAAAATTTTACTGATCGATCTGAATCGAGCACAAATCCAGGCTTTAGGCTACTACAAATAATTTCTTAATAAAAAACTCCAACAACCAAGAATTTACATAACACAATATGTATGGTTACATGATGACGACAATAACGCAAATTATTAAGTGAGGTAAAATTTTACTGATCGATCTGAATCGAGCACAAATCCAGGCTTCAGGCTACTACAAAGAATTTCTTGATAAAAAACTCCAACAATCAAGAATTTACATAATGAAATATTCTGAAAAATTCTTAGGTGGCACAAATTTCCAAAGTTTGACGATTGATGTGAAATTGAAAATTATTATTTAGTCAAAATAATTTTCCTACAGGCGATAAATCGCTGTTTGATCAACATACGACGTACAACAGAGCTTCAATTTGCAAGAAACCAAAGAAACTGTGCATTTGGCGCGGACTACAGCTGAGGACTCACCTTGAAGCATATCTTATCTCAAAACTGGTTTTCAAATAGGTTTTATATCAGAATAGCAGACGAGGCTGTTTTCTTGAGAAATTACAAGCTATCATTATTTTCATAGAGCGACAGTTCTCTAAAGACGGCCCTGATTGTGTCTGCCTACAGCCTAACGCCTCTATGATGTCGAGATGTGACCAAAAAATACCACAGATTCGTCTCATTCCTCGGAAAATTCAGTTGGCTAAATACAAAAGAGCCTTGCACTTCATTGTGCTTATTGTCGGTCCCTTCTTATAAGGTCATCCCTTTGTTATATGGACATTATGAATTCTGGAACGTAGCCCAGGCTGTGGGTAATGGAAAAGAAAAGAAAATTGTAAGGAGGCCTTCCTAAAAACTTTTGGGGTTTTTTTTCTTCTTGTTAAATGTAAAATCGAAGGGCATAATATTATAATGTTACTAGCAACCCGCCTCTGCTTCGCACGGTTTTAACGACATGGTAAAACATCGAGTTGTCTTTGTTATAATTATGTAGGTAAGTTTGATATTATTGAATTATACACGTAATTATACCGTTACATCGCTTAGTCGACACATATAATGAGCGATTTAGTGATATACGCATTACGCAACGCATAACGCATTAACGCATTTTCTTTCTTTCTTTTATATAGACATACAATTTCTTACCCGCAATACTTTTAAAAATAATTTAGTTAAAATTCTGAGCGATCAGCAGTAGATTCCGTAAGCTGAAGCAAATTATTATGACTATTATAGGACCTATTTAATACAATATACAAACAATAGTTTTGTTTTGTTTTTTTAGTTTCTTTTGTGCAAGTAATTGATTTGGCCCTGACTACGGTAACGTTTGCCATCAATTTATAAATTTATGTAAGTTGTAATCTGTGGAAAATGTAGTGGGTATTATATTTGTTAAGTTAAATATTATGTTATTACCGTTTATTTTTAATATACTACTGTTTGATTTCTATTATGAAATAAAATAAAATAAACTGAAATAAATTATTTAAATGATAGTAAAAACCATATATATTATCAAAATTTGTTAGGACGTTTAGTAGTGCAACTGATACACAGGCAGACACAAAAAACGACTATAAAATGTATTTTTATGTAGATTACGATTCAGCTAATAACCTGTTGAAAAACATGCTGAAAAGTTTATAGTGAAAAACAAATCGTTGAACCAAATACATCTTCAAAAAAAAAATCGTCATGACTAAGGGATCGCATCTTCTATCTTCTCCCTAAATAGATAATATACGAACCTAAACGGTATAGACTCAACATCCCATTTTACCTACCCTAATCCTAGCGGAGGAATTTAACATTTTATTTTGGGTCCGGAAAGTACCCTTTTTCCTTTTCTAAGTACGAAGCTAGCTCTCTCTTAGGCCTAATTGCATCAAAATCGATTTGGTTAGTCGTGAAACATAGCATATAGGCTAGAACAATTAAATTAGAGTAGTTTTAATGTAATCTTTTCACCCAGAAAAGGCTAAGGGCCTCATAGCTAAGTATCATCAGCTACACGGGTCGATAGACCAAGGTTAAAGCATAATCTATTTCATACCGAGACCCCTCAGTACAGCGGAAAGCACGTTAAGCCCGGCCATAGTTTACCTGCTCGTCCCGACTGTCATTCGAAGATCTTTGTCAGTCGCTAGGTAGTTAGACGCCCGAAAGTCTGACAAACAGCCTTACTAAGCGGTATTATATTACCCAATACCTGGGCTATGGAAGTCAAGTAGGCAGGCGCTCCATGTATGGTACCAAGCTGCATCCGGTAAGACTGAATTCTTACCCCAACATATTTGAGAAAAAGTTAGGCAGAATGAGAAAATGCTCTCTAAGTTGACAATTTAATTTAACATTTTCCGTAAATAATAAATATTTTCTCCTCGACGTAAACAAGCCCTTAATCCGATTCCCCAAAAAAAATTCAACTAGCTCATTTAACGGCTGAGTGTCGCCCACGGAGCAGATTTTGCTCCGTGGTGTCGCCCATTTTAATTTTGTTCATTATTTTATTTTCAATATCCTGTCTGCTAACGAGGACAATTAATTACCATCTTATTTATTGCTCCTTGCTAGGATCAGGCATAGAATAAAAAAAAATTGAAGCGTATTTTGAATACCTACAATTTCCGTGTTTATACGGTGTAAAGGACATCGATGCGCAAACTGTTTCTTTTTTTTTGTGGTTGGTAAATCATTAATAACTTCTCCCGCTCTGCGGGAGTGGGAGGGCGTGTCAAACTCTTGCGGACTAAAACCCACCCGTGTTCCTGCAGTTGCCTGTGCCAGGGGCCACGGTAACCTTTTCGGACTTTCCCGCAACCCTGGCAATCATCGGCTCTAGCGAACCCCGTCATTGATGCTGACATCTCTTTGAGGCGGGCGTGGAACACAACGCGCCGCGCCGTCGACCCGGGCCTGGTCCTAATCGGATGGCAAGCTACCCATTGCTCGCCGTCCGCAAGCCCGCGCTTACGGTGGCCGGGTATCGGCCTGAGATTCCCAACGCCCAGGGCGTTTTCTGTGGCGATTAGGGGCGTGATGGCGCAAATTTGCGTGTGTGAATAGCGTGAGGTAGTGAATTGTATCACGTTCTTATGAGAAATAAAGATTCTTTAAACCTAATTTTGCCTCTCCCTCACGCGTTCCGCTTCCTCCTTCGCGAGCATTACTGCTTCGCAGAAGGAGGTGACGACTTCCCATGCCTTCTCGCTCTGTACCATGGCCTGGACCAGGGCCGGACGCGAGAGACCGCCACCGCCAATCACCTCCACGAGGACACGGCGGTGCTCCGCTCAAGCCGGGCAGACCTCCACCGTATGCTCCACCGGCAAACTGCTAACATGAATACAGCACATGAAAAATCAGCTGTTTCATAAAAAATGTTTCCATCACGGTCAAAAGATTTGAAGCAGCATTATAATAACCCACGAAAAATTTCAACGTAGGTGGGTTTAGAATCGTGTACTGAATACATGGTAACAGTTTGCGCATCCATCTTCCTTACACAGTATTGATTGCGTTAAATAATTTGTATAGACCCTTGTAGCAGCGCACTTTCCATGCGCGACCATCCACAATATAATGACAACCCTATTTTGGCATCAGTAAGTGTGTGAAGTAATAGGTGAGGAGATGTATGTGTAAATTTCGGCGGTATCGACGTACAATTAGGCCGCACATCAGTGGTGACGAAACCAGTATTAGCTGGCCTCTAAGTCCATTAAAATTCCATACAAAGCAAGGCCAGCTCAAGGTCAAAGTGTTACTACTGAACTGCGGCCTATTGTGTAAGTGAAAGTGCAGCATGCGGGCGTTTATGTGACGTATTGAGTATTAGAAAGAGACAGCCATGTCACACGGGTACGAGTGGCAGAAAAGACGCTCTACAAAATCAAACTCAAACTGTTATCTAAAGCTACGGAAGAAGAAGAAGAAGAGTGGTTCCGTCATAACACCGTCGGTTTTTATTATAACGGCCGCCATAAAAATCTGTCTAGTTAGTTTTATAGTTTTTTAAGCCCAAGCTGGAGCCCTTAATCTACCCACAGGCTCGGTTAAGCAGCCGACAAACTCCTATCCAAAAAAAAAAATTGTCTATTCCACCAGGATTTGACATTGAGGTGCCCAAAAACACTCTGTATTTGGAACAGCAGTTGTTGTTTTTTTTATTTTTTTATTCTAATTTTGTTTAAATGGGCTTTTATCAAAGTGATGATGGTGGTGATGGTGTGATGGTTTACCGCTTTCTTAGGAATCTAAAGCTTAACCCTCGATGCTAACATGTTTACGTCCGGTTAATTTACAGTCAGGGATTTTGTTTTTCCAAAACAAACTACGTCAATTTACCGTGTTAAAGCTTTTTCAAACAACTATCAAAGAATGGCACTTGTGATGTTTAATATACGAGTAATTTAAGTCGATGGGCAATCTGCAAATCAATTAAATTCCCTGACTTATGGCTATTGATGCCGGAGTTCCTAAGGGGTCTGTTCTCTCTGCAACTCTTTGCCAGATGCACATCAATGACCTAATTCAGTCTGATATTGTTGGATACGCACATGACAGTACTGTTTCAGAGAGATACTTGTCCAGCGCAAAAAAACAGCGGGGTCGAGGATCGTTCCTTGAGAGAGGCCATGGTAGAGCGTACTGATTTGACCTTAAGCCTTGTCTCCCAGTAGGGTGATGACAATCTGATCTCTTTTAACGCCACCAAAACACAGGCGTGTCTTTTGCACCAAAGCAATGGCTAAGAAACTGGGCATCCTAAATAGAGTGAAGCGATACTTTACGCCTGGACAGCTTTTGACCCTTTACAAAGCGCAAGTCCGATCCTGCATGGAGTATTGCAGCCACCTTTGGGATGGTTTAGCAAAGTACCAACTTGCCGCGCTTGACTCGGTGGAACGCGGAGCTAAGAGGCTCATTGGCAACGTAAAACTGGTGGATGTCAAGCTTCACAGCATGGTTCTTCGCCTGCTTATCGGTCTTCTACAGATTGTACTTCGGAGAGTGTGCCCAAGAACTCCATGACCTCATTCCACCGGCCCCCTTCTTCCTTCGGTCATCTAGACGCACTTCAAGTTACCATCCGTACCTAGTTGCTATTCCACCAATTCGCACTAGGCGTTTCCAAATGTCTTTTGTTATGCGCACAGCAAAAGAGTGGAACTCTCTCTCTCGTCTATGTTTCCGAACGCATACAACCCTAATCTCTTCAAAGTGAGAGTGAACAGGCTTCTTCTGGTTAAGCTCACTCCATCGTCGACTCTGTATCTGTCACCACTGACCTAGACTAGATTCAAGATCAAACCTATCTTAAATAAATAAAAACTTAACACGAGTGTCGTTTCTAGACGGTTTTATTTTTCTTTGACTAAAACTTCATGGTGAGAATTTGTTGTTATTTCTTTTTTAATTTTATTTTTAAGAAAACGGATCTTTTGCGGTTTAACTAAGAAATTATGAAACCTAATGGTGTTGTTGCGCCGTTTTTTGTTTTGTAAACATTAATTACACTTATTTTATTATAGAAAAGTTCTTTGTCTTAAATTCTATGAAGATCGGGGGGAAAACGCTTTCATTATAATTAATAATTTCCTCTATGAACGTACAAGGTTTTTGTTATAAATTTCAAGCGAAGAAAACGATATTGTAAGTTTTAGATACAATATTTTTGTTGGCAACTTCTCACAAAGAAAAGGAAAAAGCTTGATCACCACCGCTCAGTGCATTTCAGACCAAAGTCCAGGATTTCCTCACAATGTTTTCCTTCACCGTCAGTCAGTCAGACGCCGCTTGAATAGGGTTTGTAACACTGTTTCTCGTAGAACCGTAGCTGCAAGTCGTCATTACAAACACATAAGTTCAAAAATCTACAGCAAATTAAACAAAAGCTTACACATTTACCCATTAACCAAGAGCAAATAAATGCAAAATGAAACTTGACTCCTGGTTAAAATCACAAGATTATGATGAAACAGAGAAACTCGTGGAAGTGTAAAATACTCATCACTCCCTCGCACACCCCAACAACAACAGATAACACACATGCCACAAACACCACAAACACCCCTCGCATACCACATTGATTGATTTTTCAAGGTCTTTATTACTAAACAGGTGGTTACAATGGTGTTTACAAATGTGTTACGCAAGCGTAGTATACCGAAAGCGCTGACTAAGGACGACCTCAATGAATTATAACAAACAAGTAAAATGCGCACTAAGCGACACGAGGCAAATGTGCTGAATGCACCAAATACCGCGGCACCATCGCGCCACCGCAACATGAGGTCCGTCACTTCTATTCCGGCTTCGAAGGAAGACATAACTTTAGATTTAGCTAGATATAGTTATCTTTTATTGTAATTTCTTTTGCTTAATTAAAATCAGTTTTAAAATCTAAATTGGTTTTTTTTAAGTATCCCGGCCGCAGCCTTCGTAATTGGCGCAGTCGGTAGGATACTCGAGGTTAGCTAGGTCTATCTTATATCGATATTATCGCTACCGCGCGTGAGCGATCGCGGCTAACCTGCTGTCAAGCTTCATCGAGTATCAGAACTCAGGGATTGCTGCCGGGAGAGAACGGGATCCAGACATCGACCCCAGAGACCGATATGAAGGTTATGTGAGTACACTTGAATTATTCCCTGTGTTGCTTCCTGTGTACCCAAGTCACTTAATCCTTCAAAATTTTCCACCCACGTAATTTAGGACCTCGTGAGTCTACATCAGGTAGACCGAATAGTAGGCAACTAGTGTTAGATTCGAGTAGGGACATAGATTTAGGTTTAAATAGCCTATTAAAGGACCGCGAAATGTCGTGCGATCCGGATACGATTTATAAGGCCCTGCGCCCAGTCCCCGAGTTCGACGGGAATCCTAATGTACTTACGCGATTTATCAAATTATGTGACCAGATAGTCAGTACCTATCTAAGTAATGTACCGGGTAGTGAGTTAGGTAACCTATGCCTTTTGAACGGGATATTAAATAAAATAACAGGTATTGCGGCGACTAGAATTAATTCGAATGGCATCCCAGATAGTTGGGCAGGGATACGAAATACCCTAATTAATAGCTTTGCCGACCAGAGGGACGAAACGGCCCTCTATAATGACCTCCTAGTATCAGCTCAGGGTAATAGTACTCCGCAAGAGTACTACGACCAGTGTCAATCATTATTCAGTACCATTATGACTTATATATCGTTGCATGAAACAGTGACTACCACTATAGAAGCGAAACGTACACTATACAAGAAATTAACAATGCAAGCGTTTGTACGTGGCCTAAAGGAACCTCTAGGTTCCCCAATACGTTGTATGCGTCCTGAAAGCATAGAGAGGGCGCTGGAGTTCGTTCAAGAGGAACTAAATGTGATGTACTTGCAAAACCGTAATGATACCGCGAATGTAAAAAGGCCACTTCCAATCGCTCCCATGCCCAAATTACTAACACAGCCCACAGGTTTTCTACCCATGCCGATGCCGAGACCCTTTGGTCACCAACCCTTTTCAAACTGGCAACGGCCACCGGCTCCGCAAAACAGTTGGAGACAACCTATGTTCCAACCACACGGCGCGCCACGTGCGCCCAACGCACCTAATAACCAAACACGTACTCAGCAAATGTTCCGCGCGGCGCCGCCTAACTATAACGCTCAGAGTAACGCATTTAGAATTCAGCCACGTGCCCTAGCCCCGGGACCTCAGCCAATGAGCGGGGTCAGCCATTTTGTTGCTAAGCCCATGCCAAGTAGACCTCACGACTGGGGCAAGTTTGGCAACCCGGCCCCAACAAATTATTTTAAAACCCGTGAGATGAATTTCAACGATTGTAACGAAGATAACTACGATTATTACCTCGTGGAGGAACCCTACTCTTATGACTACGACCACGCTGACTTTAACGTTTATTATGACGACGGTAACTACTATTACGTACAGGACTTCGGACCAGCTATGACGCCCGAGCAAAACCAGATCCAACCCTCTACAAAATGTGAGGACCCCCAACCTTCGACTGGTAATGCAAACCAGGATTTTCAGATGAAACCCCCATTAAAACCCTCAAAATAGAAGTTAACTTGCAAACCCAACGACAGTTGCCCTACATAAAAATATCTGACCCCCCACTAAACCTACTCATCGACACCGGAGCGAACCAGTCATTTATTAGTCCTACAGCTGTACAACGATATTACTCGGAATACCCCCTTAACTATGACCCCTTTGAGGTAACTAACGTACACGCTACAACTAGAAATGATTATTCAATAACTATACCAGCTTTCCATGAACTCAATGACCCTAGTGAAATTAAATTATTCATATATGACTTTCACAAATTTTTTGATGGACTTATCGGACTAGATTTACTGACCAGATGGAATACGAGGATTGACTTAAAGGACAACCTACTGATTACGGCTACCGCCAGGAACCCTATCTTAATGTTTAATTCCCGAAATGTAAACCTTTACGAGGCTGTTATACCAGCCAACACAACTAAACTTATCAGATTACCTATAAACGCTAAAGACGGTGACGTACATATCCCACAACAATACCTGTGCAATTGCATTGTAAGCGAATGCATTACAACCGTTTGTAATAACCGCGGCATTATAGAAATTCTAAACCCATCAAACAACGATACTATTCTGTCCCTAGACCACCCGGTAGAGGCCGTAACTATAAATAACATCGAATGCATGAACCTAGAACAAATACCTGACACATCTCGTATTAATAAAGTAATATCTAAATTGCGGACAGATCATCTTAATGAAGAGGAGAAAATTAACTTAGTTAATATTTGCTCGAAATATGCAGATGTATTTTACATAGAAGGCGAACCCTTGTCTTTCACCAATAAGGTAAAACACCGTATACGGACTGTAGATGATTCACCTATTTATACCAAGACTTACAGATACCCTTTCGTTCATCGTCAAGAGGTTAGGGAGCAAATTTCAAAAATGCTAGAACAAAATATCATCAGACCCTCTGACTCAGCCTGGAGCTCTCCCATTTGGGTTGTCCCTAAAAAATCAGACGCATCCGGGAAACAAAAATGGAGGATCGTAGTAGACTTCCGAAAACTAAACGAAAAAACCATAGACGATAAATACCCCATACCGAACATAACAGACGTCCTGGACAAATTAGGGAAGTGCCAGTACTTTAGTACCCTTGACCTTGCCAGTGGATTTTACCAAGTTGAGACAGACCCTGACGACATCCATAAGACAGCATTCAATGTGGAACATGGGCATTTCGAGTTTTTAAGAATGCCCATGGGTTTGAAGAACTCCCCGTCAACATTCCAACGGGTAATGGACAATGTGCTGAGAGGCCTACAAAACGTGATCTGCCTGGTCTACATGGATGACATCATAGTCTATAGTACCTCGCTCCAGGAGCACCTAAATAACCTAGAGAAAGTATTCCAACGACTCCGAGAATCTAACTTTAAGATTCAGATGGACAAGTCCGAATTCTTGAAGCTAGAAACCGCTTTCCTAGGTCACATAATAAGCAAGGAAGGAATTAAACCAAACCCAGACAAAATTACAGCTATACAGAAATACCCCATACCCAAAACCCCAAAACAGATAAAACAATTTCTCGGACTTATAGGATACTACAGAAAATTTATACCCGATTTCGCTAGAATCACGAAACCCTTTACTCAGTGCTTAAAGAAAGGTAGGACCGTCACACTTACTAAAGACTACGTTGACTGCTACGAACGATGTAAAAACCTCTTAACAAACGACCCGATCTTACAGTACCCCGACTTTAACAAGGAATTCATACTGACAACAGACGCCTCTAACTTCGCAATAGGAGCCATATTATCACAAGGGCCAATAGGGTCAGACAGACCGATTTCATATGCATCACGAACATTAAACGAGAGCGAGATAAACTACAGCACCATTGAAAAAGAGCTCCTCGCTATCGTATGGGCCACTAAGTACTTTCGACCTTACCTCTTTGGACGCAAGTTTAGGATAGTTACGGATCATAAGCCACTACAATGGATCATGAGCCTGAAAGAACCTAACTCGCGTCTAACCAGATGGAGATTGAAACTCAGTGAGTACGACTTCACTGTAGTGTACAAAAAGGGCAAAAACAACACCAATGCTGATGCCCTCTCGCGAATAGAAATACACAATGACGAGATAAGCTCGATAATAGCGAACCCTTCCGAAAAACCCCCGTCAATAGCAGACTCTAGTACTGAAACAGCCCACACAAGCAACGAAAACCCCATACTCGAGGTACCAATCACCGACGAACCTATAAATAAATTTTACCGACAAATAATCATGACAGTAGTAGGAGACATTAAAAAGAAGCCGACCGCGACCAAACCGTTCGACACACATACTCGCACCTCCATACACGTTTCACAATCTAACCTAATAGATGACGTCGTAGCCGCTATAAAAGAGTACGTAAACCCGAAAGTAAGGACTGGTATTCTTATTAACCCAACTTTGAGTATGTATGATGTCATTCCTATAATACAAGACAACTTTAAAAGCTCTGCAATGAACCTCGTGTTATGTAAATCCGAACTCGAAAATGTAAAAGACTACCTTAGGCAACAAGAAATAATTAGGCACTATCATGACGGAAAGACTAATCATCGCGGTATAAACGAATGTCACCTAGCACTCTCGCATAAATATTACTGGCCGAAAATGAGAGACCAGATTACAAAATATATTAATGAATGCACTGTTTGTGGTCAGGCCAAATATGACCGAAGTCCCATCAAACAAAAGTTTAACATAGTGCCACCGGCCACCAAACCGTTCGAAATAATTCATATGGACCTTTTCACGGTCGAAAATGAGAAATACCTAACATTCATTGATGTATTTTCTAAATACGGACAAGCATATCTTATGAGAGACGGTACCGCAATTAGTATCTTGCAGGGCCTATTACAGTTTTGCACTCACCATGGTTTCCCTATAACTATAATAACGGACAACGGTACCGAGTATGCTAATCAGCTGTTCGCCGAATTCACTAGACTCCACAAAATTAATCACCATAAAACGCTAGCTCACAGTCCTAACGATAACGGCAACATAGAAAGATTCCACTCCACGTTACTTGAACACATAAGAATCCTACGTATTCAACATAAAAAAGAACCCGCGAATAATCTAATACCATATGCCTTACTCGGATATAACAGCTCAATCCATAGTTTCACTAAGTGCAGGCCATTTGACATAATAACTGGGCACTTTGATAGCCGAGACCCGTGGGACATTGATCTTAGTAGCCACCTATTGCAACAGTACATATTAAACCATAGAGATCAAATGAAAACAGTATACCAAATCATAAATGAAACCTCTCTTAGCAATCGCACCTCTTTAATCGAAAACCGAAATAAGACCCGCGAGCAGGAGTACGAATATCAACCTAAGCAACAGGTCTTCATAAAAAACCCATCAGCCCCGCGACAAAAGTTAGCCCCTAGATACACACAGGATGTAGTCTTAGCAGACTTACCCATCCACATCTACACGTCAAAGAAACGCGGCCCCGTAGCAAAATCACGCCTTAAACGCGTACCTAAGACTGCTAAATTGTTGCAGGATGACGCTGATACTGACAATATATGCAATACGGAGCCAGGAGATAAAACTTGAAAGCTTAGACTCTGGAATTGGATTACTACCCTTTAAACTTGGACCGCTCAGACTAGTAACCCATTATCATACTTTCCTCCAATATGTCAACCTGGATGACATTGAAAACGCTCTTTCCACCCTTCAAACTCAATTCCATTACATTAAATTACACATGACAAATAACACATATTCACTCTACGAGTATCAAATAGATTACCTTTCGGATAAGTTAAGTAAAGTCACTAATCAACTACGTACCCTGGAGCCTAGACGTTCAAAAAGAGGTCTTATAGACGGCCTAGGATCTGTCATAAAAAGCGTTACAGGTAACCTCGATTACTCGGATGCTGTTCGATATAATAATGCCATAGAGACGTTGAGAAATAACCAAAAAAAGACTGTAGATGAATTTAACGAGCATATCAGCATCAGTAAAGAGTGGATGCTATCTCATACTAATATCATAAACAAAATTGTCGAAAACCAGAGTAAAATCAACACCACACTAAGTCTATTAATAAAACAAGCAGAAAGTAGCATAAATTTGATCCAAGTCGCTAAGTT
Source organism: Brachylomia viminalis (assembly GCA_937001585.2). Taxonomy (NCBI): domain Eukaryota; kingdom Metazoa; phylum Arthropoda; class Insecta; order Lepidoptera; family Noctuidae; genus Brachylomia; species Brachylomia viminalis. The sequence continues at coordinate 8,833,258 of OW443317.2, forward strand.
CAATCAGCTGTTGACTATCGTCAGCGAAAACATAGAGGACGTATTATCGGAATTATATAGGATAGAGAATATTTTATCGTTCACCCGCGTGATGACTACTCATCATAGCATGTTAGGAATAGACATCTTAGGTAACGTAGTAGACAGGCTTAAAGAAATTTATGGCAAGAACCACGTAATAGAGTTAGAATTACGACAGTACTATGACATCATTAAAGCTGGGTATTATTACGATGACAAGAAAATAGTAATAGCATTTAGGTTTCCCATAGTCTCAGAAGATACCTATACACTCTACAAACTCTCCATAGTCCCAAACAAGAACAACCAAGTCCTCATGCCTCCTTATCCTTTCATAGCAACCAATGGGAATACGTTCATGTACATGGAGGCAGAATGCCCGAAGTTAAATAATAATCGGTACCTCTGCGAACAAAAAACAAATCATTATATCCAAACTCAAGCTGACTGCGTGCAAACCCTCATTTCAAGCAAGACATTACAAAAATCCTGTAAATTGACGACCGTACATCTATCAAAACCGGCTGTAGAAGAATTAGACAGTAGACACTACGTTATATCATTTCCTCAATCTACCAGAGTTCAGATGAAATGTGGAAGCGACGATTATGACGCATTGAGGGGAAGCTTCCTTGCCACCATTCCATTGCACTGCTCGATACACACAAACGAAATTACCTTAATAAACACTAAGGACGAGATAAAAGGCCAACCTGTAAAAGTATTGAACATTCCCTACACTACTGAAACACAGGAGATAAGCTCACTACATGCAAACTTAACATCTATTAACTTGGATAGACTACACACTATTCAGGACAGAATAACTCTTCAGTCGCCGATTTCATCGTTTGAAACAACTGAAACGCTATATCATACTACTATACCGTTTTATGTTATACTGTGTATCGCAGCCATAATTACAATTGCGATGATAACCAGAAGATATTTCCCCGGGAGAAACTTTTCCAGAAAACCGAGCCAAAACGATGCCGCACCCACAGGACCAGGAAATCATGAAGACACAGTTCCTGTAACATCTGAAAAGCATACGCAACGAGAAAACCTACCAGCAACATTTTCACTGCGCGTTTTAAAATAGTTGCTGAACTACAGGCGGAGATGTTACGCAAGCGTAGTATACCGAAAGCGCTGACTAAGGACGACCTCAATGAATTATAACAAACAAGTAAAATGCGCACTAAGCGACACGAGGCAAATGTGCTGAATGCACCAAATACCGCGGCACCATCGCGCCACCGCAACATGAGGTCGGTCACTTCTATTCCGGCTTCGAAGGAAGACATAACTTTAGATTTAGCTAGATATAGTTATCTTTTATTGTAATTTCTTTTGCTTAATTAAAATCAGTTTTAAAATCTAAATTGTTTTTTTTTAAGTATCCCGGCCGCAGCCTTCGTAATTAATGATCTTATTCTATTTGTACACAAATCGTGATTAATTTTGTTACATAAGCTATATTTCGCCTTTACAAACATTAAAACATGTTTTAATTATCTTATTTGCGTTGACATGGATTAACTTATTATGTGCATCGTTTAACTACTAGGTATGTGCAAGTCTTAGTATAGACCCACATAATATTTAATGAGTTAAGTTACAAAATGTACGCTTAATTATAATAATATGGAATAATAATATAAGTTACTCGTAAGTAGTGGGTAGTCCGCCAATAATCTTACTTAAACGGCCGGTCAAGCGGCGTCGGCTAGCAAGCGAGCCATCGTCATGATACGTCACGGAGGAAGTAGTGATGGGGCAGGCGGTATCGATTGTACGTGCGAGCGTAAGACAATGGACTTAGTCTGCTTTTACCAATTGCAGATACACCACATTAATTCAACGTCAATAATACATCCCAAATCATTGTCCTGTACAACTTTTTTTATTTTTTTTTTCCTATTTAATTTATTGTTTTCCTTATCATTTAGCTAAATCAAAATTAACAAAATTTTATTAACTTCATTACCTATTATGCACTTTTAGCGTGGAACATCATTCCATTTTGTATCGGGAGAAGGGCGTTGTTAGCTGCGCTGCAGTTTATACTTTTGCAGCTATCATCGTTTTACTTGTACATAATCTTGTGTTATTGTTCCGAAATAAACTTTTTATTATTATTATTATAGTGGTATATGTGAAATAAGCAACTTACAACCTTATCGGATTATATTTTCGAGCCGTTTGGGGTTGAAACCCTCGGGCCGTAGGGTCCGAGTGCTCACGGTTTGTTCAACGAAATCTCTAAACGGCTGGAGAACACTTCCTGTGACCCAAGGGCTGGCTTTTACCTTGGCCAGAGGCTAAGCATTGCATTACAACGTGGCAATGCTGCTAGTCTCTTGGGCACATTACCAGTTGACAGCGATGCGGAGGAATTTTTCGACGCCATATTCTAATTTGATAATAGTTTTAGTTAGTTTAGGTTGTTTTTTTTATTAGTTATTTAGTTTATTTAGTACAAGAAGTTTTTGTGAATAGAAATAACATTGTACCTTATAATTTGACCATTTAAAATCATTTCAAATGTGTTTTAAAGTAAGTCATTAAAAGACATCTTTGAACGTCAACATTCAAGAAATTTAACTCTTTTAAAATGTTTTAAAATATTTTGCATCTGTATACTGATTATAATTGTATGTGAAGACGATGTGCCTAGAATAAAATGACTATACTCAATAGGTACAAAGTATTAGAAGTTAAGCAATGACAGATAAATAAATAAGGCTGATTGAAACGTGAAGATAATGCAACGCTGCTTCGTCGCAGTTCTCATATGCCTTTACTCCGACACCCATACCCTCCAAACTGGATCACAGTAACGCTGTTTCGCGGCAAGAATAAATGTTATATGATTTTATTTCTGTAAGTAGATTTGTACAAACACTTTTACACGTCAATCTTATTTTAAAAACTAGATGAGGTCGGCGTTTCCTATCTGACTACTCTACTCTGTTTTCTTCTCTGAGAAGAAAGGCCGAAACAAACTCAGAGGTCACAGTCTCTTTTAAAGTTCAGACAGAATCTTGGTCAGAAAAATATTGTATAAAATAGTGGTAATACTTCTTCTAGCCCCTTCACAAAGAGCTGTATGAAGTTAAGTTTAGCAACACAGCAAAACTTCAAAGAACCCTCAGACAAAGTAACAAGCTCAATAATCGCCAATTCCATACTTTATTTCATTTCATAAATATTTCTTTCAAAGCGTTCCCTTTACCGGTAAATGTTTTCAGTACGAAAGTTACTACCTGTTCTAAGCAATCTGTTTTTGTTAGTACATCTTGTAAACTTGGACTGTTAGCGTTACTCTTCTAAATAAGTATTTTATTATTATTGTTGAAGTTCGGAGAGAAATTATAGAAGTTGGTGGATTTTTTTATTTGTTCGTTTTTATTATGTGTAAGGGACGAGGGGAATGAATCGATATGTACATAAGACTTTGGGATTGTGAGAAGGAATTAAAGTTTGCACGAATTTATTCGGTTTGGGGACTCGTGGCAATATGATAACAGACGCAAGGGTCGATAGGTACTACGCTTGACGAGGTCGGTTCGTGGAAAACACGTTAAATTGGTCCCGGCTGTCATTCGTAGATCTTTGAGAGTCGCTACGGGTACTCACAATCCCAAAAGTCTGACAACCAGTCTTACCAAGAGGTATCGTATTACGGTTGTGACAGGTCATCTTGCTGACTATGGTTTTGTTATTGTTATTAGTAATTAACTGTTTCTTTCTTTTACTTCGAAGGTCCTAGTTTATCATTTGTGGCTACAAGTTACAGCTACATATATAAACATAATGCAGCATTGCATAGGTATGTAAGCGGGCACGCCCTTTATGCCTGGAGGCTTTTTATTATGTATTTTCTGTTTACGTTTTTGTTTTTATTATTTATTTCTGTTTTAGTATAGTTTTAAATATTGGCGTGTGCTAGCTGAGATATGGCAAATAATTTTAATGTTTTTTTGTGTTTCGTAATGTTAATTACTTATTACTATATAGAATCCAGTTCTTCTAACTGAACAGACAGCAGTGCTGCTGGGCAGTTTGTTCCGCCACTTCTTCTTCCCAGCTAAAGCACTAGGAAGTGGTGAAGGGCGGGCGTTTTAGGGGGGCTGTCTTATGTGATTTTGACGTTCAAAAAGTGCTGATTCTCAGCCCAGTTTGAATAAATGACTTTTGATTTTGATTTTGTAGGTCAAATAGGCAGTCGCTCCATGTAAAATACTGGTACTGAGCTGCATCCGATTAGACTGGAATCCAACCCCAACATAGTTGGAAAAAAAGCTAGCCAGATTGATTGAGTATACAGTGTGAGTCTTTATAATGTGCACATACCGAAATGAGAGAATCTATGCTTAATTTTATCGATGGAAAAAATATTTAAAAAATCTAAATATTTTTTTTATATTTTTTATGGAATTTTTAAAAAATTTGTCCACTACTGTGACCCCAGTGTAAACAAAACGGTGTAACTTTTAAACTGAATTATCTATCGCGATGAAACAAACTCCATAATGATTGGAAGTAATTAAGCTTCCTAATAAAATTAAAATTCTGGAAAAAAACTACCCTCAATTGAAAATAAACATCTTTTTTTGGCAAAAATCTGTTTGTTTGTCATCAATTTTTACAATAATTGTAAAATTTCTCAATAAGACTTATTACCATTACCTACCTTTTTTATTACTTTATCGTATTTTTCATTGTATTAGCTACCCAATAGTAAAAATGGCATGTTTATAACTCAAACATAACATTTTATATCAAATGTTAAAAGATGGCACTCCGAACGCGCCATTTATTGTTCTCTTAAGCATATTTTATTTGGGATGATAATTAATACAAAAGAGTTCAATTAAAAACCATTTATTATTTGACACATAATTTAATGCATCAGATTCTCAAAATGTCCACCTCGTTGTTGTAGGCACAAAGCCGCGCGTATAAAAATTTGTTGTGTCACTCTCCTTATCATTTCGGGATCATTGCGAATATCATTCGCACAGTTAATTATGCGGTCACGTAAATCGGCCTCACTGTTGATGGGGGTACTGTAGACGCGTTGTTTCATGGTCCCCCATAGAAAGTAATCAAGGGGCATCAAATCGGGTGAACGCGGAGGCCACCCTACAGGTCCTTGCCGGCCGATCCATTTACCACGATAATTATCGTTTAAAAATGATCTAACATTTGCAGCATAATGAGCTGGGCATCCGTCCATCTGCAAAAACATCCTTCGACGCAAAGCCAGTGGTACATCCTCCAATAATTCAGGTAGATCATTAGTCAATAGACTTAAAAATCTTGCACCGGTCAACGTTCTCGGCAATATGACTGGTCCAATCAATCATCCATAGTATGGTTTTTGGAAAGTTTGGGTTTGCTCTAGTTTTTCTTTGTATCCAAGTGGACATTACACACCTTGGACGGCAGTCTACGTCTTCATGTAGATGTTGCACCCTTTGGTAGTGATAAGGATGCAATCCTTCTTTCTTTAAAATGCGCCACGCTGGTTTTTGGCTTATTCCGTGACGAAGAGCCAGTCGTCTAGTACTTATGGATGGATCAGCAAACAAATCACTCAGAACTGCTTGTTCAGTAGCTACATCGATAATTACTGGAGGCGGCTCGCGACGATCTCTACTTGATCCAAGTCCGGTGATCGACAACCTTCTGTGAACTTCCTGAAAGTTGCGGGCAGATGGCACTGGTTGCCTGTTAGGAAACGCAGCTATGTAAGCTGCGCGCGCAGCTCTGGCGCTTCCTCGTCCCACTCCATAATAAAAATTAATGTCGACAATGTGTGCCGGGGAAAATTCACTTAAACGCGGCATCATGTAAAAGCGAACGAAAGTTACGAAACTCAGGTAGCAGCGAACGAAAGTAACGAAACACATGTAGCAGCGGCGAATAATTCGGAGCGACTGCCTGTCTGTCATAATTGAAGGTCCCTTCGGCTAGCCCTACCTCCCCGCACCCCGACCCGCGCACATTAATAATAAAATTCACAGAAAATGCTGTCTACCTGCTAAACAATAGTGCGTAGCCGTGCGCTGGGCCTTTCTTTAACAGTTGATAAGAAATGTTGGGATTAAGTTAAAAACATGCAATTTTCACCATTACGTGGCTAATACGATGAAAAATAACGTAAAGTAATAAAAAAGGTAGGTAATGGGGGCGTCTTATTGAGAAATTTTACGATTATTGTAAAAATTGATGAAGAAAAAACAGATTTTTGCTAAAAAAAGATGTTTATTTTCAATTGAGGGTAGTTTTTTTCCCACAATTTGTATTTTATGAGGACGCCTAATTACTTCCAATCATTCTGCAGTTTGTTTCATTGCGATAGATAATTCGGTTTAAAAGTTACACCGTTTTGTTTACACTGGGGTCACAGTAGCGGACAAAATATTTAAAAATTCCATAAAAAATATAAAAAAAATGTTTAGATTTTTTTTAATATTTTTTCCGTCGATAAAATTAAGCATAGATTCCCTCATTTCGATATGTGCACATTATAAAGACTCACACTGTATAATATATTATACAAGTTAATAAGTAGAATTTGTCTTCTGTCAGATTCTACATATCAATTTATTGTTATAAACTAGTTTCGCATTTAATAACATTATCAGTTAAACCTACCTAGGGAAAGATATACTATAAAAAAACTTTTTTACAAAAAAAAAAAAACGATCGACTTCCAAAAAAAAACATTACAAAGTGAAAAATAACTTAAATTTCGGAAGTCGGTGTCTTTGGATCTGTATTTTGGTTTTTCCCATCGGCTTCCGAAATTAAAGTTATTTTTCGCTTTGTAGTATTTTTGTTTTTGGAAGTCGATTGTTTTTTTTTTTGGAAATAGGGTTTTTATTTTTAAGTTTTTAGTTATGGTACCTCTCCCACACCAATTCGATCGTCTTACACATCCATTTCCGTTTGAAGGCGGTTTTTTTTTTTATTAAAAATAATGTATTGTTGATTTTTTTTAAATCGCTCGACCGATTTCGGATAAATTTTAATTGGGACGACCTGGGAAATATACCCTTTGTAACAAAAAAAAAAATTACAAATCGGTTTGGGCGTCTTAGGTTTAAAGACATTTATTTCTCATAAGAACTTTACATAGTTCACTTAAAATGACGTTACAGGGTACATATATGCTTCTTAAGTTTAGCCTTAAATATATTTATACTATCACATCTCTTTAAATCCTCCGGTAAATCATTAAACAGTTGCTTCCCCTCAACCAATATTGTTTTTTTTCCCGTAATTAGTCCGTGCACGTGCAGTCATTTGTTGAAATTTGTTTTTGCTTCTTGTGTTGTATGTTATTACTTTTTTATGTAGTTGTATGTTTGATTGTACGGAATTCGTGGTGATTTTTTTTATGAGGATGCAGGTGTAATATTTGTAAAGTTGTGCGAGATTTAGTAGTTTAGTTTTGTGGTATAATTTTTTTGTTGGATATAGATAGTGATAGTGAAATAATACTTTGATAATTTGGTTTTGTATTCGTTGTAGTGAGTTTAGATTAGATTTTGCGGCTGACCCCCACACTTCGATTAGGTATTCAAGGTTTGATTTTACTAATGAGTTATATATAATTAGACGAACTTTTTTCGGAATACATTTTGTAACTTTTCGTAACGCTCCTAATAGTGATATTAATTTTATTTTGACGTGATCGATGTGTAGTTTCCAAGAAAGTTTGTCATCTACCCACAGACCGAGGTATTTTTCGTGATTAGACCGTTTGACTATTTCTCCGTTAATCGTAAGAGGTGAAAAGTCCGGTAAAGGTTTATTTTTGGCGGAGAAAATTAAAAATGATGTTTTTGACGTGTTAATAGTTAGTAAGTTATATTTTAACCATTCGTTGAGTAGGTCAAGGTCCTTTTGGGCATCAGATATAATGTTTTGTAACGATTTATCGAAGTAAAAAAGGCAAGTGTCATCCGCGTATAACGTTAGGTGTCCCGTCAGCCCTATTTTATTAATGTTATTTATGTAAATTAGGAATAGTAATGAGCTTATAATTGAGCCTTGTGGACAGCCGTATGTTATGTTTTGCATCGAGCTGGTGAAGTTATCTATCTTAACGACTTGTTGTCTATTTTGTAAATATGAGGTGAACACACTGAGGGCGCTGCCTGAAATACCTATATTACCTAATTTCTGTAGTAACTTTTGATGGGTTACCGTATCGTACGCTTTTTTTAGGTCAATGAAAATACCTACAGCAATTTTTTTTTGATCAATATGAGTTTTTATTTTTGTTATTAAATCTACTGAGGCCGTGAGAGTACTTGATTTAGGGCGGAAACCATATTGTTGATCAATTAGGTATTTTTTCTCGGTTAAATATGCGTTTAGACGGTTGTATAACACTCGTTCGAAGATTTTTGAAATAACGGGTAAGACCGATACCGGTCGATAGTTGCCGGGGTCAGTTCTACTTCCAGATTTGTAAATTGGACTGACACTTGCAACTTTAAGTGAGTCAGGGAAAATGTCGCGCAATAAGCACATATTTATACAATTAGTAAGTCTTTCAACAATTATATTTTTAAGGCATTTAATAGCTTTTGTGCTGATGCCATCTAAGCCTGTACTAGTGTTGGTGTCAAGGTGGTCAATAATTTGTGATATTTCGTCAGTATTACAGGGGGAAAGTTCGTTCAAGGTCATATCGTGTGTGTGATTACCGCCGTACATGAGAATATTACCTGTGTTTATGTGGTACTTGTTTGGTATTTTATTAGCTAAGTCCGCGCCTATTGATGCAAAGAATGAGTTAAATACGTTACAAATTTCATTACCGGTTGTTATATATTCCGAGTTCGACGCTAATTTGGGAGGTGCACTGTTATCTTTAATTTTATTACATGCTAAGTTATTAATTATTTCCCACATTTTTTTAGGTTGTTTGTAGCTGTTATGAAATAGGTTGTAGTAGTAGGTTTTCTTCATTGTCTTGATTAGGTTTTTTACTCTGTTCTGTTCTTCATTCAAATTCCTCTGTAGGTCGCTGTCTTTTGGGTGAGATTTTGTTTGCTGCCATAAGTGATTTCGTAGGTTGATTGAGTCTATAAATTCTTGGTTTATCCAGTCTTCTTGGGGTAGGTTTAGGATTTTAGTCTTATCTTCTTTATTTTTCTTTATTTGTTCTGAGATATATCATTCTAAGTAGGAGTAGTCGTTTTCATCATTATTGTAGTTTGCTTGTAGGGTATTATTGTAAAGTTTTTCATAGTTAAGTGCTTGGTATTGGATCCTTTTGTTTATCTTGGGTGTCAAGTTGCCTATCTCAAGGAATATCTGTTTGTGGTCTGATGGGCACGAGTCAATTATAGATATACTGAATGCGTGATTGTTTATGTTCGAGCATATGTGATCCAGTATTGTATTTGTAGTGCTGGTTTCACGGGTACTGTGTAGTTTATTTATTTTATTTAATATTTCGTAGCCTGTTCCTTTTATTTCATTTATATATCTTGTGACGTGACTGTCTTTACTAAGTAGGTCGATGTTGAAGTCCCCGACAACAACCGTCCACTTTCGCCCTTCCAACTGTGAGATATATGTTTCTAAGAAATTATTTATATTAGATTCACCTGGTTTATAAATCGCTCCGATGTTCAATGAGAGTTTATCTATGTGTATCCATAGGTAGTGGTTACCGAGTTCGCATATTTCTTCTGTTACTTCATGTTTGATACTTTCGTGTACATAAATTGAAACGCCGCCGCCTTTGCGATCTTGCCTGTAATGTCTTCGAGTAGGTAATCGGTGAACATACATAAAAAAAAAGATTCCGACAAATTGATAACCTCCTCCTTTTTTGAAGTCGGTTAAAAATGTAAGTTATCACGTTTGGATACGCGGTTTTGAGTTTTAAGGACAAACAGACACGTTGCGTTTTCTCCTAAACTGCATACGGTATCAGAACTGTCTGGTCATACCTGTTTGAGGGGGTCACCACACCGATGTGATACATGCTGTACCTACCTAGTGAGTACCTCATGAGTTCATTATTATATCATGTAACATCTCAGCTATTTTGAGACCACTAACAAATTCTATTTCAAATTTTTCTCGTAGGCCTCTTCCAAAAATCTTATTCACAATCACACCCAGTAATTCTTCCATCACATCTTCATCAATGAGCGTAGGTATATAATAACATAAATCATTACTCACACTCACCCACTCTGCTTCTAATGGTGGCAAATAATCAATATCTTTCAATTCTATCACAGCTAATATCTATTTAACAGGCCTAAAGAAGATGTGGGACGTAAGGGCAGCAGTCACACCGCAGTGTAACTTTTATGTTTACTTTCGTACCGTTTAGTCAGCAGTCTTCATTGCCACTATCAACAATTAGTACCTATTGATGAAACTTAGTAAAAGCTCTAACCTCCTCCTGGAATTTATCATCATCCACACTTTTCGTGTGCCAATCCCCACGCTCTTATGACAGTCTCAACAAGCACCCTAATTGCGTGACACACTATTAGTCACAATCTGAATAATTTTGAAGGATATTGCTGATCCATTGCTTCATATGTTTGAAAAATGTGTCTGCTCAACAACGTAAATAACGCAATGAATGCTGTTGAACTGTCAAAATGAAAGCCATTCCTACTGTTAGTGTTTTACGCAATTACCCCGCTGATTTGGCTCGCGATGGCAACTATGTCGAAATAAAGGAATAATTCCATCAATTTAGCTTAGTCAATCGCACTCTTTTGTCCACAAAACACCGAGACCTCTGATAGAGACGGCATTAATAACAATTTCCTTACAAACCAGGCGTGTTACCGTTAACTCACAGTACGACGCAAATCGTATAGAAACGGTCGGTTTTGAAGGGCCTGTGACAGTAGTTGTGCGCTCGTCGCACTTTCAGCGCCACGAATGTATTTAGTACAACCGTCACTAGATCTTGCCAGCGCGGTGATTCCGTACTCTGTGCAAAGGCCCCTCCCAAATTGCATGACAACATTTGATTCTTCACCTTATTATCTATACCACCATCGCGGCATCGGCTTTGTATTGGGTATTGTCTGTGCGACTAATTGGATCAGGCTGCATTTAATAATTTCTCCCAGCGACTCCACAGTTTACTTTTTCGTCGAAACTTTTCGTTTTATCGAGTATTATATTTTATTATCTAGTTTACACAGGATACTTTTTGGAACTTCAATAAACTGGATTACTTATTTATTTGCACAAATAAAAAAATCACCCAAAAATTAAATTTGAATCACATGAAAAATCAGATAGAACATTTCGGTGTGACTGCAGCCACACGCTGTAATATACGCAAGCAAAGATCTCAGATAGCAGACAACATAGGCCCATTTTTCTCGCATCCACCCGAAGGAAAGGCCACCCATCTTTCTAGTATATTTATTGGCCCAACCTTTCTTTCTGTGACTTGATTTAGGCCCTACCCTGTTATCTTAATTGGCAAAGTTCCCTGGAGTTGTGATTCCTCAGTGATCTGTTTTCACGCACTTTTTTTTAGTTTTTTTCGTGAATTGAAAAGGTAAATAGGATCTTTAGAAAAGAGACTTTAAAGATAAAGTAATCCAAAGCTTGTCACTTAATTTAGTTCCCAGTGTAAATACAAATAGTAAGTTGTGTTAAATAATGTAAAATAAATAAAAAAGGGTAAATGCTGTGCCAGTATTTTGGGCACGTTACCAGTCGCTAATTAATCTATCAGTCACTAGCTTTTGCCCGCGGCTTTGCTCGCGTTAATTTAGAATTTGACAATACATTTGGGTTGTACTCTGTTTGGCCGTTGCACTCATGGGCTCAGAACAGTACTTTTTTTTCTGGATGAAAGGTGGGTATTTATTTCTGTATCCCTGGTAATATACAGAGTTGATATGACAGAGGGGCATTAAATTACACTACGTATACTATACGTGTTTAGTATTAATTCGATACGGTATTGGCGACATGGTTGGCGCAGTGAGTGTTGCGGGTTCGATTCTCGCACGGAACCAATATTTGTATGACCTACAAGTAGTTGTTCCGGGTCTGGCTGTTTGTGTATGTGACTTTAAATGTTGGTAAACGCACCCACAATACAGGAGAAATTCCAAGGGTGGGGCAACGTTTAAAAAAAAAAAAACACCAAAAATTAGTTTTTTGAAACAAACTAAATAGATTACTAGTCAGAATAAAACGCAACCACCCTTTGTAAATAAATTTAACTGACCTTAGATACCTAGGTAACAAAGCGGCAACGTCGCCCGCGCGCCGGGACGTGGCGAGTGTTACCTCGTGTCAAAGCCGGCGGCTTAGGCCTCCGCTCGCGCTGGCTTTTATGTTAGGCTTACCTAACATAAAAACCAGCGCGAGCGGAGGACGGTATGCGCGTACTTCAAAACCTTAGTTTTGAAGTACGCGCATAACAACAATCACAACAAAAACACTAAATTTTTAAATGCTCGATGTGTCCTCCATTCACATTAATGCACGAATTATACCGACGGAGAATATTGTTATTTATTTTTCTAATTAAATCACTGTCTGTTGCTAAGCACTTTAATTTGTGAAATGCTAAAAAAATCCAATGTTTTAGTTCAACAATTGTATTTACCTCTGAGGCATAAACTTCACCCTTAATGTACCCCCACAAAAAGAAATCCATGGAAGTGAGGCCTTATACTTATTTACAATAACAAAACAAAATTACAATTGTCAGCGCGGAGCTCGACAAAACAAAAGCGGCGCATACTTTCCGAAAGGCTAGCGTCGGCGCACTGAGGCCACACTTACCGATCGCAAGGAACTAGGATGCAATAGCAACACACTGACCTTCTATTTCCTTTACGCGCGGGATATTTTGCTATGATTGTCACTCTCGTAATGAAAGTGCAAGTGTGTGTATGTGTATTGCTTCTTTGTTTGCATTGCCATCTTTTTAGCGAATAAATTTGGTTGTACTTGTGACTTGCGTCAGAGCGGCAACAACGCATCGTAGGTTATACTCAGATTTATCGTTTTAAGGTGCATGACGTATGCGTATAGACATAATCAGCTGTTAGGAAAGATACATCGTGTTCAAACGGGGCCAAAGTTTTAAAAATCATTTGCGACTAAACTACTGCTCCTATTTAATAGATTTTTGGTGCATAGCTTGAAAATGGTACCTAGTATAAGCAGTTTAAAGGAAAGCCCCTCTGTCGTATCAACTCTGTTTATGCAAAATGTCATGATGATCAGCTTAAAGGTTTAGGACGTGAAAAGGTATCAAACAAACAAACTTACTTTCGCATCTATATTGTTACAGTTAGGAGGACGATAAACCGGTCTATCGACACTCTAAGACTCACAAAAAAAACTTAGATACTTAAATAACTTAACCTGCTGTGTCGCAAAAGAAACGACCAGCAGATAAATCGAATGGGGGAAGGCAAAGTCGCTCGGCACCGAACGCAACTGAAGGTGCTGTGATGAACCACGAGCAGCTGGTTCCGCCGAAGAACACATGCGATGAGGACGGTTTCTTCAAGGTGGTGAGAAAGAAGAGGAAGCCTACTTATCGCAACCAGTGTGGGACGACGCTGTCAGGAGCAAACATACTGCTGCGTCCTGCAGTACCGGCGACGCTGCTATACGTGTCCCGTTTGCACCACTCTACGAAGGCTCAGAACATCGTAGAGTACATACGGGAGAAGACCAACTGGACCTTGAGGGTGGAGAAGTTGGAGGGGCACCATGACACTAATTTCAAGTCGTTCGTGGTGCGCGTTCCTACTAACAATTTGATGATCTTCCTCAACGAAGAGTTTTGGCCGAAAGGTGTGCTGTATCGGCGTTTCCGCGGCCGGCTACGCGACACCTCGCAGTGTAACTTGACGCCGTCACTTCGTGTACAGTAGTCTATAGTTATGTGTAGGGGTGTGTAGCAGGCAGAGTAATAAAAGTCAGCCTGCAATAGTACTCACGGTATATTGGGTCACACACACACACACAGGAAATAGTTAGAAGGAGAATTGAGATAGTCTAGATATAACACAGGAACACACAGTCACTACAGTCACAGTCACAACACAACAATAACAGTTACTAGATAATTATCTTATTCGGTTACAATAGGCGAAACAAAGCGTCACGCGATGAGGCGCAAGAGTACCGCGCGGGCTAGCAACGACTGAAGGTCGCCGCAAGGTGAACGGACCATCGCTTCGTACACTCCCACCTCGGCACTCGCCGGCTACGTCATAATGACGTTGAGCGGCGTGCGGGTGTCCAGTGTGTACCGATGCGATGATCCGTCATCAACCAAATGCCGGTGAATATGTAGTGACAGAAATAAATATAAATAAATATTATGTTTGTGTTTGAATAATAATGTGTTGTGTAAGTTTATAATATAATATAAATAAATTAAATGATAATGTGTATACCCTACACCACCCCCCTTCAGAGACCATCAAGGGCGATAAAAATCGGTAAATTTGACACGACGTCCAGAACGAGTCGTATACTCTTTTATGTCTGGAGATGGAGTATCTTCTTCGGTGTCAACCTTGTCGGCCAATATATATGCTGGCTTTAGGCGGTCTATTGAGACCGTGACTTCTTTTCCCTTATTTAAAATTTTAAAAATTTTGTCACTCCTGTGCAGAACTTTGTGAGGACCCGTGTATGCTGGTTGCAGCGAACCACGTAATGCGTCTTCACGAAGGAACACGTGATCAGTGGTCTGCAGATCCTTAAAAACAAAAATGCTCATCTTGCTGTGACGGGAAGCTGGGGTTGGTTGCAGTTGCTGAGCAAACTTGCGGATGCGCGCGGTAAATTCCGTGATGTCGGTCGTACCGTCATCAGTTGGAGTAAAGAATTCTCCTGGGAGTCTTAGCTGCTCGCCATAAACTAATTCGGCGGAAGACGCTTGGACATCCTTTTTGAATGCGCTCCTTATGCCAAGCAATACCCACGGCAAAGACTCTGTCCACTTGTCATTGGCATGGCACATGATGGACGCCTTAAGTTGCCTGTGGAAGCGCTCCACCATGCCATTACATGCTGGATGGTATGCCGTTGTCCGCTTGTGGTGGAAACCAACAATTTTGGACAATTGTTCGAACAGGACCGACTCGAACTGACGGCCTCTGTCCGTAACAATGTCTGTTGGACAACCAAATCGGGCAATCCACCCGGACAGTAGTGCTTTAGCTACTGTCTCGGCAGTAATGTCGACAATAGGTACGACCTCTGGCCACCTGGTAAATCGGTCGACTGCCGTGAGACAGTATCTGAAGCCTTGTGAAATTGGGAGCGGGCCTACAAGGTCAATGTGGATCGTGGTGAACCTGGCGCGTGGGAGATGAAACGTCCCTAAAGGCGCAGAAACGTGTCGGCTCACTTTAGCCCGCTGGCATGCTAGGCAAGCTCGTGCCCACTCTCTGCAGTCCTTCCTGACGCCTGGCCAAACGAAGCGCTCTGCGATTAATTTGGCAGTCGCTGAGACGCCTGGGTGGCTGAGAGAATGTGTGCTGTCGAAAATTTGTTTCCGCAGCATTTTGGGCACGAATGGCCTGGGGGTCGCTGAACTGACGTCGCAGTACACGGTAGAACGCTCCCCAGGGACTTGTACTTTCTCCAGCACTAGCGAAGACCCATCCTGTAAAAGTTTCATCAGTTCTGGATCTGTCGTCTGTGATTCTGCGAGGATGTCAAGTCTGACTGGAACTTGTAGCTCCTCCACGCGAGATAAGGGATCAGCCACGACATTGTCTTTGCCTGAAATGTGTCTAATGTCGGTGGTGAATTGGGCGATGAAGTCAAGGTAACGGAATTGGCGTGGCGAACAGTTTTTCTTCCTTTCGTGGAATGCGAAACTGATCGGCTTATGGTCCGTATACACGACGAAGTGTCTAGCCTCCAGCATATGGCGAAAGTGTTTGATGGCCTCGTAAATGGCCAGCAGTTCCCTGTCATAGGGAGAATACTTTGCTTGCGATTGGCTGAGCTTCCGGGAAAAGAAAGCTAATGGCTGCCATCCCTCGCCGCTAAGCTGCTGTAACACCGCGCCGATTGCAGTATCCGATGCATCGGTGACCAATGCAAGTTTGGCACTACAATCGGGGTGAGTTAATAAGGTAGCATTAGCCAGGCTTTCCTTGCAGTCCTTGAATGCTTGCAAAGTATTCTCCGCAAGACATATAGGATGCGAGCCCTTTACGTTGCCAATCAAGAGGTTGTGAAGTGGCGCCTGTATTTGAGCTGCGTGGGGCAAGAAACGCCTGTAAAAATTTATCATGCCTAAAAACCGGCGCAACTGACGAACGTCTTTTGGCTGTGGGAACTTTTTGATGGCGTCGACCTTTGTCTCAAGTGGTTTGGTGCCCTTTTCGGAGATGTGGTAACCTAGGAAAGTTACTTCCGGGACACCGAAAACACACTTGGACGTGTTTATTAACATGCCGAAGTCCTTCATTCTGCTGAAGATGATACGAAGGTGCTCCTCATGCTCTGCTTCTGTCCTGGAGAAGATCAAGAAGTCATCTAAATAGCAGTAGCAGAAGTCCAGTCCTCTCGTCATCTCGTCGACAAAACGTTGAAATGTCTGGCCTGCGTTGCGCAAACCAAACGTCATGTACGGAAATTCGTATAGGCCGAACGGTGTTGTGATTGCCGTCTTCGGGATGTCGTCCGGGCTGACCGGTATTTGGTTATAGGCTTTCACGAGGTCAATTGTGCTGAAAATTCGACAGCCTGAAATGCTGTGTGCAAAATCGTGTATGTGCCTAATCGGATACCTGTCAGGAACGGTTCTCGCATTGAGCATACGGTAATCTCCGCAAGGTCGCCAACCGTTGTCCTTTTTAGGGGCGAGATGAAGTGGGGATGACCAGGGACTCTCTGAGGGTCTGGCAGTTCCGTTGGCCAACATCAGCTGAAATTCCCGCTGAGCAATTTTTAATTTATCCGGCGCTAATCGCCGAAATGAAGTAGATACTGGAGGGCCTGGGGTCGTGCGAATATGGTGTACAGTGTTATGTGGTGCAGTGCGTAGTGTACCGGCTGGTCGGGTGATGTCAGGAAAACTTTCCAAAACTTTGTGATACCTTGTTTCACCAGAAGTCACCTTTACAGAAAATAAAGACAAATCTGAGCGATTAGAGGCTAATGCAAATAGATTAGTGCTACTATCTATTAGCCGTTGATTTCTACAGTCAACGGCCAATGAGTAAAAACTGAGAAAGTCCACTCCGATAATCGGTTTTGTTACTTCTGCTACCACAAAACGCCACTTAAAGTCCCTACGTAGTCCAAGATTGAGGCTGAGATCGAGGAAACCATACGTCGAAATGGGCGTCCCATTCGCGGCCACGAGTTGGTAGTTCGTAGGTGCACGACGATCGCTGAGCAGACGACGAGGGTAGACGCAGAGGTCGCTTCCAGTATCAACCAGAAACTGCGTCTTCGTGGCTCGGTCTGCGACGAATAGGCGACCAGTAGGAGCGGGGCAATCGTCTGTCGCCATTACCGACTGCCCGCGGCGTTTCCCTTCTTGTAGTCACATGGTTTGATGCAACGCTTGGCCTTCTCACCATGCGTTGAGTGGTACCAGCATTCTGGGTGCCTCCGGTAACTAGAATTTGAGCGGGTTGGTGAACGGTGGCGTGAGTTAAGTCTCGTGTCGCGATCACGGCTGTGTGAACGATTTCGTGATCGACTGTCACGCAGCTGCACCGTCAGGTCTTTCATCGCACGCTTTAGTTCCGCGATTTCGGCTGCCATCTCACTGACGGAGGGTCCAGTTGCCGAAGTTGAAGCTACGTGGCTTGCTGGTGCAACGATATCCTGGACGCGGTCTGCCAGTTCAGCCAATGCTTCCAGGGTGCTATGAGGTTGGGATGCTAGGAGGGGCTGGATACTGCTGGGGAGTCGACTACTCCAGATTGTGCTGACAAAGTCTGCAGGCACAGTTGGTCCAGCTAACCCCTGCAGATGGCGGAGAAACTGCGACGGCTTCCGGTCGCCCAGCTCCTCATGCATCAACAGCTGCTTCACTTTCTTCTCCTGGGAGGCTGAGAGGCGCTTCACTAACTCGGTCTTCAGCTTACTGTATCGGTTAGTGGCAGGAGGGGACATGATGACGTCCTTCACCTCCTTTGAGAATTGTTGGTCGAGGTGACCGACCACATAATTAAATTTGGTGACGTCATTTGTCACCCCTGCATTCTCAAATTGCGCTTCGATTTGAGCAAACCAGATGTCCGGCTCTTCCGGCCAAAATGGTGGCAACTTCAGCGACACGCGGTAGTTATCGTGGTCAGTGGACACGCGCTTTGTTTGGCGCGTCCGGCGCGTGACGTGTTTTGCCGGCTGTGACGACGCGGTGTGCTCCGACTCACTATCACTCATTATTTTAACTTGTGTTCACGTCGGGGTCACCAGTATAGTTATGTGTAGGGGTGTGTAGCAGGCAGAGTAATAAAAGTCAGCCTGCAATAGTACTCACGGTATATTGGGTCACACACACACACACAGGAAATAGTTAGAAGGAGAATTGAGATAGTCTAGATATAACACAGGAACACACAGTCACTACAGTCACAGTCACCACACAACAATAACAGTTACTAGATAATTATCTTATTCGGTTACAATAGGCGAAACAAAGCGTCACGCGATGAGGCGCAAGAGTACCGCGCGGGCTAGCAACGACTGAAGGTCGCCGCAAGGTGAACGGACCATCGCTTCGTACACTCCCACCTCGGCACTCGCCGGCTACGTCATAATGACGTTGAGCGGCGTGCGGGTGTCCAGTGTGTACCGATGCGATGATCCGTCATCAACCAAATGCCGGTGAATATGTAGTGACAGAAATAAATATAAATAAATATTATGTTTGTGTTTGAATAATAATGTGTTGTGTAAGTTTATAATATAATATAAATAAATTAAATGATAATGTGTATACCCTACAAGTCTTTACTTTTAGATATGTATTAGTTTATAGTTATTGTTATATGCTTATATATGTATTGTGTTTTATGGGCCTTGGTTGCCTGAAATAAAGGATTATTATAATTAAATAAAAATAAACTCTTAACACACTAGACTACACACTACACGTGGCGCCATCTATTATCATAAGAACGTTATTGTTGTTTTCCTTGGGAACAGTATTTTTTTTTCGGGATGAAAGGTACCTTTAGGCAATTCTCGTACTTAAAAAACGTTCAAATTCAAGTCGCAATCTCATCTCAGCGACAATCAATGTCAAAAACCTGTCAAAAATGTATGTAAATCATTGACTTATAATAGTATGGACTGGAAATATCAACAAAAAAAAGGTGCCTACCTACAACTCACAATGTCTCATAAAATGGCTGCCATTGCTAGGGTTGTGGCAATCAAGGAATATTGGTGTTACTATAACGAGTATCGATACGAGTCTTACTTGATATCACGTTTTGTACTTACTTCAGAAAAAGATGAGTAGTTTACTTACCGTCTGTTAACTGACAATAAAACTCATATCAAGTGTTTTTTTCTGTACAGAATTAAAAACTTTTTTATACAACATGTCTGTGTAACTTATCTAACTATTTATTAAAGAGTGAGTTGTGGAGTAAAAATAAAAATAATATTTTTTTTACTTAAAATATGTTTATTTGTGTGATAATAATTATAAATGATAAATGATTTTATTTCTGTAAGTAGGTTTGTACAAACACTTTTACACGTCAAACGTATTTTAAAAAGTAAATTAGGTCGGCGCTTCATATCTGACTACTATGAGAAGAAAGGCCGAAACAAACTCCGTGGTCACAGTCTCTTTTAAAGTCCAGACAAAATCTTGGTCAGATCACGTGAAGGCTATGTAGATCGCTGTCTGAAATGGTCTTTTGAGGAAAGAACCACACAAATTGTGGGACCTGTCCAGTCAGTTTCTTCAGAGTATTTTTTTGGTGCGGGTAAAACAGAAAAAAAAATAGGTAAAATACTGTGGGAACAGAGTTATCATTTAATCTCATTACATCAAGTGTTCTATTGAAACAGCTTTCTTCAAAGTGAATGCAGAGGTACCATTCTTTGTCTCGGATTAATATTTTCTTCACCAATAGCGTCTAACCACTTTTTCTTTAATCCTTCATTTTTAGGAAACCTATAAAAGAGGTAAGTATTTTGATCAAGAAATCATTTTGGTTAGAGCTGCTGCTAATATCTAACTAAAATAAATAACAAAATGTCGATGTCTTATTTTATCATCATATAAAACTGTGGAACGGTCTCCCGGTGCTGTGACCAAGCAGTCACTCGGACCGATTAGGACACGCAGAACGATTTGTTAACATCGCTGATTGTACCGATATCGTTTCAGCGGAGGAACTAGTTTCGGAAACTATTACAGCAACGGTACAACACTATTCCACTATGACATATTATTGTAAACAAACGAATGAATTAATAAATAGGTTATATGAAAATGACCCCAAATATACCTTACCAAATACACTTTAGCCTTAAAATCACGATTGAGTAACAATTTGTTCATCGAACGTGTATGAATGTATGTAATATTGCATGAAAACCGGCTACTAACCTATGCAAAGACAATTGTGGTTGATTTCCATTCTTTCTTGCACCACACTTCACAATACACCACACAGGCATGTTGGTTGGCTGTTTTCCAACATTTACATTCATTTTTAAAGGTAAACTCCTCGTAATATTCTCGCAAATCTCAATAACACAAAAAATAAACAACCATTTGACAGCACAACTACCACGAAACTCGTCGCCACAGACTAAATAGATGTCGCATAAGATGGCTGATAGGGCACTTACCTACAACTGTCCATACGTCACGACAAAATGTTACCATAATGAGCAACCACTTAAATATTTTTGTCTCTTTTATCACATACGATTATTTCATTAGAAAGAATGAGACAAAACGATATTTCACCGTCTGTATCGTATTTCACTCATATTTGTATGCAAAGTGTATGTCAAATATAATGCGGCGCCTCCATGTTTTTCCTAGCTCAATGATGTAAATTGATTGTATTTTTGACAGATTGAGACTGAGATTAGAATGCGAACGGTCTTAAAAATACGGGAATTGCCCCTCTGATGTCCGTTTCTGTACACCTGACAACGTATATGCAAAATTTTAGGATTATCGGTTCAGTGGTTTAGGTGTGAAAAGGTAACAAACAAACTTACAAACAAACTAATATTAGTTAGGATTGCTATTTTTTTTATTCCTTTTACGTATTGTGGTATAATAATTGTATTCTAGGTGCATCGTCTTTACATTAATTAAATAAACAATGCATACAAAATTTTAATACATTTTAAAAGAGTAACGGTGGAGTTTCATGCCCATTCTCCATACGAATTGCCTTTTGGAAGGGTTGACTAGAATCAATTATATTTTAATGTAAATGTTGACGTTCAAAAGGGCCTTTTATGTGCCTATTTGAAATAAATGCTTTGACTTTTATGACTTTTGCCAGCGATGAGAAGGAACATTACGGTGATTCTTCTGTGATCTGATTTTATGCACTTTTTTTTTGTTTTTTTCTGGAATTGGAAAGCTAAATGGGATCTTTGGGCACGTTATCAGTAGACAACGATGAGAAGGAATATTATGGTGGTCTCTTTTAGTATGGTTTTATACTATTAGGTTTTTCTATTTGCAAATAATGTTGACTGACCGGTTGGTGCAGTTGGTAGCGACCCTGCCTTCTGAGCCGCTGGTCCCGGGTTCGATCCCCGGACAAGTCAAACATTTGTGTGCATGAACATGTATGTTTGACCTGTGTCTCGGTGTGTATACGTATACAGGGTGTGGCGTAAGTAGTGGTCCACCGTTCAGGATTCGATGTACCAGATAATTAACTATAACAATTAAAAATTTTAACCATTTTTAGTAGTAAGTTTTTTCTACAAAAATCGCTCTTGAACTTTTATGACTGATGGTGTGTTAAAAATTAGGGTTAAAATTAGAGAAGAACCAACTTTTGCTTCAAAAGTGCTGAATTTATATAAAAAAAACATAATTTATCATGATAGCTCTAGTATTCAGCAGTAATTAACAGAAATCAAAATGAAAAAATAATGGTTTTTGTTGAAACTACAAACAAATTTGTAATAAAAGGTAGAAATTTCGTAAATCGACAAAAAGGAAATATTTTCGGAACCCTTGGGTAAAAGTGGTTAAAATTTTAATTGTTCTTTACGAATTAAAATTTTTAACAATTAACTATTTAATTATCTGGTTTATCGAATCCTGGAGTTGGATTCTGAAGAAGTTTGGCAAGAAGCACAATTGCAACCTTCTAATCAAAATATGGCAGACGGCACTTTAGAGGCGCAGTCTTCTAGGAGGGCCCAAAATCTTGAACTGCAACACGGCCTTTCTACTAGAAGGCATCTAATTGCTCATTTGTGGGCACGCCGACAAGTAACCTAGAATGTAAGAGCATAATTTAAGTAACATAGTTATACAGGGTTACTTGTACTTCGACGTATATCCGTCAGGAGCTGATAGCCATATATGTATGGCCAAAAATCTATAGTTTACGAGATATTTGTTGATGTATATATTTTTTTAATTTTATATTTGATATTGTCATTAGTAAATTTATTTTTTAAAGTATAATGTTAGTTGGGAACTAATTACCTATTGTTTACGCTGTCTAACGTTGCTGCTATACGAGAAAGAACATTTTCAATGTTTTTTTAAGTCTGTGCTTATTTCTTGTGTTGCCTCTGCTCGTAAGCGGCTTGATTCGGCGAGATATCTTCTTGCAATCTCTTGAGACATAGGCGCTGACTGACGCCGCCGTCTCCGAGACTGAGTAGATGTAATGACATCTACTGGTCTGGTTCTGAGCTGGGTTGGTTCTGCTGGCTGAATGGGTTGTGTAGTTGATGGTTGATGCACAAGATCTTCTGGGTCTGGTATTGAAAATACTTGCAGGGATGGTCCAACATTAATGTTTTCACCCACACCTCCCTCAGGCATTAATAGAATAGATGGAGACGGATCTTGAAGAGCTCTCGATGTCGATGCCTGAAAATATGTAATACAAAACTTAGTGACTATTAAGCAACAAGAGTAAGAACTAGGTATCTCATTCTAAATAATAAATAATTAAGTTGATAACCTGATAATTAAGTCTTAAAAGAATTAAGAGTAATTTTAATTATATTTAGTATTATAATAATAGGTAGTACTCTTGCATAATAATTGTTGTATTGCATGATAAATTGATCAAGAAAGGTTTTAGTTATGGTATTATGCTTTTAACTCTAGGTCTAATTAGGGTAGGGTAGGCTATTATTGTTAATTCTCTTAGATATTGTGTAACAAAACAAAAAGTTTAGGGTCACAAATTTCTTGCTTTTTATTACAAAAGGTATGTTACCTGTTACCTTGTGTTATATTTTTAAATATTTTCATTAAATATATGAGAATTATGAAGTGCTTTTCATTGTTTTTATGTGACATTTATGAATAACATCTATTTTAATAACAAATTGGAAGTACCTACTGACAACATTGCTATGATAATAAAATTGGAAATTCAAATCAATTAAATTTACAAAAATCTTACTTACATGAGTGCTTTCTGTGTCAAATGGGATCACTTGAATTCCTGGTAGCCCCACACCATAATCCTCACCAAGAATTGACAGATTTTTTTTTCAATATCTGTTAAGGCCTTAGAGCATTAAAGTTAAGGCAGGTGTTTCACATGGTCCCCCACCTGTGCGTGATTGTGATGATCGGATTGTGGCACATTTTCTTTTCAATTTCCCCTTGTAATCTACCCAATACTGAAAATTATAAATACCTATTTAAATAGTATGCCTATGGTTGGTTAATAATTAGGTAATTCAGGTAATTAAGTTTATAATGTATTTAATTATAAAACTTACAGCTGCCCAAGTTCTCCAATCCTTGTTAGCACCACCAACAACAGAATTTAAATTTTCAGCCACCTCAGTCCACATTCTTCGGGACATTTCCCGAGCTTGAGCACTTTTATTGTAGCCCATAGCGATATCTCTGTGAGTATTCAAAAATTCCAACAAAGTTTCTAATTGTTCGTAAGAAACTCATCTTGAAGCCCTAGTCACAAAAGTCAGTCTCTTACTAAATTGCACTTGCCTACCACTCACAGACACGGCCACAAAACTATTGTTTAAATTGCTTTCAGTTAATACTTTGGTCAGAGAGTCGTCTAATGATAATCTTTAAGCTTTACAAAAATGAATCCACTTGAATTTCAAAATCACCGCGTACTTACATAGGTTCATTTTGTCATTTGATATGCGTTCGAAAATAAATGTGAAGTGTCAAATTGGTTAACCTTTTTTGTTTCAAGTTTTATAGTATTCGCTCACATAGATATTGTTAAATTCCTTTTTTGCGACGGAACTATGTTTCTTTCATCACTCTTTTTTAGTTTAAACTATTATCATAAAAACATATTTAATTTCTATAGAAACCGTAAAACCGCTAAGTATTTTAGAACGTCTGTTTTTAATAATCTTATTTAATCTGTGCTGCCAGCTTACTGACCAGAGCGGACCAGAGACTATGTAGCAGGTCAAAAGTTGACATGATGCAGGTCAGCGGGAAATGCTCATGGTACAAACACGAAACCTGTCAGGTTAACATGCTGAGTTGAACTGCCCTGCACTTGGCAAATATTTTAACAGTTTATGGTAGGCCCCCTGAACGGTGAACCACTACTTACGCCACAGTCTGTATAAGTATGTATATCAGTCATCAGGTTACCGTAGTACAGGCTCTGCCTAGTTCGGGACCAGAAGACCTTGTGTGGATGTTGTCTCATTTTTTTTTTTTTTTTTTATAGATTTTATGGATAAAAACCCATAAATCTTGCATTCCACACTGAAATAGAATAAGGGAAAATATTTAATACATTGTGTTAATGAAATGGAATGATGTTTATTTCTGTGAGTTGATATTATGTGATTCTTTTACACGTAAAGTTTTGGTAAATATATTGAAACTAGATGGAGCCGGCATTTCCTAGCTGACTCATCCGAGGAAATGCCGAAACACGTTTAGAGGCCGTGGCCTCTATTAAAGTCTACATTATATTATTAAGATATTATGTAAGTCTAACAATGCAGGGCCATATCTATAAGGGCCTTTTGAAGAAAGAGCCATTGCTGCTTTTGACCTGTGCCGAAAGACGGCATGCATGCATACATCGTATAGCTCAACCCTATTTTACGGACCTCAACGACGCGACCAGATCTGCAGACAAAAATACTCAAAACCTCCAGACAGTTATAATGTCATGTGCCTATTCTATCTAGTGTACCTAGAAATGTTTTGTATTAGCTAATTTAACTCTAGGTAGCTCTGTTAGCAAAACACGTGTATGCAAGGAGAAAAGTGCTTAAAAATGGTAACATGCTCAGAGTGCAAAAAGCAAATTTTCTTTTTTCATCTGACCCTGTCTGTCTTCCAAAGATCAAGAGCCTAAATCTTTGGCAAATATTAAGCTTGTTCTGAGAAAATTAATACGGTTAAAGAGAATTAAAGTCTAAAAAGTAATTTAAGCCAAACATCTTGGTATATTAATTGAATCTGAGAACACATTAGATAATGAAAATGGATGTGGAATTGGATCCTATTTATTCAATAATCCCTTTATAATAAATTCGTTGGATTGACGAATTAATTTAAAAGCTATTAAGAAAGTAGGTACTTTAAATATTTTCTTATAATAACTTTTATTTGAGTATTTCTAAGAAGCTTTTAATCTCGATAGTATTAATGTTAGTTACATAAAATGTAGGTACCTACTTAGGTATCTAGAATAATTCATTTTGGCTACACTATCTGAAAAGAAAAATTTACACCCAAATAAAAAAAACAGGACAAGTGCTCCGTTTTGAGGGACCGTAGACCTACAATGTTAGATATTAATATTAACTCTATATTTCCACGCGTTCCTGAGAAAAAGGGTCTTGACAGACAGACAGAGACGGACGAGCGATTAAGTGATCCTTATAAGGGTTCCATTTTTGCTTTGGTAATTCACACAAAAATATTCATGTCATAATACAGTTTCAATCAAAATAACCAACCAAAATTGACTCTACGAAGAAAAACAAACCCAAAACCGACACATAAGCATTAAACCTCATATGAACTAAAACACATGAGATTATTTGCACGCAAGATTAATCCTTGCATGGACACCATTTCAGATTCACACCACAAAATAGATAGGCCTACAGAAGGTCTGCTCCATGCAATGAGCGAAAACGCACGCACACATTGACTCGCTTCACGTACAGCGAGTGCAAGCGCACTCGCAACAGTCGTGACTGGCACTTGTTTGAGATCGCCGTACATACAAGTCTAATGTCTGTTTCAAAAGTATCTGATGAAAGTGTAAACAAACCCTGCTCATGTTAAATTCTTGCGCAATCACTCACTGAAGGGATTTAGTAACACATTCATGTATATTTAGAAGGTTTCAACTTTATATCTCACCGCGTTTTCCAAAAATTCTTGTTTGAATAACATTATTAAACTGTAATTGAAAAAAACTTTTACGAAAATTGAGGTTATAAAATTAAATTCAATTGTAAAATGAAATATATTTTTAAGGCGATTTTAAATTAGAATTTAGTTTTGAAGTACCAAACGCTTATTCAAATCATAGCACTTAATTTGTAAGCAGCACTACAAATTAGCATTCACAGGTATGTTATTCAGATACTTTTGGAACCGATCATAGAAACGCTTCACGAACAAGCAAGTGCAAATGCACTCGCGACCGGCATTCGTTTAAGATCGCCGTAAGTACGAGTCCATAGGTGCGTGCGCCTGTTTTTGCTCATAATATATATGATGATAATATGGAGCCGGCCTTTTGTACCTATCTGTTTTGTGTCCACACCCCGGATGTCCGCTCCAATCTGTTAATCTGATGTGCCCGCATTGAGGCTGATTTAATCATTTGGCTGGTCGTTAATTAGATATTTAATATTTAATGTCGCTTTATTAGCTTGCCTACTAATTTAATAAAGTGGTGGAGGATTTTAAGCTGCTGTGTTTGGAGTTGGAAAATGTTTATCGGACTGATCAATATTGGAATAATTATTCATGGCTAGCTGATCTTTGTGAACCCTTTTATAGTGGACTTCCGTATAATGTTTTCTTTTGCCTTTGTCGCATAAATAATTTATGTTTATAAGCTTTTAAGCGAGTCCGAGGTACCAAACTCATTACAGGGTCGACGACCTCAAGAAAGTGGCTGGGACAGACTGGATGCGGAAGGCGGAGGACAGGGTGTTGTGGCGCAGCCTGGGAGAGGCCTATGTCCAGCAGTGGACTACGATAGGCTGAGTTGATTGATTAATTGATTGAGGTACAAAAGTTCCTTCGTCACCGCCCCGCTCGACCACCACTCTTCGCTACTGGTTTAGTACCCGCAACCTGTGCCAGAGATATATAACACTTAATGGTTTTTCCAACCAGCTAAAATTAATTACCTTAACTATGTGAAAGTACTGAAGAAGCCTGCCTCGTTGGTCTAGTGCATCATCAACATGAGGTCCTGAGTTCTATTCCCCGGTTGAGGACAGTGTTATTAGGTTTTCCCATCAGGACTTTTTCAGTAGCAGCCCAGAGCCTGGATTTGTGCCCGGTTGATGGCAATAGGCTCGCCCCCTATTACAAGGGTCTTAAACATACCTGGCGAAATGTGGGGGTAGGTACTACAGGTACACCTCTGCCTATCAATTCGCGGATTACAGGCGTGATGTTACGTTATGTTCTTTGAGAGTAATACATTAGGATGGTGATGTTTTATGATACCAGAGACATTGTCAAAACATAAGTTGTCAAAACATAAGTTGTCGAAACATAAGTTGTCGAAACATAAGTAGTCAAAACATAAGGTTGTCGAAACATAAGTTGTCAAAACATAAGGTTGTCGATATATAAGTTGTCAAAACATAAGTTGTCGAAACATAAGGTTTTCGAAACATAAGTGTCAAAACATAAGTTGTCACAACATAAGTTGTCAAAACATAAGTTGTCGAAACATAAGTTGTCAAAACATAAGGTTGTCGAAACATACGTTGTCGAAACATAAGTTGTCAAAACATAAGGTTGTCGAAACATAAGTTGTCAAAACATAAGTTGTCGAAATATAAGGTTGTCGAAACATAAGTTGTCGAAACATAAGTTGTCGAAACGTAAGTTGTCAAAACATAAGGTTGTCGAAACATAAGTTGTCAAAACATAAGTTGTCGAAATATAAGGTTGTCGAAACATAAGTTGTCGAAACATAAGTTGTCGAAACGTAAGTTGTCAAAACATAAGTTTTCAAAGCATAAGTTGCTACTAACTAAACTTTAGTCATACAACAACAACATAGATCTCGTTTTATTTATTTTTCTTTTGGTATTTACCACATCATCTACCACTAACTGATATCACTACCTATCATGCTTATGTTGAATCTTTAATACGCTATGGGTTCATAATGTGGGGTAATAGTACCGATAGGAATAGGGTATTTGTTGCTCAAAAAAAATGTACTCTTGCAACATGGGCTGCAATCAGATCAATCTTGCAGGCCAATATTTAAAGAACTTGATTTATTACCGCTACCTTCTCTCTATATCCATGGAGTATGCATGTTTGATATGACGCATAAAAACTTATTTAAAAAGGCAAAGGATGTACTCGTATATCCTCGAAACCGGCGAGATCCTTACAGGCTTCTGTTATGTGACTTGCCAAGACCGGCTAAATATAACAGCAGCTGTTTAGCCACGTGTGTTCGGATGTATAATAAAATGCCAAGTGATTTAAAAACTCTAGATCTTAGATTGTCAAGACTCAAGACTACATTGATAGATAAAAACTAACAATTTTTACAGCATTAAAGAATTTATTGACGAGAAACATTATTTAATGTAACCAAATCATATTTGCATACTTATTAGATCATAAGCATGCAAATATGATTGGTACGCTAAACATGTATGTTCTATAATGTATTTTATCTACACCTATGTTATAAATCCTTGTTGGGAATCGCATCCAACATACACGCAGCCGGCACGCGCAGGCGACGTGACCGACCTACGCGTCATCGCCATCGGCGAGTGAACGGAGGTGCGGCGTGGGGAGCCGGCCGGGCGCCGGCGGACACTCGCTTCCTCGGAGACCACCGCGACGGACGACACTCAAAACGCCATAAAATTCTTTGTTTGATCGGAACAGTTGTCAAATTATAAAGATAAACCGGCAATACAGCAAGCCTATATATACAGTCTACTTTTATTTATCCCAAAACGAGCAAGTCGAACATCCTCTATAAAAGTTTCTGAAACAGTAAGCTTATTGCCAACATTAAAACAACCAGTGTCATAGTAACCATAATATCATCCAAACGAATGTTATAATGTTGTACTAAATGTCATAATGCAACTCGAACTCGATCCCTTCCTTACTCATCAAACAGCCACATTCTCACTTCTCAATTCGTGGTGTCTTTAGGAATTTCAAAAAAAGAACATTGTCATGCACGCGCGTTTCACTACTACAGCTAGAATCTTTTATAGAGGATCCATATTATCATAGGTGTAGATGAAGTCTTGTATGCAACTGTACATAATTAGGTATTAAAACACTCTTGTGATACTATTATCATACTCGGCTTCGCCTCGTATGATAAACCCACATTCGAGTTTTAATGCAACTTATTAGACAACAGTTGCATAATTAACTATTAAAACAACTTTGTATAACTACAATGTTTTATGCAAATAAATATTACTATTACTATCTGCCTAGCCTTTTCGCAACTATAATGCGATTGGCTTCCATTCTTACCCGATGCAGCTGAATACCTGTATTTTACACGGTGCGACTGCCTAGGGACCTACTCTCTAAGTTTGTCAACGAAGATACGGGCCCGTCCGAAAGTAGTTTGAAACTTTGGAGTGAACCCTACACCCGATTAATGAACTTTTTCAGACAGGTAAAAACACATCGGGACTAGGGACAACTGTCACATCGTGGTGTCAATCATTCTTAGGTCGGATCCCAAAGTAATCTTATGTCCATAGGTTATAAGGAGTAGGAATCATCCGAAACGTCGGCCGAAACTACAGATTTCGTGCTTACAGGGCGCCCCCCTGACGTCCACAACCCAGCCATTAGTTATCAACATGTTGGTTTTATATTCCAAACAAGACCAAATTAATATTGATATTAACTTTGCACGTGTTAATAAAGTTTTGATTGATGGTTGGATTCTAGTTTATGTGCGAATTTTAGATAAAATTGAATTTATGACAGGTCAGAATATTAACTTTTCGATAAAGCTATTCTGATGAAAATATTGTATACATATTTCTGAAAATTTGTAAAAAAAAATCATGATAGAGAAGATTATGCTTCTTATTTTCATCGTTATTATGAATGATAATTTACTAAAGGGTGTCGTGTTACCCAGGAACTGGATTGTGGAGGTCAGATAGACAGTTACTCATGATTGTCTCTGCTATTCAGCTGCATTCGGTTGGACTGGAATCCGAACCCAAAAATTGTTTGGAAAAGGCTAAGCAGGTTATAATGATCAATATTGATCGTTTGTAAGAGAAAAAGTCTGTATTTTTGTAAACATAACATATTATGGCATCACACTACAGATGCATTAGATAGAAGTAAGAAACCACAGTAAAGGAGATAATTTGACAAAAATAAAACAACAATAACTATGCTGTCGGTAAGTGTACTTAATTTTCCATTATTATAAAATATTTAAAAACTATATTACATTAACATTATGAAACTAAATAATATCACATTATCATCAACGACACGTCTAACAAATCTTAGAAACATTTTCTCAAAATGTTCAATACTACTTTTTTTGGTCGATTCGTTTGTAACCAATCACAGACTTAAATAATAATCTCATGTTGTAAGTATTAATATTTGCGATGCAGCAGACGATTATAATGATGAAACATAAGTAAGTACTATTCAATATACAGAAACGGCTTATAGCGTACAAATAACACAGACAACTTGACATTGCAAGGAAAATAAATATAATGTTATGTACGAAGATATCGTAATGGCAAAGTCTAAAATCGGAGTATTCTATAATAACACTAGGAAGATTCTACATATATAAAATTCATTGGAATATATAATTGTTTTAACACCGAGAGCAAAGATGAAAGAACAATAATTTTACTCAATCTTTTTATTGTAACGTATTTCTAATTAGGATTTCATAATAAAGACCTTTCAATAACATCCTCTTAGTTTTGAACTGGGCAAGACAGAAACGACGGCATAGGAAATGTAGCTAACCTACTAATTACTAATATTTCCGCTAAAACTATACACCTCATTATTTGCAATTTATTTGAAAAACACATTAAAGCCATTTCATATTTTTTTTACACCATCGTATTAAAATTTATAATTAAATTAACAGCTATTTCGTTTTCGTGTCAAAGAAAATCTTATACAAACTAACACTTTATAAGAAATAAATAAAATTCAAGTAAGTACATATTACAATAGTGAGCCACGTACAAAATTCTTAGGAAATTGCATTTGGACTATTGGCATCAAAAATCTATGATTTAAATTCTAAAATATAAACTATGATTTTAAATTCAATGCTAACAACAGTATGCTAAATACAATCGCCAATCCTGAAGCATGCACGTTAGTACTTGATGATGTACTATTATTGACAAAGACCACGGGCCACCAATGTGATATAGAAATCACATCATTTTCGCTCCTTGCTTTCTCTGTAGTTGCATGCTCCAACATGTTATCGGGCAAATAGCTACCACATGAAGGAAAATCTTTTGGTACTGGGGCCATATCTTTATGTTCACCGACTTTGAAAACCAACGCCATCCCAATTTCTACATGGAACTCAATATGACAATGGAAGAGCCAATATCCAGGGTTATCTGCCTTGAATCTGATAACTGTATATCCTCCATCGGGTACTGTAACAGTATCTTTGATAGGTGCGTTCTTTAGATTTCTTTTCAGCAGTCCTGCTTTGTCATACGCCTTGATTTCGTCTATCGTGGTATCTTTAGCGAGTCTTCTAAGGCCGACTACTCTGAAGCTATGACCGTGTAGATGGAAAGGATGGTTGGCATCAAAGGTGACTCCTTCATCAACGATGATCAGTTCTACTACTGAGTTGAGTTTTACTGCAAGGACGTGGGAACATTCGCAGTAAGTTTCGGCGCAGGATTCATCGATACTGGAAGAGTTGCAGAAGTTGTCCATTGAAGGTCTGTTAGTAAGGAGAGGACTTGAAGGTAGCTTCATACTGATGTGGTTCAGCTGAGGTGTGTACAGACGATTTTTCTTTGCTGGGACTGCGAAAAACAAACACAAAACATTATCAAAATTCAAATAATCTATTTCATCCTTGGGATCTATTGCTAAAACTTTGTCATAATTATGTATGTGTCAAAAATGGATTATATATTTATGAAGTTTTCGTCTTTCATGAAAATATTTAACTGCACATGTCTATGATCATTTCTTTCAGAAATCACCCACTCAATCAAAATGATAGACATCCAAAACAAAATTAGCAATTACTTATCAATGGTCTTTTCTCCGTTCGTGCACAAAATAACGTCATTAACCTCGCGCGCCGTACAATGAACGTTTTAATTAGAAACACCTATTTATTTGATGAATTGCAAAATTACTAGAGAATCATTATTCTTTTAATTGGGACTTTCGCACTTCATAATTACATCAATCATGTCTTAGTTAGGGTCGTTAAGGTTAATTTTAATTTTTAGTAGTCATTTTGTGGTTCACTGCCTTTCATAAGATGAACACTAAATATATTTAGCCATGTATTCAACTATCGATCTTAAAGACTAGCAGCTAATACATCAAGATGCTAAGCACCCAGCAACATGATTGATTAATTTTTAAGTATCTTTCGATGCGGCTGTGAAGAAATACGCCTGAATATTTAGGGTCTAATATTTTCCGATAGTAATTTTATTACTGCAGCGAGATTTATGTATTTTTCTTTATTGAAACTGACTTTTGGCGTATTTGGGTCAAATTTTGATCTTTGAAACCGTTATTGTTGTGAATATACTCCTATTGTCAGTATACGGGAGAGTTAGGAATCGGTAATTATTATTAAAAAAAACTTTAGAAATAATTTGACAGTTACCACAACCAACAGAAGATAGTCCATCCAAATCCGTTATGCCAATTGTATACTTCACATACATTCTATCATACCTAATTATTAAAGTAGACATAGATTTCAGTACATAGTAAATAAATAAATGAATATGAGACAACATCCACACAATGTCTTCAGGTCCCGAACTAGAGAAAAAAAAAATTAAATTGAATTTATTAAGTACATAAGCTCACCCTGGTAATATCCGTAGTAAGGAGACCTATGGAAGTGTGAGTTGTTCTTGGCATAGAAGTCATAAGCTATGTAGAACTGGTAGTCAGCCACTTCCTTGAGACTGTCGTCGTATCCGTCAAGAGACCTCATCTCAGCTACACTTATAGTATCTTCATCTTCTTCTCCCTTGTTTAGAGCGTTCAGTTGCTGTGGAAGAAAAAACGTAACTGAGTTATTAAGATCAATATTGTTGTTTCAGCTTTGGGCAATGTTTTGTATTTTTGGCCTGGCTTCAAACTCAAACTCAAAGCATTTATTTCAAATAAACCAATTACAGGCACTTTTGAATGGTCAAGGGGTCGGTCAGTCAGAAAGATGAAGCTAGCTACTAAGGGAAAAGTCGCATGGTCCTTTGTAGCTTTTACGTCGATGAAAACTGAAACCTTATTATGAAAGCCCGCAACATACACTATTCTCGTAGCGGAAATAATTTCAACCGTCGGCTTTTGATTGACATAATTAATGACAGTAAAGATCCTCATAAAAGTATCGTCATATGATCTCGAATCACCAAATAGTACGACTAGAAAACCTCAACACAAAAACGAATTTTCGTTAAATATAAAAAAAAACATGCGCTCTAAACTCTTATGAATATAAGTCTATGTTAATATTCACTAAAACAAAAGCGCCACCATAAACTAGTAAAATTTCCTATACAGATTGTAATACCTACATCAGAAACTTACGGTAAGCATCTTATCTTGATCTAACATAGAAACAGGGTAATACAGTGCTTGAAAATGATATACTCTGGCGTTATAGGCAATACAGCAGTACATAGGCCGTTATTAGTTATAATGGTAAACGATTTGGATACTTCCCGCCTCTTATCGGTAAAGATTGTATCTTAATGTAGTGTAAGCAAGGATTTTTTTTTATTTGTCTTCAGCGAAGAATTATGCCTCTTAGTTTTCACACTATGATAATAACTACCTCTTTTAAATGTTCATTGTAGCTATCTTTAGGGACTTTCATACAAATTTAAGATACTACAAACTCCATTAGTAAAATGTTCAAGTCAATAGTTTACTTATTAAACTAAGAAACTATCAAGCCACGCACGCCCTTTGCTACTATTTCCAAGCACGTGTATAATGTCTAGACATGCACATAATTATATTATGTTAGTTAACCCTTCTCACCAAAAAAATAAAAATGTCTTTTCTCCCGTACATTGGCTGGAAAAATAACCCATGGATGTTTATTCTACTCTCACAAAAATGAACGCCAATAATTCCCAAGCCCATTACCGCCAATCGATCTTCCACCAAACTCATTCTAAGATAGTAACTCCAGAATATTTTACTTGGAGCTAGTACATTATTCTAATCGGTGCATGCAAAGCCCCGGCTGATAGTGTCTGGCATTTTGCCAGCTCACTACTGCCTCGTTATGCCAAAGGGATAATTTTACCGCTTCTGCAGGCGATTTGATTTTGTGACCTTACTAATATCGTCGTTGCGCCGATAAGAGGCTTATCTTATAGTTTTTTCCTACATTACACTGCGGTATTTCTTCTACGACAGTCGCCTGAGGAATTGATTGTAGGATCGGGCGTTACTTGGCAGTTGAACGTGGGCAGAATTAGGTCACTGATTTTTTATAATCTGTGAATCTAAGGCGACGATGGCGGGAATAACAGTTAATTTATAATTATACCTTATATTGTAATGACTTTCCCGAAGAATGATGATACTGAATTATTTTTTGAAACATTTTTTGCGTTCGAAAATTAGGCGAATGTTGCGATAAGGCGAGACTTATCATTTTTGAACAACTTCTTTATGCATGCGGAGCTTGCCTGCTAGTGATTGTTGTACTGTTGTATATTACTTTTGTCATAAACCAGTTTGGCCAATTGTTGGTAAACCAATGAAATAAAATAATTATTAACCCATGACTTTCGATATATAATTTAAGGCGGATACCTCTAAACCATGAGTCACCAAATGGCGGACCGCGGTCCGAGTCCGGACCGCCCGGCCCGTCGCCCCGCCAACCTATTTTGTACTTAAGTAAACAGTAAAATTTAAAGCTAAATCGTAATCCAAAAATATTTAAATAAATGCTAAGTATATAATTTAATTCAGCCCACGCTTTGTCTTTTCAGCTGTGGACACTCCATACTTCAGACAAATACCTAGTAGGTAGTTCAAAGTAAAACTTGAAATTTTTCACATTAATATTAATTAGTGACTTTTTTATTTTTATTCATCACGTCATATTATTTGTTTATTACTTTATAAAAAAAAAATTGCCAACAATCGTAATCGTCTGCCAAACGGACTGTGACAGTTTTTTCCTTTAAACTGTACCATAATTAAACTAATTGGTGATCCCTGCTATAAACAATGTCAATCACTATGCTATGGCATTAAATAAAATAGCACCCTCAATAATTGATAATTTTAAGCATATCTTATGACAAAAAGATTAAAACACATCGTCACTTTAACACCGTTCTCTGAAAATCAGCTTTAGCAAACCGGTGCGGTTGACAAACGGTATTCGTGCCGTGCAAACGAGAATTCCGGCTGGAATTCCAAATTATCATGGATATGCACATTGCTAATGAGCATCTCGGCTTAAACGAGGCTTTCTAGCATGAGAATATGGTCTATAATTTGAATGATATTAGTTATAAGGCCAGTGGTATGGTCTCTATTGTAAAAGATATGAATATTGCAACTCTGTATTGGATTTTGATGTCACATAGAGCTTTTTTTAAAGACATCTGTACCCGTACCATAACTATTTGCAGGCTTCAATAAACAATACCAACTAGGTAACGGATCACGTACAAAATCAAAGATAAATGCTGTCCAGTTTAAAAACAGATTTGAGTTTACCCTGATTACAGCCATGGCACCTAGTAATAAAGTCGTGTTTACATTGATTGTGTTTTAAGTGAACTAAACAAAATAAGAGCTCTCGTCTCAATTAGTGCGCTGTTATTTACAGAGTCTTATTTTTTGCGCCGACCCAATATCTAGTTGGTATTGTAGATCGAAGTGTGCAGGGCAGTTTCATTGCTGAGTAAGTCAAGTTGACTTTAATAATTGCACCGCACAAAGTTCAAAATCGCTTGGCACAAACATTTTTGTCAGCCTAATTGCGCAACACGTTCTCACACAATCCGAAGGATTTTGAAGGAAATTCATAATCAATAGCTTCATTAGTTCGAAACATTCGTTTGCTCGTCGTCATTATCAGTATTGTTGAATAGTCAAGATCAATGGCATTTGGATTATGAGTGAGCAACGCGCAATCACCCCGGTGCTTTCTGTCAAATATTGATTGCATGTAAGCCCCATGATAATTTAAAATGAAAAATCTAATAATATTTGTAACCAAATTATTATAATTCTTCTTCGTCCCTTAAGTCAAAAATAGCTTACATAGGTCATGCCGTATTAAAAAGATTATACCTACACAGCAAGGTTTATAGACCGACTCCTCAGGGAGTGCCAGACGTACTTAAGTATTTTACACTTGAGAAGGCTCTTCTATTGCACCCCTTTTTGGGTTCTGCATTCATTATGGACATGATTAATAATCGCGTTTTAGTAATAATGTATTC
The DNA here is from genome assembly GCA_937001585.2 of Brachylomia viminalis. NCBI lineage: Eukaryota > Metazoa > Arthropoda > Insecta > Lepidoptera > Noctuidae > Brachylomia > Brachylomia viminalis. The sequence goes on from OW443317.2 coordinate 8,870,407, forward strand.
CATTGGATTTATAGCATTTACAACTTTTAAATATGAATGACTGTCTTTCTAGTTGCCCATTTTTTGGGGTTCGTAACTAACCGTAACCGTATTACGAAGGATCTACTGTCCGTCTGTCTATCCGTCTGTCACAAGGCTGTACCTTTTAAACCGTAATACCGTAATATGGTTAAACTAGTATAATATTCTTATCTTATAAAAAAAACTGATAGAGAAAAATGCTTCTTTTAATGCGATTTGATCCTAAATATCAGCATTTAAATCCACTTTCAGTTAATTGTTACAAATTGATGTTCATGTAGCGCAGTAGCATTTAAATAAATTAATTGTAATCTTAATTATAATCGGCATCTTGGAAAAATTTACAGAGTGTGTCTATGGTCGCTATAACAACAAATAATAAAAATAAATTAAAGTTTAAAATTAAAAAGGGGAATTCGAAACGTTATTATTTTTTTTTATTAAATATCGTACGATTGTATGGAACCCTTCGTGTACGAGTCCGACTCGCACTTTGACACTTTTTTTTCCGAATACAAAGGTTCATCATCATTATTACCTGGTATTTTTAAAGGACTAGCCGCTACCTATTAATGATGTCGCCAGTGAGACACTGTTCATAATTACATTTTTCAACAGCTATAGATAGATACTATATAGAGTAGCAGATACGTCGACGCGATTCATTACATGATTCCAAAAAAACCTCCGGCGTGGAAATTTTTCGTTGGTTATTTTAAAAGAAAATTGCTATTCCATACATTTTGACCGCGTAGTTATTGCTCTTTTCAATGAAAAAACAGTTTTTTTTTTATTAACCGACGAAAACTTTCAGCATCATGTAATGAATCGCGTCGATGCCCCTTTTTTTTTTTTTTGTGGGTGGGAAATCATCAAATAACTTCTCCCGCTCTGGGCAGAGCAGGAGGGCGTGTCAGACTCTTACTGACTAAAACCCACCCGTGTTCCTTCAGTTGCCTGTGCCAGGGGCCACGGTAACCTCTACCTAACCTCTTGGACTTTTCCGCAACCCTAGCAGGCATCGGTCCTAGCAAACCCCGTCATTGGTGCTGACATCTCTTTGAGGCGCGCGTGGAACACAACGCGCCGTCGACCCGGGCCTGGTCCTTATCGAACGGCGAGCTGGCGTCGATGCCCTGCCACCCTGTATTGAGATATGGCCTCAAATCACTGAAGAGTAGACTCGGAGTTAATTCCAGAATGCGTTTTACTGAGCCTACATTTATACTGCTGAGCAATTCAGAGAATATCTAAGACTTGACGGCTGAAATGGCAAGACATTTGGAGTATTCGTCTTACAATCGATATCAAATTCCATCTTGATGTTCATTCTATTTCAGTTTCTGTAACGGTTGGGGCCTCTAAAGTAGTGATTTAACTGACAAAAACTTAATAGAAAGTGCTAAACGTTATCAACCAGAATTTTCTAAATAATTATCGATTACCAAAAACAAGCGAAACGTAAATAGTGATGTAAAAATAATAGCTAACAATAATATTATACTTGACACAAAAAATTAAATTGGAAAAATTGAAATGACACAAAACATTTATACTTTTAGGAACAACCTGTATTAATTCAAAAACATTCCTCCACCACTATTGTTTTAAGGACGGACGGTCAAAAACTCACCGATGTTCGCTCGTTAGTTAGTAATAGATAAAAGGTACTATTCCGCTAACACCCCCGTTTTAATTGTATTTGTTATGTTTTCTAACCAAGTACCTTCTTTAAGCTGTTTAAATTATGTAATCGATGATTTTGATGCACGGTAAAACTCTAATGAGTTTATGTTGGCACAAACTTAAATGTATACGTGAACTACTGAATAAATAAAATATACTAAACGTGTTCTCAACTAACTAACATATGATAATTACTAATCATTGGGGCCACATCACACAAAAAAACGAGATAAAAGAAATGAATTTGAACACATGAAAGATTTGTAGCTGTAGCAGCTACTGTCAATGAGAGTACCTACTAACAACTGAAAGCTTATTATTGAGCAACATTTTGAACGACTAGAAAACTTGCCATATAGTTAAATCAAATCAAATTGATTTACTTGCTGTAAGTGTTGGTACAATTTCGGTCTTAATATAAGTAGTTATACGGATCCATAACACTTAGTCATAATAATGTGACATGCAAACGTTTAAGTAGTAGTAAGTGGTAGTGTTAGTGTAGTTAATTAGTCATAATTCAATTAAAATGAAGTAGTAATATTGTTATATTATTCGATTCATAAAAAATACTATTAATGTCAGAAGTGGCAGACGTGTTATTAGTGGCAGAAGTTAATGTCAGAATATTATTATTATTAAAAATATCAAATATAGAAAAATATTGAATCTAATCTAATTTAATTTACTTTAATTTAATTTAGTCTAATTTAATTTAATTTTATCTAATTTAATTTAATTTAATCTAATTTAATCTAATTTAATCTAATATAATGTAATATAATTTAATCTGTTATTTAATTCATTGCAATCAATTTGGCTTTATCAGTAAATCTTATTTGTTTTTTGTTTTTCAAAGTATGTATTACTTGTTGTTTAATTAATTGTGTTATTTCCTGCGTATAATGTAGTGCATGCTGTGCTTTTCTGTAAGTGATGAGGCGCTTAGACTTAAGTTTGTAATGTAGAATTTATAAAGTAACAGTGTAGTCATTGATGAAAAGCCTAATATATAAATAAATAAAAATAAATAAATATGATTGTCATTTAATATTTTCCAATATCTTATTATATAATTATATTTACTGAGTAGAAATACTTTTCCCTTAACCATACTTTAAGACACCTTGTAAATTTATTAGCTGGTAAGATTTTAATACTGTCAGGTATAGCATTAACACCTTCAGCGGCGCTAGCAGTCCGAAAATGTCAAGTGATACGGCGCGATGACGTAGTTTGAAGAAATTGGTATAAGCCGCAACCGTTTGTACGCGTTCTTTAAAGAAATACATATTTTTGCTGACGTGATTAAACGTTGGCGATGTGTCATATAGCAGTCATCAAAGTTTACGTATTATAACGTTGACCCGCTCAAAGTGTTAAATATGCCACCACACATTGCATAGCTATTCTTACAATATAATGCTGTCCTAGGAATTATGGGCAAAAGCATTCTATTTTTGTGCCTAGTATAGTACTTCTGAGTACGTATAACCCACTGCTCTCAGACCCACAGGTACAAAATAATACTCTATAAATCCCTACAGCTTTAAATACCATCATATGTAATATATCAGAAGTGGATGCATTGATAATTTGTAATAGTTTACAAACTATCATTGCGTCCACTTCTGATATATTCAGAAGCTCTCCTTATTAAGTTCTCTTCCAGTAAGTTCTAAGTCCACTAAGAGGTAACGTGACAAGTTGCTGCAGTAAATTACAAAGTTTCTGAGCAGAATCAGCTGGTCTTATTTCTTTAGAAACTTGGTATAAAAGTGGAAAAAACTTTGGCTTTGAAAGGGTTAATGAATGAGAAAGTCACTAAGGTCTTGATAAATTAAGGGCACGTAATTTTAGGGTTAGATCTTTGGTGATTTGATTGTAGTAAAGTTTTTCAGGAGGAAATTCAATTAAAACGGTCTAGGGTTAGTTTCTCGAACTAAAATTATGGCAAAATTAATGTGACAAATTGTCAAGTATGCGTAAACTTCTGTGGTTGATTGAGTGAATTATCAACAGCCAATTGCAGTAGTTTACGAGCGTTTGACAATTTGTCACATTAACTTTGCGATAATTTTCGTTCGGCATACTGGCCCCTAACGCCTCAAAGATCAAATCCGTGCTTACGAATATTTCTGTGACATTTGAGTAGTTAATTTATTTGCTGAATTGATTGGATTTCTTCTTTGAATTTAATCATGCCATTCAGAGGAAGAATTTTAACCTAGATGTAATTCTTAAATCTTGGATTTTAATCCAGATTTTAGTCTTAAGTTTTGAATTTTAACCCAGATGTTAGGCTGCTTAATCCTTAGGCTTAGTCTTGGATCTAAACAGCCTTGTTGGTCTAGTGGTCGCAAGAGCTACTGCTGAGCATGAGGTCCTGGCTTCGACGTCCCTTGTCGGACAAAGTGATATTGGGGTTTGCCATTAGGAATTTCCCAGTAGCAGCTCGGAGTCTAGATTTGTGCCTGATTGATGGCAATAGGCTCACCCCCTTTTACATCGGACTTAAACATAACTGGCGGAATGTGGGTGTACTATAGGTACACCTCTGCCTTACCCTTCGAGGAATACTTGTATGATGTTATGTTTTGTTAGTCTTCTACATAATCTTAGTTTCGTACAAGTAAAGTAACGACATCTGCTATCATACATTTTGGTTCAAAAAGCGACCCAAGCCGATCACCATGGGTTGGTTGCATGGATATTAAATAACATATTTTCATAATACTATCGTCCACCATAAAAGCTTCCGTCCCCTCTTCAACAACTGGCCAAACCTCAAAACAGACGGTCATAAATATCACTTTATTATGCGTATCTTTGATAACCGCTGGCATAGAACAAGAAAACTGTATACTCGTAGAAACGACATGTTATGTCAAGGATATTAATTGTTTAGCAACACCGTATTAAACTGTCCGTATATTTTAATCACAATTGTCATTTTTGACAATTGTATGAAATGGCTTTAACGCGGCAAATTAACTTAGTGTGTGAATTTGTTCAATCATAATTTTCTCTCTAATTTCCCTGACTTCATTTTGTTTTGGTTCAACACTCTGCGGTTTAATTGCGTAACACACATAAAATGCCAATTGATCGCAATAGGTTTCATGCTGACAGTTCACCCACGTTCATTGCGTTATTTACTTTGTTGAGCTGACGAATTTTTCAAAACTATGAAGCAATGGATTAGCTATATCCTTCAAAATTCTCAGATTATGATTAACAGTGTGTTACGCAATTCGGGTGCTGGCTTCAGGTTCCTTTGTTCGTACCGATGACGCCGTAATAACCACCTACTTCTTCCTATCAATCTGTTACGATCCGTCCTTATCCAAGCCAAAAAATGAGGATACTATACACTTTTAGTAGGTCAATATTCGAGTGGTGTCATGCAACTTCGTACCACGTAACTTGCAATTATAAACTGTCACATTGACTTTCCTTGGATAACAACTGCTCTGCAAATGATTAAGATAAGGCCCAGGGTTGTCAATTTTGTCGACGATAAGCGTGGAGCGCGAAACACACACCGCACTGCACATAGCACTGCAAGCGATGCTATAGTCCTGGCTGTGATGAACGTTTCTTACGCCCCGAAACTGCAGGCACTAATAATGAAACGGTTACAATAAATCAAATTAACGCGTGATTTTTAGCAAACTCGTCACTTTGTTAATTACACGAATGATTTAAGCTAATTTAGAGCGATCTAGGTCGTTACGAAGAATACGAAGTATTGGTTTTGTAGCTAATACGAGCGTGCATATTTCGCCACAATAATGTTATGTCGGGTTGGGAGATTCGCTTCTGCACAATCTTGTTCTATGCCATAGGGAAGCTGTCATTTCAAGATAAAGGGAAGATACTATCCTTAAGTTTTTATGACACACAAGGGTGCTATATTGTACATCGATGTATAGGAACGGTACCCAATACACTTTTATAGGGTTAAAGTGTGACCTTGGGTGGTAGTTGCGTTGAATATGCAATGATATGGCGCTTTTACTGAATTTATTATTTATATCTGCATAGGTACGAGTATATATATATATGTATTTGCATGAGGACACTGTTTAGAAAGTGTTGAATGGAAGGTTGCTTGAAAATGTGTTTTCGTATTCCTATTTTGAGCTAGTTTTTGCGAGTCAGTACTGATGTTGTTGTACTCGTAGCATTGTAGCAAAGCATGATGAGACCACTGGCTCCTATAGACGAAACGGATGGTTTCAAATTACTAATCGTAAACTTTGGCTTTTAGGATAATTTTAACTGTAAACGCTTTCAACGAATGATCGGGTGATGAAAACTGCCTTTTCTCTGGTTGCTGTCTGTTACTTTTTCAATGGCACTGTGCTGTGGGTCCCCTATAGCACAGGATCAATCTGAGTGGAAGTATTCTTGTCACAGTTACGACCTGCGGCTGCCGACTATTCCTGTTATGTGCTCGGAGATCTATTTTCTTATTCTTTTATTATTTTTTCTTTAATATTTCGAGTTAACCTACCTTTTTTTATGCATTTCTTTCCGAGACAAATAAACCTATTTTCCTTTCTTACTTTCTTTCTTTAAGATATAGTTTTATCTCATTCAGGAACCTATCATCCTCTAGAAATACAAATTATATATGTGTGTACTCACCAATCCTTCGTTATGTAGCTCTTCCCATGTAGGGTCGCCGGGGGGTTCCAAATCCATGGCTCCTTCATAGTGTAGGACACCAACTTGCTTTGCTTTTGTGAATCTGTATGTAAAGGAAGTTAGTTTTAAGTAAATATTCTACCATCGTTTAGGAATATGTTGTGAAAATATTTCAAAACTGCATGTAACAGATTGACATTTTAGTAAAAGCATTGCAATGCAATAGATTCCTCTAGTTTCCAGCATAGATTATAAGTAATTATTTTAGGTTCAGATAAAATAATTACCCAAATCTGAAAATGAAATTCCAATTCCATCTTTTGGAATTAGTTAATCAAAATTAGGAGTCTAAATATATCGATTATTTAAATGCGGATATAGTTTTTTTTCCTGTACAAACATTTTACGAAATTCAAATACGCAATTAAATGTAGGAATTAATATTCGAAAAGGGTACTCACAATTCGTCACAATCCATCAGACCTCGATACCTGATCCAATAGTTATCTATTTCATTGTTGGCCTCCAGAATGAAGTCATAACGCTCACCCGCATACGTTACCAGTGATGTTGCTGAAACAAAAGAAAAGTTTTTAAATATACGTAAATGTGTCCTGCGGGATGATTGCGTAAAAACTAACAGTAGCAATGGCTGTCACTTTGATAGTTCAACAGCATTTTTAGCAGTATCCTTCAAAATTAATTAGCTTGTGATAGAAAGTGTTCCGCATTATGGTTGCTGGTGAAAAATTATGTGAAACATTTTCATTGTTTTACGGGATTTTAGTTTCAAAGTTGGTTTTGACTTCGATATTGTATTAATCAGTTCAAAAAAAAGTTTTGTGGATAATTCTATAAATGTTATCGAATCAAAAATTTATAAAACACGGAACTGAAATTAGTAGGAGGCAAAACCCAATAATTTTCATAAAATATTTCAAACCGACCTTATCCCTAGAGTGCTCGCGCTATGAGCATAATTATTGTCACGCTCTACAAAATATTGTTATTATTTTCTAAGCTATTCACGTGCCACGATTAATAATTACTTCTTAAAATATTCTCTCCCTCTTTTTAGTACAACATTTACTCTCAAATCTACAATACTATAACCCTAAACCAACACGTTTAACAACGAAACGTCTGAACCATTCACAATAAGACCATCAGATTCTCCCCGTCACAGTTCTCCATGTAATTGAACTAGACAAAGCAACAGAGCAACCGCAATAGCTACGATTTTCCTCTGCCCAGTGTCTATATCACCTAGACTCTAGCGGTTATAGATGTCCGAGGACTGGACCGGATTACAGGTGCTCGCATTGCTTGGAATTAACCAGGATTGTCCTGGGCTCCAATTGAATGTCGCGCTTATCTTGAATCTGATATAATAGGGACGGATTTGATGGATCGTCTTACGTTTTGCTCGGGTTTAGATGTGGAAGACGAGGGAAGGATATTGTTTGATTGTATATATACAGTTTTATTTGCTCTCGTATTTTCGCTACTAGTTACCTAAATGACTACAGCAGAGACAGAAGTTTTATTTGTCATGTTCTTCAGATGGTTTTAAATAAACATACACCGTCTTATTACAAAACACGATCTAACTTTAGCCCCAACCTACACATTCGATTTAGTTTTTGTATTTGGAACTTTATGCCGACTTTAGTAAAGTTCTTAATACAAAATTGACAATCTAAGACCGGACTAAGTTGACAGTTTTGTAAAAGGAACTATATTTCGATTTCAGTTATGTTCTTATTTCAAAAACAGGCTCGATGGTTTAAACCATGTCAAAAGAAAAACCTTGTTTTGTAATAAGGCCGACAATGTTTTTCTTGATAGGAACACAATAGATCGTTATAAGGGCAAAATGATGGTGTCCACATTACATTAAAATAAAACGAACGTCTATTTTGTTAAAGTATAGCCATGACCGCTTGCGTTCAGTTGTAACACAACAGATAACTAAAAATTTACCTTTACTTTATTGTTTTTTTTTTTATCTCAACAGCAGCTTATTACTTCCAATACCGGACTTGTGACTATTGTCTCCAAATCCTGCTAAAGGAAAACAAGAGTAAAAACTTATTTTCTATGGAGTGGATATGTAAGATTTCCCGCTTGGGGGATACAAGAATAGCTACACGCGATTCTAAAAAATAATCTTTTATCCCGATTCCATTCAGTTTTCCTCTTGGAAAAAGATTAGGCGTTCACGTGGCGAAGGCAACAAAAATCAGACAATATTCATGGAATGATCTGAAATTGTAACAAAAAACTTTTATACAAAACCCTGACCCCTGAAAAGGGAATCGTAAACCTTTTTGCAGAAAAAATCAATATATGCAGTAAAACAGAAACACTGACTGAACCATTTAAAAAGAAAAGAAGGAAAGATTTCGAAAGAATAAATGGATGGGACAAACGAATCGAATTAGGAACAAGACGTGTCAGTGATGAGGCTGAATCGGGAAAAGCTGTAATTTTGTCAATATACTCGTAAATCAACTCGAATCGTAATTTTGATGCTTGAACTGACAAAAACAGAAAAATAATTATTAAAAATGTATTCAAACATACACAAAGTTACGATTATATACGTAATTCGTATTCAAGAACATTGTAATCAAATGGAAAATCACGCCCGTTCGGTAATTATCCCAATTCTAAGAATCCATTGATCTGTAGGTACAAACAAATCTATGTGTTCCGAGATTTTAAATTAAAACCTGGGATTTTTCGGGATAAAAACTTTAATAGCTCTGTCCTTTCATACTCATTTGCCGTTCAATTTTGTTTTCATTCGAAGTTTGAATTTCGAATCGCGCTTCAGTGATTCTTCAAACATGGCGGATTTCAACTAACTTCTAGAAAAAATTTCATAATTTTTTTTTGTGAGCGGAATTTCAACTACGTTCTGCAAGTTTTGATGGTGGGTGGAGTGAGGTTATTAATTAAAATTGTATTTTCCTGTGGTGTTATTTTATTTTGTTACCGGGAACTGAGCTCAAGATTATTTTGAACTGTTCGAATTTTAAGCTTGGAACAACCAAGCTTAAAATTCTTTTCAGTCTGTTCGATTTAATTTGGAATATTTTGCCACCTTTTCATATTTTACAGCTGATTTAACTATAGTTAATTTAATATGGATTTTCAAATACATATGTTTTTTTTTACTATAATTACTATGTAAGTCGGTGTTAAAACCTGATTTAAGAAAAAAACATAAGAGCTTCTCACGGTATACACTTAAGCGTTCATCAAGGCCTTTGAAGAATCTAAAATATTGTGATCAGGTATTTTGAAAATAATCAAATAATATATCGTCGTGATGGCCTATTCGTTAAGGACTCGCCTCTCATGGACGAGGTTGTAGGTACCGGGCAATTACCAATGTGACTTTTTCAATTTCATATATACTTTCTTAGTATATCTTGGACATTTCTGACATCGGTGAAGCAAAAACATCGTGAGGAAACGACCTGGACCTATGGTTAACATCAGTCTGAAATCGCCAATGATCAATGCTCGTGCCTTCTCTGTATGAGATGAGGCCACTGCCCGGCAGAGGGACAACAATAGGCTGATATTATTTTATTTTTTTTTTTTAATGTTGCCCCATTCTAGGAATTTCTCCTGTAGCGTGGGTCCGTTTACAAACATTAAACTCACATACACAAACAGCCAGACCCGGAACAACTACTTGCAGGTCATACAAATATTTGTTCCGTGCGGGAATCGAACCCGCGACACGCAATGCAGCAGTCAATCTCCTAACCACTGCGCCAATACTAACCCCGACAATATTATTTCAAAATCAACGTTTAATCTAACGGAAAAATAATAAGGAAAACGTCAACAACCATCTTCAAAACATGTTGAACTAAGTTCTAAAAGGTTTGACATTCGCGTGTATTTCATTTCCTCATACGGTCCCTAGAGTAAATTGAATTGCGGTAACGTCATGATCTCAGAGTGAACCGCGTACACAAACCATAGAATATTACAGAAGGTCGGCTCCATAGAACCACATAGACTTGCACAATACGGCCGATGAATCATGGCTGGTTTAAACATAGACTCTCTGAACTTTTGCGCATGTTCTCTCACTCACACTCCCTTCCTGTCACCAATGTGCCCTTTAATAATATCAAACGTCACAATATTATCGTGGACGTTACGTCCACGATAACCGGACGGTTACCGTCCGTCCATAAAATGTATGGAAACACGCACGTTACAACGTTATCGTGGACGGAAATTTAAAAGTTGCTTCATATAATTATTTCTATACATTTTACTGCGTTGTGTTATCGTGAAACCGTGACGTGGACGTGGCCGTCCATGATAATATCGTCACGAAGGGAATTATAAAAGGGCACATTTGATTCCAAAAAAATATTGTTGCGCAACCTTCTACGCAAAGTTCGGGCAGTATCGTACGTACATTCGTGTTGTACGTACGGCGATCTCAAACAAATGTCAGTCGCGAGTACGCTTGCACTCGCTGTACGTGATGCGTGCCTTTGTGTGCGTGCGTTTTCGTGTGTTGTTTAAAGCCAACCTTCTGTAGGTACTATTCTCCTTGCACACTAACTTTGTATGGAGTTGTTTAGGTAAAGAAGGTACTGTTGTTAAACGGGAAGTAAATATACGAACAGCTAATCTGGTAATGGAGGAAGAAACTTTGACTGCGATGAAAGGAATGAGAGCTAAAATTCTGGGAATTGGGTAATGAGATAATTTTGGCTTAGGAAATCTAGTATTTGTACCAAAAAAGAGGTGAAGAGAATTTCTTTAGTAAGTCTTTCCGAAAACTATTCGCTGTTTATTTTTGCAACTATAGTTCGATAGATTTACTTCATTTTTTTTTGAAACAGTAACCGCTAAATTTCTTGCCGGCTCTTCTCCATAGGAAACGACTGGTTGGAACCAAGCACCCAGCTTCTGACGTTTCATAAATGCCCATGTAGGTTCATATTATGTAATAAAATAATTTGGTAAGATTTTATGAAAATCATGACGCGCACTTTAGTCTATTATATATTTTTATTATTATCTCTACACAAATTTTCTTTTGATAACTTCGCTCCTCCATCTTGCAATCACAATTACCAAAGTCTTTGATAAACAATAATGACTATTCTCTCGCACTAAATAAATCAGATTTTCTCTCCAAGCTCACATCTCAATGGAATACCGCCACGCTAAAATTCCATTTATTCTAACAACGTAATTATTTCACTGTCTGTGGTAATGTATTAACGTTACCACAGACAGTAATTGTTGTCGCGAAATAAGGACTAAAAACTAATTAATTCTTAATACTCTTCTCACAATTGTTGTAAAGAAAATAAATTCAGTACGAAGAGTTCTTCATTAAGTTTGTGAAACAATAGTGATGGATGGTTGTTTTTGGAAGGCCGAAAGCCGAAAGTAGTTCGGTGAATTATAATTATTATCTACATAGGTACCTACTGATATGCTAATTTAAAATTTTTGCTACACCGATTTTTCATCTTGAAACGTTTATTATAGGTACTTAATAATTATTTATTCCTAACAGAAATCAAACAGATTAGTATCGCATTTTTGAAGAACAGTTTTGGAAATTCACAAGTGATAAATGTCGCCTTTACCATCCAAATCCATTCATCAGGAACCAGTTTTTCAACCCGCTTTTAACCACTGTTTGTACAATCATGTTTAGTGTATGACTAACTTTATGTGTTTTTTTTTTTGGTCAGCTTCACCATGGGGGTATCCCCCTTTTGAAAATAATTTATTTTTAATATAACTGGGGTACCCAATTGATGCAACCCACCATTCAACTTATTATTTATATTTTTTCATTTAAATGTTCCACATAAATTTTAACTTACACCATCATAAAAGATAATGAAAAAATAAAACTATACGATACCAAAACTTGTACATTATATCAATTGGATATAAAATGGGTGTAAAATCTTAACAGACAAATAATTGTTCGGTACTCGACAACTGCCCAAGGAATTTGTTCAAATAAAACCATTTGTTCCAAGCAAGTACCAAGAAAATTTAATTTGTTCAAATCCTTATACGATATTCGCGGAGAATCTTGACACCGCGATTCAGCGAGCCACCCATATGGTAAAACGCCATCTATGGAGCATAACGGAAGCTCGCGATCGAACACAAATCCTTTTTTTGCCGAAACATAAACGAATCGTCACGACCTCGAAATTTGGTTTCGATAAAAGGTCCCACCACTAGCGTCGTGATAATCTTTTGGAGATAACACATTCATTGTACGCGAGTTTCTTTTATTTAGCACTGATTTGTTTGTTTTCTTTGTGATAGGCTACTACAGATTGTAATCTACCTAAGCTTGTATGTAGTTCGTGCAGCTATGGTTACACGAACTTATTCTAAGACAATTGTATCCTGAGAGTTCCGATGTTGGCTGAGTTTCGAGATCTTGTTTTGTTTTCCTGTGTCTAAGGTAGCTTATATTATGGTTTTGTTTTCTTGCTCGAGTATGTGTTGAACTAAAGCCCCATTTACACGATGCAAGTTTCTCGCCTGTGGCATACCTACCATTAAATTGAAGGAACTAATAATTTGCCTTTTTTAAACACTGCTTAGACGGTGCAATTTTTATTGTTGCTTCAGCTTATGGTATCAGAGGCAATCAAATCGCACCGTGATGAGGCTTAATTGATAATATATTAGTTAATTAGCTTTGTGAAATTTTTAAGATGCCTGAAATTGTGTAGGTTAATTCGATCAATCAAATCTTATTGTATTTCTATTCATTATAATGTTAAATGGAAGCGGAGTCACCAAACACAAGTATCTCCTTGCTTAAAAGGTGATCTCCAACTCATGAGTGTAAAGCATTTTATGTAATTGCAACAAACATTTATTTTTTTCAGCTCCCTGAGTTGTTGCAATCAATACCTGCCAGTCTGTTCTAGACAAATCGCTTACTAAAAGACTTTAACTTTAAAGGAATGAAAGAAATAAGAGAGAAAACGTTATCTCATATAAGGAAGAGAAGATAACTGAAAGATAATTCTCTTCTATGCATTGCAATGCATAAAAAGCTAAATCATAAACACATTTCCAATACAAACTGCAGACTAATCACAAGAATGTCAACAACAAAATCCTTTACAAAAACCAGCTAGCCGATCACAACTTAATAGACCAAATGTTATTCCGAACTGTCACTTTTTCAACTCAACTCTATTCACATTAAGTAATGTCCAGATAAGTTGAATTTTCCAATAAGCATTTTAAAATTTCGTATCTCGGAGATTGGAAAAAGTTGGTCGTCGAACGGAACGGAGAAGTAGATACATATGTAAATTTTACTATGTACGTTGAGCAGGGGGAATTCAAACTAAATGTGGTTTGAATTTATTCAAGCTAGTCGGTTTGTTTACTTCTTCCAGCTTTGGGGCTGTGGTTTTTAGTACAAATTTAACAGTCTACCAATTATGAATTATGAATTTTGTTGGAGTTGATGATAAATGATAAATGATTTTGTTTCTGTAAGTAGGTTTGTACAAACACTTTTACACATCAATCATATTTTAAAAACTAGATGAGGTCGGCGTTTCCTATCTGACTACTCTGAGAAGAAAGGCCGAAACAAACTCAGAGGTCACAGTCTCTTTTAAAGTTCAGACATAATCTTGGTCAGATCATTTGAAGACCATGTAGATTGGTGTCTGAAACGATCTTTTGAGGAAAAACCATACAGATTGAGCGGACTTGTCCAGTCAGTGCACGCATTTGTCAGTAATCTTGCCGCTCAACTCAGAACTTAACGAGCACAACGATTCGACGAATAATACCAAAGAAAGGACATTTGGGTAGGCCGCAAAAATTACTCAAGCTGCCAGATCGTGAAACTAACTAAGTAATGGAAAAAAAAAAGTAATCAACCACATAATCTTCACATCCACAATAGTTAAAATAATATAATACTTTACAAAGTAAATACTCACGTCATTGTACCTATGTATAAAATTCATCAATGTCAATGTGTATATAAAAGTTCGAACATAACCTTTGAGGACCATGTAGATTGGTGTCTGAAATGGTCTTCTGAGGAAAGAACCACGCAGAATAAGAGGACCTGTCCAGTCAGTGCACGCATTTGTCAGTAACCGTGCAGCACAACTCAGAACTTCGGAGCTCAACGATTCGACGAACAATACCAGAGAAAGGATGTGTCGCACTTGCTGATAATTCAAGTAAAAAAATAACGTAATGGTTTAACAACATATTAAGCTGTTTGGGATCCCTTACAGTACGATAAGGGTGATGAAGACGATGATGATGGAAAAAGATGAAAGTAAATTTATTAACAGATAAAAATATATAACGAGTGCGAAGTCGACTCACTTGTACTCCCCGTCATTCCCGTCATTATTATAACTTTTTTTACCGAACCATACCTGCTAACCTTCTAGTTACGGAGATATTGAAGATCAAAATGCCAACTTTTACTGACGCTTTTTTTATGAAAAGTTTTTAATGTTATATAAATAATAAATAAAAAATAAAATAGCCATTATTGCTGTTTCTTCCTTACAATTAATACATGCCTACTTACTAAAACTAAATTAATTTAATCATAATTCTAACTTGCATTTCAGTTATCGGCAACTAGATGTTTATGTGAAACAGCTTGGCTGTCGACAAAGGCCTCCTCTAAAGATCTTCACGTATTCCTGTCTCTTGCTAAACGGATCCATACCGGAATAGCTATTTCCTTCAAGTCAAATTTTATAACACCACTTTAAATACCCCCACGACCCCTGCACCGTTGCATGCACACATAATCACAATGTTTTGCGTGCGTTACATTGCGCACTACCGCAAACAGCAAGCTTCGACACCAAAAATAAAAGTTATATATCCCAGCAATTATTTTTGTGCAATGTGACATAGTTTGATATATAGAATGCGTAGTTGTTGGCTATGTGATGGGTCTTTTTGCACCCTATAGACGACGAGGAGTCGTTAGCTTAATAGAATCTAAACAAGCATAAATTTAAGTCGCTTTTTGGGTCAATCTGTGTGACCGCGTTGTTTTTTTAAACACCGCAACGGGTTTTGATGCGGTATTCATCACCATTTAGAGAATGTATTCCGAAAGGTCTATGCGCGTAATACATTAATATTAAACGTACATTTTGTTAAGAAAATCTCAAAGTTTTGTCAAAGCTTAGAAACCGTGCGAAGCAGGGGTCTACTCTCTAAATCCGTCATCGAAGATAAGGGCCCCTCCGAAAGTAGTTGTTCCTTGAAAACAAGCGACATATTTCGTTTTTAAACGGACGAAAGTATATCACGAGTAGTCGTGTTGACATTTATTCTTAGTTCGAACTCCTAACTAATCTTATGTCCGTAGGGGATATGGAGTAGGAAATGCCTGTAACTTTGCCCGGAACTACGGGTATCGTACTTAGGGAGTGGACCCATGGGGCGGTCTCTAGTACAGTTATAATAGTTTACCTATTAATAAATTAATACCACCGTCAATAGAGGACCACAGGCGTGCTACATTTTGAAACCATCGGCTAGGAAATAATTAAATCGAATTATGTAGATGAACAATTTTAATTCCATCACACCGATACATAAGATTTATTAAATAGTACCAGTATTTACTATTTAGGATTCCTATCTTTCAATTGTTTGTAACCGAACATCGTTCCATGAATTTTGGTCGGAGCTTAATAACTAAATTCACGTGAACGTGTTGTATTGACAGCATTTGTGGTTACTATTGTTTTGCTGAATACATTTATACATTTATTTCTCTTCCACACATAAATACAAATGAAAAACTTAACACTTATAGATACTTAAAGATATTATATATATATATTTATTTGTGGGAGACTGGTGCCTAAACTAAGCCGAAGCCTGTATTTTAGGACAAATGTATAGGCGTATCAATCATTTGTGCTGCCACTAATTAATTTAATGCAATCCACACATACATGGAGCGTATCTGATTTCCACAACCCAGTGACTGGGTAACACGATACCCCATACAAGACTAGTTGTCAGAATTCGGCATTAATGAAAATCAAAAACACCACGCCATTCCAAGGTTGCCTGGAAGAGATCGCAGAAACCGATAAGATCGCCCATTGTATATTTTGTATTGTTAAATGTATTTTTTTGTTATGTATTATCTGGAGAACAATAAAGTATATATAAATAAATAAATAAAGCAAAGCATTATCGATGAGCAGTGGTGGCCCAGCGGTAACGGCTCCGACTTACCAGTTGCATTGTGGGTCGTAGGTTCCTAACAAGGCAGGCGCTTTACTTTGTGTGAATTATTTCATCACCACTGCTCTCAAAACCATAAAGTAAAACGTCGTGAGGAAACTGGCATGTCATAGAATCAAAAATTCGAAGACATGGACATCTACCAACCCGCACTGGGTCCGCTTGGAGGATTATGGCCCACTCGCTCTCACAGAGAGGAGGCCTGTGTCCCAGCAGTGGGAACATTATAGGCTGATTATGATTATGCTAAAGCATTATCTTGAGAACTAGTTACTAGTTCCAAGCTAATTCTTTAATAGCATCGTTCAACCAATTCCTCTTCATAATAGCGATCTTGCACTCGACGATAAGCTAATAATGCAATTCATTCTCGTAAATATCCTTATTTGCATACAAATGCCTTCCACAAAATTCATTTCTTCACATATCCATTACTATTGAATCTAGTTAAAACTGAACAAACGTTTGTCGACTAACAATTGGCAAGGAAATTAAAATCCTATATTTGCTCAGACAACTACTACTGAATATCCTGAACCAATATTAGAATTAAAATCAACATTAAATTCTTGTAGGGCATGGTCTCCGTTTAGTTGGGCAGCTTCGTGCTCATCCCCTTTTGAAATTTACATATTCAAATGTGGACGAAGGATCAAAGAGCCAGAGATCTGCAACACAGACGGTTGGTGGATATGTTAGGTGGATGAAAGCGGCGTTTCGTCCAACAAAATTGGGAGGCGAAGTAAAAATGTTTCATAGATTCGCTGATATGGTTTTTAAGGTATATTGCTTGTTCAGATTTCTGTTTTGAAGCGAAAAGAGTTTGTGTTGAGTTTTGAATTTAGAGTAAGTGAGAGTGTGTTTCAGTGTTCTTGGAAGTGTGTATTTGGATTACTGTTTAAAAGGACATAAACTGTAGGCATGTGTAGTACTAAAATCTTTAGTAAATCTGCCATTTAAGTAATGATCATCATCATCTTCCTTCCTTAGTTATTTGAGGTCGACGCAGCGTGTCTTCTTCTTCCAATCATTATAGCCGTTTGCATAGTAAAATATAACCCGTTTCCTCAGTATGACTTTCTAAGAAAGGGGGTGCTTTTAAGAATAACAAAAATCATATTATACAATTTTTTTTTTTTTTTTTTTTTACTCTAATTGACAAGACGTACTACTACTCTATTGAAGATTTTTTAAATGACAAACTATGACACAATTCCTATAAGTAATATTATCTTTCTTTGACATGCATGTAAAATTTAATTTAATTGACATTTATTCATTTAATTGACATTTATTTCATTTAATTGACATTTATTTAACATAACTTACTTTTTAATCAATGTTTAATCTGCAATTTTTTTAATGATATAACACAAAAATTTACTATTTGTACACCAATTTTATTGGTAGAACATAGAGTTCGACTACAATAATATGTATATTTAAGACCTTTTATGTATATCTACCTATGTTCACAAATAAAGATTGATTGATTGATTGAATCAATCCAACTTTATTTAGGTTCAATAATAACAAACAATTAAAAAAAAAATGCCGAAACAATCTAAAACTTCACACATTTCCTGACACAAGAATCAACATTATCAAGAAAATCCTCTTTAATCCAAAAACCACATGCCTACACCGACCGAATCTGCCAAAAAATATTCGAACCTTTCGTGTTTGACCTCTGATTACTTTCGTTAGCCTGTTTGTGTACCCCTGGGATGGTCCGCTACCTTTTGACCTAGACAACTTAACCCAAGGACAGGTGTGTCCCGGGAATGTGAAAAATTCACTAATGGTAGGACCGCTAATGTTATTTTAGGTATGTTTTTCAATGTTTTGGGAACTGTTTTAATGAGAGCCGCTGGGTTTAATACTCGGGAACGTAATTAAGCGTAGAATAATTTAGGTGTAGGTGATATAGATGGAGGAAATACGGTTCAGGTGTGTAAAACCGTTGTCTTATATTATGTTTTGAATAAAAAGAATATTGAAAAAGAAAAGAAAGATAATGATGATGTGATTAAGTCTGAAATAGTAGCAGGTTTAATAGTACCAAGTAAGATAAAGTTTACACCATATTATGTCTTAATATAAAATAATAATTTATACATATATAAAAAAGGAGCGACAAAAAATCAATAGGCATCAAAAAAACGTCCGCATCGCTGTCAACAGGAAAAGCGCTAGCAGTGCTGTCAGGATGGCTCAGGCGTAAAACGTCTCTTTCGCAAAATGTTCCCTGGTCGTAAAAAGTCCCTTTCGCAGAATGTCTCTTTCGTAAAATGTCTCTTTCGCAGAATGTCTCTTTCGCAGAATGTCTCTTTCGCAAAATGTCGCGCCAGGGACTTAAGAATAAAATTTTGATTTTCAAAACAAAAAATCATTTATTAAAATGATAGTGCAATTATGATGTTAAAATTTTGGTACTTAAACTTACTGAATGTATTCCAAATAAAAAAAAATATTTTGATACAGTTAAAAATAATATTTTGGTACAATTTAAAGTTCAGTGATGGCAACATTTATAATATTATGTGAGGGTAGTTAGAAAAAAACTTATAAATATAGAATTTTTTGTATGATATAATAAATTATAGAATTTTTTGTTGAGAAAATCAAAATTTTATTCATATGTCCCTGGTGCGACATTTTGCGAAAGAGACATTCTGCGAAAGAGACATTTTACGAAAGAGACATTCTGCGAAAGAGACGTTTTACGACCAGGGGGCATTTTGCGAAAGAGACGATTTGCCATATTTTATGGCAATGTTGATTATTTGGCCATAAAATAGGCCAGCCACGTGAAGAGTCGACAAACCGCTTGGAGATACTTATCTCAAAAAACCAATTGCGCACTTGGACTCCATGGCCCTAGTTTTTCAACCCCAAACGGCCCGAACATAGACAATTAAAATAGGTACGAGTACTTAATAAAACCAAATGCCATAGAGTTTGGCGGTGCGACTTATCGACATAAGAAATCCTAGCCCGAAAATCACCGCAGTTCTAAACTAGGCCACCAAATAAACCGAATTAATATTTCTATAATCACTTCGATTGGCAAATGGATTGGCAAGCTATTAAAAGACCAAGCTAACACTGAAATCAATTGAATTCAAAATTGGGAACCCAACGTTTGTTGATCAATCATAAAATAGTGCAACTAACCATCTGTCTAACTGGTCGACTATTGAATGCCCACTTTCCACAAATTCAAAGCGAAGTTCGCGAAACAATTGGCTATCCACACAATTCTATTACATGCACCACAAAAACTTTAAGACCACCTACACGAGAAATTCTACAACAATTTATTTCTAACGAGTGCTGTAGCTCCACATATTTCCGAGTGCAATAACAATAAAATAAAGAGCGCGGCATGAAATTCGCCGCATAACACCGACCGTTCTAGTTGTAAGCGCCATCTACCACAATCGTTATTTCAAAAATTCTCTCTATCTTTATGGATACATTTATATACAACATTTTTGGTATTACGCTAACAAATTATGGCTTTGTATTGTTCTGTGGATGTACGGTGACTCGAATGGGGGAAACATTTGAAATATTACACACTATTTTTCCGTATAATATGTAAGAAAAATCAGGAAAAATGGGCTACACTTGCATACATACAAGATGAGTTGGTATCTTTCCGCTAAGATGCAGACTGAGCAAAATCTTACGTAAAGTCTAGCTTGCGAATGATCCCTAGATTTGGCTGGATTACATCTAGTGAAGCTTCGGGATTGATAAAGAGTATTATGTCGTTTAGTCATCTAATAGATGGTAAAGATGGAAGAAACAATGCTGTGACAATTGAGAGACAAATTCTAATCCAAATGTGGACATGTTGGAATTAAGCCTGAGTATAGAGTACTAGACACTTTAATATATAAGCCACTATATACTATTAGATTAGGAGTAATTAGGGTCATTTCAATTAGTTTAAATTCTTTTTACTGCCACGATACTAAAATTTTATCTTGTAAGTAATTAAAATTTTCACTACCAAACGTAAAACGCTCCACGAATTCAGACTGCAGTCTCGTTAAACTTGAAACCTAGATAAATCTTCAGTGTAATTCATCATTAAATTCGCATTCGGAATAAAATGGAGAGTAAAGAAAACCTTCGTGTAAGTTTGAAGTAAAAGCTAAGCAAACGAGATTTTGGTAGAGAATTATCAATGAATGTTTGGTCAGCATCTCCCGCACTAGGTGTTAGGATAATCTAATAAAGCAAAAGTGGACCGCACTTAAATGGGAATAGGGTTGAGCATCGCTAAATGCAAATGACGAATGTAATAGATATTGCAGCAGCTTGAAGTTTGGATATTGGGCGAAAATATCTTTGGAGGTTTGAGTATTATCGGAAACGATATTGAGATTAATTTGAACCCTTATCTTAGTGGAGGATTAAACTTTAATGTTATCAAAACGTTTAATAATGTAGGGTAAGTTAACAGCGATATTAACAACGATTTAGATGCTGGTGCCTCGATGACTAATTGAGGAACTTATTATAAATTAAGAATTCGAATCTGATCAACTTTTGTTACCATAATTTCTCGTCTTTAGCACCGTTAAAGCTGGACTCTTAACACTAAAGGTCTCTGCACACAGCGGGCGCGGCGCGGCGGGACGGGACGGCGACGCGACACTGAGCAGTTGTAATGTACTAGATATTACGGACGACGCCACACAGAGGCGTCCCGCTCGACGCGACGGTAACCGTCTCTCTGTGTGGCGTCGTCCGTAATATCTAGTACATTACAACTGCTCAGTGTCGCGTCGCCGTCCCGTCCCGCCGCGCCGCGCCCGCTGTGTGCAGAGACCTTTATACATAACTTGGCAAAGGATAATTATTCTCCGGAACTTTAATCCACGTTTTTGAACTAACGGAACTATCGCAAAAGCAGGAGGGTGGGAAATCATCAAATAACTTCTCGTGTGTGTGTGTGGGCGTGTCAGACTCTTACTGACTAAAACCCACCCGTGTTCCATCAGTTGCCTGTGCCAGGGGCCACGATATCCCTCTCGGACTTTCCCGCAACCCTGGCAGGCATCGGCCCTAGCGGACCCCGTCATTGATGCTGACATCTCTTTGAGGCGCGCGTGGAACACAACGCGCCATCGACCCGGGCCTGGTCTTTATCGAACGGCGAGCTGAAGCAGCCAACGCTACCATACCAATTTCGCGCAGGAAAGTCAACGAATGAATCTATTTGGCATTTAATAATACGACAAGAGTTTCAATTAAACTGTTCTACGGATTTTATTCCACTTCTGCTTTGTTAATTACATGATTGTATACATTTTTACAGTTTGTATTCCCGACAATTTGTTTCATGCCGCCCTTATATCAACTTGACTTTCAGTTTCCAGTTTTCGATTCGCTGTTTTCCTATTAGTAGACTGGTTTGTTTGTTAATCGTAAAATTAAACATTTTGAATTGTGGAACGGGTTATTGGGGTATTTTTAGTTTTGGGCAAAATTAGCGGTGTTGTGTGTAATTTGGAATGATTACGGTCTTTGGATTTGAACTACAGGAGGACTTTTAGATTTTATTTCAAAAACATTAGATTCATTAATCTGTTTATCCAGAATGGTGACTACAAATTAATGTTGATAGGATCAATGGCTTTCAGGTTATTGCGGAGAAATTCGATTCTCCAATTATGAAGGCCTTCATGTGGGTTTTGATTGAATAACCTCTTAGTAGGATATTCGACCGAAACCTGAATGAATCGTCCTACTTTTAATTTATAATTCAATGCAATTTTCTACTAACTTAATGTATAAGTTACAATGTTACTAACTAAGTGGACTACCTATGTCTGAAATAAAGAATTTATTATTCCGTTTATTTATTTTTTTACATATAAATACATTTTTAAATATTTTTTTAAAAAGCATTTAGAAAAAAAAATGTCGTCCGCCGGTATCAGGAGCAGGGTACAAGCTACCGGTGGTTAGGGCTCCAGAGACAGGAACCTTCTCACGATACGAGCCGTATCGAGGAGTACTGCCTTCTGAATCAGGCCCTTGATCTATATTTATTATTTATTTATTTATTTATTTAACACTTTAAGCACACAAATGTACAGAGGCGGACTTAATGCCATAGGCATTTTCTACCAGTCAACCTTTGGGTGATGCAGAGACAAACAGTGGTAGGTGCAATTTATAATGATAATTTAGGATTAAATAATTTTAAATATATAGACACGTATATACTTGTTTAGTCTATAAATACATATAATATATATACCTAATTATATATAAATATAAGCACAAATAAATGTACATAAATACACGAGTATGTTAAAAACAAATAGGACACACAATGAGAAAACATTACCGCTGTGATGATACTGCCAGCTTCTTACGAATGTGCTCGCGAACTTTAGTTTTAAAGGATAATCGGTTGGTTGCCATCCTGATTTCCTGGGGGAGTGCATTCCACAGAGAGATAGATTGAACAAAGAAGGAAGAGTGAATGAAGTCTGTGCGGTGAGTGGGACATTGAAGAAGACGATTGTGTGAAGAACGTAGATTTCTATTGTGGTTGGCGCAAATGTACTGAAAGTGGGGGGCTAGATAACCAGGGGAAGAGGGAGAATCAAGAAATGAAAACAAGGTAGTCAGCGCCCTTTGCTCTCTGCGCTGACGTATGGGCAACCACTTTAGAAGCGACCGATGGGCAGAGACGTGATCATATTTACGCAGATTGAAAACGAATCGAATGCAGTTATTCAGAAGACGGTCAAGTTTGTCGAGGAGATCTGCATTCAGGTCATAGTAGCACACATCACCATAATCGATGATAGGGAAGATTAAGGATTGCACAAGCATTGTCTTCGTACTTGATGGTAATAAATTTTTCAGTCTGTACAGAGCCCGTAGCGTGCCGGTAACCTTCTGGCTTACCCTAGCGACTTGAGTACGCCAGTTCAGGGTACTATCAATGTGCAAGCCTAGGTTCTTTACGTCAATGCTAAAAGGAACGATCGTACCATTGAAGAGGACCGGTGGCAAGGTTGTACCATCCACCTTGCTAATACTACGAGAACTACCAATGATGATCGCCTGACACTTCGTAGGATTTACAGCTACACCAAATCTGTCAGCCCAGGTTTTTATGGCCATCAAGTTCCTATTTAATCTGCTGATAACGTCAGGTAATTCATCAACCCTCCCTTGACAGTACAACTGCAAGTCATCTGCATACAGATGATACGCACACTGAAGTTCGGAAGTTATAAGATTAATAAAAATAGAAAATAGAAGAGGGGAAAGTATACCGCCTTGAGGAACGCCAGCTTCCAAGTCACACCAGCAAGAAGAAGAATCCCCAACATGAACGGACTGCTGACGTCCCTGAAGGTAAGAGGAGAACCATTGCATTGCATTATTATAATTTATTATTATATTTATAATATTATTGTAACTAATTATGACTTAAATTATTTACACAGAAAGATCTATCACATTTTTTGGCGAGTACGAGTATAACCCTCTCCAAAATCAACCCACAACACTTCACCATAAATTTTTTGCCTCTCCAATTTCGTTTGCGTCGCTCATAATGCGCAATGCGTCAATTCAAGCAACTGTTAACATAATAATATTTAAAATAATTTTATCAGATACATAGTAAATATTTAAATGCTGTTGACATAATATTTATCATAAGGTATTAATTATTTTTAGTGAAATTTACTGTTTGAAATTCATAATTTATTATTTTAGCTGTAATAATTTAATGTACTACATCATTCAAACACAATGCGAATCGTTAGGTATATGAATAAATAAATAAATGTTTAACCGATGTTTTGACGTACAATCTCCAGTACGTTTGGATACTAGAGGAAGCAAATTACGTTAATACTAATCCAAACCAACATTTCAACCAATGTTTGACCAACAATCTCCAGATACGTTCGAATTCTAGAGGAAGCAAGTTCCTAGTGTGTTTGCAAACGATGCGATAACAGCGCATCCGCTGCGACTGCGCTAATGCGAGCGCAAATTATCCTATCTCTCGGAGTTTTGCTAGCCATGTGAATGTGAATACTTTGTTAAGCATATGAAGGATGCAGTACCTAGTAATTTGTAGAGGATTGAATTTTAACTAGACTTCAGGGAAATTGCTGATTTTATTCTACTGGTAAAAAACCGGCGTAAAATGCAATTTGTCTGATGAAACAATACTGGTATTGGTTTAGGAGGGTGAAGGTCATGAAGGTACATCAAAAAGTGCGTTGTACTGATGATATCGTCAAAGTCACGAAGATCCCCTCGACGATGGACACACATTATTTATTTATTTTATTTTATTAATTTTATGAAAACTTACACCTAATATATTCAAGTAGTCAGCAGTAATATGTAGAAGAAAGCCAATTACAAGTTTCCACTTATACAAACGTAAGTACTTATTAAATTTGACAAAACGGTACAAACAGCGTGAGAGCATAGAAACAATTAAAGAGTACAAACAAAAATAAAATACATTACAGAACAAAGTTAAACTTCAAAGAAAAGGTTACTTCATTTTTTTTTAATTTCTGGTCACTGTTTGTGAATAAATCAAGCTCAACGTCCCGGCAGTGCACACCATATTGAACGTATATGAATTTTGGCTATAGGTAGTTTTCCGTGAAGTATGACATGAACGAAGGAAAGAAAGCCTATACCCAGTTGGTTGATTATGGAGTGAGATAATGATGATGATCAATACTCACACTATAAAACAAAAGTATTACCTATTCCTTCGGAATATAATGCAAAGAAATAATAATTCGTAATCTTAACCGTGACCTATACTACTTAATAAGAACGATTTCCACAAGCATTTCAACAGTCTACTTCGAACGAATCGAAGCTGCTGCCATCAAAAGCAAAACGTTGTTAAATCCAGCAAATTTGCACAAACGATTAAAAAGCAGTAATACTACTACATTGGCTCAAACAAAGCTTAAGGCTATTGAAGCTACAGTGATGGAGCATGATGAAGTGGAGTACAGAAGGCCAATATACAACGTGTCGTTTTGCTTCCTCGTCAAATTTCAGAAGGCTGTTATGAAAGACATAAATAAAATTACGATACCTATACAATGATAATTAATATCATACATACTTGTTTTTTTAAATATTTTAAGTTTGACAGTAATTCAGAATACACCACTTTCAAAGAACAGAAACGCTCCGTTGCGTATGCGGTAGGCAGTGTCGCGCGACTAAGTCGCTGTGTGTGTGCGTTACAGTTACAGGGCAGCATCACACGGGCCCTACACATGCCGATTTACAGAAATTATTTAAAAAAAAAACCTACTTATTTTATTATTGATTCGTGTCGAGAATCATTAGCATAGTTACCTCCTCAAATTTGACGAGGATGCAAAACGACACATTGTATTAAACTACATTGAATTGAATCGTTTTTTTTTTATCATTTGTCTGCAGCAGTAAGTAGATGGCAAGTGTTTTGTATCCGATAGTGACTGACTATTCATAATTTTGTCTCTCGCTCTCGAGGACGCTTGGTCCGCTGTAATATATAGTGTTATAGCTATCCAAGCTAGGCACTAGCTCTACGACTCTAATATTGTGATGATAATACAGTTAATCGTGTGTGCCTGTAAGACAAACCAGTTTCTAAACTAACTACTACTAAAAGGGAATCTCCGCATACTGCTGTCATATTTAAAAAATAAATACCGCAGCGCTCTGGTATTATAGTATATTATATTATATTATACCTGTGTTTGGGTGTGTATAAGTATGTATATCAGTATTTTTTTTTTTTTTGAGGATTGGAAATCATCAAATGACCCCTCCCTCTCTGGGTGGAGCGTAAGGGAGTGTCAGACTCTTACTGACTATTACACGTGATTACAACTATTAATTGACTGACCGGTTGGTGCAGTTGGTAGCGACCCTGCCTTCTGAGCCGCTGGTCCCGGGTTCGATCCCCGGACAACTCAAACATTTGTGTGCATGAACATGTCTGTTTGACCTGTGTCTGGGTGTGTATATGTATAAAAGTATGTATATCAGTCATCAGGTTACCGTAGTACAGGTGCTACCTAGTTCGGGACCTTGTGTGGATGTTGTCTCATCATATTTATATTTATTTATTTATTCTGATAGAGCCCGATATAATGACTTGGGATGCCAAGTGTTTACGGTGCTAAGTAAGTACCATGCAATATTCAAGGACCATACTTATGTCCTGTAATTGGCGACTGTGTAAGTCCGAGGCTGTCGTTACCTATAGTATTGTATAATTGCATAGCACATGTGTGAGCACTATGTACCCACTATAAAGCTTACTGGGTTCGTCTTTTATTGTCTTGAATGTACTCAATACCCATCAAATCATGTACCCTGGTGGCTGAGAGTATGTGATGCTCACTCAAATATGTCGCTGGTGGTGGCATCTGTATTGGATCATTAAGTTCCCTTCAAAATGGTTGAGTGGAATGGTGCTGACCCATACGTGATGTTCGTGAACGGGCGTCGTCAGTAGGCACTGGTCATTTCTTAGCTGCCACGGCTTATTTTAATTCCTGAATTGTTTTTATCTTTTTATTACGGACGCTTTTAACGCGCACGTCTTTCTACATCGTTCTCACATGTATAATTTCAACATGAATGATGTAACCACATTTTTGTAACAATATTTTGATTTAAAAGAGTGTCCATGGAGTTTCTTGCCCGTTCTTCTCCATAGGTACCAACTACGCTTTGTAATTGGCAACTAGCTTCATCTTTCTGACTGACTGACCCCTTGAAAATTCAAAAGTGCCTATAATTGGTTTATGTGAAATAGATGCTTTAGAGTTTGAGTATTTACGATATATTATACACAGAAGCTGTTGGTGTACCTCAATAAATTAATTAATATTGTTTTGTTTTGAAGAGCGTGGTTCTTCTGAATATACCCTTAGCATGGTATCACCAAGAATGGAAAGATAGGCGGGTAATGGGGAACAAATAGCAGAGACGACCCCAGGCCAAGCGACAAAAGAAATCTCAGATTTGAATGTAAATGAACACAAAAATGAAAAATATCAAAGCGAGAGTCCTGGAGATATTTTGTGACTTCTAATGGACGTTTCAATTCATTAAGTTTAATATGTCCTGTGGTCGTGAAACGTCTTTAATGTTTTCGGCTTTTATGTGTTTCTGTTTTGACTTTAGGGTTTTTTATTTGATCTTTTATCTTTGATGAGGGATAAGCATTATTTTCTTATTTATTGAAGATCACTAATGAGTTACATATTGAACTACATACTCAAGCTTGCTTAGTATACCTACTTCTCTTTAAAGACTATCCCAATGTGTTGCAGGTCAATTTACCAATGTCGTTAGAATGTCGTCGTCGTGTACCAATGTCGTCGAAAAAATCGAGCGCAAACACCATTTTTGTACCTACTTTAATCTTGCCTCTTCTGTATCTATGTGTACCAATTCCTATCTTATATTTCTATTATATATCTAGCTTTCTATAATAGCTCTTGTACATAGTTTAGTTTTCTGTATATCCATGTTAGAATATTATTTTTATTTATATTCTTATTATTGTACGCCCTAGAGATATGTTTTAAAGATACTTTTTATTTTATTATAACTAAATAAATTTGTTAACTACAATAAATAATATTCTATATTATTGCTTTTTGAATGTAATCTTAACTTTTTTTTGTGCGTTGTACTTTCATAATATAAGATTGGAAGTTATCCAGTAACCCAATTCTTCCTTTCGGGTAATCCAATTCTTAACATATCATCAATATTACATATTAATATAACCGCAGTCCATGAAATCAATTCCAATTCACTCTAAATTTCCTATTCAAAGCCAGTCTTGCCTTACCATCCAAGCTTTACAATAACTATGACAGTGATCACTTACTTGTAATAGGCTGCAGGTCGTAGCCGTCTGAAGCAATCACCGTAATGTTATGACCATCGACAGACAACTCAATGGGGCAGTTCAGGAACTCAGCGTTGATTACACGGAAACGATACTTGTAGCCCTGGAAATAAGGTTGGTTTTTAGTTGTGTGGGAGCTGGTTGGATCGTGAAGAGTTTCTTTGAAGTTAGTGCCTAAGCGTTTGAGTTTAAGTGATAGAGATTTGGGTGTTGAAGTGGAAAACGGAGCAGGCTTAACATTATAATGAAGAATTTATTATGACTACGTGGTAGGTACTGATTATACCTAATACCTTCTGTAGGTATTATGATCACGTTGAGTTCGATACTACATAGAAAAAAATATTTATTTGCCCTAGTATAGTAGACTACACTCTGGCCGTCGAGAGAATGAGTTCCTGACAGCTGACAGTGCGCCAATTCTAGTAACTAATAAGGATCAAATTTGCAAAACACGTATTCGTTTATACGAAACTGACGACCGGCCTGTATGTTGTTGTTTAGGGTTACCATATTATCTGTGAAGGAAATGCCAATACAGGAGGAACGAAAGATAAATCTCTATTCACAACACTCGTTATTACATATCTCTTATTGGTATAATAAATTGCAAATACCTTTGCGGTACTTTGTCTTCTTTGGCTTCGTTTTTCTCTACTTTTTACATCCAGTCACATTAAGCTACTACAATTATCTAAGGAGTTTTAGATAATCCCGTTTTTTTTGTCAAATGTTCAACTGCTTATGTGTTTACCGAAAAACACATAGTTAATTAAACATAAAAAGAAAACACTAAATTATATTAAAGCAGCCATTTTTTTATCTCAATAAAGGCATCCTTCTATTTTTTATATAAATCAATTATCATTATTAGGTATGCTTCTGCTCTCATCCCAATTTTTTCGGGAACGGCACAGTCCTGTGGCGGCATCTAAAACGCCACATGTGAACTACGCAACATACTGACGTCACACAAAATCCTGCATCGCACAAGCAGAGTTAACCGAGCAACTAGCATAAATTATATACAACGCCCCGACATCAATCGTCCGGCAGTTGCCCACCAGGCACAACACCCGTCTGGTCGGAGGATCCTCCCTTTTCTATAGAGGATGAGTGAACATTACAACCTGTTCCTCATACCTCTATAGTCCTCTTTCTCTTTATATCTCTACCATCCGTCGCCAGTATTCATTGTTCACATATTTCCTAGCAATACTAACTTTATATTCTACTAGCTGTGCCCGCGACTTCGTTCCCGTGGATGTCCGAAAATAATAATATGTCTCTTTACTAATTATTTTTCTATAAAAGTAGCCCTAGTAACTCTTTAAAACATCAGCTATTTGCCGGTGAAAGACCCGTCAAAATCGTCCAGCTGTTTCGGATATTAGCCGGAATAAACAGACAGACGGACAGGCCGATAGACAGTTTAAAATAAAATAAACCTTATCGGTCTTATTACAAAAGAAGGTTTTTCTTTTGACATGGTTTAAACCATCGAGCCTGTTTTTGAAATACGAACCTAACAGAAATCGAAATACAGTTCCTATTACAAAACTGACAACTTAGTCTGGTCTTAGATTGTCAATTTTGTATTAAGAACTTTACTAAAGTCGGCACAAAGTTCCAAATACAAAAACTAAATCGAAGA
The DNA here is from genome assembly GCA_937001585.2 of Brachylomia viminalis. Taxonomy (NCBI): domain Eukaryota; kingdom Metazoa; phylum Arthropoda; class Insecta; order Lepidoptera; family Noctuidae; genus Brachylomia; species Brachylomia viminalis. The sequence goes on from OW443317.2 coordinate 8,900,688, forward strand.
TTTAGGCTCGGGCTAAAGTTAGATCGTGTTTTGTAATAAGACGGAATAAGTTATAACTGCCGTATACATTTTCTTTTATTTATTTGTATGTATGTATAGATACATACATACATAGATATAGACTACAATACACTTCAATCAGCCCGTATTGTCCCATTGCATGGCAAAGCCTCCCTTGCCTTTTTCCAGTCAACTCAATCCTGAGCCAATAAGGACCAATACTTCCTATGAGCAGCCAAGCTCAAATGGGACTGGGCCGGACACGTTTGTCGCATATCAGATGAATTGGGGGCTAAGACCAGCACAGCATGGTTTCCCTTATTTTTCTTTTTAAGTTCTCTTGGATACCCTCCACTTGGGAAGAACGGAGGGTTATGTCGGACTCCGACCGACTTAACCCCGCAGTTCCGTCTAGTACCATGAATCGGGGGACCGGGAGATATTTCTACATTCGCCGCACCCCCGACTGGTATCAGCCCGCCATGCTTGACAGGCCCTATCACCAAGTGCGGCCGATCATCACACTGCATACCACCTCTTTTGGCCTGACTGCTCGAGCGACGACACAGCCCCAATTTAGTCGCCCGCAGGCCCCTTCTCAAAACTTTCAATAGCATCGCGCAAGAACCAGACGTAGATGGCGGGACGAACTTGACGCTTATTTTCTAATTAAATCTTATTTATCTTTCATATTTTTTTGTCAATCGTATAATAATTTATAAGTACCTACCTGCTCAACATTAAACCTCGCAGCCTGCATATACATAGACTTTGCAGTATCGTTGAAGACCTTGAACCGTCCAACCCCGTTGATGAGCAGGGTCGGTGGCTTGTTATCACCTTTCGAGTGATGATGGTCCGTGAACATACTCATCGCTGAGTCGTGGATCCAGTCCGTTACCAGCATTACGTGTTCCGATCTGTAGGAAAAGAAATTGCTTAGTTAAAGAAAGAAAGAAAGAATAACGTTTATTTGGACACAGTTCGCGAAACACAGAATACAAATAACAAAATAAAAAGTGAAAATAACGGTTTATCAACAATAGTGTGTGTCTCACGGCTGCGCCAAAAAGGATCATTTCAGCATTAATGCCAGACACATGCTGTCTGACGCTGGTATCGCTAGTTAATGCTGATGAATATTTTTTTACAAAAATTGATGTTTAGGTAACCGTTCACCAATTCGTTTGTCAAAATCAACAAACTGATTAGCTGTTCCCAATTCCAAATTGCAAATTCTAATAAAGCAAAAAAGCGGAATTTGAATAATCAAACCTCAGCTGGACATAATTAAATCAATATAATCATGAACTCCAGCATCGCTTATCTAAGGATAAGCGATGCTGGAGTTCATGATTTTAATTATAATATACTATAACATCCACCGCTTAACGTAATCTTCCAACTAAACCTCTAAATAAATCAGAGTACCTATTGACAAACTAAATAGCCAAACAAATAAAACGAGCTCTGACTTTTGCGGAACATTCACTAGATGTTATTTGTTCACACCTTTCTCTGTATGTACTCTCAATATTGACTCAAACGAGACCTCGCGACGAAGCTAGTCAGGTGGGGCATAGAATAAGAAAATATATTAAGTAGAAGTGACACTACTCTCAAAACGGTGAAGGAAAACTTCGTGAGGAAAACGACCTATAACCAAACATTCGAATACATGTGACATTTACCAACCCGCACTGTGTCCGAGTGATGAATTATGGCCCATTCTCTCAAACAAACAAAAGACCTTATTCCTAAAAGTGGGAAAATTATAGGTTGACTAAGTTATTCTCGAGTCAAAGTCCAGCTCAGCAAGCATTCTTAAGGCCCATAGTTTCGAGGGCCGCGTGCTGGATATCGGCTCATTCTTTTCAACAAAAAGATGACTTGAGTCTACCAACGGGGATATTACAGGCTGATTATGTTTTTAACGGATCATCGAACAAAGAGACAATCCTGTTTTTGCTTAGGCTAGTACAGGTTGAAGCGGGTTGTGAGAAGAAATGGACAACTATTTCGGTAGAATAAACGCACCCGCGGCTGGACTCCGTATCATAGTTGCGACAAATAAATACGAGACAAATGTTAGAGCGTCAGTACGATATATATGGGCCATCAGTGGTGCGACAGCACATCAGCCGGTCGATTCTGTAACAATCTCACCGTGAAAACTTAGGTGAAGTGAGCGTGGAGTGAGCTGTGTGTCGTCCCACTGCTGCTAGGGATTGACCAACGTTACATTTACAATTATAATCGAGATTTTAATAATATTTTTAAGCAAATTCTATTGATAATTTTATATTATTTCAAAGCTAGTATCTAAGTAAGATAGTATCTAAAAAAAAGAACATTGTGTTTCTAACTGAATTTCTGTTTTGCTATTTTATTTGAAAACCCCGAAAATATTACCTAATATTTAGGCACTTAACTACATACTAGCTTCGAAATAATATAAAATTTGGATAAAAAATATTGTTAAAATCTCGATTATGATTGTAAATGTAACGTTTGTCAATCCCTAGCATCAGTGGGATGACACCTACAGCTCACTCCACGCAAGTCTTCACGGTGAGATCTTTACAGAATCGACCGGCAGCTCGACGTACCATCAACAAAGTCGACGCATGATCACTTTTAAACATTTTTCGTTTGCACGAAGTGACCATGCTTAGTTCCCCGCCCACAATTTTGTATTAAATTGATAATTTTTTTTATTAAAAAAACTCATGTTTTGACCTTTTGCCTGGATAAAAAATATTTGGTACTTCCTTCCTTGATTGGTTGGTCAAATTGGTTATGGCGGGGGTTGGGTCTAGTCGCTGTAAAAAGGTAGTCATGCGTCAACTTTGTTGATAGTATGGCTGATTATTTTCTCGACAAACGATGAGTCGACGGAACTTTTGATCGACGAACGTAAGCACAACCCACTTTTGGCTTGACAAACTAAAGCGCTGACATTGACAATCATTGCAGAGACAGAATAATTTAATAAAATATATATAGAAATGGGAAAATAGGTTTTATTTGTATTTTTAATCATTATATGTATATATCTATATGTCATTATGCAATTAGATACTGAGAGACATTAGTGACGATAACACTTTGTAAAATACTGGTGTTCAACTGCATCTCGTTAGACTTATAGAGGCACAAGGAACAGGGTGTAAAGTTCACTCATACCTCCATAGAAAAGGGAGGATCCTCCGACCAGACGGGTGTCGTGTCTGGTGGGCAACTGCCCGACGATTGATGTCGGGAAGTTGTATATATGCCAGTGGCGCGGTAAACTCTGCTTGCGCGATGCAGGATTTGCGTGACGTCAGTATGACGCGCAGCTTGCATGTGGCGATGTAGATACCGCTACAGACTGGAAGCCGACCCTAGCTCAAACGAAAGTACCAAAGTTTCGCTTCTATACGGATTCCTTATTCTATGCAGAAGCTAATACGATTGGCTCGGTAGAAGTGACCTTTACTTTAAACTAGTTGATACACTTGATTTTATTAGAGAATCTCTTTGGCTATTGCAGGAGATTTTAAATAGGTTAATCAATACTGTGGCAGTTAGCATTAGCCATGAAAAATTAAGGTACTTTCTGCACACTAATATACGCTCTGTTACCAATAACAAAAGAAACATTGTTCTTACCAAGAGAACTGTTTGGAATCTTTAAGAGGCCATTTTATTGTAAATGGGTGTATAGCGGATAAAACGATTGACTAAGTTGAGTTTCTAAAATGACACTTTGATATTTGACAAACATGTAAGAGATTCTGTTGTAAATGTAACAGACATTACAAATTTAGGCATTAATAAACTACTACATGATGAACATCGAGAACTGTGACCATTAAAGCGACTAGAATTATGCTGGAAACTTCTTGTAGCCGCGTTAGTTAGTTCGAAGACAAAACGGCTAGTACACATTAATTTTTTACTACTCTCTTTGAGATCCTATGACTACATAGGCAAATTACAATAAAAACAAATCTACATACAAACTATACACATTAATTAAAAATAAATGAATACAAATATTATAATACTAAAACTAACAACAAACTACAAACAGGGTGGCAGGAAGACCGACGCACAACCAGTTAAACCCCCTCCGTCTTATTACAAAACACGATCTAACTTTAGTCCCAACCTACACATTCGATTTAGTTTTTTCGATTTCAGTTAGGTTCTTATTTCAAAAACAGGCTCGATGGTTTAAACCATGTCAAAAGAAAAACCTTGTTTTGTAATAAGACCGCAAGTGTTGAAATGTTTAGAAGGTTATTTAAAAACAAATGCTGTTCAGTACATTTTGACGCAAAGGTATTGAACTTTTCTACGAAACAGCAGATTTTGTTTTGGTAACCGACGAAAAATTTCTACTCTAGGGGTCTAGAATCATGCGCTAAATTCATGGTTACAGTTTGCGCGACAACCTGCCACCCTGCATATGGCGTCGAAAAATTCCTCCGTATCGCTGTCAACTGGTAGAAGAGACGTTGAATGTCAATGCTTAGCCTATTATCATCAACATCATCACCATACAGCAACTGGACATAGGCCTCTCCAATTGCACGCCATTCTACGTGGTCTTCACATGATCTGGCCAAGATTATGTCTGGACTTTAAAAGAGACTGTGACCTCTGAGTTTGTTTCGGCCTTTCTTCTCAGAGTAGTCAGATAGGAAACGCCGACCTCATCTAGTTTTTAAAATATGATTGACCTGTAAAAGTGTTTCTACAAACCTACTTACAGAAATAAAATAATTTATCATTAATCATTAATCAGCCTATAATGTTCCCACTGCTAGGACACAGGCCTCCTCTCTGTGAGAGGGGGTGGGCCGTAATCCACCACGCGGGCCCAGGGCGGGTTGGTGGATGTCACATGTCTTCGAATTTTTGGTTCTAAGACCTGACGGTTTCCTCACGATGTTTTCCTTCACCTTGCCTATTCGCGGTTTCCACTCAAGAACACGTCGACCCCAACGGTCATCGATTCTAAGGCTAATATTAGCCTCTCACCAAGATAAAAGCCTTTATTTAGGTCACGGGAAGTGTCAACCAACCGTTTAGAGATTTCTTTATAGATACATTTTAGTACATTAGACTTACCTATCATAATCATACAATCTGCCGTGAGCGTCTTGGGACTTGGGTTTCCTCACAACGAAGACTCCAGCGGCACCATCAGCTCGCTGCATACCAGAGTGGGAGTGCCAGAAGTGGGTGCCAGCGTGTGTGGCGTTGAACTGGTACCTAGAAAAGCAAAGGTTATCTTGAGAAGATATTCTTTGAATATGAAAATAAAGATAAACTAGGTACTGTTTGTTTTCTCTAATATAATGTAGTAAATTTAAACTAATATTATAAAGAGTTATGATTCAATATTTTGTATGTTTGTTAGTTATTGGATTTGGATGAAATTTAGCGGATGCATAGACCATGACCTGGATTAGGATATAGAATACTTTTTATCTCGATATTCTTACGGGATCTAGCCATATGCAGGTGAAACCGTGGGACACAGCTACTTAATAAATAAAGCCTAATAATTATAGTTTGCAAATAAAGCCCCAATTACACGATGCAAGCTTCTTGGCATTCACATACAACAAAATTGAAGTAACAAATGGCTAAACTACAAGCTACAACTTGTTATTTTAACCGTCTAAACACTGTTTGGACGATTTTGTTGTTTCTTCAACTTATGGTGTACTTATGCCACAAGCAACAAAATCGCACCATGTTAACCGCTCAACACCCGTCATGTTGACAGATTTAATGAGGCTTTGGTCATGCTCTTGTAATTCTACAACATGTCCAGCTTCGGACTGTAAAAACTTAATGGGGAGGTATTCTGCTCTATTCTATCAATTAAATTATTCTAATTATTCCGGCTGTCGCTGAAAACCAGCGCTGGGGCTCTGTCTTGCATAGGGTCGCGGCATAATGCTGAGCGATAGCCGTTTTGCGTGGATGTGACGCATGTTTCCCCCAACCTTTTCATATTTTCAGTGTTTGTGTTATTTTTTGCGTCATGTTTATCGCAAATAAACGCATTTTCTTTCTTTTATTTTCTTTCTTTCTTTTTCTTTCTTTCTACATGTGGGGTCGGAACCCAAACCCCCATGAATGGTAGCCATTTTTGTTTTTTGATCGGCTTTTATGAAGCTATCATAGTAAAAGTACTGTAACTTTGGGATTTAAAGCCCAATTGTCGTAAAAACAAAACTTTTAGCAACTGAAAAATATATAAATAATGGCTTATATGACTCAAATAACAACAATAAATTCTGCATTCAATTGAAATAATTGCTAAAATATCAAAGGGCATTGTCCGATCCTGGCCATTTTTAAACGCGATGCTATGCAAAAAAATAATTAACCAATATTTTAAATTATATTTTAGTAAATATCTGATGCAAGTAACTTTGTATCAATTAGCACTGTTAAAAATCATTTTTTTTTAGTATCTGAGTTGATGCTACGCATAAATCGGCTTTAGATTTGGTTTCGGTGTTGCCAAACCAAAACTCCATAAAACAACAAATTCAAATCGATTTAAAATACAGTGCAATCTCTCCACTGTATTTAACATAGTTTTCGCTAAATCACTTAATTAAAAAGGTTAATAAACGATATAAATGATTTAGGACATAAACATTTAAACAGACGTTTTATACATTATTTCTGGAGAACTTAAACATTTTGATCGATTTCAAATGGATCGATATAATTGTTTTTTTTCTTATATGGCAACACGATGCTTAAATAATGTCGTCTATTTGTCAAAATGACAGTTATCATTCGCTTTGTTTCTTTGCATCGTGAGTGTTGTTTTTGTGTGTTTTATAGCGACTACTTTGATTTTTTGTTCAGATGGATTCCGATTCTTCCCTTCATGACGACCCCGGCACTTCTATGGACCCCGAACCTTTTATTTCATACATAACCTGTTTCAATTAAATGTTAAAAAAATATCGAAATATACATCTTGATACAAAAATAGGTTTATATACTCAGTCTTACAGATATGAGCTATTAAATCAATCACATACTATTAGCTGAACTGTTTGTTTATGAGTGGCCAAAGTCCCATAGAAATTGGACAATCCCCTTTACGTTAAAATATACATAGTTTTTGTTAGATAATGAAGGTTAATGGTCTTCACATGATCTGACTAAGATTATGTTTGGAATTTAAAAGAGAATGTGACCTCTGAGTTTGTTTCGGCCTTTCTTCTCAGAGTAGTCCGATAGGAAACGCCAACCCCATCTAGCTTTTAAAATATGATTGACGTGTAAAAGTGTTTGTACCTCTGACTTTTGACGGGGGTCGAGGGTCTTGGCTTAACCGCCCGGACCGCGAGGAAGATCAACCTCTATAAAAAATTCCCCAAACCTCTAAGCGGCGGCGCACCGTGAGGGAGGTTGTAAGCTTGGCTGATGGGTAGCTTGATTCAGTCGCTAGTGCGAACCACGCAAATTTTGAGTCAATAAATAAAGTTCTTACTCGTGGGATCAAATATGGAAAACTTAAAAAAAAAAAAACAAAAAACCGAAGAGGGGAGGAGTGGTGCGGGGTCGGAGCCCGACACCGCGCCAAGTGGCGCGAGCACGGGAGGCTCATTGAGCAACCGCCGCGCGGAGGAGTTGGCCGCTGAAACGAAGAAGAAGAATATCAGGTTCTTCAGTAAGCGGCCAAGGTCAGTGGACGACCAGGGGTCGTCCTCTGATGGCGAGAGAGCCTCGGCTCGAAAAATCCCCACCGGTAGGCGGGGAGGGGGGGTCCAAGAGCGAGGCAGGGGGAGGGGGCTCACAGCCCGGGAGGCAGCGGAGCTAGCGGAGGAACCCGCAAAGGAGGGGGTGGATGGTCGTGCAGTCGCTTCGGGGCCCTCGGGCGACGAGGCGAGCCTGTCGAGTGGCCCCGACGACAACGGCGACAATGATAATGAGGCCTGTAGAACCAGCCTCAAGGAGGTAGTGGAGGCTGAGCTTCGAAAGGTGACCCTGAAGAAGATCAAGTCGTCCAAAAGATCGGCCGTGGTCGCGGCAACGGCCTCCATCATGGCGGCGGTGGAGGCGGCCAAAACCGACGGGCCTTCGGGCGGCGAAGTGGCTGAACTGCGGGCGGAGGTCGCTCGCCTGACGGCCGCCATGAAACTTCTCCGGGAGGAGAATGGGAAGCTCAGGGAGGACCTGGCTGGCCTGAAGGCCACCGGCAGCGGGCAGGTGCAGGCGGAACAGGAGCCAAGCCAGCCCGTTCGGCCAAGCCAGCCCATTCCGGAGGAGAACCAGGTCCTCAATCTGGTTCGGCAGGAGCTGGCGGCCTTCCAGGCGCGGTTCTCCGTCCTGGAGGGCATAGTCCTGCGCCCACCACTAGCGGGCAGGACAGCACCGGGGCCGAGGGTGGCCTCGTATGCGGCTGCTGCGGGAGCCACCGCCCCTAAGCCCGGGTCGTCTGGCCGGGCCCAGCCGCCGGCCAAACCGGCGTCGGCAGGCGGAGCCCAGGCGTCGGCAGGCGGAGCCCAGGCGTCGGCAGGCGGAGCCCAGGCAAAATTGGCGTCGGCCGGTGGAGCCCCGGCGCCGGCAACGCAGACGCCGGCCAGCAAAACACCAGCTGGGGCTCTAAAGAGGAAGGGCAGGACGGCACGGGAGGCGCAGGCCCCAGAGCCTATTTCCCGGCCACAGGAATCTCCCACGACTGACGCCGGGTGGCAGGTGGTCGGGGAGAAAAAGAAGGCGGCCAAGGCGGCCAGAAAAAAGGGGCAAAGGCGGCGCCACAAGGAGCGAGCCGTCGCGGCAAGGCTCCGCGCCCCAAAGACCGCGGCTGTAGTGATCACGCTACAGCCGGACGCGGTTAAGAGGGGCGTGACGTACCGTGACGTGCTCACCAAGGCGAGGGAGACGGTGGACCTCCAGGAGCTGGGGATCACCGAGGGCCTCCGGCACAGGGTGACCGCAACTGGCGCCCGCATGCTGGAGATCCCCGGTGTGACGAGTGGCCCCACCGCTGACGCCCTAGCTGAGAAGCTAAGGGCGTCCCTCAATGCGGACGAGGCTCGAGTCTCCAGGCCCGTCAAGTGCGCAGACATGCGAGTCTTGGGCCTGGATGACTCCGTAACGGAGGGAGAGGTGGTGGCCGCCGTCGTCAGGACGGGTGGGTGTCTGGCCGACCAGGTGAAGGCGGGCACCATACGTCCGGACCCCGCGGGTATGCGAACCGTAACGGTAAGCTGCCCCGTGACGGCGGCCAAAAATATTATGGAGGGCCGAAGGCTTCTGGTGGGCTGGGTTTCGGCGCAGGTTAAACTGCTGGAACCCAGACCTCTGAGGTGCTTCCGATGCCATGTGGGGCACCACGTTGGCGTCCAGTGCACCTCGGAGGTGGACCGCAGCACTCTGTGCTTCCGCTGCGGTCAGCCCGGACATAAGGCCGGCTCGTGCGAAGCCGCGCCGCACTGCGCAGCATGTGCGGGTGCTGGCAAGCCGGCCGATCACCGGGCGGGCAGTAAGTCCTGCGCTCCACCCACCGGAACCTGGAGGAGAGGCAGACCCTCCGCCGCCGTTGCCATTACCACCGTCACCGCGGCCAGTGCCCCTGCCACTGTTGCCGCCGCCGCCACTGCCGCCACCCGGGAGGAGTCTGAAATGGAGGAGTAACGGCTCCATTGAGACTCCTCCAGGCGAACATCAACCACTGCGCCTGCGCTCAGGACCTGTTGCTCCAGAGCATGGCGCAGTGGTCGATTAACATTGCCGTGGTCGCTGAGCCGTATTTTGTCCTGCCCAGGGATGACTGGGTTGAGGACCTGAGCGGCTCAGTGGCCATAATTTCGTCGGCCGCCGCCGGCACCCCATCCCTCGAAGGTGTCACGAAGGGACAGGGGTGCGTAGCAGCACGGTTCGGGGAGATAGTAGTAGTGGGAGTGTACTTCTCTCCGAGCCGAACTCTCGCCGAGTTCCAGAACTCTTTAACAGAGTTAAGTGTCGTCGTTGCCGGTTACCATCGCTTGCCCGTGCTAGTGCTCGGGGACTTCAATGCCAAAAATCCGGCTTGGGGTTCCCGTTACACTGATGTGCGGGGCAGGATGGTGGAGGACTGGGCTCTGGAGACAGGCCTGGTCGTCCTAAACCGGGGTTCTGTCTGTGCGGATGCGGGGTGAGTCTGTGGTGGACATCTCGTTTGCCAGCCCCGCTCTGTCACAGCGTGTCATTGACTGGCGCGTCATGGAGGAGGTGGAGACCTACTCCGACCACCGGTATATCCGGTTCGACGTCTCCGCCCAGACCTCTAGCGCGCCGGTCCAACAGGCCCCGAGTGGTCCGCGGTGGGCGCTGAAGCAGATGGACCGGGAGCTCCTCCTGGAAGCCTCGATCGTGCAGGCCTGGGTGTCATCACCGGACAGGCCTGCCGATATTGACGATGAGGCGGAGTGGTTCCGGGAGGCCATGTCCGAGATTTGCGACGTGGCAATGCCCCGAGTCCGTCCAGGAAGCGCCCGACGTCAGGTGTACTGGTGGTCGCAGGAGCTGGAGACGCTACGCAAGGCGTGCGTCGCAGTGCGACACCTGTACTCCAGGCACCGTAGGCTCCGCATCCGCCCTCCGGATGCGGAAGCGACGGAGGTGGAGCTGTACGAGGGATACAGAGCGGCGAAGACCGCCCTCCAAGAGGCTGTCCAGCGGGGCAAATATACGGCCCGCGAGGAGTTGGTGGAGACTCTGAACGGAGATCCATGGGGGCGCCCTTACAAAATGGTGCGGAATAAACTCCGCACCTGGGCCCCCCCGCTGACGCAGAGTCTCCGCCCCCAGCTGGTGGAGGAGGTGGTGAGCGCTCTGTTCCCTTCACGGGGGGAGCATACTCCCCCGCCCATGGCTCCGCCGCTCGCGGTGCCTGAAGCGGACCTCGAGGACGACGACGACACCCCTGAAGTGACCGGGGTAGATCTGAGAGTGGCGGTAGGTAGGCTGAAGGCCAAAAATACCGCCCCAGGACCCGACGGCCTGCCAGGGAAAGCCTGGGTCCTGGCCTCGACGGCTCTTGGGCCTCGACTGGAGGCGCTCTTAAGCGCATGTATGGAGAGAGGCCAGTTTCCACTCCGTTGGAAGACGGGGAAGCTGGTCCTCATTCGGAAGCCAGGGCGCCCTGCGGACTCTCCGTCCGCATACCGACCCATTGTGCTGCTCGACGAGGTCGGCAAGCTCTTTGAGAGAGTAATTGCAGGCCGCCTCGTCGGGCACCTGGTGAGGACGGGGCCGGATCTTGCGGATAGTCAGTTCGGCTTCCGCAAGGGGCGCTCGACGGTGGACGCCATCATGCGCGTTAGAGCCCTCACGACGGGGGACGCGGTGTCTCGGGGCGGGGTTGTCGTGGCGGTGTCACTCGACATCGCCAACGCATTTAACACCCTGCCCTGGAGTTGCATTGGGGAGGCACTCCGGTATCACCGGGTGCCAACCTACCTCCGTCGAATAGTCGAGGCATATCTGACGGACAGAGCCGTCATCTACCCCGGTCGCGATGGGGAGTGGAACCGGCGAGAGATGTCGTGCGGTGTCCCACAGGGATCGGTTCTAGGGCCGCTCCTGTGGGACATCGGTTACGACTGGGTGCTGCGGGCCGACCTCCCTGATGGCGTCAGCGTGGTGTGCTATGCTGACGACACGCTGGTCCTGGCGCAGGGGAGGTCGCATCAGGCGGCGGCCGACGCGATGACACGCGGGGTTGCGATAGTCGTGGAGAGGATCCGGCAGTTGGGTCTCGAGGTGGCTTTGCACAAGTCCGAGGCCATGTCTTTCCATGGGCCCCGGAACAGGCCACCATCGGGATCCCAACTAACGGCAGGAGGGGTTCACATCGGCGTCGAGTCCACGATGAAATACTTAGGACTCGTGCTCGATAGCCGGTGGAACTTCGTGGAGCACTTCCGACGTTTGGTCCCCAAACTGGAACGGACTGGGGCCGCCCTCAAGCGGCTCCTGCCCAACCTGAGGGGTCCAAACGCCTCCTGCCGGAGGCTTTACGCGGGGGTCGTGCGGTCCATGGCTACATATGGGGCCCCGGTGTGGGCGCGTTCACTGCGGCGGAGAGCCGCCCACTATCTGAACGCGCCCCAAAAGGTGGTAGCCGTAAGGCTGATCCGGGGCTACCGCACGATCTCGGGCGAGGCGGCAAGCCTCCTTGCCGGACTGCCGCCGTGGGATCTGGAGGCGATAGTCCTCGCGCGCCTGTATGAGTGGCGCGCGGAGGCACTACGCCGGGGGGAAACCCCGCTTCCGCGGCAAATCGCGGCGGAGCGGACGGACCTCCGGTGCGATCTCATGGCGGCATGGAAAGAGCGACTGTCGCAACCCAGCGCAGGGCACGCTACGATAGCGGCGGTAAGACCCCTCTTTGAGGAGTGGCTAGAGAGGCGTCACGGCGTCCTCACCTACCGCCTGACGCAGGTCCTCACCGGACACGGAAGTTTCGGGAGGTTCCTGCACATCATCAGGCGGGAGGAAACGCCCGGGTGTCACCACTGCGATGATCGCCCCGAGGACACGGTGGAGCATACGGTGGGGGCCTGCCCTGCATGGGCGGAGCACCGCCGTGTCCTCGTAGAGGCGATCGGCAGCGGCGGCGATCTCTCACGCCCGGCCTTGGTTCAAGCCATGGTCCGGGGCGAGGGGGAGTGGGAGGCAGTCGCCTCCTTCTGCGAAGCAGTCATGCTAGCGAAGGAGGTGGCGGGACGGGAGAGGGAGAGAGTCTCCCGTCCAAGCCGCCGCGGTGGACGCTCCGGGCGTCGGGAGCCGCGTGATGACTCCCGGCCACCGTAGGCGCGGGCCTGCGGGTGGTGAGTAATGGGTAGCTCACCGTCCGATCAGGACCAGGCCCGTGCTGGACGGCGCGTACGTGTTCCACGCGCGCCTCAAAGAGATGTCAGCATCATAGAGGGGGCCCACTAGGGCCCAAGCCTGCCGGGAAAGCGGGATCATCCAAAAGGGGTACCGCTGACCCGGAACATAAAGGGCCAAGGAAGGAACACGGGTGGGTTTTAGTCAGTAAGAGTCTGACACTCCCTTCCGCTCCACCCAGAGCGGGAGGAGTTATTTGATGATTTCCCATCCTCAAAAAAAAAAAAAAAAAAAAAAAGTGTTTGTACAAACCCACTTACAGATATAAAATCATTTATCATTTAATTAAAGAAAGAGCTCCAATAAATCTTTGATCTGAGGGGCAATTCCCGTATTTTTAAGAACGTTCGCATTCTAATCTCAGTGTCAATCTGTCAAAAATTGTATAGCGTTTACCTACATTTTTGACATTAGACTGTCGCTGAGATGAGATTGCGACTTGAATTTGAACGTTTTTAATTACGGGAATTGGCCTTCTGACCGATATCAAATAAAAACTACCTATTTAATTATAGTAGGACTAGGTACTCAAATGCAAAAGTATTGATTTCATTTAATTTGAAGTCTTTAAAGCTTATACTAGAAAAAGTAGGATAAGATCTAGAAATAATATAAAAGAAAGTCGATTTTCGAATCTGTTTATGTGTAGGCTTAACTCTTTTAAACTGCGCAATAGATTTTGAATCGGTTTTCACTATAATTTAGAGATTTTTTCCCCTACTATCATTTAGATATTAAAAATATGCATCTTGGATAAATCACTATGTATTAACATGTCACCACGTCAGTAGATCGCACCCTGGGGCAGTGCAGAGGCCCTAGACAAAGTGACAGAATGCCAGTTTGTCTAGGCCCTCACAATCAGCGATAACAATGATGGAAAAATCAAAATGTATGACATTGACATCAGCCACCGAAAAGCTAATGTCAATCCTTACAATCTTTACCTGAATGTGGTCTCAGGTAATATAGGGCACTGTGTCACGTACGGCGTCCCATCCATGTATGGAGTTCCCTTCTGGTGCTGTCCATGCCAATGTACAGTAGTACCTTCTGTCATCAGATCATTCTCCACATCTACTATCACACGGTCGTGTTGGCACACCTGGAAATAATAAGAGAACCGTTTGAAAATGGTGCGTTGGTTCTTAAAGAAAATATTTGATCGAAGGTTTGTGCCAATGTTTGATATTTTGTGTGTAGGTTGATTGATAGATTAAATTATTTTAAAATAATAGGTCGGGGGACAGGTTTTTTCGTATTATAAAGGTATAAAGTTGTAGTAAAATCTCTCTGGCTGTACCTGGCTACCTTTAAATAGATGACATAACAAGAAAAGCAAAAGCGATTTCCCGCCATTTTTCAATTGCTTTTCCGTCCGCCAAAATGAGTATTGTATTTCAATTGAAATACGCGGAAATAAATACAAATTATTCTTGGAATATTATTCTGATCAGTTATCATGCATGTCGAAAATTGCCTTAAATACATTTCCCATTGAATGGTTAATCATTTTAATGATTAAAAGATTGAATTACATTTAATTTACTGTGTTATAATAATATGTAGGGGCGAGTTTAATTGAATTTCGGACTTAAAATATCTGCTAAAAACTTTCAGCTTTTCAGCTATAAAGCCAATAAAATGACGAGCATAAAACCAGTCGACATTTTCATAATGGTGACTAACAATAGTGTTACCATACTTTTATATAACGAGCAACCCAATTAAAACGAGTTCGCAATTTCACCCAAAATGAAAACTACAGCGCTAATTGTCACAATATTGTCATCTAGGTACGGTCTAAAATTCGTCCAACAATTTGTCTGCACACATTTTTTCACAAAATGAACAATTAAGACACTCAGACCGAGATCTATAGACGTTATATAGCACGAGCTTTTACTTAGAGATGTTCCCGTCTCTATATTGTACTTATAGTTTGACAGTCGTGTGACAGTGACAGGAGCGCATAGGCAAAGTGTGTGCGAAGTAACGTTCATAGATTTTGTCCTTACTCACCTCCACGGCCGGTCCAGGCATTTTTCTATTTATCACATTCAAGGGTCGATTCATTCCATCAGCTGGGATACAATCGGGCCGAGAACAGTCCGTCAAATTGTACGGACAATCATAGCAAGCTTTGCTCATAGTCTGATACCATTCCAAGACGAAATGATAGTAACATATCATTGGTTCCTCTCCTTCCCTGCATTCCCTATGACAAGGATGGTCTCCATTCATCAATTCTCCTGTCACTTCATCATACCTTACATGAGCCCGTATTTTGGCATCTTTAACATTTCGGCTTATGACTGTTTCCTTTTCATCTTGTATCATTCTGATTGGATGCTTGGCTGAAGGAGTTGATTTCCGATTTGGTTCGATTTTCAATACATTGGTGCTGTTCGTTTTAGTTGAAACTAGCACTCTGGAAGCGCTTTCTGGTGCGTTGTGGTGGAAATCTTCTGAGATTGTAGCGTTTTGTCCGTCATCGTCTATTACGAAAACGTATGAGTCATTGTTCTGTTGTCTACTTTGTCTTGTATCATCCGTGTTCTCTGTGCTAAAGTCAAATGTTGTTGTTTCAAAAGATTGTACTGTTTCCATCTGTGTGTTGATTGCGTTGATATCTGTAACAATGAAAAATGTGATTAGCAAGTTTTCATAGTATTTTTTTGTTTTTGATATCATTTCATTGACATGTGTGTACTTGTGACATGTGCCAAGTAAACATATTAACTTTATTTATTTATATTGACATAAGAACTTTAGATCTTAAATATTACTATTTATTACGTACACCATAAAAATTACAGATACATATGTAGACATTTTGCACAGGGTGACACAATAATAAAAATGAAACAAGAGCAAGGAAACTATAATATGTAATGATGATGTGTAAGGAGAGAAGACGTGTTTTTTAAACAGAATTTTAAAAGTGGACAAATATTGAGCACGGCTTATCGACACGGGCAAGGCATTCCATAACCGTACTGCTCGAACTGTAAAAGACTTGTCATAAAAACTGGTAGAATGCATCGGCATCTCTAGTCTTACAATCGATAAGATAGATAGCAATAATCTAACAATCGTATAACACTCAATTCTCAATAAAAGCCATACATTCTGACAGCACGAGCCCAATAATTATCCCTAATATCAGTTATCAGTAACATAGTGAAAATCCCGAACCCGATCACAAGAATATTTGAATTGTAAATCTGGTCTTCAACCGGGTGTTACCCATAAAATAGATAGTTCCAGAAGGCTTACTTCATACAACGGGCAAAAACAGGCGCACGCAGTCATAGACGCGTACATATATTATGGCGCGGCGATCTCAATCAAAAGACGAGTGCGTCGCGAGTGCGCTTGCACTCGCGCTGTACGTGTAGGGTGTCGATGTGTGGGTGCGCTCTCTCTCGGTGTATGAAGCCAACCTTCTGTACGTAGATCTTTTTTGTGTTCAAGCTGTCGGTTACTTCATTAAACATATAATTGGTCTTTAGGAGCCGATTTTGTATTAACCCGACAAAAGAGAGGATTATGGTAATTTCGTAGTTAGAGGGTTGTTACTTGTATTCTATGGGGTCTTTGGTTTGGTTTCAGTGATAGGTGTTTTATCAACGTCTTTGAGAGTTTGTTTACCTTTGAATATTTTAGAAAAAACATTGCGCTAGGCAGAAGGATTTTTTTTTATAATGTACGATAATGCACATTTCACACACTCAAGACCGGATAAGCAATTCTCGAGTTAGAAAGGTATTAACGGACAGACAGAAATTTTGCGTTATAATATCGACGGCTGCAAAGTATATACGGTTATCTACAAAATCATGATTTTATAGGAGAGCGTTTTGAACGCAACAACGAACAACAACAACAACAACAACGCAGCAACGAACGCATAATTAATGGAAGATCTAGCTATCTTCTTCTATGATAAAACATTTAGTTAATAGGTTATGGCAAATTACTGATTCTTTTTACTCCAAATACAGTAGATGTCTTTATCTTCTTCGTAGATACAGCTCGCGCGATAAGAGTTTGGCTTTGACCGTTATTGCGCAGAAATCAGAAATTGGGTATCAACGGGCAATTAGTGGGGTGCGGGGCGGGTGTGTAGGCGCACGCGGTGCTCTGATTGGCGCTCCAGTCGTTCCCTGCCTCTCGCATCGATACGACGTACCGCGCACTCCTGTTGTACAATCAAAAGTTCAAAAATCCGAAGGTCAAAGCCAAACTCTTATCGCGCGAGCTGTACTATGCTACCGTCGATATTTTGAGCACACACAATGCGAAATCAAAATCTTCCTTTATTTAAGTTTATATCGTTTGAACCAAGTTAAATATTTGTGGTTTTGTAATAATCATAACTAATATATTCAACACTCTAGTTTGTTAAATCCATATAGAATCTTTATTTATTACTCGGTATATCGTAAACCAATTTATTTATTGATATGACAGACATTTAGGAAATGAAACGTATGAACGAAATATTCATAATTTCTCGATTTTGACACTTTTCGACTATGTTTACAACGACGACTATTTTAAATAGTGTTCAGTGAGTTTTCAAAAGACGTAGTGTAGTGACTACGAGAATCGAAATGGGTTGTAGGATGATAGAACTAAAAAAAACAGAAACAGGACAACGGCCAAATGTGGTCCAAATATCCACTTCTAAACTGAATAGTCTACTAATTATGGAGTAATTTTTATTCGGACAAAATTATAGAAAACAACTATCGTTTTTATTTAGCTATAACTTTTTACTGACAGACTTTTATGAGTGTCTTGGTAAATGTTGCTCCTTATTTAATATTGAGTGACATACCCACTTAGGTCTCGTTACTGGTAGACATTTAGACCTAGCCGCTTACTTTTCGCCAAATAGGTATCTTTTAATGGTTATGATTATGATTTATTATTGTGGTGTTTGTCTTCCAACGTTCACTCGTACGGAGTCTGCGGGCAGAGCTAGCAAGATTCTCCAAGTTGCTAACATCGGCGTAAGGCACATCTCTGAGCGAACTACCTTGAGTGTTCGGTCCTTCTCTGTCCCACCCCTCTGTACCGCTCCCTCTGCACGCCCCTTTATCATAAAATTAACAAATTGTTTGGATTTTAACTAATAAAAAAAGAAAAGCGATCTTTTGAAATTAAATACCGTAGGGATTGCTGTAGTTGAACAACTTCGTGACCTGGGTGTGATTCTTGATTCAAGGTTAAGTTTTGTTCCGCATTGTGATGACATTATCCAATGAGCTGCTAAAATGTTGGGTTTCATCAGACGTAACACTAAGGACTTTAGACATACAGCCTCCAATATTGTGCTTTATAACGCTCTGGTACGTAGTGTAGGTACTCGAGTTCGGGAGTGTCATATGGAATCCGAATTATATGGTTCATTGTAATCGTATCGAGTCAATTCAACGATCCTTTACGCGGCAACTAGCTTTCCTTGCCACTGGCTTCAGTGCGAGATGCTCGTATGACGAAAAACTGCGTTTTTTCCATATGTCAAGCTTACAGCTACGCCGACGCATGATAGACTTACTATGCTTGCGGAATATTGTTGACGGTTCTTTTAAATCTGACGGACTTCTCAAGCGCATTGAAATAAACGTAGTTATCTAAACTTAATGCTCGAAGAAAATGCACGTCATTTTTCAGTGTCCCTCGACATAAAACCTACTTAGTCATGAATGCACCGACGGCTAGGCTAACGTCCACGTACAACAATTTTTGCAATCTTTACGATTTGCATATCTTTCACGACTATCCCAAACGTTAGATCTAAGATTATAAATGAGGGGAAGACAGAAGACAACAAAACCAAAAAAAAAATTGTCAATGTTTATGTCGAATAGGGTGTTCTCTCTACTTCCGAGATTTTAGCTAGAGCTTTTGTTCTTATATTGTTTTTTTTTTTATTTTGTAAATTGAATACTGTGTTATTATTTTTCTTCTATTTTGTTGTGAATGCTGTGCACGACTGTAATTGACGTAAAGACTAGCCCATGTCTCTGTTCTCTTTTATTTGTAAATATTTGTGTTTGTGTTGTTGATGTGCCTTATTATTAAATAAATAAAACGTGAATTATTTAGTTTTTTATTATTATCTATCCATTGGTTTAATCCCCAAAATAATAGAACGTGACCTTTATCAAAAGATGCATGCAATAAATAATTTTAAATGTATTAAATGATGACTTATGAACTGATTGAACTTCGAAAGATAACTTGAATGATGTGCTTTTAGATGTAGTTTATTTCCCTTAATTAATGAATTAATAGCCTTTGAATAACGCACTATCGCAAGGGTTCCGCGCCTTAAGTAAAAACCGACATTGACTCTTGACATTGTTTGGACTGTGTTAATTTGTCTGTATGTTTTGAAGGCTTTAGAGCTTCTTGATTAATGTTAATTCAGTTCACCAAGATTTAAGTAGGTAGTTGATTCTCAGGATTTCCCGTACAAACAAGACATAAAATATATACTTTGAAAGATTCTTCTAAGTTGTAATTAACACTGGAATCTTCTTTCGAAGAACTTAAACGTCCGAAAATGTTTCGAAAATTTTAATTAAACCATTTTGCTCTCAACTGTTGATTAAGTTTTAAAAGTCGGGCAAAATCTCTCGTGAGTTTGTTGATCGGTAGGTACTTCAGATTGAAGTTCGATTTCAAATGCTCAACTTTACTTGGTATTAGCTGTGGCTTCATTCCTGAACTAGAAAGACTCACCAACAACAGCTGGTGTTGGTTTAAAGTAAATTTTATAAGAAGAATATGCAGCGGCGCAGCAAGTGGCGCCGCCCGCCTCCTTTTGTTACGAAGTTACTGGAATCACCAAAAAGGTCGGATAAGAGTGATACTGGCTGGTGACAGTCACTCTAGCAGAACGTCGCATCGATGGTTGTGATATCATCGTATCTGTCTACGGATATCATCATAGATGTCGGAATTCTATATCAATGGTTATCATCTTCTGGTGACAGAAGATGATGTCAGGGATGGAGCCGCTGTCGTACCACGTCCACGACGAACTGCTCTAATCCGACACAATGCTGATAATATTGAAGCTACTGAACCACTAATACAACTATCCTGCGCCGTTATAGTATACATATTTATTTATAAGGTAGCGATACCGTCTTCTATCTACAGAGGATTACTCCCATGTCTTTTAATTGTAATGAAAAGGTTCATACGACGTACATTTGACCTACATGGTACAGTTCTTTCAAAATATTATTTTACAAAAATACTCAAACTTTTAAATTCGGGTTCTAACATGAATCAAATCGTAATCTAGTAGGTACTTAGTAATAAGTAACAAAACGCAAGCAAATGGACATAACATTATATTATTATTATTTACCACAAAACGAATGAATAAGTACATTAACATAACTTAAGTTAAAACTGTTATTCTCTAATTGACTGACTTCAAAAAAAGGAACAGGTTCTCAATTCGGCTGTAATTATTTTGATTTTTTTATTTTTGTTACCTTAGGATTCCGTCATTTATAAACCGATTTGAAAACTTCTTCTTTTGTTTAGAAGGATATACTAAGTACCCAATTAGCCCCATAAATATTTAATCAAGTTCTGATGAGTGGTTTTTTAGTCAGCTCCATTATTACGTATTTTTTCCTATAGTCTATGTTGATGATGTTGTTGTAACTTCCTGTCACTGTTATTTACAATGCACGTAGTGGTATATGGAGAGCAGTGGTGACCCAGTGGTAACGGCCGTGACTTACGAGTTGTAGGTCGTAGGTTCAAACCCAGACAGGCGCTATAATTTGTGTAAATAATTTTATCACCACTGCTCTCAAAACGTTGAAGGAAAACATCGAGAGGAAACCGGCATGTCCTAGAACCAAAAATTCGAAAGACATGTGACATCTACCAACCCGCACTGGGCCCGCGTGGTGGATTACGGCCCACTCCGTCTCACCGAGAGGAGGCCTGTGTCCCAGCAGTGGGAACATTATAGGCTGATGATGATTAGTGTTAGATGACTTTGTTTAGGATAGGTACCACCACTAAAAAGTGAAAAATAAAAACTTCACAACAAAAAACCCCCGACTTCAAAAAAACACTAAGTATAAAGTAAAAAAAAACTAATTTCGGAAGTCGGTGGCAAACAATAAAAATTCAAAAACCAAAGACACCGACTTCCGAAATTAGTTTTTATCACATTGTAGTGTTTTTCTATGGAAGTCGGTGGTTGTTTTTGTGAAAAGTTTTATTTTTCAAATAAAATCACACTTATTTGTATAGAAAAGGTAATGCAATATTGCTTACGTGCATATTGCAATGATATTTTCAGTAGGCGTTTAAACACATAAGTTCTTTAATTTTTCTAAGTAAGTAAAGATCTTTAATTCTAAATAAGATTTACGTGTATGTTTAAACCTGGACTTGCACAACATCAACCCGGGATCTTTGAAGACGCGAATTTGTGAAGACAGCACGTCCACTCCCGCAACCCCTGCGGGATTATATTCAAATTTCGACCCTTCAGGCTGTTTGATCGCATAGATTTCAGGAAATAAGTACTTCCCTATAAATGTAATCAAACAGTTTTTTACTCTTTACGTAAGTGAGTTTGAATTTGGAGTATTTCTCATAAAAGTTAATCCTCAGTAAATAAACCGGAGGCTTTTTAGTTTTATTCGCCTAGTGAGATCTAGCTCCACGAATAGGTATGCTGTAATTAGATATTGAGGTTAATATATTTTCTTTAATTATGTGTGATTGTTTATCCGGCTCCAGTGGCTGGACTTGAATGTCAGAAGGGTGCATTAAAATGGCCTCCACCTTGCTAACTGGCTTATTTTATTTATTTATTTTATTTTATTTATTTTAGGAAAACTTACACCTAAACATACAATAGGTAAAAGTTTAAACAAAATATAGCCAATTACAAGTTTCCACATGTAGAAAATCGTATGAAATGAAAAAATTACAATAAACTTACTATAATAATTATATAACACAAAAAAGAAAAATGACTATTTACGCTCGAAGAAGCTGTTAGATAAAAAAAAAAAAGAAAACAAGAAGATGATGTAACACGCTTTAAATTGAAAACTAAATTCTAATTACAATCGGATGAAAATTGTTTTGAACTTTTTGGTTCTTTTTTTATTAAAAACTAATAAAAGCTTGTTTAAAAAATATAAAATAAAAATTCGTGTCTTTATTTTTTACTTTTTTTGTATTTTTATTCATAAATGCCTAACTAATTAGTTTAGTAACTATCGTTTTTTTTTTTGTTTTTATATTATTTTGAACCCGTGTCCTTGTCTAGACGAAACGAACGAGCCCAAACTTGATAGGGTTGCGTCGTTATATTAAAGAGTTCCCATGGCCACATTCCGGCTCCATCATCAGATCAGCTCCATATATGGCAGTGTCAACCGATTTACATATGCACGCAAAATTTCAGCTCAATCGGAAACCGGGAAGTGGGTCAAATTTAACTTGCAAGATTTTATTAGAGAAATAATAAAAATAAAAGCTTGTAAAATAGATGTTTCCCAAAATAACCGACACCGCCCTAGATTCCGCTAAACAAAGATGCGGCTGCATTTTATGAGAAATTAAAACTTTTAAATAAAGCTGATCCGAAACTTCACATAAGCTAAAGTTGTAACCATTTAAAAGCTTTGTCTGGTTTTCTCGGCAAAATAAAAGACAGCAGTTAATGACTATTTAATTTAATCAGAATCTAACAGAATAGTCTCTAGACACACTGAAGCAAGCAATGCTGAGCAAGCGAGCGGGATGCGGGACGAAGTTCGCTCGCGCCGATGTCGATGGTATTGTGGCGGCATCTACAACGCCACGTGCGAACTACACATCATCCTGACGTCACGCTAAATCCTGCACCGCACAAGCAGAGCTTACCGCGCAACTAGCATTATATACAACTTCCCGACAACAATCGTCGGGCAGTTGCCCACCAGACACGACAACTGTCTAGTCGGAGGATCGTCCCTTGTCTATGGAGGTATGAGCGAACTTTACACCCTGTTTCTTACACCTCTATTATAGTGTCAACTAAGTAACATGAAGGTATGGACGTGTTAAAACTGGCGCGAAAGTCGCGCGACTCCTAGTCAATGAAACAATCGAGGACGAAGCTCCCACCCGCGACCGCATCCCGCTTGCTCGCTTCAGTTTGTTCAGAGCTTAATTTCTATAACGTTTTTCTGTTTTTTTTTTTCAAAAACACACACACCCGTCACACAAATAACTCCTTTTAATTCCATCCCCTCGTTTCTTATCCTCAAAATGAATTAAAATAATCTAGTTTATTTTTTACAAAAGTGTACATTACTAATTTGTAAGTAACAATTATAACATTCATAATGGACGGATGGATGACCCCTGTAACACAGGTTTTTCCTAGTATGGGGGCTATCGATCATGTATTTTGTACCAGGTTATTTGTACGTTTAAGTTAATTGTCGCCCTGTATCTGTGTACTTTTTATGTCAAATAAAATATATTATATTATTATGTTATATTAATTATTACCATCTTGAAACAGGTACATGGTGCAATAAAATAAGTTTTAAACGCGGTACCTATCGATCCTTCAACGACCAAAAATATCATCGCAAAACCATAAACCTAACTATAAGCATAACAAAATCTTCAACTTACTCATCTTAAAAATCCTGATTTTTTTTTCACGTCATTTATTATAATAATAATAATAATAAAACATTTATTTCAGGCCACAATGGCCCATAAACATATACCTTACAAACTTACATACATAAATTACTTATATAAAACAAATCTTGTGTTAGTAAGGGTTAAAGTATGAAATTGCCGTTTTATTGTATTAGGTACTTCGAATTGACATATAACCTTCATGGTTTGAGATTCTTGAGTGAAACTTTTTTACATGGTACCTATGAAGTTCTTCTTTTAAAAAATGTGCAACATTCGATTATCGACTTTCAGTTGTATTTTTATTCAGCTTAGACAAGAAAGATGAATACTTCGAAAATTCGAGTTAGCTTGGAATACGAGTTCCGACGCGGAACTAACGCGGCAGAAACAGCTCGCAATATCAATGTTACGTTTGGAGACGGGACTACTTATGAACGCACCGTGCGATTTTGGTTTAAACGCTTTTGTGATGGAAACTTTGATTTGAAGAACGAACCACGTGGAAGACCGCCCACACAGGTGACTAACAATTAATTGAAAGAGATGGTGGAAGCCGATCCGAGCCAAACTACCCAGGAATTAGCGGCATGGTTTAACGTTACCTTACCAACAATATTGACTCATTTGCGTCAAATCAATAAAATAGTAAAATATGAGAAATGGATGCCTCATGATTTGACTGATCTGCAGAAAGAAACGCGTGTTGAAACTTCTGTTGCCTTGTTGAATCGATACAGAAATGAAGGAATATTGGATCGAATTGTGACATGTGATGAAAAGTGGATTCTTTACGATAACCGTAAGCGAAAAATGCAATGGCTGACCCAGGTAGCACGTTCCTGTGGGATAGTTTCCGACTTCCACGCAGGCGAAGGCGCTGGCAGCAGCTAAAAGATGAATAGATTTACATTGGAAAAACAAAAAATCTCGACCAAGGAAGTTCTGACTACTGAAGAAACACTGTTTTGTTTGGAATGTAACCGCTACCTGCAACTTCACAGCTTTATCGTTAGGCGGTGAGTAGACTGGCACAGGCAACTGAAGGAACACGGGTGGGTTTTAGTCAGTAAGAGTCTGACACGCCCTCCTGCTCTGCCCAGAGCGGGAGAAGTTATTTGATGTTTTCCCACCCTCAAAAAAAAAAAAGTTTGCGAGTAGAATGCAATGACACGTAAAGCTCGATTCGATAAAGTGCGATTTATTGCAGTTTTATTAGGCTGTGGATCTGTAGAGGTATGAGGAAGCGATGGTGATGACGTCACGCTGAACTAGCTGCTCGAAGGCTGCGTCAATGTTCATATTCGGGGTCACCAGTATAGAAGGTATGAGGAACAGGGTGTCAAGTTCGCTCATACCCCCATAGAAAAGGGAGGATCTTCAGACCAGACGGGTGTCGTGTCTGAAGCCAAGATCAATCACCGGGGCAGTTGCCCACCAACTGCCCCGGTGATTGATGTCGGGACGTTGTATATTTATGCTAGTTGTGCGGTAAACTCTGCTTGCGCGATGCAGGATTTTGCGTGACGTCAGTGTGATGCGTAGTTCACATGTGCCGATGTAGATACCGCTACAGATCCAAATAAAGAGGACCACCTACCTAGCTTCTTCGAATATTACCAACTCAATTCTGTTAAATACATAAATCTTTGTGCGTGTGTTTTATTTACCTCACGTGTAACAAAACGTGATAGGTAATAATAAAATTAAATTACCATTTTATATCGGTAAACGTAGATACTTAATGAAATTAATTGGCATGAATATTGTAAATAATATATTAAGGTACCTAAATAAGTTTTTTTAATAGCCTTGGCAAAAAGCCGGTTCTTTTATCCCTTCAAAAAAAAATGAAAGGAAAAACAAAAGTTGTTTTTCTAAAATGATTGAAAACCGGTACTTATGCCTCGTTTTTGTGTTTGATAAATAACGAGAAAACGTTTTCTTGTTTTTAAGAGGACTATCACAAATTTTCTTGTATTTGAGTGTTTGAAGAGTCTCACACTCAAATACAAGAAAAAAAATTATATTTATTTCGAGCACTCCCGAGAGAAGTTTGATTATTTCTCTCGGGAGTGCTCTAAATAAATATTATTTTTCTTTCAAATATAGTTTTGATCAATCAATCAAAAGCGTATATTTTTTTACGATTTTCTTAATCATGTCAAGAGAATGACGCATTTAATTTACAAATATTTATTGTAATTACCCCAAAATTAAGTAAGTATCTACTTGCCAACATAAGGAGTAGTTACTCTATAAAACTTTGTATATAATATAAACGTAGGTACCGAAGAAAGTCAAACGGGAGCTTAAATACACATCAAAAGTGTCTAGGGATGAAGGTATTTACATAATAATTATATTTAAGTGCCGTATTGTCGTTTTGATTGTTTTTTTTCCGTATGTACGACGAAGTACTCTCTGCTTTTGCATTAATGCTGGATTGTTTACCTTAGATTGTCCTGACATTGAAAAAGTTAAAAAGATATATATTTTTTTTTTATGTTTCTAATGCGTAATATAAACAATTAGTCTGTATTTCCGCCGTTAACACGTATAGCACAATCGCTGCGATTTGGCATACTCAATATGAGTTCATCCAAATCACGTTGCGCAGTGGCCGCCCACGTCCGTTGTAACAGGCGAAAAAGATTTTCTGGTGTTTACGGCATCCGTGTTTGGCAGAGCTCTTCTTTGAGGCATGTCTTAAGCGCGCTAAATGGGATTCAAGTCTGGCGATTGAGCCGGCCATGATAGGACGTTGATATTAGCTGCGGCAAGTATGTTTGTAACCACTGTGACAGTATGTAGACGTGCATTATCATGCATAAGTAGAAACAGGCCAGAAATGAAGCACCAAATTGGGTTCGCAAAGAAATTACAACATCTGTTGAGATTGCCTCTGATCTAAATTAGTTCGGTTCTTCCGCCAATCCAAATACTTCCTGTCATGATTTTAAACGTCATTGGCGTCCAAGGGTCCTCCGATACCGAGTACGGCTAGTATCTGGCCTCACACCAAAGCGTGATTCGTCAGAAAAACAATGTCGTGGATGGCGCGCGGCAGAGCGACAAGGATGATGTCAATGTAACACGCGCCG
Organism: Brachylomia viminalis; assembly: GCA_937001585.2. Taxonomy (NCBI): domain Eukaryota; kingdom Metazoa; phylum Arthropoda; class Insecta; order Lepidoptera; family Noctuidae; genus Brachylomia; species Brachylomia viminalis. The sequence continues at coordinate 8,927,414 of OW443317.2, forward strand.
CAGAGATAGCGCTCCGTTAGCACCTTGGGACCATAGAGTCCCGCTTATGTCGACTGCCTATCCTTCCAAAGTTCCTACTTCTAAGGCCCGAACTCCCGTTTGGGCTAGTTTTGGTCCGGTAAAGATTAGATCAGATGGTGCTGTTTCGTTAATTTGTTTTCCCGGGTGGCCGTTTGGCCGGCGGCGGTATGGCTCTCTTGCGGGCCAATACACCACTCTCCTTCTGCCCAATTTCTGTGTTCACGAGCCCATTGTAAACGGGCTCTGCGATTGCGGCTCTCAATAGGCGGTATACGTAGCGGCCTTTGGGAACGAATATTAACTTCATGACAGCGATTTCTTATGGTTTGATCGCTTATTAGCATCCCTGAAGAGCTATGAAGCCTCGTAACCAACACCATCGCGGTCATTGTACGATTTCGTCAAGCAGTAAGTAATTTGTATGTAACGATCTTGTCTGCGTGTGGTGATGCGAGCTCGTCCTCCATGTCACTCTGCCACGCTGCCATTAATGCGGTCACGTCTCCAAAGTCGACTTATACCACTCTGCGTGGTGCCCAGAGCGATTGCCACAGCACGTTGCCGAGAACCAGCTTCCAACATTCATGATGTCTTCTGTCCATAATAACGTTCGTTTGTACTGATTCCACTCAGAAGTAAGGCAGAAATTTTGCTGATTTGCCCGTGTCATGAATATACATATAGGAACACGACTGGATAGAAGATTTTCATCTTTTGACCGAAATTCAAAAACTATACTCCCTTTTCAAATGACGAAATTTACTAAAAAAGTAACTCCCATGGAGCTACAAAAAAAACGAGTGTGCTTTAGACCACACAACTGAAGTAAAACTTCTTTAGCTCCATCCATATGCGTTCGCCTCGCCCGATCACACTTTTCGTAACGCTCTCGTCATGCATTCGCCAGCTTACTCCCCAAGCCAAGCGTGCCTAAAGAAGTTTTACTTCAAAAATATAATTAAAAACCAGATTTTTAGTAAGTAGCAAAAACGTGTTTGATCCGTAGACACTTTTGATGTGTGTACTTATACTTACTAATATTTACATTTTTGTTCAAAAAACATTTTAACCCAAAAGCTTAACGCACACTCGTAGAGTCGTAACCAACAACAACCACTATTTACTGCGTTTGGTCGCCACTCAATCGCACGACAGTCGCGTGACTGTCGTCCCCCACTAATCAAGGTTGTACCGACTCTCCAGTTAATCGCTCCATTCATCTCAGATCCGATACTACGACCAAACCACTTTGATACTTTTAGTTAAACTTACGACCTGTCCCTGCTTCTCACGGGTACGATCTACTGGTGTGGCAACATGTCAAATTATATAAATTTTTGTGTTTCTGTGCTATATCTAAGGATTTTTTTATGTTTAAACCTACCGGAATATATTGTCTGAATTGTAGTGGAAACTGCACACGCACTGGCCGAGATGAATGAAACTAAGTAAGCATTATTCCTGTCACTGTCGCACTACAACTGTCAATCTACAAGTGCAAGATGGCGACGGGAACATACCTAAGGGCCCGAGTATACGTACCACAACCACACCACAACGACAACACGTGGAAAATTAGGAATTTAGTCTCACGACCACATTTGGCCATCAAAATCAATTGTGTTGGTGATACCAACCACACCAAGGCATACGCAGGTACAACGCAACCACCAGTGAGACCGCACACTAGCGGCCGGCCACATCACAAACACAACGAGCTGTTTGTCTGTGTACGCTAGCCATAACGCAAGCACATCGCAACTGTAAGAAGCTGCAGCGAGCCACATTTTGTCGCTGCCATGTGGTGTGGTTGCGGTATGTGTGAACAGGCCGTAAGCTAAAGCACGTGGTAACTAATGTTTATAAAACTCGGCTTCAAAGCCCTCATAGTTAAATGTGAAGGATATATTTTTTCTTTCGTCATAATTATGGTATGTCGGGTAATTTTTTCTTTCGCAATGAAAGGTCGAATGAGTCAATTATTTGATTAGTTTTAAATTATGACAAAAACTTCGTGATTGTCGATGTTTGTTATTGAAAGGTTTACGTGAACAGGTTTTATGAATGTTTGTTTAGTTTAAAGGATGTTTGCGTATTTCATTCTCTGGTGGTGTGTGCAGCATGCATTGTAATTGAATTAATTTAGGAAAAACATGTTAAAATCTTGACAAATGTCAATTATTTTTTCAGCACCGTATGTCTATTGTCCAAACTAAGCTGAAATAAATTTAGATAGGTATGAAAACAAAGAAATAACGTTACAAAAATCTTGTGTAGTGATAGACAACAATGATTGAATATTGATAGCGTCTTTTTAGTTCATTCGTTTACTACGAATAATTTTGATAATTAGTATTTAAAGGATAACTTTGCATTGAAAACACAACATAAAATCAATTAAGTACGCATTATCATGTTATATGTACTTAAAACTTGTTAAGATAAAGTCATGATTGTGATGTTTGTTTAATTTTAAGATGAAACATGGAATAATCATTATTAATAAAATAAGTGCATTGTTCAATAATCTGAGCATAAATTAAACAGCAAGGTTAATTAAAGTCCGACAAATAGTAAAGCAATTATTAGTCACCGATTTAGTTGTTGGGTGTTTCTCAATTTCTTAGTATACAATATGGAGACAACAATACGACAATAAATGAAAACACTGGCAATACTAACGCATAGGAGTATTTTGAAACTATCAAATTAATCCTAACACCGAAATAACAAAAGTGATTTTTTCAAACAAACTAAATAGTAGTGATGGGCCGACTATAGGTTTTGCCAATCTTTGACTAGCTATAGTGCCTAAACTATTGGATATATTTGATTGATTTTTTGTATGCTGACTGGGAACATCATTAGATATACGCAGTTTAATTTCAAAGTCAAAGCATTTATTTCAAATAGGCACATAAAAGGCACTTTTGAACGTCAACATTTACATTTAAATAGAATTGATTCTAGTCGCCCCTTCCAAAAGGTAGTTTCGTATGGAGAAGAATGGGCAAGAAACTCCACCGTTACTCTTTTAAAATTTGTTACAATATTTTGTATACATTAATTATATAATTTTATTGTCGTATTGTCGTCTCCACCTTGTATTTCACAATTAAATATGGTAAGTATTGTATTACGAATATTATTCATCATCATTCATTCTCTTGCTCTCATCTCGCTTTATTTGCGGTCGGCGCAACATGTCTTTTTTTTCCATACATTTCTATTAGTTGTCATCTCGTAGTCACCCCCTTTCTAGCTATATTATCATCATCCACACAGACCATTCATCATTGTTTCATCTTACCCTACGAGCAACGACGAACAAATATTACTCAAAACGTGATATTCCCAACTGCTCGTGGCTAAATGATAACATCCGCACGGGTCAAACGAAAGTTGAGCTACGCTCGCGTCGGTTCGTGGATGGGTGACCATCCATTATAGACCGAGACCCTCCATGCCTCGGAAAGAACGTTAAGCCGTTGGTCGTGGTTGTCTTTTCTAGATCTTTGATAGTCGTAACGGGTATTGTGTTACCCAGTCACTGGGTTCTGCAGGTCAGTTATGCAGTCGCTCCATGTAAAATATTGGTATTCAGCTGCATTCATAACATAGTTGGTGATGTGGTAGTGTCACCACGGCACGGTTGGCGCAGTGGTTATTAGATCTAATTATTAGAACTAATTATCTTTTTGTATTCACGTGTTTCTGTGACAAATAAACGAATTATTTTTTTTCATTCATCATTCTAACATATTTACTAAGTACATATTTTCAGACTTAAGATAGGTATGTTAAAGGACCTGTTCACCTAATGATAATTACTACAATATCTAAGTCAATATTACGTGACATTCGTTCAATCTCAACATTCACTTCAGCGACAAATTTGCAATAAAATTATTTACTTCTACAAAGTAGGTATCTTTCAAACAATGCATCGTAAACATAATTATTTAGTGATTTGCACGGGTAGAAAACACCGTTGTCTGTAGCACAGTATAATTCGTGTCTGTATTCACCTCATTAAAATTACTAATGACTTGTAATTTGCGAGCGCAACGTCAATAAGTTTGGTGGAAACGTGTAGAATTCGTCTGCAAAGTTAGCCTTTGATCTCGTATTAGTGAAAATATTTGGACTGTAAGATGGTATATACCTAACATCAACACACAAACTGGTTTAATGAATTCAGTAAATGATACTAGAACAACCAGCGATGAAAATGAGCGTCGGTTATTTAAAATATATACTCCGTGACTTTTTAGTCGTCTTACAACGGCAGCCCACTTCATGTATATGTCGTAGGATAATTTGATACTTCGAATCTTCGTGGAAATCCTAGGGGTTTTGCGAAAACGCGGATAATTAGAATTTAGGTTAGGGTATGTTAGAACAGTGACCATTAGCGCGCGAAGGCGAGCGAGCGAAGCGAGCGTGCCGCGGCAGCGGCCGCCAAGCGCCAGATACCCTTCTATTGTTGTTGTATCATTTAGGTTAGGTTATGTTAGATCCTGACTTTGTCCAGTAAGATTTGATAATTTTTCGCCTATGTCTAATTATCCGCGTTTTCGCAAAACCCCTAGGATTTTCGCGAAGATTCGAAGTATCAAATTATCCTACGACATATACAATGATTATTAAACGTTCATAAAAGTAAAAATAGGTATTTATAAAATTTTAATAATTTAAAAAGAAAAATATTATTCATTATGACGCATGACGTCGTTAGAAACACCCTGTTGCGAGCGCGGCGGAATGATCTAAGTACTCGACTCGTGCGCTGGGTAGGTATTTTCTACCGTTTGATACGTAAACATTATTAACAGGATGTTTCATATTTCTAATGTATTATTTATTTTTCTTTGTACCTATTATTTGAATTAATGGTAAAAAATAATAATCGTGCCTAGAGGTATTTAATGTCGGATACATTGAGTGGACCACCTTTGTAAAACGACTAAAAAGTCACGGAGTATATGTATATATATTTTTTTTGTTTCAAGAGTGAATTAATTGAGTGGTGGCAGGCACACTGCGAGGCTCAGGGGAGACTCCTTTACAGTCTCCCCAGGGATGTGCCTGACAGGCGTTGCACGGGGGGCGTTCTAGAGTTGGTATTTTAAGAGGAAACGGGACCCCGTCCCTGTGCTGACGGTGGCCACAGGGGTGATTTTTGAAGGTTACCCAAGAAAACCAAAAAAAAAAACAAAACAAAAGGGCATGACTGTTTATTCTAGAGCGGTATCTTAAGTTTGATTATATTAGAAGATGTTGTCATTGGGATTTTTGTTAGGGAGACAAATTCTCAGTAAAAACTGTCATTACTTCTAATAATATTTTTTTTTTACGTTTTACTACACTTACATACATACAATAAAACACATACACAATGCACATACAACACATACATATAATAAAATAGTAACGAACTATTTTTGTCCGTTTGACTGGATGTATGTTCCGGATTTGCGTAAAAACGGCTTGACGGATTTGAATGAAATTTAGTACACAGATAGTTTATATCCTGAATTAACACGTAGGGTACTTTTAATCCCAAAATCACGTTCCTGTGGGATATTATCTGACATCCACGCGGGCGAAACTGCGGACAAGAGCAAGTTTGTTAATATTTATTTAAATGTTTTTATTATAGGTGCATCGTCTTCACATATCATTATATAATTGATGTATACAAAATATTGTAACACATTTTAAAAGAGTAACGGTGGAGTTTCTTGCCCATTCTTCTCCATACGAAACTACCTTTTGGAAGGGGCGAATACAATCAATTCTATTTAAATGTAAATGTTGACGTTCAAAAGTGCCTCTTAACTGCCTATTTGAAATAAATGCTTTGACTTTGACTTTGACAAAAACATGAAGTCATTCAACTGATTTCAGACCCTAGAAAAATTCTAAGTAATACTTGGAAGTATCAAGACCTCGTGGGCCCCGTACGCAGATTTCGCAATCCATTGAGATAGGAGACTCCAGCGGTGTCCCCAATGCTACTCGGGATACCTCACGTGACCAGTTATTAGCATAGCTCATGTGTGTTCAGTAGGATCACAGGAATACAAGTAACCAGGCTTTCTGCCGGTCTATTCTGGTAAAATCTCACCGCCAAAACTTAGGAGAAGTGAGCTGTTTATTTGAAAATGTATGTTGTGGAATAGGTCACCATGTAAATGGTTGACGGCATCAAGTCAGCGCCGGCTGTCGCTGAAAACCAGCGCTGGGGCTCTGTCTCGCATAGGGTCGTAGCATTATGCTGAGCGATGGCCGTTTTGCGTGGATGTGACGCATATTTTCCCCCAATATGTGTTCGTTCTCTGCGTCATGTTTACTGCAAATAAACGTAAAAAAGGAGGAGGTTCTCAATTCGACTGCATGTTTTTTTTTTGTGTGTTTGTCATCATTGGCGATCATTGCGTCAATTATGTCGTCAATTATATTCTGTCGTTTGGAAAGTCATACTTCAGAGGTGATCCCATATAAATATTATCGAAATCGGTCGAGCGGTTTAAAAAAAAACAACAAAATGTTTTTTTTTTTTTTAATTGCCTTCAAACGGACGTGGACGTGTAAGACGAACGTTTTCGAATTGGTGTGGGGTAGGTACCGTAATTAAAAAGTGAATTTAAGACTCTAAGAACACTAATAAGTGATTTTTTTGTATCTTTCTTACTTTTATTTACCTTGGTTTTCACGGTGAGAATTTTACAGAATAGACCGGGAGGAAACTAACTAAAGGTACACGTTTGCGGCAAATCGCGGCGGAGCGGACAAACCTCCGGCGCGATCTCATGGGGGCATGGAAAGAGCGACTGTCGTAACCCAGCGCAGGGCACGCCACGATAGCGGCGGTAAGACCCCTCTTTGAGGAGTGGCTAGAGAGGTGTCACGGCGTCCTCACCTACCGCCTGACGCAGGTCCTCACCGGACACTGATGTTTCGGGAGGTTCCTGCACATCATCAGGCGGGAGGAAACGCCCGGGTGTCACCACTGCGATGATCGCCCCGAGGACACGGTGGAGCATACGGTGAGGGCCTGCCCTGCATGGGCGGAGCACCGCCGTGTCCTCGTAGAGAGGCGGCGACGTCTCACGCCCGGCCCTGGTTCAAGCCATGGTCCGGGGCGAGGGGGAGTGGGAGGCAGTCGCCTCCTTCTGCGAAGCAGTCATACTAGCGAAGAAGGTGGCGGGACGGGAGAGGGAGAGAGTCTCCCGTCCAAGCTGCCGCGGTGGACGCTCCGGGCGTCGGGAGCCGCGTGACGACTCCCGGCCACCGTGGGCGCGGGCCTGCGGGCGGTGAGTAATGGGTAGCTCACCGTCCGATCAGGACCAGGCCCGTGCCGGACGGCGCGTACGTGTTCCACGCGCGCCTCAAAGAGATGTCAGCATCCAAGAGGGGGCCCACTAGGGCCCAAGCCTGCCGGGAAAGCGGGATTGTCCGAAAGGGGTACCGCTGACCCGGAACATAAAGGGCCAAGGAAGGAACACGGGTGGGTTTTAGTCAGTAAGAGTCTGACAATCCCTTCCGCTCCACCCAGAGCGGGAGGGGTAATTTGATGATTACCCATCCTCAAAAAAAAAAAAAGGTACACGTAATGGTACCGAAATAGTCCACTCGCTGAGCAGAAATTTCCATTAGCTTTGCGCGTAAACTTGTCATTCGCGGAAGTCTAAGTTAAGAGCTCTTCACGTAGTGCCGTCGTGATTCGATCATAACGACTGAGAACTCTGTTCGAGCTTGAAATAAGACTAGAAACCCCGAAACAAACACGAAAAGGGAACCCAGCCGATCAATTCTGTAAATACTCGCCGCCCGTGAAAACTTAGGTGAAGTCAGTTTTAACGCTCTCGCAGACAGGCGTGACGCGGCAGCCAGACGCGACTTTTGTAGTACCATTTCCATGAAGTTTTACCTCCCTACCTAGTAGCGTGAACACAGTCAATAACATAGTAACGTGAACTTATTGAATAACATAGTAACGTGAACATAATGAATAACATAGTAATGTGAACGTAATGAATAACATAGTAACGTGAACATATTGAATAACATAGTAATGTGAACTTATTGAATAACATAGTAACGTGAACATATTGAATAACATAGTAATGTGAACTTATTGAATAACATAGTAACGTGAACATAATGAATAACATAGTAATGTGAACGTAATGAATAACATAGTAACGTGAACATATTGAATAACATAGTAACGTAAACATAATGAATAACATAGTAACGTGAACATAATGAATAAAATAGTAACGTGAACATAATATTAAATAACATAGTAACGTGAACATAATGAACAACATAGTAACGTGATCATATTGAATAACATAGTAACGTGAGCATAATGAACAACATAGTAACGTGATCATATTGAATAACATAGTAACGTGAACATAATGAATAACATAGTAACGTGAACACAATGAATAACATAGTAATGTGAACGTAATGAATAACATAGTAACGTGAACATAATGAATAACATAGTAATGTGAACGTAATGAATAACATAGTAACGTGAACGTAATGAATAGTAACATAGTAATGTAAAACCACGTCTGTATTCCCCAAAAGGGTTCATTGCCGTGTGTACTGATTAAGTGAGTGCGTTAACGTTTTTTCTAAAGGTGTGGTCTTTACCAAAATGTCTTTGCAAAAAGTTGCCCAGAAAACGTACCTTTGCCTTTGTTTTCGGAAATAATCCTTTAATATTTAATTCCAGTAACTTTCTGTACTACTGTTCCCACTACACTACGTGATCTCAACCAGCATGATACTTTGTCCGTTGTGTAGATTGACAACCTTAATCTTAGCAACGATACAATTGCGCAGATCAATCAGTTTGAATTACACGTTGGAACTGCTGCTGCAATCTACAGAGATTCTATGCGTTCCAGAATTGAATTCGACACTATTTTAGACATGTCATCTAATCGTAGATGTGCAATTTCGTGGGAGGTTGGCTAAGTGAATACGAGACTTAGTTTGGGTTGTAATAGGAATTAATATTGCCTGTTGCGTTTAGTTTATTAGTTAACTAAATCAAATGGAGCTTGTAAAAGCTAATAATGGTACAACTTTAAAAGCGTACTTATTTAAAACCTTGCACTTATTTTTTTTTTTCTTGTTAGCCTTCATTCTGACTCACTGCTTTTTTATATTTTTTTTATATTTAAGATGGGTTTGCTCGTGATTCTAGTCTATACTCCATAGGTTTAGGTAGTTAAAAAAGTGTAAACAAAAAAAAAACCACGTGACTCATAGATGCTAAACCTTTTAATTCAAATGTTAAAATCATATTATGTAGAGTCACATATTAATAGACTCTATTCGAATCTGAATCTGATGAACTATCTGCCACATTATTAATGAAGCGTTCAGTGGTATCATCAATTGTTTTGTCTAATTTAAACATTTTCTGTTCTTCTTTTATTACATGACCCTCGCAATTTTTCCAATTCTCAGCAGTCACATTAGCTAAAGCCTCTGGCAAAATAATTTATAGGTCATCCATTTTAAAAGTTTTATTTTTCTCGGCTACAAGCCCCTTAACTTGAGCCCATATTAACTCAATTGGATTGAGCTCACAGTGATATGGTGGCAGGCGCATTACTGTGACACCATTTTGTTGTACTCTTCAACTTAGCAACGTTATCTAATTCGTTGCATTTTCTAAAAGGTTTGGGGAACCTGTCTTTTAGGGCTCTTTACAATAGACAGATTACAAAATATTATATCATTTAAATAAATCTAACTAAAAAATTGTGCTCAAGCAGTTACATCTACGAAGAGTAGTTAAAGAATAAATGATAAAGTTTAACATAAGTACTATAATAAAAGAGGAAACTATCCTGTAATCGAAAATAAATTTAATTTTGTTATAACGTATTTTTAAACAAGAAAGTGTCAACTATAAAAAACCCTTTTTACGATTTGTTTACCTTTTTTAACTACCTAAACCTTTAGAGTATAGGTCACTGGTGACAGAGTCAGAGTTGACGGTGGAGTGAGCTTACCCAGAAGAAGCGTGTTCACTCTCACTTTGAAGAGATTAGGGTTGTATGCTGGGCAAAAGCCTTCACTTTTTCCTTCCAAACCTCTGTTTGAAATAAAAAATAATATTCGCCGAAAAATCACAGTGAAGAAAATTCAGTACCTACTACAAACCATTTAAAAGGCAGTATAAATAATAACAAAAAATAATCCGGTAAAAATCATTGGCCCAAAAAATCTTAAGCTTAGCCTACACAGACATTTTAAGCTAATTTTTCGCTGAGCACTTATCGAAGCGTTCCAATGGGGAATTCTCAATACAAGTGGGGTCGATACTTAACCCCAGTTCCGAGTGGATTTCCATAATAATTTGAGAGGCCGATACTGTATATATTTTTAACGTTTTCTGTTAAAGATTTTTTTAAGGTAAGTTGTTCTTAAATTGGGTACCGTTTTGTTTCCGCCTTATTAAATGGGTCAACAATGTTTAGACGTGAATTTTGTGTGGGCTAATATATACTTGTGGATGTTTTGAAAGCATTCAATATTTTAAATGATTGTAGAGTTAGCCAATTTTTTTAATACTTACCAATATTTATATTAATGACAAATATTTACATAATCCAAACTGTGACAAACTACTCATAACTTTAATAATCAAGTCAAGACGGTAAAAAAATATAATCTATTGAAAAATACTTTAAAATTCAATCTCGAAAGCGGCAATAAATTAATATTTCTCCAAAAAATATTGAGGGAAAATTTTTAGTGTTAATTTTCGAGCTAAAGTTCGCTGACATGTACCGAGCTTAACTCGTTAGGCCGGACGTATAAGGATTTTGCATGCGGTGTGTTACTATGAAATGAAATATTAATATAAAAGTTACACAGAGTTTTTCAGTGAGTCCCAGGGAATCGGCAGCGTAGGTAGGTACGCTCGGGTCAATGAAATCATTGGCTTAGTCCGAGTATCTCTATCTATATTCAATTTATACATTATTCTATTAGAAACTAGCTGACAAGACAGATGTCGACCTTTTAAAATTTCAATAATTCATACAAAATCCCATATAAATAGAACGTTCAGTGTTTCCCGAATTTGAAACTTTTCCAATTATTCTTTTGGTAAAAACCTCATTCGGAATATCAGGAACATTTTAAAACGTAAAATAGCCAAATCGGTGCACCCGTTCTCGAGTGGTGCCCTTACAGTCCATTCGTAGTTAGTTTACCTGTGACAGCAGCAACCCAATTGCAACCTTATTGTAACGATTCTAAAGAGCATTGTGAATTTGACAGACTTGTCAATGGCAGCAACCGAACATTAACCTTATTACAACGGTAATAAAGTTCACTGTGATTTTGAAAGTGATGCAAACTCAGAGGTAAAATAGCTGTGAATGGATTGTACTAACGAACATCATTTCATTTTTATTTATACTGATTAGTCGCTTTTTGTGTCTGTCTGTGGTCTTCTAAACCACACAACGGATTAGATGCAGTTTTCACCATTATTTAGAAAATTCCGGAAGTTTAATGTGTATAGCATAGCACATTAATATGCCAATACATCTAATAAAGAAATCTCAATGTTTTGATAAGTCGTAAAAACCGTGCGAAGGAAGGGCAGGTCGCTAATGCAAACATAATTTACGTCACATAATTTTCGGGTAACCACTGAAAATCAGTGCTGTGCTGTGGGTCCCCCATAGCACAGCATCATGCTGAGTGGAAGCCTTCTTGTCACAGTCATGACGTGCAGCTGTCGACTTTTTCTGTTTTGTGCTCGTGATTATAGATCATTTTTATTTTTCTTATTAGAGCTAATTATCTTTTTTGTGTGCACGTGTTTCTGTGACAAATAAATCTATTTTTCTGTCTTTCTCTCTTGCTAATTATAAGTATGATTAAAACCTTTACTTAAAATTTTGTGGACACAAAATTATCACCACGCTTTTTATGCTAAATCCACATTTCAACTGTCAATTAAACACAAAATGCAAGCAATCGTATTATTTATAATTTGACATTTTCGAGCAGGTGGTGTGAAAATATTATTTTCGTACCACTTGCTCAAAAAAGTGACATTCAATGCCACAAAAAGCGAACATAACAATAGTCATTTTTAATCTGTTAAAAACAGGGAAAGAAAATTGTACTGAATTTCATTCATCCTCTAGGGAGAGAATGTGATTTCAATTTGGAATACTTACCGAAATTTATACTGAACTACATCTGTGTTTACACCATTGAGTTTGTATATAAAGCATTAGGATACATCAATACATACATTTGATTTCAATCATTCAGAACAGTGACGTGCAATTGTGATATTTAATTTAGGTTCGTTCACATACCTGCTCATTAGGTGCGAGTTTTAATTAATATGGTAAATTATTCACACTACTTTGCATATACTCTGCTGGGATTTATAACAATTTGGAATCTCGACGAACTGTTTTTGGCTAGATCAATGTAAATAGAGCAGTGGTGGCCCAGTGGTAACAGTCTTACGATATGTAGGTCGTGGGTTCTAACCCAGGCAGGCGCTTTACTGTGTGTATCTAAATCATTTCATCACCAAAACGCTCTCAAAACGGGGATGGAAAACATCGTTAAGAAACCGGCATGTCCTAGAACCAAAAATTCGAAGACAAGTGACATATTCTACCAACCCGCACTATGCCTACGCCTACGTGGTGGATTACGGCCCACTTTCTCTCACAGAGAGAAGGCCTGTGTCCCAGCAGTGAGAACATTATAGGCTGATTATGCTTATGCTAAATGTGTTTGAGAAGTTGGAAATTATCAATTTCATTTTTTTTAAAGTTGCCCCACACTAGGAAAAAAAAACAAATATAAATAAATACTTAAATAAATTAAAAATTAAATAAATTGTAAATGCCTGGCTCGTTACTTCGTGATCAATGTTAGCTGTACTTTAACTATGTTGTTCATCCCTAAGTTCCTAGGTTTCTAGCCTCGTTGGTGGAGGTCCTGGGGCCGTTCTATGACGTGTTAACACCATCATGATTCCGTTGCGAAAAAGAGATAGTGTTATCGGTCATGTATAGCTCCGTCTCTCTTTCACGCTGGAACAATGATGGAATTAACACGTCATAGTTCGGCCCCTGAGCTCGATTCCTAGGTCGGGCAAAGTATTGTAGGGTATTTCCATCAGGAATCTCTTAGTTGTAGCCCGGAGTCTAAATGTTTGCCCGGTTGATAGCAAAAGGCTCGCCCCCTATTACATAGGACTTAAACACAACTGCTACTATAGGTATATCTCTACGCAACCCTTTAAGGAGAACAGGCGTGATGTTATATATTTTTATATGTTACTTCCTAAAGTAAGGCCAACGAGACGAGAATGTAAACAACCTGACCTTTACTGAGTAACATTACGATAGCAAGCGATTATTATCTCTGTCCTTATCTCTCGCACGCAATAATGACGTCAGTTGGTCGACGACGGCTGTCATTGTGTGATTCGTGGTACAGCGGTAGTTCAGCTATCAACATTTGGTCCGTCCGGTTAATTCCTGTTTAGAATGCGTTCTTCTTGCGTTCGTATCAGTTTAGTTTTTGTTTTTATTAATCAGTTACTGTTAGTTTTTCTGGTTGGTTCTTACTGATAGTGCGAGTGGTTGTTTATTTTAATTGTGGAATCAAAGCCTGGCAGCTCTAGACAAGCTTTGTAAGATATCAATTCACCACGAAAAAAAACTTTTTGTAATAAAAATGTTGTGAGACCCTGAAAGTTTGTTTACATTTTTTATCTCGTCACTTTGGCCCTACTTTAGGTCTGTATTAGCTTGTAATATTGAGCAAAGATTGGTTCCAAAGATTTGTCTTTTGGGTAGCCTAGTGCGGACCGAAAAACCAGAACAATTTAACATTATTTACATCGTCTAATACTTTATTAAGCAAAATATGATGATTCACAGTTTAAAAATATACAATGACCTCTTATAATATGAACTCTATGCTTTGGCAACAAGGCTGTATATTTAGTTGAAGATTATCATGTGTTCTTGCATCAGTTTGCTCACCCACTTTGCATTACGTGAATGTTATTGTGAAATATTGACTGCGATGTACTGTTGGCAAAAGAAATAGGTACACCACATGCTGAGTTTTTTTTTGGGGTCTCAGACTCGAATATTGCCAATGGTCCATTATTTTATTTATTTTATTTTATTTCTTAAGAAAACTTACAGCTAGGATACATATAGTTGACAGTTAGTGAAAGAAGGCCAATTAAAAGTTTAGTTGTGGTTAGTTTAGTTTTTACTCTCGTTCTCAATGCACTTTTTACGTAACCGAAGCAAAAAGTATCGTAATGATCGTGACAAGTGGCGTTCTGTAGATTCTGCACACCCCCGTGGGAAAAAGGCGTGAGTCATATCAATGTAGGTACTGTCTTTTTCCGTTTTTCACAGTGCTCTATCCTATGTAATATCTATAAGAGAGAGGGCCAGTTGAAATATCCACCGTTTTTGTGATATTTAGTTATTCAATAACTAAATATCACAAAAACGGTACTTTAAGCACAAAATTGTACAAATGCGGACTTAATGTCTAGGATATAAGAGTATAAAAAAACAAACATCTCAAAGGAGGCAAATGATAGAAAAACTTGCACGAGAGTTTAATCTTTAACAAACACAAACAAGACTTTTATGTGTGTTGAATGATTAAGTTATTGACCAAAGCTTTTTGCACTCAGACTTCGTTTAGTGGTTTGCTTGCATACTTAACTGATTTGCCGTTTGTACTTTAGTTTTATTACCCAATAATTTTAATGATAGGTACATAAGATTAGATTTAATTGTGATCTGTACGATTATTACCCTTGAGAGTTGCTGTGTCTTTGTTGTTTCTGTCAAACAAAGACACCAAGTTTACTATTGTTAGGTGCGCCAAATCGTTTGTCAAATTATATTTTGGCGCTTTGACCAATCTATGGCAATTTCCCCTTACAACAGTACTTTGTGCCGATATTTGTTGAGTCCAATTTTCTGCTGTAAAGTTGGCGATTTCAGCCAAGTAAGTGTTAAAGCAATCATTGTTCTGTTGCCAGAAAGGGATGATGTAACTCGTCTTTAATCTCCATCTCTCTCTTGCACTAGAACAATGATAGCTCTAACCAGCATGGGTCAGTATATACAGAAAAATCGTGAGGCAAGCTACGACTGCACCTGCGATTGGACACAACGCATCGTGACCACGACCGCTCTGTCAAGAGCAAAACGAAGATGAAGAAAAACGGGTTTACCACTTCTGACAAAATTCCGGAGTAATTTGAAACTTCAGTGACACCCGTATTTATAAACGAGCAATTACTTGCTGCTAAATAATTTCTCAATGAAGTCAATCTCTAATTCGGTTAATGTCACACAATCTGTCTATTTACCAGCAGTAGTGGCCCAGTGGTAACGGCTGCGACTTACGAGTTGTAGGTCATAGGTTCGAACCCTGACAGGCGCTTTACTTTGTGTAAATTATTTCATCACTACTGCTCTCAAAAACGGTGAAGGAAAATATTGTGCGGAACCAAAAATTCGAAGACATGTGACATCTACCAACTGGACCCGCGTGGTGGATTTCGACCTCCTTCTGTGAGAAGGAGGAGGCCTGACAGTGGGAACAATATAGGCTGATTATGTAGGTCTATTTTTGATTTGAGACCGATGTGACAATTAGATAGTTTCATGTGTGTATCGCTACTTCGGCGCCGTCACCTTGTTCTTTGTTGACGTTGACGTCCCGTTGATGGTGGCGGGTAGTCAAACGGCTTAAGGGTGAAACTATCAATATGTCACATTGGTCTTAAAGCAAAATTGGTTGTATAAGTACTCGTACTTGCTTTGTATTCTAAGTGTGTTCTGTTTGTTTTATTTTATTTTCTTTTAAGTAGTACCTACCAATCATTGAACCTGATATGGTTTCCGTACGTCCTTTTCGGGTAACCACTGAAAATCAGCGCTGTGCTGTGGGTCCCCCATAGCACAGCATCACGCTGAGTGGAAGCCTTCTTATCACAGTCATGACGTGCAGCTGTCGACGATTTCTGTTTTGTGCTCGTGATTAGAGATATCTTTGTTATTTTTACTTTTTTCTTAATTATTAGAGCTAATTATCTTTTTGTATGCACGTGTTTCTGTGACAAATAAATCTATTGTTCTTTCTTTCTTTCAAAAGTTGACCTAGATAGTGACATAAACCCTAGGATGACATCACAAAGAGGTCGACTTTACACACAACAAATCCATACTAATTGTAGATGCGAAATTAATTCGGTCTATTTGTTACTATTTCACGTTGTAGCGGCTAATGGTTTTCAATGAAAATTGGTACACAAGTAGACAATAATTACGAAATTATTATAGGTAAGTATTTTTTATGTTATTTCTAATCACTAAATGCGTACCGCATGCTATGAATATAACCAAGATGTAAAATTTAAATATTTGCACGGCTGAAATGCCGTATATAGTGAAACACATTGATCTTAAGCACTTATGTTAGCTACCTATGTTCTTGTTATTAAATATATCATTCATTCATTTACTCATTAATTAATTCATGGCCTGGCTTAGGACATAGAATTAGGATGATTAGGAATAGGATTTTTTATCCCGTTAGTAGGTTCCCGTGTGACAATTTCCGACAGCCACGTGTCCACGCAAAAGCTAGTAATAAATGATATTTTCACTTACTTATAAGAAGGACTAAGAAAATCGCCGAGGCGACCTGGTTACAGCTTCCGTGATTCATCTTGGCGGATCTGTAACAAGAATACACGTATTTGTTATAGTATGTTGTGTGTAAGCTCAAGGGATTATATGGGGGTAAGAAAGAAAATCGTTGAGGTATAGCTGTGTGGATTTAGGTATTGTATTGTAAAGATAGAGGTTAATAGTTAGTGAAAAATAGTAGTAGTAATATTAGTATAGATAATAGTTAGTGAAGAATAGTAGTAGTAATAATAGTTAGTGAAGAATAGTAGTAGTAATAACAGTATAGATAATAGTTGGTGAAGAATAGTAGTAGTAATAATAGTATAGATAATAGTTAGTAAAGAAATAGTAGTAGTAACTTAATAATAGTATAGATAATAGTTAGTGAAGAATAGTAGTAGTAATAATAGTATAGATAATAGTTAGTGAAGAATAGTAGTAGTAATAATAGTATAGATAATAGTTAGTGAAGAATAGTAGTAGTAATAATAGTATAGATAATAGTTAGTGAAGAATAGTAGTAGTAATAATAGTATAGATAATAGTTAGTGAAGAATAGTAGTAGTAATAATAGTATAGATAATAGTTAGTAAAGAAATAGTAGTAGTAACTTAATAATAGTATAGATAATAGTTAGTGGAGAATATAGTAGTAGTAATAATAGTATAGATAATAGTTGGTGAAGAATAGGTAGTGATTTTAAGCGAAGGTGTGCTATTAAGAGAAAGTAAAATTTAATCAAGTAAAAGGTAAGTTCATTTCGATTTCCCGATTCTGATTTTCAGTTGTGAAAGAAAAGTATCTAAACATGTCTTTTCTGTTAATCACCAAGGTACATTTAACTTAAGTTGATTCGGTAGTTTACTCGACAAACGTGTAAGTAAACGATATATCTGGATTAAAACCTCCATCTGTAGTCACCATAGGGCCAGCCCTATAGTCACTACAGATGGAGGATTCAATTGACATAAAACAGTAGAACTACATATACAGGGTGTCAAAGACAGTGAATAAAAAATAAATAAAAATGTTTATTTCAATAACTTACAGTAGTTACATTTTTACTTTTAGGAATGACCCTTTAAGCAAAATAAATGCTTGTGTTAGGACATTCCGCCCTTCAACTACAGTACAGTGTCGTAGCGTAGCGAAGCACAACCTGATACCATGGATTCAGTTCATTCTGAACCCCTGCTTTGAAATCTTTCGTCGGTTTTTTTTTATTACTCTGCCAAACACTTTGACTGCGTGAGTTTTCTATCAAACATCAGATTTTTTTTTAAACTGACTATAAATTTAAACGCAGGGGATCCCGAACCAAGTTCCGAATTCATGGTATCAGGGTGCGTCAATGCCCCTGCCTCCCCGCATAATAAAACTGTACATTAAATATTGTATACAAACCCACGGTGTCTTTACGAAAAAACAGTGATGTACATATATCATTTTCCAAATATGGCAAGACAAGACGAGTCACGGGTTTTATCCGAAAACTGCCATGAGTTGGGTTCAAGAACCCCACAAAAATCTCGTCCTGTCCGCGTAGATTCCGAGGTGTTTCACATTCCGAATGAAATGAGGTAAGACGTCATAATATCCCAAGAATGTTCGCTTTTGGTAATTATTAAAGCAATTTTGAGAATTGGCTGTCACCCGATTGTGTTTAAAAAATAGGGTAATGAGTTTGAAATTGTTTTTTGTGTCACTTCAAGTATAGTGATGTGTAGTTACTAATTGTATGGTACAAGGTAAATTTATTTTTTTATTAAAAATCGGCAATTTCTTAGCCATGTATATGACTGCTTAACGCATTGCCAGATTCGATTCAACTCTTTAGAATTTTACTTTTCTACAAGTTGTCGTTTTGCATCCTGGTCAAATTCGAGGAGGTAACTAAGTATGCTATTGATTCTCGACACGAATCAATAATAAAATAAGTAGGTACTTATTTTTATTTTTTATAATTTTTGGAAATCGGTATGTGTAGGGATGGCCCCTACCATACCGATTTCCAAAAATTATACCGCCCTTGTAACTGCGCTGTAACTGTAACGCACGCACACAGCGACATAGTCGTGCGACACTGCCTACCGCATACGCAACGGAGCGATTCATTTCTTTGAAAGTGGAGTATTCTAAAACACTGTCAAACTTAAATATCTAAAAAAAACAAGTACATATGTATTAATTATTGAGCAGGATTGTAATTTTATTTGATTATTTATGTCTTTCATAACAGCCTCCTGAAATTTGACGAGGATGCAAAACGCTGTTTGGATGCAAAAGGATGTTTTACACCTGTCCTTAACGGCTAAATAAAGTCGGATGATAGGTATACAGGCCATGACCTGGGTTAAGACATAGAATAAAATTTTTCCCTTAAGCACGTTTCCCGTGGGATAATTTCCGACATCAACGTGGGTGAAGCCGTCCTCTGGACGACCAACATCTACAAAGTCACCATCAGCAGTATCAACTATTGTAGATATTATAAATGCAGTCACTTCTGCTCTTACCTTAAGGGTCATTTTTATTACTAACTAGCGGTGCCTAGTAATAGCAGTAGTTATATTATAAATGCGAAAGTAACTCTGTCTCTTAATTAATCACGCCTTAACGGCTAAACGGATTTCGATGCAATTTGGCACACGGAGAAATCATGACGTGGATTAGGATATTTTATCCCGGTAGTACGTTCCTATATGCTCGTGGCTAAATAATAACAGCTGAACGGGTTGATCGATCAGGTTAAGCTACACTTGCCGCGGTTTGTCTGTGGATGTCATGTCATGCTCACTCAAATGTGTCGCTGGTGGTGGCGTGTGTATTGGATCATTGAGTTCCCTTCAAAATGGTTGAGCTGAATGGTGCTGATCCATACGTGATGTTCGTGAACGGGCGCCGTCAGTAGGCACTGGTCATTTCTTAGCTGCCACGGCTTATTTAAATTCCATGTTTTTTTTTTTTTTTTATTACGGACGCTTTTAGCGTGCACGTCTCTCTACATCGTTCTCACATGTATAAACAATATTTTGATTTAAAAGAGTGTCCATGGAGTTTCTTGCCCGTTCTTCTCCATAGGTACCTACTACGCTTTGGAATGGGCAACTAGCTTCATCTTTCTGACTGACCGACCCCTTGACAATTCAAAAGTGCCTGTAATTGGTTTATTTGTAATAAATGCTTTGAGTTGAGTTAGTGTTTGATGGGTGACCATCTATACATATAGATAAATCACGTGTCTCGGAAAGCTTTTAGTCCCGGCTGTCACTCGTTGATCTTTAACTGTCGTTACGGGTCGTCAGAAGCCCGAAAGTCTGACAACCACTCTTACCAAGGGGTATCTTATTACCTAGTAATTGGGTTGTGGAGGTCAGATAGGCAGTAGCTCCATGTAAAATACTGGTATTCAGCTGCGTCCAGTTAGACTGGAAGCCGACCCAACACAGTTGGGAAAACGCCAGGCAGATGATGATGAACTACGTTCCATTGGGATAATTTCCGCCCTCTATACGGGCGAATCAGCGGGCAAAAGCTAGTTATTAATAAATGTGAAAAAACGGTCACCCATCCTTAGCGAGTCAGTGGCAAGCGGGGTTTTACCTAGAAGAACGATCTTCCGACATAATATCACCATATCAACAAGGCCATTACGTTGGAAGTCTCAAAAAAAGGCTTTTTTATGTCAGGGTTTCCCCTTCGGAGCCGGAGATAACAAAAGGTAGACCTGTGGTTTCCCCCAGTCGTTTCTAGTATCCGTTTTGTTAAAAGAAACTGGTCGTTAGCTCGTTACCAAGCATGAGGTACTTACATGACATATATGAGTTACTCCCACACACTACTATTTTGTCTTCAAGTTCGAGGTTTTACGAAATTTTTATTTTGTTTCGTTGTACACACGGCTACACATCAAGCTATACCTTTCCAGTATAAGCTGATCTCACATTGTATAGGATTTCCGTACGATGCGAGACCAGCGTAAACTGGTTTTGTATAGCTTGATGTGTAGCCGTGTGTACATCCGAAAGACGAAATATATAAATTTTGCAAGAAACCTGTATTAGGTATTTATTTTTGCCAAATACATTTGCTTAATGGCTTCTAACATCCGATCACGTTTTATGTTTTTCTCTACTAATACATATATTATAAAGAGGCCTTTGTGTGTTTTTATGCAGGGTGTAATCTTCGGTTTTTTTTTTTCACTAATAGCAAGCTACAGTATTGCCGAGTGGCATAGAATATATTTTATGTTAGAGCAAGAAATTTCACGGGGATTGAGTTGCGAGCAGAACCTAGTTCTTTTTATAAAGCCCAGTAAGAAAGAAAAAAGAAAGAAACAATGTTTTTTTGTGGTAAACATGACGCAGAGAAAAACACACACACACAATCACAAAAAAGAACAAGTTGGGGAAAAATATGCGTCACATGCACGATTTAAATATTAAATATAAAAAAATACAGATTCCTTATATCCAAATGTTTACAAATATAATAAATTAATTGTTTTTTTTTTTTCATGAAAATAAATAATTTTCAATAAAGGTTTGTGGCCATTTATGGAAGCTTGTTTTTTAAGTAAAAAAGCCAACAACCTAATCTAATTTTGACCTATTCTGACCTTTAAAACAATCGACCGACCGTGACCGTGACTGACCGGTTGGTGCAGTTGGTAGCGACCCTGCCTTCTGAGCCGCTGGTCCCGGGTCCGATTCCCGGACAAATCAAACATTTGTGTGCATGAACATGTCTGTTTGACCTGTGTCTGGGTGTGTATATGTCCTATATGTATATATGTATATCAGTCATCAGGTTACCGTAGCACAGGTTCTAGCTAGTTCGGGACCTGAAGACCTTGTGTGGATGTTGTTGTCTTATAATATATTATTATTCATTTACTTTGAAGTAAAAAAAAAAAATGAAAAATGCAGTTTTGGAGTAAACAACACGTGATGAATCCTTTTTTTTTTTTTTTTTTGTGGGTGGGAAATCATCAAATAATTTCTCCCGCTCTGGGCAGAGCAGGAGGGCGTGTCAGACTCTTACTGACTAAAACCCACCCGTGTTCCTTCAGTTGCCTGTGCCAGGGGCCACGGTAACCCTCTTGGACTTTTCCGCAACCCTAGCAGGCATCGGTCCTAGCAAACCCCGTCATTGGTGCTGACATCTCTTTGAGGCGCGCGTGGAACACAACGCGCCGTCGACCCGGGCCTGGTACTTATCGAACGGCGAGCTGCCCATTGCTCGCCGTTCGCAAGCCCGCGCCTACGGTGGCCGGGAATCGGCCTGCGATTCCCGACGCCCAGGGCGTCTCCTGCGGCGGCTAGGGGCGTGAGGGCGCAAATTTTGCCTCTCCCTCACGCGTTCCGACTCCTCCTACGTGATGAATCCTAGACTTGAATAATCTGTAATCATCAACCTGGACGACCAACATAAGATCACGGGGAAGGCCTGCGGGGTAATCACGCGGGGGCGCACTAACAGTAGGAATGGCTTTCATTGTGACAGTTCAACAACATTCATTGCGTTATTTACGTTATTGAGCTGACAAATTTTTCGAACAAATGAAGCAATTGATTAGCAATATCCTTCTGAATGATTTAGTTTATGATTGATAGTGTGAACTGTTACGCAAATATGTGCTTAATGAGACTCGCACATACCAGGGAAGCATGGTATAAAAGGTAGCGATACTCAGAAGTGGTTAGAGCAAGGTTGCCAATGATATCTCATCTACTCTCCCGGCCCGCAGAAGGCGCACCGGGCGCGCGGGCGTCGGCGGAGGGCGGATAACGCCCTCTTCCAGCCCCCCTAAATGGGTCCAGGGGCGACGGACTCGGGGACGTCCGTCACCCCCCACACATCAGGACCCGAGGTGGCGGCGCGTACTGTTCCACTCGCGCCCCTCTTAGACGTCGTGGCCCCCCACGACGTCTAAGAGGGAGGACGGGGAGTGAGGTGTATGACTCCCCGTCATACACCTCACTCCCCCCCCAGACCCGAAGAGGCCCGCGATAGCGGGCCGGCACCAGTCGGGGGTTGCGGAAGGATCGTACGAACGTACGACCCCCGGCGTAGGTGTGCGATGGAACACCAGGGGGTGGTTTTGAATCAGTAAGAGTCTGACAGACCCCGCCGCCCGCCCCAGGGCGGCGGACATCCATGAGGATTTTCCACCCCGGAAACAAAAGAAAATAAAAAAAGGCTGCCAATGATGATGTTGGTGATGAATCATCAAACACACAGTAAAGCATTTTGTGGTGATCAATGCTGTTTCTATCTCTGTGTGAGCTTTTAAAGGCCTCTTACCTTTACGAGCTCAAACTCAGCATTTATTTCAATTAAACCATTTACAGGCACTTTTGAATAGTCAAGTGGTCGGTCAGTCAGAAATATGAAGCTAGTTGCCGATTCCAAAGCGTAGTAGGTACCTATGGAGAAGAACGGGCAAGAAACTCCATGGACACTCTTTTAAATTATATTGTTACATAAATATTAGTTACATCATTAATGTTGAATATAGGTATCAATATATGTGAGAACGATTTAAATAAGACGTAGGTACATAACATACACACACAACACACAACACACACAGCTCTTTACATAACATAATCAGCCTATAATGTTCCCACTGCTGAGACACAGGCCTCCTCTCTGTGAGATGGAGTGAGACGTACCTAATCCACCACACGGGCCCAGTGCAGGTTGGTAGATGTCACATGTCTTCGATTTTTTGTTTCTAGGGCATGGCGGTTTCCTCACGATGTTTTCCTTCCCCGTTTGAGAGCAGTGGTGATGAAATAAGTTACACAAACTAACGTGCCTGACTGAGTTTGAACCCACGACGTACAACTCTTAAGTTCCGTTATAACTGGGCCACTGCACTCGAGCTCTTTACAGTGCAGTATTAAATAATAAATGATTTTATTTCTGTAAGTAAGTTTGTACAAACACTTTTACACGTCAATCATATTTTAAAAACTAGATGAGGTCGGCGTTTCCTATCTGACTACTCTGAGAAGAAAGGCCGAAACAAACTCAGAGGTCACAGTCTCTTTTAAAGTCCAGACATAATCTTGGTCAGATCATGTGAAGACCATGCAGATTGGTGTCTGAAACGGTCATTAATTACAAGTTCTCAATTCCGTGTAACATACCATATCATACCATCGCGCTTGTAATCTCAGATGGGTAAGTTAGAGGTGTACCTATAGTACACACATTTCGCCAGCTATGTTTAAGTCCCATATAATAGGGGGCGAGCCTATAGCCATCAGCCGAGCACAAGTCTAGACTCTGGGCTGCTACAGAGCAATTCCAGATTGAAAAACCCAATAACACTTTGCATGACCCGGGAATTGAACCTAGGACCTCATGCTCAGCAGTAGTGCTTGTGACCACTGGACCAATGAGGCAGTCTTCAGTCTGGATTCCGTGTCGTCCCCACGAAACATACTGGCAATCAAACTTAACCTCAAAGCATTTATTTCAAATAAACCAATTACAGGCACTTTTGAATTTGTCAACGGGTCGGTCAGTCAGAAAGATGAAGCTAGTTCATGTTGTAGTTGTAGTTGTATGAGGTAGTCTTCAGTCTGAATCCGTGTAGTCCCCACGAAACATACTGCCAATGAGGCAGTCTTCAGTCTGAATCCGTGTAGTCCCCACGAAACATTATGCCAATGCCACCGCCTTCCCAAAATCAAATCTGGATTAGCACTTATCAGCAATAAGGCTTAGACAAATTCAATCATTTTATCAGCGGGTATGAAAAATGGCACATTTTTTTCATTATGTTTGTTCGGTCTTCTATTTCGTATTCAGAATTACATATAAAAAAAAATCAAACACAAATCACCTAATTAAATCTTTACACCTCATAAATCAAGAGCTGAAAAACTTTGGTAACATTCATATCACCTTGCAAAAGTGCTAAAAAATCTTCTACGTTTTGCATAATCTGTTAAGCAAATGTTTTAAGAGCATACGCGTCAAATAAAACATTCGACCGCAATTAGGCAATGCTTAATGCGTTATGTCATTTGTAACATTACTCTTTGAACTGGTTTAGTTTTTTTCGTTTAGCAATTATGAGTTTTATGACTTACAGCTTTGGGCCGCGACTTCAACGTCCACTTACACTACAGACATCGGGGTGGAGATTTGAAAAGAAATATAAACTGACATCTACATTCATTTCTATTATACGAACCGATCTACTCTACTCTCTCTCTCTCTCTCTCTCTCTAGCTTGTACTCTACTACCCTCCCCCAGCGACGCCCTAAGGCCAGGTCCGTACCCCACAGGGGTTGGTCTTAGCTTAGTTTAGAAGGTGAATGCCTTGGCTGGAGGCCTTAGTTTATTAAGGCATCCACAGGATCCGTTTAAGCAGCCGATAACCTTCTAGGTTTAGCTGCGAGAGGCCATTAACAAAAAAAATTGCGCTTGCCGCGCCTTACACGTGATGGAAGTGAACCTACCTAAAAATATTAAGAGAGATTAAGTGTGAGAGACACAGAGAGATATATTTCTTCTCTCTCATGTAACGAAATGTACCTAAACATGACGCGTCCTTGAAACACTCAATTCTCGTCCAATTATCGAATCACCGCCAAAGAAGTTTCATTTCAAAAATAATAGTTTAAAAAACGCGCTTTTGTAGATAACCGAACTAAAAAGTAGAAAATAATTTTAAACCAGTTTAAAATAAAAATAGTGATTAGGAACCAAAAAAAATTGTGAAAAGGCGTGGGGTACTTTATCAGATATTTTCATGGTGACGCTAATTTTACAAATATTCACAAAAATATTTACAACAATTGACATCAAGCACCCCACCGCTTTAGATACATACCTAGATGCATATCAAGCTAATAAAAGCGTGTTAAAAACGTTCCGCATTTAAATTTCAAACGAAACATCTACTTGACACCGTAACGACCATTCTCGTTTTCAACTAAAGAAGTTAAGGGGTTGACAACAGCTAAAACGCGGTCACTGTTAGACTGCATAGAAAAGAAAGAAAAGCGCGATGACACAAAAGTGGTAGTTTATTGCAAAGTATGAAGCAATTCTCTATTTACAAAAAATATATTGATTGGACTAAAAAATTAAAACACTATCACGTTAATATGTTGCTTGAAGAACAATCAGAAAAAAAAACCAAAATGATTGCATGTACAAATATTAGTATGGTTTTTAATCGTTAACAGAAATTTTTTGAGTTATCTTCGTGACTTTTTTCTATCGTACCAAATTAGTTGTATTATGGTTTAAACACACAATCTAAATAGCAGATATCCTGAAGAATATCATTTTTATTTTTATTTTGTTTACTGCAGTGGATCATATACTTTTAGGCATTATAAAAATTACGTTTAGGTCATGTAAGAGCGGCTGTGGCCCACGAGCGGTGGTGGCCCTGTGGTAACGGCCGCGACTTACGAGTTGTAGGTCGTAGGTTCGAACCCAGACAGGCGTTTTACTTTGCGTAAATTATTTCACCACCACTGTTCTCAAAACGGTACAAGAAAACATCGCCAGGAAACCGGCATGTCCAAGAACCAAAAATTCGACGCCATGTGACATCTTCCAACCCGCACTGGGCCCGCGTGGTGGATTACGGCCCACTCCCTCTCACAGAGAGGAGGCCTGTGTCCCAGCAGTGGGAACATTATAGGCTGATGATGATGATGATGAGGTCATGTAGTCCCCTTAAGGCTGTGTAAAATTCTTCTCTGATGTTACTACGAGACAATGTACGGAATAGTAATCACAACTAAATTCAGCTTCATCTTTCTTTCTTCAACTAGTCTTTCTTCTTCTCGTTGGTCTAGTGATCGTATGAGTTACCTACTGCTGAGCATGAGGTCCTGGGTTTAATTCCCAGGTCGGTCCCAATATTCCTATTCTACTAATCTATCTTAGACACCACATTCAGCAAACACACTTGTGACTACTAAATCAACTACGTAAAAGGAAGCTTCATATTTATTTCAGAATAAATTGCAGTCCACACGTATCTTTCCTTTGAAGCTTGAAGCCAAACTTCCGCTCTTGACGCCGTGTCAGTTGCAATGCGGACACGAAACGGAGACGACACGTAAGGCACGTCCGTGGTAGACAGACGTGGCTTACAAACTATTGCATTTGTAATACGTAGCTCAGAGGTCACCGCTCAACATCTGGGGCCGTATCGGGCCCGTCGTTTGCAGGGTCGTTTAAGTGCAGGGCTGGTCAAGTTAACAGTAGGTAATTATATTATAGTTGCAACGCACATGCGTCAAAATCGCTTGACACTTGACCTAAACGTATTTTCTTTCTTTTCTTTTCATACATTATTTTATAAATATTAAAATATTGACCAGCGCCATAATTGCGTAACTCACGCCGAACCACAATCCGAAGGATTTCGAAGGAAATTTTTAATCCATTGCTTTCAAAAATGAATGAATGTTGCTGGACTCTCAAAATGACTCACCCCATAGAATTTAGTTTATTTTTTATTTTATTAATTATTAATCAACCTATGAGCTTCCCGCTCATAGGTTGATTATTGAGTCCATAGTAACCTCCTGGTGTTAGAACCATCATTGTTCCAGTCAGAGCTAAAGCCACAACAGAAGGGATTGAGTTATCCCTGTCGTACTACGGTGATGCGGTACCATCTGTGCAGTCGCTCCATGTACAGACGCCAGCAGGTCAAGCTACCCGAAACTGTCAAATTTTCCCAATCAACCTTGAACCTTAATGCTATAGAGATAAAGTTGAAAATCTATTAAAGAAATTTGACAGATTGTAGTAGCTTGATGTGCTGGCGTCTGTACAATACTGGTATTTAGCTGCATCTGGATAGAAGTCGGCGTTTCCTATCTGACTACTCTGAGAAGAAAGGCTGAAACAAACTCAGAGATCACAGTCTCTTTTAAAGTCATGTGAAGACCATGTAGATTGGTGTCTGAAACGGTCTTTTGAGGAAAAACCATACAGATTGAGCGGACCTGTCTAGTCAGTGCACGCCTTGTCAGTAATCGTGCAGCTCAACTCAACAGAACTTAAGGAGCACAACGATTCGACGAACAATACCAAAGAAAGGACATTGGAGTAGGCCGCATAAATTACTCAAACTGCTAGATCATGATTAACACTAACTGAGTAAATAATACAACTATTTTAAATAATGAAGAAAGCCTCGTCTTTGCTGTTGATAATGACTGAATAACCTCGGTAATTAAACGTTAAATATTTGACGTAAAGAATCACTTATTGATAGTTTACTTTTCCTTATAACTGCTTGCTAAGTCTCTTGTTTAATATTATGTTGAAATATAGACATAGGACTTTCGTATGTGAATCTATTAGTAGGATATTGGTCAACTTGAGCCTAGGTTCCGCGCAACGACCATACTGGATTGATGGTCGGTGGTTCCGCGTTACCATTTTATTCTTTAACTTACATAATTAATCTTTGTTACCGCTAATACCTACCTATATTCGAATAATTCTTAATGTGAATTTCTGTAGTTAACGGTGTGCTTCTAATCAGGAAAAGTAACACAGATTAATTACAGTATTGTTTTTAGGGTTTCGTACCTGAAAAGGATTACATACTCGTCCATCCGTCTGTAGGTATGTCTGTCAGTCTGTCAAGACTCTTTTTCTCAGAAACACGGGAGGTATCAAGTCAAAATTCATATCAAATACGAAGGTTTAACGGTCCCTTGGACCTCTAAAAAGTAAGCTTCTACATCAACGCAATAGATAATTTAAAAAACCTTTACAAACCCCTTTACAACCCCATTGACTGGCTGATCACGATATTATGAGTAATTCTCGAATATTTATCACAAGGTGACTTTTCTGGTTATCCCATTATAACTCTACTGTTGTGTATTATGGTTCTCAACAACCTTCACCCAAATAACAACTCAAAACGTCACGGATGACAGCTAATAAATAATAACAAAAGAACCAACTCGTCACATAGATTTGTCTACTATTAAATCTAAATACAAGTGCAATAATGACATATTATTTTATTGTGCGTCCCGTTGAATGACCTTTGCGCGTATTCTGAACCGTAGTACGATTTAAAAACGATTAATTAAATTATAGGAGGTATGCGACTGAGTTGGATGCGGATACGTAACTATATATTTCCTGTGACCAACGTAAGCGATGACTAAGGGGTCATAAAATATGATGGACAGGATCGTTCTAATGCCTGTTGTAATAAACGTATTGGTATTCATAAGAATACGGTGAATTTTATTATTTATTTCTGCTTGAGTTCAGTTTTCAAGTTGGTAGATATATACCTGCTAACATAAACATTGAAAACTCAGACTATGTCAGCTAGCACACGCCATTAATTAAGGAAAATAATGTAATATAATGTTTTGTGTTTCAAAATGTTAATGACTTACTATTTATTGTATAGGATCCAGTTCTTCTAACTGAACAGACAGCTGTGCTGCTGGGGAGTTTGTTGCGCCACTTCTTCTTCCCAGCTAAAGCACTAAGTAGGAAGTGGCGAAGAGTGGGAATTTTGGGAGACTGTCTTATGTAATTTTATGCCTAGTTTGAATAAATGACTTCAAATTTTGATCCTTGAATGACGAAGTGTACACTGAGCATTTTATGTTTAAAATGAATCATAACACACTTCTAATATTCTAAATTGCCTCAAACTAGGTGTAAAGTTAAATGAGGGGCATACTTTAAGGGAATGTAGTGGGTACTAGGTACAAGAGTGATGCTATGTGGTCACCCCATTATACCCATATTTCAAGATATTGTGCGTTTCAAGGTACAGCCTAATTTAAATATTGTGTGGCACAGTCCACAATATCAATCGGTTATATTATTTTAATGAGTTGCCCATAGATATTTAAAGCGCTATCTACTCAAGCTCCTTTAAAAAGCAAGTGCGTATATATTAATATTCTAGTGTTATTTATTTTAGAAGTATGTTTGTATGTATGTATATTCTCATATTATTTGTTTTATTTCATCAAGTGAATTGTTTTTGATTTTATGTATTTTATTTTCTCTTTTACTCTTACACACGCTGTCTACATCTCTAACGGCCGAAATTAATAACCAATCTAATCCAATATCTCTAGATTTAAGATTGAAAATTCAATCCAGATTTGTAGTAAAGTGTAGCTAAAAACGATCCACGGATTGCAATTGCAATCTTTTCAACCAATCGATCTTTGAGAGGACGGATCGTAGACTACAGATTGCGCTCTGTTCGAAAATGACAGTTTGAGTGTGTCAATTAACCTATCCGTTGAATTTGACGTCTGTTTTGATCGGTGTAAACAATCCAAATCTTAATCTTAGAATTTCGTAGGATATCAGATTAACTTCACAGATTTTATTTGAAAAATGGCACTGTTGATATTCTCCAGTGATAGTGACAGTGATATGGAAGTTCTGGCTCAATTATCGGATTGGGATAGTGCTGATAGTGACGCTGGTTAAGAAATAAGACGTCAACGCGCTTCTTCGCGGATACTTAAAAGGGTGAACTACATGCAAAGTCTGGATGATGCGGAGTTTACCTTTAGGTTTAGGCTGTCAAAATTAGCA
This sequence comes from Brachylomia viminalis, assembly GCA_937001585.2. Lineage (NCBI taxonomy): Eukaryota > Metazoa > Arthropoda > Insecta > Lepidoptera > Noctuidae > Brachylomia > Brachylomia viminalis. The sequence continues at coordinate 8,957,807 of OW443317.2, forward strand.
GTAAATTTACTGTTGTCTGAAATTATGCCTCTCGTCCGTGTAACTTCATCAAGGTAAGTTGCAAATAGTACTTTAGAAAAACAGCTAGGTAAGTACGTACTACCAACCTAATAAAGAACTTTGTTTTTAAAGTATGTATAATATTTTATTCAGAAATCATCACGCTTCATCAACAAAAAAAAAATGCTTTTAAAAAAAACAAGTTTCTTTGGCGGCGGCGACTTTTCCCTTTCGCTTGTTTGACCACAAAAAATACCACGCCGCAGATAATAAAACGCATCCTAGCTTTAGCCGTTTCGTGACATTCCTTTTTAACCAACACGTTTTGAATTTTAGCACGTCTTTTTCGTACTAATAGAATTATTACGTCTTCGGTAAATATATGTAATAAAAGTCTTTAAAACAAAATTGTAAAGCCTATTTATGCTTAGTTTTTTGATTGTTACAAAAAAAACGAACCATGTCTATTTTTATACATTTTGCTTACAACGGATTGACGAAGAGGGAAAGGATTTCAAAATATCTGCGGATTGAGCGACCGCAGGATCGTCTATTTTCGTTATTGGGACGCGGTTTGGAGATCGATCCATAGATTGGTATATATCGACGATCGATTTATATCTTGGATCATGGATTCAATATTAATTTCGGCCATTAATCTACTATCCTATCGCAGGTATGCTGGAAGAGATTTCATTAGAAATAAGCATCACCTTTGTACTTATTTTTCTGTTATTTTCTTCTTGTCTGTTTATATAAGTGTGTACATAAATGGTTAAATAAATAAATAAAAATATTCCGGTTGAATGAGTGTCTGTATGCTGTTGAAGATCTATAAGGAAATTCCTGTTAATGTTGTATTTATGCATTGTTGTAATAATAAGCGAGTTTCTTTTTTTTTATTTCCATATGTAATTTAATTTTAATTTCCTTTTATACCTACTATGTAATTTCAGATACAATTTATCGTTCATGAATAAATGACTTATGACTTATTCCGCCAGTTATGTTCTAAGTTACTCGTAAGTTAAGTAAGGGCGAGCCTATTGCAAACAACCGGAAACAAATGGAGACTTTGGGCTGCTACTGAGGAATTCCTGATGGAAAAATCCAGTAACACTGCCCGACCTGGGGACCAAACCCAAGACCTCATGCTGAGCAGTAGTGCTTGCGTTCACTAGACCAACGAGGCAGTAAACAAGGGCTGAGACAATCATAAATAGCAAATTCAGAAGTATTCAAACATACATTCATAGCTATGTTTGTAACAAACATTACGTTGGCGAAAACACCTTTTTGTGAAATATGTGATTTTTGATCTCGACTGTAGGTTTATTAGTACATAGTTTACTTAGCATAATTAAGTTTTAGCACAACATATTTTATTTTTATTTTATATAATTTGTAATACATTGCTAGACGAGAACTATTGCCGACAAACTGTTATGCAGTTGGCAGACTTCATGTTTGTTATTGTTAAGACAGATTTTGAATAAAAATATACGATTTCTCAATCAAGTTCTTGGTTCTCATGCCATGTAGTAGATGAAAAAGTTAAACAATTAATCATCCTTATCCATAATCAGCATATAGTGTTCTCACTACTGGGACACAGGCCTCAATAATCAGGCACAAATACCTACTCAAATGTCCTTTCTTTGGTATTGTTCGTCGAATCGTTGAGCTCCTTAAGTTCTGAGTTGAGCTGCACGATTGCTGACAATTGCGTGCACTGACTGGACAGGTCCACTCAATCTGTGGGGTTCTTTCCTCAAAAGACCATTTCAGACACCGATCTACATAGCCTTCACATGATCTGACCAAGATTCTGTCTGGACTTTAAAAGAGACTGTGACCTCTGAGTTTGTTTCGGCCTTTCTTCTCAGAGTAGTCAGATAGGAAACGCCGACCTCATCTAGTTTAAAAAAAAATATGATTGACGTGTAAAAGTGTTTGTAAAAACCTACTTACAGAAATAAAATCATTTATCATTTATCAAATAATTCATATTGAACCACAAATCATAGGATTTTTTCTTCAAATCTTCTAGATGGTTCCCTAGTAAAAGTATATCTTTTTCATGAGTACCTACTACATTCCCTTAAAGTATGTCCCTAGCTGAAGCTTACAGCTAGTTTGAGGCAATTTAGAATATAAGAAGGGTGAAATGATTCATTATGAATTATGTACGGTAGTAAACATCAATTCAAACGTGTCCTTTTGTCCGGTTATAACACCCAAATTATCCATTCATATTGTTAATTGTTCGTGCCCAAATTATTTAACATTATCACCAATAAAAATAATATCATAATTGAATACAAAATTGCAACAAAATTATACACAATCTTCATCACTATTGCATAGAGACATGCTATAGCAATTTATTAAATTTAAATACAAAGAACATTCACTAAGATTTAATATTTAAATCTTCTTCGATGTTTCTAGGACACATTCATTTTAATTTGTTACATAAAACGGTGTTTTAAATTTTAAGAATCACGTGACTAATGAAGATACCTACTTTAAAAAATATGTTATATACTTAAATAATTTAATTTAATCAATTTAGTTTATAGTCGAATTGAAACTATGTTTTAATTGATTTAATTAATTGTGATAATATTATCTCTGCAAACAGGCCCGACACTGGCATCGCGAATTGCACGCGACACAATAGCACCGAAAAGCACCGCGCATGGTGCGCCTGTTTGAAGGAGCCTTAGTGTAGTGCAGATGGTGCTTTTCTTCAAGTAATGGAACACTTAGACTTAATTTTGCCGTGTACGAATTTTTAAGTAATTTTCTGTTTGTTTTTTTTTTTCATCAAAGACAAAGTAGAGTAAGGAAACTAATTGTACATACCTATATCAAATTGACACAGTCAGCCAATTTCACGTGTATGCCCTTTCACACAACTGTCAAAAATTACATTTTTAATGTGAATTTCCGGACAATTTAAGCTAGTAGTCAATTTACTGAGCAATTAATTTCTCTGACCTTACCAATCCAATAACGATTTGACTGCATGTAATCTCAAGCTGCTTTTTTTTTTTTAACGTTGCCCCTTTAGGAATTGCTCCTGTATCGTGGGTCCGTTCACAAACATTGAAAATCACATACACAAACAGCCAGACCCGAAACAACTACCTACTTGCAGGTCATACAAATATTTCATAATAATATTAATTCATAATAATTCAGTAACTAGTTTCTATAATTGTTGCAGAATTTGTTTTCTTTCTAATTACGCATAGTAACGTCATCGTATCCAAATCGTCAGCAAACTCCAGAATATGCCGATACCATCGATATTACATCAAACGCAATGTATGTCAATGACGTTAACAGCGATTACTGTTTTGAGAATAGGTACTAACACAGAATATTGTGCAGAAGGCACACTACCTCATTTTGTCTATATACTCTTACAGCTGTGTAAGAGTAGATGCAAACTTGAGAGGTATAAAGTCAGTTTACGATGTCCTGGATGATGCTGTCAAAGTCAACGATAGAACTACAGAATAGATGAATGTTATTTGCATTAAAACATGGTACATTAATAGTTTAAATAAAAAGATTATGACCTACATTTCTGAACATGGACGGGCATACAAATAGTTTAAAGAACTCAAGTCATAATTATAATTATGTATAATCAATATTGGCATTAAAAGTCAAACAGTCATTACACTATTACAATATGTTTACAACACTATTCCAAAATTGTATCCAAAGCATTTTCAGTTTCATAGGTTTTACTAACGTTTGCAATCACAAAACTTATGGACATATAACCTAACCAGACAAAGAAATAGGTAGATTGATAGATAGTGTAGGACCAAGAGTAAATAAGCAATAATAGGAGCTAAAGATGAATTAAATGTAGTAGCTATTATTCTTCTAGAATCTATGATACCCAAAGTGGTCTATATCGACCCGGAGGGGTCGACGACGACCTGGAGGTCGTAGGTTATTTTTTCTTCTACGTCACACTACAGTTAGACATCAGTCAAAACACACTTGAAGTGGAAGAATTTTCAAAAATGCAATATTAGCCAAAGGGGACACAAATCGAAAAATATGGCAAGTGGTCTATGAGACCAAATAGTTTGGGGATCTCTGTTTAGAATCTAGATGTCAGTACAAGGCCGTAAAGATTAAAATTGTTGCAATCGTACATTTAACTGTGCACGAGCTTTTAAAGCTGTAACGACAGATCATTCGAAGTAGGCCTTCGGTACTCATTTGTTTAAGTACACTACTTAATTATACAATAGAAAGTAATTCAGTTTGACATTGAAACTTGAACTGATGCGCGGCAGACATAACTTGTATAAAAGCCTACTTGGTTTTAACGATGTACGTGATGTGATTTGAAATTACCCGTGTTTATTTTTAGACTAAAGATTTACAGTTATGAGTATTATAAGGATAATAAGATGTTACTAAAAACAAGGATATATCCTTGAATCTATAACTATCTATAGATTATATAATTATATATATTAAATATATCATAAAGCTGAAGAGTTTGTTTGTTTTTTGTTTGAACGCTCTAATCTCTAGAACGACCAGTCGGATTTGAAAAATTATATTTGCATTTGATAGCCCGATTCTTGAGGAAGCTTAGAGACTATTCAACATCACGCTACGACCCCTAGGAGCCGAGCAAAAAATAAAAAGTCTGAAAGAACGCTAAACGAAAACTAAGTAATAGAGCGGGCGGGCGATGCGATGCGACGCGGTCGGTCGGAGAAACCAGAAATTTCACTCGTATGAAGAAAAGAAAAGAAATGAGTTTTTTTTTTATATAAGATAACATTGCCAAGCCTATTAAGCATAATCAGGCTACTTTGATCCCACTGCTGGGACACAGGCCTCCTCTCTGTGAGAAGGATTGGGCTGTAATCCACCACGCGGACCCAGTACGGGTTGACGGATGTCACCATAATTATGTCTTAGAATTTTTGGTTCTAGGACCTGCTGGTTTCCTCGCCATGTTTTTCTTCACTGTTTATTGCCCTCTCGCTGACCCGACAAACGTTCTGTCTAATTTCAATAATACATACAAAAATCTCATAGAAAATAGGAGCTTCGGTTTTTCCCGAATTCAAACATTTTCTAAGAAACCTTTTAAATGTTTCTTTCCATAAAAACTTAATTCGGACAATTACGAACATTTTAAAACAAAAAAATGCCAGAACGGTCAGGTTTGTTAATGCGCTTACCAACAAACAGCATTTAATTTTATTTATATATATATATATTATTAACTTAGTAGGTACAAAGGTAATATTGTTTCCTAAATTTATAACTTTATAATAATATATTTCTGTTAAGATAAAGTAAACTGGATCATACAAATGGCGGAAGAAACGCAAAGACGAGGATAAGTATCTAATAAATCTTAAAGAAAATGAATGAGAGAGAAAAACAGAAAACAAAGAAATAAATATCGTTACGATTCCGTGATGGTAGAACTGAAAAACAAATCATTATAATGAATCAGTCGGTTAATATCCCGCATCTTCCGTTGCAGCGGTAAAATGGCAAGGATCGTGAAAATATTCTTAGTTATTAACGTTTATAAGGTATAAGGTGAAACTCGATAAATGATAGTAAACTATTGATTAGAAAAATCTTAACATCAATAAAAATTAAATCACCGACTCTAAAGACCAATTCTTTTCAAAGTTTCTGCCAATAAAAAAAAAACAAATGAAAGCTACAATGAAATCGTCACTGAAACATGCTAGATAAATCAAAAACGTCACTTATTTAAGAACCCCTTACAGCTATGAAATAATATATAATCCCAATTATATTGAAACTTTACAATCAAGAGAATGAAAGAGATCGTCAGGAAAGGGAATCAATGATAGCGTGACGGTTAACAGAAAATAATTAAAAAAGAAAACGTGTTGCGCCGACTACACGTAACATGGGACAGGAGCAGGAAGATGATGAGAATGATGATGATATCATCGTCTCAAAACAATCACAGGAAAACGATAGCCAAGCACTATCTTTCAGAGATTCGGTCACGTATTTTCAAGCACTTTAGTACTTAATAGCTTTAGGTGCTTAATAAAAGAGCATTAATGCATTGTACGAGCTATTCTTTAAAAGACTTTACATCCATTCATAATCTTGAAGAGTCATTAATTATATCTCTTTAACATGCTCGTTAACCCATTGACAATACGTGTTAATACAGTGTGCGCACTTAAACAGAGTTTTTAAACCATAGGTTTCTGTCTATTATGACATGTGAGCCTCTGCATGTGAATTGTCATAATAGACAGCGATCATAATAGACAGTGGTCATAATAGACAGTGGTTATAAAAGACAGTGGGCATAATAGAGAGTGGCCATAATGAGAAATGTACTTGATAAAGTATAACATCACGGCCTGTATTTCCAGAAGAGTAAGGCAAAGCTGGATCTATAGTACACCCAAATTTCGCCAGTTATGTATAATTAAGGTCCATGTAAGAAAGGGCAAACCTATTACCATCAGCTTAATAATAATCTTTCAGTGATAGACAACGAACTGCTGAAGCCGTTTGGTCTAGAAGCATGAAATGGTGTACAAAAGTTGCTTATGTAGCGAAGCAAAAGTGAGTAAGGAGGGACTTTTGAAAATTCACCCCCTTTTTTTCGCCCCTAGCCGCCGCAGGAGACGCCCTGGGCGTCGGGAATCGCAGGCCGATTCCCGGCCACCGTAGGCGCGGGCTTGCGAACGGCGAGCAATGGGCAGCTCGCCGTTCGATAAGGACCAGGCCCGGGTCGACGGCGCGTTGTGTTCCACGCGCGCCTCAAAGAGATGTCAGCACCAATGACGGGGTTTGCTAGGACCGATGCCTGCTAGGGTTGCGGAAAAGTCCAAGAGGGTTACCGTGGCCCCTGGCACAGGCAACTGAAGGAACACGGGTGGGTTTTAGTCAGTAAGAGTCTGACACGCCCTCCTGCTCTGCCCAGAGCGGGAGAAGTTATTTGATGATTTCCCACCCACAAAAAAAAGAAAAAAAAAAAAAAAACACCCCCTGAAGAGGATATTAGGTCTAGCAGCATGAAATTTTGTACGAAAGTTCCTTGTACAGCGAAGCGAAAGTGAGTAAGGAGGGACTTTTGAAAATTCACCCCCTGAAGGGGATATTAGGTCTAGCAGCATGAAATTTTGTACGAAAGTTCCTTGTACAGCGAAGCGAAAGTGAGTAAGGAGGGACTTTTGAAAATTGACCCCCTGAAGGGGATATTAGGTCTAGCAGCATGAAATTTTGTACGAAAGTTCCTTGTACAGCGAAGCGAAAGTGAGTAAGGAGGGACTTTTGAAAATTGACCCCCTGAAGGGGATATTAGGTCTAGCAGCATGAAATTTTCTACGAAAGTTCCTTGTGCAGCGAAGCGAAAGTGAGTAAGGAGAGACTTTTGAAAATTCACCCCCTGAAGGGGATATTAGGTCTAGCAGCATGAAATTTTGTACGAAAGTTCCTTGTACAGCGAAGCGAAAGTCAGTAAGGAGGGATTTTTGAAAATTCACCCCCTTTTTTTTTTTTTTTTTTTTTTTTTTTTGTGGGTGGGAAATCATCAAATAACTTCTCCCGCTCTGGGCAGAGCAGGAGGGCGTGTCAGACTCTTACTGACTAAAACCCACCCGTGTTCCTTCAGTTGCCTGTGCCAGGGGCCACGGTAACCCTCTTGGACTTTTCCGCAACCCTAGCAGGCATCGGTCCTAGCAAACCCCGTCATTGGTGCTGACATCTCTTTGAGGCGCGCGTGGAACACAACGCGCCGTCGACCCGGGCCTGGTCCTTATCGAACGGCGAGCTGCCCATTGCTCGCCGCTCGCAGGCCCGCGCCTACGGTGGCCGGGAATCGGCCTGCGATTCCCGACGCCCAGGGCGTCTCCTGCGGCGGCTAGGGGCGTGAGGGCGCAAACTTTGCCTCTCCCTCACGCGTTCCGCCTCCTCCTTCGCGAACATTACTGCTTCGCAGAAGGAGGTGACGGCTTCCCAAGCCCTCTCGCTCCGTACCATGGCCTGGACCAAGGCCGGACGCGAGAGATCGCCACCGCCAATCGCCTCCACGAGGACACGGCGTTGCTCCGCCCAAGCCGGGCAGACCTCCACCGTATGCTCCACCGTGTCCTCCGGGCGATCCACACAATGGTGACACCCGGGCGTTTCCTCCCGCCTTATCCGGAACAGGAACCTCCCGAAACAACCGTGTCCGGTGAGGACCTGCGTCAGGCGGAAGGTGAGGACGCCGTGGCGCCTCTCTAGCCACTCCTCAAAGAGGGGACTTATCGCCGCAATTGTGGCGTGCCCAGCGCTGGGTTGCGACAATCGCACTCTCCATGCCGCCCTGAGATCCCGCCGGAGCTCTGTCCGCTGTACCGTGATTTCTCGCGGCAGCGGAGCTACGCCCCGGCGTTTCGCCTCCTCGCGCCACTCCCAAACGTGCGCGAGGACTTTTGCCTCCAGATCCCATGGCGGTAATCCGGCAAGGAGGCTCGCCGCCTCACCGGAGACCGTACGGTATCCCCGGACCAGCCGGATGGCCATGACCCTTTGGGGCGCATTCAACCAGCGGGCTGGCCGCCGCCTCAAGGAACGCGCCCACACCGGTGCCCCGTAAAGGGCCATGGACCGCACGACCCCCGCGTAGAGCCTCCGGCAGGAGGCGTTTGGCCCCCCTAGATTGGGCAGGAGCCGCTTTAAGGCAGCCCCGGCCCTTTCCAGTCTGGGAGCCAAACGTCGGAAATGCTCCACGAAGTTCCACCGGCTGTCGAGGACGAGTCCCAGGTACTTCATCGTCGACTCGACGCCGATGTGAACCCCTCCTACCGTTATTTGGGAACCCGACGGTGGCGTGTTCCGAGGACCATGAAAACACATGGCCTCGGACTTGTGCAGGGCCACCTCGAGTCCCAATTGCCGGATCCTCTCGACGATTGTCGCAACCCCGCGTGTCGCTAGTTCGGCCGCCGCCTGGTGCGACCTCCCCTGCGCTAGGACTAGCGTGTCGTCAGCGTAACAAACCACGCTGACGCCGCTGGGGAGGTCGGCGCGCAGCACCCAGTCGTAGCCGATATCCCACAGATGCGGCCCCAGGACCGATCCCTGTGGGACACCGCACGACATCTCTTGCCGGTTCCACACTCCCTGGTGACCGGGGTAGATGACGGCCCTGTCCGTCAAATAGGCCTCGACCACACGACAGAGGTAGGTCGGCATCCGGTGATACCGGAGTGCCTCCCTGATGCAACTCCAGGGCAGGGTATTGAAGGCATTGGCGATGTCTAGAGACACCGCCAAGACGACCCCACCCCGGGCCACCGCATCCCCCGTCGTGAGGGCCCGCACGCGCATGATGGCGTCCACCGTAGAGCGCCCCCTGCGGAAGCCAAACTGGCTCTCCGCCAAATCCGGCCCCACCCGCACCAGCCGCCCGACGAGGCGGTTTGCAATGACTCTCTCAAAGAGCTTGCCCACCTCGTCGAGCAGCACGATGGGCCGGTAAGCGGACGGAGAGTCCGCTGGGCGCCCCGGCTTCTTGATGAGGACCAGTTTCCCCGTCTTCCAACGAAGTGGGAACTGGCCCCTCTCCATGCATGCGCTTAGGAGCCCCCTTAGTCGAGGCCCGAGAGCCTCCGAGGCCAGGACCCAGGCTTTCCCAGGTAAGCCGTCGGGTCCTGGGGCGGTATTTTTAGCACTCAGCCTACGTACCGCCACTCGCAGCTCTACCTCAGTCACCTCCGGAGCATCATCGTCGTCGTCGGCGGTGTGGTCCGCATTCAGCACCGCAGTAGGCGGAGCCATGGGCGGGGAGATATGGTCCCCTCTAGAAGGGAACAGAGTGCTCACCACGTCCTCCACGAGCTGGGGCCGGAGACTCTGCGTCAGCGGGGGAGCCCATGGGCGGAGCTTCTCACGCACCAATTTGTAGGGGCGTCCCCACGGGTCCCTGTTCAGAGTCTCCAGCGACTTAGGATATTAGGATATTAGGTCTAGCAGCATGAAATTTTGTACGAAAGTTCCTTGTACAGCGAAGCGAAAGTGAGTAAGGAGGGACTTTTGAAAATTGACCCCCTGAAGGGGATATTAGGTCCTAGCAGCATGAAACTTTGTACGAAAGTTCCTTGTACAGCGAAGCGAAAGTGAGTAAGGAGGGACTTTTGAAAATTCACCCCCTGAAGGGGATATTAGGTCTAGCAGCATGAAATTTTGTACGAAAGTTCCTTGTACAGCAAAGCGAAAGTGAGTAAGGAGGGACTTTTGAAAATTGACACCCTGAAGGGGATATTATGTCCTAGCAGCATGAAACTTTGTACGAAAGTTCCTTGTACAGCGAAGCGAAAGTGAGTAAGGAGGGACTTTTGAAAATTCACCCCCTGAAGGGGATATTAGGTCTAGCAGCATGAAATTTTGTACGAAAGTTCCTTGTACAGCGAAGCGAAAGTGAGTAAGGAAGGACTTTTGAAAATTCACCCTCTAAAAGGGTTATAGAGGATGAAAGTTTGTATGGAAAGTTCGTTACTATTATCGATGGGAATCCCAGAGGGCGGAAGCACGACTTGTAGCTAAATAAAGGCTCTTGAGAACATCAACACAAGTGCAGGAACATAGAATCCAGTTCTTGTAACTGAACAGACAGTTGTGCTGCTGGGGAGTTTGTTGCGCCACTTCTTCTTCCCAGCTAAAGCACTAGGAAGTGGTGAAGGGCGGGCGTTTTGGGAGACTGTCTTATATAATTTTGACGTTCAAAAAGTGCTAATGCTTAGCATAGTTTGAATAAATGACTTTTGATTTTGAGTGAAGGAAATATTTATGGTTAATGACGAAAAGACCATTAGGTATATAAATAAAAATTGGTGATGTAAATATACTGCTTAAGATGTTGCCTGTTCTAAAATATAATCAGTGTGGATTATATGTAAATAAATAGAAGTGTTGTGGTTTTCGTGACAGTCCTTAAGAACTATAGAAGAAACCATTAAAATTAGAAACACACAATGACTTCGTTCAAAATATCCTGTTTACGATTATGGCTAATATTATCTGCCTTAACTTTAGTCACGCTTATCAAATTAACTTGGTCCTTAAAGATTTGCATGCTTCCATTATTGGTGCTTGTGCCATACATAAAATTAGACACGTCTTTGAAATTAGTGTACGTTTTCCTTTTGTTGCAAATGTGTATTTGGATGATGATATTATTGGTGCTAAAGATAATTTGTGACTAAGGTGTTTCAATCTTGAATTTCGTGTCATATTGATTTATGTTTTTCTTATATTTGGAGGGAAAGAGATTGTTAAAAAAATCCATCCACTTCTAAAAAGACACTACAAAGTAAAAATAATAAAGACACCGACTTGCGACTTTTTTTATTTTTCACTTCGTATTGTTTTTTAAGAAGTCTGTGGTTTTTTTTTTTTTGTGAAATGGATTTTATTTTTCACTTTTTTATTGCGATACCTACCTCAAACAAAGTGGTATACCATTCCATACGATATTAAAATAATGGTATGATTATTTCAATAAACGAACAATTTAAGTGGGTAGACAATTTGCTTCAATAATATTAAACGCTTCGACGATGAAACGATCAACTGTGGGCTCTTTTACGAAAACAATATGAACAATGAAGTTATTTTTGCGTTCAATACCAAACACAACATTAATAAATAAAATAAAAATACTTTCATTCGAACCTTGATCCATACGATGTTAGTAAAACACACTCTTTAGGCTATGTTAGTACCAAATGTAATACAAAATTTTAGTTAATTATTATATCTGTTGCGCCATATTGGCACAACGTTAATAACCTTGAGTTTTGAGTTACCATCTATGCATAATGACGGATACAGCCATTACAAGAAAATATTATCTTACAACTATTAATTCGCTCAAGGGAACTAACACCTAAGAGATAGGAACCTTCAAAATTATCACAGGTGTTTTAAGAGGAAACGCGGTCACGTGGTCGTTGGCGTTCATTCCGTACAAATGTATTCTCTGTTCTCTCCCTGGTCAATGATACGAGAGCAAATATTTTTTACGATATAATGCATATCTATCATTGCCATGCTCCGCATGATTTGTTTTTTGGCGTAACTACTTTTTTTTTTTTGTTAAGTTACAGCGTTTTTGGTAAAACACCATCAAGCTCTTAAGGGGCCATTGTACTCATCATTATGACCAGTTGATTTTTTTTTTGGGATTTCGTATTTGGTCCTTACGAGGTTGATTTATTTATTATTTTTATTAATAAAGGTACACCAACAGCTTCTGTATACAAAATATCAAATAACAGTAGATAATACTTGAGAGCTTATACAGTTGCCAATAATAGGTGAACCAACATTCTCAAATACAGTGATTGATAACATAAGGTAAAAACGAAATGCATAAAAATTAAGCGGTAACCACTATATAAACAGAATTATAAAAAAGACATCAGTTATAAGATTTTAGAGGTTGCAAGAAATACCTACATACTAATACAATAAATAATCTTTAGATTGTGTGAGTTGCATGCTTATGGACCCCAAAATTTGGGTCTTAAAGTGTGTTATTGAGTCGTGATATATGTCAACATCTGGAGAAGATTTTATATAAGAATTCATCTCACGACTGAGCCTATTGAGAGGTGAGTTTACTCCTTTATTTGTATTGGGTGCTTTAGTGTGGAATAAATGGGTAATGGGATATCTGGGTAAATTATGGGGGACTTTTAGTCCAATTTGTTCAGTTAATTTGTCGCAGTCCAATGACTATATAAAAAAATTTGTTAACAATAGATTATCTATTGTTAACAAATTTTTTTTTGATGGTGTTTTACCAATAACCCTGTATTATAGAAAGATAAACCAAACATAAGAAAATGGCCGTAGTAGATAAACATAAATTGTATCGTAAAATAGCCGACCTCCCGAGTCTAAGTGACTGCTGACCGTGGCCCTGGGTTCGAAACCCGGGTCGGGCAACGTGTTATTGGGGATTTCCAATTGGAATTTCTTAATAACAGCCCAGAGTTTGGAAGTTGGCGGAAAGCAGGTAAAACCATTGCCCCTGCGACTGATCTCTCTCTGATCGAGTCGGATTGCCGACCCATCGGAATATGAGAGTGAGGGAAGAGAGAATGCACCGCACACACTTGTGCACTTTAATATCTCCCGCGCCGAAGGTTGGTCTCCGCTGAGACTGGTCGCCATAGCCGGCATTCGGTCTGGAGGACTATCATTACTTTCTTAAAATAATATTTACCCAAGCAGAAAACAGAGGAACAAATTTGTATGGAATGAACGCCAATGACCACGTGACCCTGTTTCCTTTTAAGAAAATCCTTGTAAGAAAAAAAAAATCGACAGTTTCTCTTCAATCTATCCTATTATATTATCTTTTCGTAAGTGATAGTTAAGGAAAAACCGGTATCCAAGGCTGCAAGGGCCTTGTCATAGACATTGGTAGAAGGGAAGAGTGATGGCGCGTGACAAACATTGTCTTAGAATTGTGAATGAACGTGTCGAAGGCCTTCCTAAAATCTAAAATTGGCTAAAGGTCGAGTTTAGATTTGTCGCGCCGAAAACGTGGAATGTCTGATGCTCAACCGTTTATCAGTCAATGGTCGTAATGTAAGTATAATAGAGATCTATGTCAATAGTAATGGGCACACCAATTCAGACCAATACGTCACAAATAATAGACTTTTCCGTCCTATCACTGAAGCTTATAACAGAACAACATTCTTAGCAAATATAAATACATATTATGATTGTACTCGTAATAATGAGCAGCAGCTGTGTATAACACTAAATTAATAAACGTTTTCGAAGGTTTTCAAGATATTTTACACTATTTAGAATAGACAATAACTGCATAAAACCTTGAATTAATCGTCCTAACCTTACTACTATAGAAATTAGATTAACCACACGAGCTGAATTGTATGCACATACTCAGAAAGTCACTACGATAAAATTCTTTCGTATAGCAATGAGAATCGAAGTCAAAGAGGAGGCCTATGTTTAGGAAGAATATTAAACAGGTTTAGTATTTATTAAATAAGATAATGATGATGATAAAGCACCAGTTACATCGGTATGGCCGGCAAGAATACATTGTGCAATTTATGATATCCGGGATCAAAATACCACTTTTTTGCCATAATTTGGAGGACCAATAACTTTTAGCCTCAAGTATGATTAAATAAAGAACAAATTCAGTGGTGTCTCGTTAAACAAACTTGTTAATAATCCCGAAGGTCTATTCAGTGCTAGCAATCACAGTCATTTTGTAAACAAATGCATTACCATTATTGTTTAACACTTTAGCTTCAACTTCAAAGATGACACAACGCTTCAATCGAACCGACTCGGCGAGGTCAAGGTTGAGCCGTATATTGGTACCATTTGGTACTACGGTACAATATTAACGTGAGATACCTACCGGATGAGATTAGAAGCTTAGGCCCGCTTCCTAATACTTCCCGAGTTTGTTGGGTGAGTTAGAAATTGAATCAGGGACGAGAATTTGATTCGATTTGAAACTAGGCGAATATATAAAAGAGGTTGCTTTGGAGTACGGAAGGATCGTAGCAGGTGACGTTCTGTAGTTTATGGCTACCCCTATGTGAAGAAGTCGTGAGTTTATGTATGTAACTATAGAAAAAAAAAGTTTATTTGCGGTAAAACACAAATAAGAACAAGTTTAGGGGAAATTAGCGTCACATCCACGCAAAACGGCCATCGCTCAGCATAATGCTGTGACCCTATGCGAGAGAGGTCACTTTTCGTAAAAACATCTAACAACCGAGTAAGATATATCGAATCGTCTAGACTAAAAGACAATTTCCAAAGGAAGCCAAATAAAATACGAGCCTTGACCTATTTAAGGCAAATTACGAATCACGTACCAATTCGGAAATAGGAATTGGTGTCAACCCAATTAATTTAGTTTTTTCTAAGGAGGCCTTTATTAGTCTAAGGATAGACCAGTTACTTTAAACAAATCGTTATACTATAAATTCCATTGGCATTTGCTTTTCTTTTACCAGGTGCGTTAGATCATGTCAAACAAAATAATTTGACTATTGTCTTTACACAAAAAAACATATTTACTCATTTTATAACTACACAAAATGAATATAAAACAAAAGACTCAAACCAGTAGTTCGAACAATGTAAACTAAAAACCGAGAATATACTTGGGAAAACCATTTAAAATGAATAAGAAGACGATTGCAATTTAATTAACCAACTAAACCACATAAGTATTATCACCGTTCATTTCTAAAAACATTGTAAAGCTACATTAACTATGTAACAAGATGCATCTATCAATTGCTATGCAGCTCTCCTCACCCAAGACCGAAGCTAACTGTGTCCAGTGGGCCGGACACACATATGCGCAGAAAGAAATATAATAAAAAGAATTACCTACACAGCATTGCACACTCTGCTGACGCTTAGCGGTTATAATTAATCAAGTTGAAGGCAGTTTCCTTTTTTGTTCGATGTGTTTTTCTCTCTAGAAGAAGCGATGACTGTACTAATAAGTACGGGTATTTTGGTGATCTTGGGTATATTGGAGTTGATGACTGAGGGAATAATTAATCAGAAGCATCTAGCTGTCATACTGCTTGAGTTAATGGGTTTTTTACGCAGCATACAAAACCGGCCTGTGTTGAGTAAGTAGATACGTGACAGAACTGGCTGATTAAAAAAAAACTACACCCTGCGTGTGTAATATTATGTCAGGTAGAACAGAAGATCAGGAATCCGCTGGATATGAGAAGCACAGAAACGGACGAATTGGTGATGCTTGGGGGAGGCCTATGTCCAGCAGTGGACGTCTATCGGCTGAAATGATGAACTAATGATCAGGTCGGCCTTTTTTTTTTGAGGATGGGACATCATCAAATCACTTCTCCCGCTCTGGGCGGAGCGGGTGGGCGTGTCAGACTCTTACTAACTAAAACGCACCCGTGTTCCTTCAGTTGCCTTTGCAAGGGGCCACGGTAACCCTTTCGGATTTTCCCGCAACCCTGGCAGGCATCGGCCCTAGCGGTCCCCGTCATTGGTGCTGACATCTTTTTGAGGCGTGCGTGGAACACAACGCGCCGTCGACCCGGGCCTGGTCCTAATCGGACGGCGAGCTATCCATTGCTCGCCGTCCGCAAGCCCGCGCCTACGATCGGCCTAATATGTGCTCTGCATAATTGTATGCCTAAACTACGCTTTTATAACCCGACTACAATACAGAAGCATCACTTCAGCTTACAGTTTATTCATACTATCAATTTACAAAAGAAGAATAATGATAAACCCTGAACATCATAAACTTAGAAGTGCATATTGCTATTAATGTATTAGATATAAAATGTTATTAGAATAACTTGGATAACACGTTTTAATGTAAGAAGCCATGATTCTTTAAGCAGATACAATATCTACGAACATAATAATAATTAAAGAAGGTTGTCAAGGAATTCTGGACATTATATTAACTAAAGCTTTCGTATACAAAATGGCGCGTACCTTATACCACGTAAACTACATGGTATACATACTTAGACGGTAAACAAAATTTGAATGAAATCCATTCACAAATAAAATCTGTCGTGACTTTGAAAAAAATTTGCTGTTACAAAGTGTACTTTGTAACAGCAATTTTTTTTATAAGATAAGATATAATTTATTTCTCAGTACATGGTACAATATTATCTTAATATTAATAAAAAGCTTCACTTACTACCGTTGCCGGTGTAGGAATATTAAAATTAAAGTTCAATTAATAGCCCCATTAATAATTATAAATTAGTTAGAAATGAAAATAGGTAATGGGTTTAGTGAATGGATTTCATTAAAATTTTGTATATCGTCTAAGTATAATCATGTTGTTAGTATAAGTGGTATAATTTAAAGTGACAAGGTACGCGCCACTTTGTATTTTACGGAGTTTTACACAGATAAAGCATTCATAATTAGAAAAACTGGTCCTAAGGATCCCATGGTATTTAAAAGACGTCGGTCATTAAAAAAACGGGCGGAATATCATTAAAATAAATAAAATTATGAGGTGTGAGATCAAAATTTACATTTTACGCCTTAATTACTTATAGACTCCAATTAAATCGCAATTGTGATGGTTATATTTTTCCTTAATCACAAGATTGCGAGGAAGATAAACCACTGACCATGTCCGTCAGTGAGTGAATAAAAAAAATCTTAGGCAAAAAGAAACTTGATAAAGTTACGTGTTATTGTAATACTATTATAATATTATAATTATTATAATACCTACAATAGGACTATACGTCAGTTACACAATGACAATTTAATTGTATATATTTTAGCAAAGTAAGGCATTTTATTAAATAGGAACCACAAACAGCTACATTATGCAATAAGTATTACATAGATTACAATATACCATTAAGGGGACTACAAGACCTAAAGTTTTATAATGCCTAAAAGTATATGATCCACTGCAGTAAACAAAATCAGAACAATATGTGATATTCTTAAGGATATAATTATGTGCTAGTTAGTTAGTGTTTTGAAAACATAATACAACTAATTCGGTACGATAGAAAAAGTTCACGAAGATACCTCTAAAAATTTCTTTAAAAGATTAAAAACTATACTAATATACTCGTAGATTTTTTGTAAATAGAGTATTGCTTCATATTTTGCAATAAATTACCAGCTCTGTGTCATCGCGCTTCTCTTTCTTTTCTATGCGGTCCGACAGTGACCACGCTTTAGCTGTTGTCAGACCCTTAATAATTAAAACTTTAAAGTCACTAGGGGGTGAACTGTATTGATTGTTTCCTGGAGGTTTAAATTTTTTGTTTACTAACTTATGCTCATGTGTACCAAAAAAATTATCTTTATGGGTTTGATATAAGCAGAACATGCGTCTAAAAAAAAAATACAGAAAAGCAAATACCCACAGGTAGGATGAATATTTATTACCCATTGATAAACACTGAAACCTGGTTAAAACCAGTTTCGTCGCTTCGCACGCGCGGAATCAAAAATGCTTTAGCAAACAATTTGGAAAAAAGGACCAAAAAGTTTCAACCGTACCATTAGGACCACATTTTTCCGCAATCATAAAACTAGTCAAACTACTAAAAATGCAAGCTGCGTCCACTTATATTGGTTTAAAAAGTCGTTTTGTCTTCAATTAAGATGCTCTCACCACTGGGACTTTCCTTCGCCAAGGGGAATGCAAAATACAAGGACAAATTAACATTTTATACGAATGTCGGGTTTTTTCCCGCTTTTTTCTGGTTTGTGAGACGCAAAACTACGGTTGAGAGGACGCAGATAAATAAATCATAACATAATTATCATGACGCCTTATTCTTCGAAGATTTAGGCAGAGGCGTACCTATAGTACCTACATCCACATTTGGCCAGTTATGTTTTAGTCCCATTTAATATGGGGCGAGCCTATTGTCATCAATGATAAATGATTTTATTTCTGTAAGTAGGTTTGAACAAACACTTTTACACGTCAATCATATTTTTTTTAAACTAGATGGGGTCGGCGTTTCCTATCTGACTACTCTGAGAAGAAAGGCCGAAACAAACTCAGAAGTCTCTTTTAAAGTCCAGACAAAATCTTGGTCAGATCATGTGAAAGCTATGTAGATCGGTGTCTGCAATGGTCTTTTGAGGAAAGAACCACACAGATTGAGTGGACCTGTCCAGTCAGTGCACGCAATTGTAATCGTGCAGCTCAACTTAGACTCAAGGAGCTCAACGATTCGACGAACAATACCAAAGAAAGGACATTTGAGTAGGCCGCATAAATTACTCAAACTGCCAGATCATGATTACGTTGAGAAAAATACAAAAAATAATATAAATAAATCAATGACCGACATAGTTCTCACATTCACAATAATTAGAATAATATTATAATAATCTTTGAGGACCATGTAGATTTGTGTCTGAAATGGTCTTTTGAGGAAAGAACCACACAGATTGAGCGGACCTGTCCAGTCAGTGCACGCATTTGTCAGTACCCGTGGAGCTCAACTCAGAACTTAAGGAGCTCAACGATAGCAATCAGGCTAGATTCCAGACTCCAGGCTGCTACTGAGAAATTCCAGATAGAAAAAACCCAATAACACTTTGGCCGACCCGGGAATCAGACCTCATTCTCAACCTCACCCACTCACCTTTTTTTTATTTTATTTTTTTATTTAAAATTTATTTGCTCTTGACTCTAGTCTAGGTCAGTGGTGACAGAGACAGAGTCGACGGTGGAGTGAGCTTGCCCAGAAGAAGCCTGTTCACTCTCACTTTGAAGAGAATGGGGTTGTATGCGTTCAGAAACACAGATGCAGGTAGAGAGTTCCACTCTTTTGCTGTGCGCAATACAAAATACATTTAGAAACGTTTAGTGCGAATTGGTGGAATAGCAATTAGGTAAGGAGGATTGCAGTGCGTCTAGATGACCGATGGAAGAAGGTTAACATACGAATCGAAACTATTAAACGAATTGCCTGATAAATTCAACATTAACAAAACAATTGACCTTGACTTTGCAGCCCAAAGAAGGTCTCAAGTAATAAATTAAAATAAATAACAATCATATCACTCACAATAAAACGATTCTGTGAGAATTGTTTGCTTTAACCGTATAATTGACGTTTAGCGAGAAAAATACTTAATTATCTCGCCGACAGTACTCGTAATCGATTGTAATAAAGAATCGATATAACAAGTAACTTCATTCAACTAAAAACTGATTTAAACGTATAGCCCTGGCTTAGCAACCTACATCCTAATTGGGTAACGTACTTTAAATCACAATCCGAAAAGTTTTGAAGGAAATTACTACTCCACTGCTTCATATATTTGAAAAAAGTTGTCTGCTCAACAATGTTAATATCGCAATGAATGTTATTGAACTGTCAAAATGAAAGGAATTGCCATTGTAAGTATAAGTAATAACCCCCTATTGGTATATCTGAAAGTCATTTTAAGACAAATCAAATGACGAGAAGGGATGGAAACTAGCAGGCGACCCACCTGATCAAGAGGACACCGATGCTTATGGACATAATAGCAACGCAAGTACGTGACATCCCAGAAATAAAGTTGAACAGTAATTAAAATTCAAAACACGAAAACAGTATTACATTATACATTCTAATACTACTTCTTCTCTCTCTCTCTCTCTCTCTCTACTCTATACTACTTCTAATCTCATGTCGCCAGACTGGCTAGGGTGCACCCAAAGTGCTTATGTATTGTCACATTTGTCACCTAGATTAGGTTGTTTGATTGGAAATACTGCATAATTGTTGCATAATTGAAGAAGAATAAAGATGTCTATATTTTACATATCGAGACCATGCCTCGGAAAGCACGTTAAGCCGTTGGTCTCGGCTGTCATTCGTAGTTCTGTGACAGTCTGACAACTAGTCTTACCAAGGGGTATAAAGAAAAGAAAGAAAGGAAATGCGTTTATTTGCGGTTAACATGACGCAAAAAATAACACAATCACAAAAAATAAGAAAAGGTTCCGGGGGACACGCGTCACATCCACGCAAAACGGCTATCGCTCAGCATTATGCTGCGACCCTATGCAAGACAGAGCCCCAGCGCTGGTTTTCAGCGACAGCCGTGTTGCCCAGTAACTGTGGAGGGGTCAGGTAGGTAGTCGCTCCATGTAAAATACTGGTATTCAACTGCACCCGGTTAGACTGGAAGCTGACCGTAACATAGTTTGGAAGGGCTAGGCCGATTTGATCTTGACTTAGACCAAGAACCTACCACTCCGTTAAATCAAACATATTATTTTTATGACGAATCATTATTATAATATTTTGATTGGTAAAACCTATTGCTTTAAAACCACCATAACTTAATACCGTCATGTAATTTCCTTCTTATAAGAATAAAATTACTCATTATACTAAATATAGTTTTTCAGTCACTTGGAAACTATAAAGCTACAAAATTTTATTGGAACTTACTCTTATATGTTCGAGCCGTTTGTGGTTGAAACACAGGGCCATGGGGTCCCAGTGCCCACTTAGTTTTCCGAAACATCGCCAAGCGGTTGATCGACTCTTCACGTACCCAGAGGGCTGGCATATTTTTTGCCCAAATAATCAACATTCCCATAAAACTTGGCAATGCTGCCAGCCTTTTGGGCACTTTTCCTGTTTACAGCATACGGACGAATTTTATTATGCTCCTAAGATTCTTCTCCTCACTTTTTTATTTACATGCACCAAATCATCATTATTTTAAGAATGTTACCTTTAAAATTAGTTAAATATTATAGCTACTTGAATAGAACTAGGATATAGATAAGACCTAAACACAGACTATACGAATAAATCTTTTCACTAGATAAAACCCGCATTTCGATGACAAATTCATGCATAATTCAGAACTTTAGTTACCGATTTAACACTCCTGCTAAGTCTTTGTTATATTGGAGTTCCGGTCTAAACATGCAGCTGAGTATACGAATTTTACAATGTTAGGTCGAAGCAAGGAAAATCTGCTCAGGTGGAGATTCACAGATGACACAAACAATGGAACACGTCTTTATATCGTGTCCAGAGTGTCTTGTTGCCTAAACGTTAAAGGGACTGATGGACGCTACCGAAGGTGCCATACTCGCCAAATTCTGGACTGACTATATATAAATAGTCATCGACACGCTTAGAAAATGTTACAATATTAACTTTTTATCTTTAGAACTGCATGACTTCGAGGATTAAATGATTTATGTAGTCCCCTACATGACCTAAACGCAGGTTTTATAATGCCTAAAAGTATATGATCCACTGCAGTAAACAAAATCAGAAAAATATACCATAATCTTCGGTGTATATTCTAGTTAGATAGTGTGTTGAAAACATTATACAACTAATAAGTTGGTACGATAGAAAAAAGTCACGAAGATAGCTCTAAAAAGTTCTACTATCGGTTAAAAACCATACTAATATACATGCAATCATTCTGTTTTTTTTTTCAGATTGTTCTTCAAGCAACATATTAACGTGATAGTGTTTTCATTTTTTTGTCCAATCAATAGATTTTTTGTAAATAGAGAATTGCTTCATATTTTGCAATAAATTACCAGTTTTGTGTCATCGCGCTTCTCTTTATTTTCTATGCAGTCTGACAGTGACCGCGCTTTAGCTGTTGTCAGCCCCTTAACAAAGAACCTTCGATTCGCAAAAAAATCGAAGCCATGTAACATCTACCAACCCGCACTGGATCCGCGTGGTGGATTATGGCCCAATTCCTCTCACTGAAAGGAGGCCTGTTTCCCAGCAGTGGGAACATTATAGGCTGATGCTTCGATGCGCAACAGCACCACAATAAAGACGGCAATTCGATGATGAATAATTATATCATTATATATAACATAGCGATACAATTCTCACGTCAGCAATATTTTAATACTGCATACTAATCGACTCAAGCGGATCCTGGGAAAACACGACATATTGACACCAGGATACTATACATTGATGTCACGACAATAGAATGTAGGTTGCTCTGGCATTTTAATTTGTAAGCGGATCTAGGAATTGAAGTATATTGTGCTTCTACTTTTATGGTTGCCTGGTAACGCGGATCTTGGGAACACGAATTAAATGCCGAATTTGACCTCTATCTAACTGGCATAAATAACCCAAAGAATGTTACCGGATCAGTGTTCCTTAGGCACGCAGGGTCGTCCCCTGGTGAAGCAATTATTCTGTCAAAGGTGTGTTTTTGTTTGTTTATTAATTTTATGGTCAGTATTTTTTGGTTCTTAGTCCTTAATTGAGGGGCGACTGAAGTCCAAAAATATACTATTCCTACATCAGTAAGTCAGCCTATTCATAGTGCAATACCTACATACATATTTTGTATGGGCATCTTAGTTAATTACCCTATTATTATCCTTATCATAAAATCAGTAAGTATTTATGTCTCATTACTTCGCTTATTACCATACGCTTGATACATATAATAATAATAATATGCATTTCAATTCTAAAGATGGATCCGGAGATAAAGTGTTGTGTACAAGTTTTTATGTTTCGTATCTAATTTATTGGTGTAGGTATAGTTTATGCCAATAATTAAGTTTACATTAGTAGAGCCGTGGTGGCCCAGTGGTATCGACCGTGACTTACGAGCTGTCGGTCATGAGTTCGAACACAGGCAGGCAGGCAACTTTACTAAGTGTATTTAATTTAATCACCTCTTCTCTCAAAGCGGTTATGGAAAACATCGTGCAACCAAAAATTCGAAAATATGTGACATCCACCAACCCGCACTGGGCCCGCGTGGTGGATTTCAGCCCGCTCTCACTCAAAGAGAGGAGACCTGTGTCCCAGCAGTGGGAACAT
This sequence comes from Brachylomia viminalis, assembly GCA_937001585.2. Classification (NCBI taxonomy): domain Eukaryota; kingdom Metazoa; phylum Arthropoda; class Insecta; order Lepidoptera; family Noctuidae; genus Brachylomia; species Brachylomia viminalis. The sequence goes on from OW443317.2 coordinate 8,981,212, forward strand.
TATCGGCTGGTTATACTAAGGGTAATATAAATATTATAGGACTAGCTGTAGCCTTCATCTGCGTGTATTTTTAACCGACTTCAAAACAGGAGGTGGTTCGTAATTCGACTGTATGTTTTTTTTGTATGTTTGTTACGCGATCATTCCGCCAATTATGAATTGGTTTTGTTGATTCTTTTTTTGTTTGGTAGTTACTTCAGAGGTGGTCCCATATAAATTTTATCGTAATCGGTCGAGCGGTTAAAAAAAATATCAATAAATTATTTTTAAATAAAAAAACCGCCATCGAACAGACGTGGACGTGTAAGACGATCGTTTTCGAATGGATGTGGGGTAGGTACCATAACTAAAAAGTGATAAATAAAAAACTTTTTTACAAAAAATAACAATCGACTTCCAAAAAAAAACACTACAAAGTGAAAAATAACTTTAATTTCGGAAGTCGGTGGAAAACGCTAAAATACAGATACAAAGACACCGACTTCCGAAATTAAAGTTATTTTTCACTTTGTAGTGTTTTTTTTGGAAGTCGGTTGTTATTTTTTGTGAAAAGTTTTTTATCAAATCATTTATTTCCTTGCAAACATGGGTATAGTATACATAGGTGTTTTTTTATAATAAAGTTCTCCATATTTTACCGTCACATGCGCATGCAAAGGTTTCAATTCCAAATTAAAAATTAACAATAAGTCAGATCATTGGAATTACAATATAAATATTATTAAAAATGTCAGCGTGATAATAAATTAAATTAAATAAGTCAATGAGACATCATTTTTTTATACAATTAACCCGAATCAAAGGGCTACGTATCTGTCAAATTGCATTAGAATCAGTTCAGTGGTTTAGGCGTGAAATGGTAACCGACAGGTTTTCGTATTTATAGTTATTAAGTTTTGATTATGAAAATTCAGTCCTTTTATTTAGTGATTAATGTGACTTTTAAAACGATTGAGGCGCTAGATTAGACATTAGGAAAAAAAAAACATATTTTATTTTTGTTAGTAAATTCACACTGGCTGGAGAAATTCGCATTCACCGAGATGACGAGTTCTATAAGTTCTCTATAGAGTATGGATGAAAAAGACAATCATGTTGTGCCGACCCAAATAAATTCGGATAATGGTTGGAGAATAATGATTAAATTCATTCTGGCTGGCTAAAGCAAGCTATGAAAATAATGAGGATACACAAAGCTCGCGAAATAGTGGCGTAACCATGAAAATATTTGTAAGTAAGAACGTTTATTTAAAGAGCAAACGAAGATTCACGAAGGATACTAACAAAAGGAATTTGAGACTTAATGGCTTTTGAACTTTAACAAAATCATTTTCAATTCACCGGGGTAGAGGTATCGTATGATAATTGTCAAGAAATAGATGCACTCTTACGAAAATGACTGCCACAGATAAGCTATTAATTTTACGGACTAAGTAATAATAATAATTACAGCTTATTATTGTCCCACTGTAGGGCAATAGCCTCTTCTCATACACAGAAGGCATGAGCATTTATCACCACTCTTGCTCACGACAGGTTGGTGATTTGAGACTTATTTTACTATAAGTCCAGGTTTCCTCGCGGTGTTTTTTCCTTATCAGACTGACTTAGTAATTAAACATTTAAATTACTTGTAAAAAAACAAAGCATTTAGTTTAATGTCATGGTTATATTTGAAACAAAACTATTCGCTTGTGATCTCTAAAGATATTCGACAGAACATTTTATGTAACACATAATTTACCCCAGATCCATGATAAAATGTTATATTGTAGGTGCGGGTCGTTTTTCGAATTAAAAGTAGGTAATGGCATTATCTCTCACAACATGGAGAAAAATTGAATTTACCAGCCAGTACATCGCACAAAATTCGCAAATCTCAATCAAAACTAATAAAGAGCAGACATCTTTATAAAGAGCGATGAATCAAAAGGAAGTGCCCGTTTTGCGTAGGTTCTTTAATCACCTATTTATTGTCTTGGAGCTTCAACTAAACATTATACTAGCTACGATTTCGTTGCAACCCGCTTAACCTGGTTCATTTACGGTCAAGGCGATGTACGAGTATGTTGAGCAAGATAGTCAACTGTTTAGAATACTCGGATCGAAGGACCAGCGTATGTTGGTATGCGGTAAATTAGGGAACTAAGCTTAAATGTACTGACCTTGACGGAATTTTGACAGTTGAGGTTCAATGACAGCGCTGCTATGAAATGTCAGATTATACTGGGCTATTTTTATGATGTATTATGTAGATTCAAAAAGTGAGAGTAATATTAAGTTTTTATGTGATCTGCATTATGCCTAATTGTTGTGACTTAGTTTTATTTTAATTACTCGATTCTAATAAGTACCTACCGTTTTATCATTTACGGTTGCGTGTTGGATTATATTAATTTTATCGGACTGTTTTGTTATACATTTTATGAGTGTACATATAAAATGAATTGGAAAAAAGTTGAAATTTTTATAAACAGCGAAATAGTCTGATTTATATTTACATATTTTTGACGTAACTAAGATTGATGCCAGTATACCATTTAAATATTTAGGAACTGTCATTTAATTATTGCATTATTTTCGCAACAGGTATCAAAGTATAGGTATAACTTAAAAAAATATAATGTACCTTTAAACAAATTTAAGAATCAACTTGTAACTGACCCAGTTACAACAAAAACCTTAATGCCTCACAAATAAAACTTGGACCTTCTTTTTCAAAAGTAACATAAAAGGCAAAAAACTTACAGTATTCTCCGAAAAAAAATTTACTAAATCGCTATCACCAAACAGAAGCACTCACACAAACATATTATGACAGTCACTTTAATTCAAATATCGAGAATTCCAAATTCAAATGTTTATTTATTTTTCGCAACCGACACTCTTTTACACTTTGAATTTCAAACCGCGTTCGCGAACGCTACATATGGTTGGTAGTCGGTAAATGACCATTGAGCCGTTCTGTATCACCTGCCGAAGCTAGGGTTGGCACTTGTGTTTAAAATGGGGGGACGGCCCAACAAACGTGTTTACGCTTTGCTTTTGATAGAGCGGATCATAATGTAGGTATCATCTAATTTGCCGTCGAGATGTATTGGTGCCGCGTTGTGATAACGTGTGGTCATAGAGGTTAAAGTTAAGGTTAATTTTGTAGAGAATACGGTTTTAGATATGTCAAGATGATGTATAATAAGGCTCGAAAGACCAAATTAAAATAATTAAAAAACAATTTTTGCTTAAAATAAAGATTCTCTTCTTCTTCAATCGGCCCCTCATTACTGGGGATCGTGGTCACTGGACCCCGATAAACGGACCGCATCTCAACTCCATAGAGGATAATCGGGGAAACTAGTGCTCTGAACAACATTATGATTAAATGACAATATAATGAAAAGGCACAATCGTCGCGATATATTAAGACCATAGACATGAACTGCCGGACGACATTCCAATTTTATATCTAGTAAGTAAATAAGTAAATAAAAACTACCTGACTGGCCCTATATTAAATTCACTCTATCATTCAATTTAAAGGCCGTGTAACATCCTGTGGTCTCTGCATATATCCTAAGGAAAACCAGTTACGGGCATTGTTAATGATGTGGATCGAGGTAAAACAACGCGTACTGAGCAAAGGATTTATTTTTTAAACTGTAGGGTTAGATAACAAAACTATGAGCGTAGGAAGCGCGCGACGTCTGTCACGTTAGAAATGGCACTGCGTCATCGTAAATCGAAATGGCGGTTCGGGACTACCCTCGGACCTCCTCTGACCCCGCGCACTCCCTTAAACATTATTTGCTTAAAATTATGTTAGTTGCGTCGCTAACATGCCCCACCCCAGTGCTGCCTCAGCAGCACTCACCATCAACTGGTATTCGAGCGACGCGTGTGACCGATCTAGTCAACATTCCTGATTTTGTCCTTATTCTAATCATTCTGACTCGGTCGTCTCTTCCGGGGATCACCTCCTGAATTATTCCCTTGGGCCAAGAGTTTCGGGGACTGTCAGGGTCCACTATAAGTACGAAGTCACCCACTTGTAAATTTTTATGTTCCTCTTGCCATTTCCTGCGGGGTAGCAAGTCTGGCAGTACTTCTTTGATCCATCTGCGCCAGTACATATCAGCTAATCTTTGTGAAATTCGCCATTGTTTTCGCAGATAAACGGCTGAATCATCAAATTTTCCGATGTGAGGTAAACCAGACGACGATCCCAGCAAGAAATGATTAGGGGTTAACGTTTCAGGATCATTTGGGTTTACAGACACGTGTGTCAACGGCCGGCTGTTCACCATATTCTCTACTTCTGTCAACAGAGTGTTTAGAGTTTCATCTCTGGGAGCGCGTTCTTTTAAAATTATTTTCAGGCTGGTCTTTACGCTTCTGATGAGCCTTTCCCACGCCCCACCCCAGTGGGGACTCGCGGGCGGTATGAAAGTCCATTTCGTTCCGCGGTTTAAGGCCTCATCTTTCAGCACTTCTTCGTCTAGTTCTTTTATAGCCTTCTTCAGCTCCGTATCCGCTCCTCGTAAATTTGTTCCGTTGTCGGAGTACAAATATTGTGGCCATCCCCGTCTCGCCGCCATCCTTCGCAATGCCATAATAAAGGAGTCGGTGGTAAGGTTAGTGACTACTTCCAGGTGGATTGCTCGTACTGTCAAGCATGTGAATAAGACGCCGTATCTTTTCTCGCGGCGCCTTCCCACCGTGACTTCCATGGGGCCAAATAAGTCCACACCGCAGTAAGTGAAGGGCCGTTCATGATGGGCCATTCGAGCAACGGGTAAGTCTCCCATTCTTGGTACTTCTGGTTTCGATTTTCTTATTCTACATGTTGAGCATTTAGATGTTACCTGTTTAACGGTAGGTCTTAGTCTGGTGATCCAGTATCTTTGTTTGATTTCATTTACTACTGTTTCTTGATTTCCGTGTGCGTAGTAGTAATGATAATACTTAACGATCAATCTCGCAACGTAACTTCGTCCATCTAATATTACAGGGTTTTTTGTTTCAGTTTGAATGCCAGCAGCAGCACCGATGCGGCCACCGACGTGCATGACTCCGTGTTCATCTAGGTAAGGAGACAAGGTAAGTATGTTACTTGTTTTTGGTACACATCTGTTGTTTTTTATTTCAGTTAACTCCTTGCTAAACGATTCAGCTTGTGATTTTTTCAGTAATAATATTTCAGCATTCTTCATAGTGTCGTCGAACTCACAAGTTAGCTTCTTGCATTTATTTATAAACTTGAGTACCAAAGAAGCCGCTCGCCGTAAGCGAAGCCAGGAACTAAATCGAGTAGCATCAGGTACGGGTAAGTTAATTTCTTGTACATCTATTCTTATTAAATTAATACACTCCAATAGTGTTACTTTTCTTTCAACAGATATGACGTCATGCGGCCATTCGTCTTCCTTGCAGTGTAAAAACGTAGGCCCGTACATCCATTCGTCTTGTAGGACGGGGCAGATGTAGTTTTCTCTCGTAGCAATATCAGCTACGTTAAGTTTTGTAGGCACATATCGCCATTCATTAATTTTCGTTAACTCGTCAATTTCGCCTAAACGGTTTGCTACGTATACTTTATAGTCGCGAGCATTATTTCTTATCCAGTGTAACACTGTTGTCGAATCGCTCCAGAATATTCGTTGTACAGGCTTCATGGTGTGTTCTGTAGCAACTGAGTCTGCTAGTCTTGACGCTAGGACAGCAGCTTGAAGTTCCAAGCGTGGAATAGTTATAGGTTTGTTTCCTACAACCCGACATTTACTCGCGATGAATGCTACGCGAGTATTATTCCGGTCGTCCTTCCATCTCCAGTACGCGACGGCGCAGTATGCCTTGCTAGACGCATCACAAAATACATGCATCTGTAGGTTTCTATAGCTATTTTGAATAACAATCTTTCGATCATTGATGTTACAACAGCTGTGCGATATAGCTGCACTTGTAGCCGATGTCGCGTCTGCTACGTTCGTAGCAATATTCGTAGCACTCGTAGCCATGGCGCCTGAGGTAAACGGCGGGGGAATCTTATTTTCCTTCTCGTTCACTCCTATGGTAGCAGCCGGATAGTGCCTTGGCAAGCTAACATCTTGTAATGTTTTTAATAAACAAATCCATTTCGACCATTTCTCAAACACTGTATCGGGTATAAAATCATCCCAACTGATCTTTAATTTCCAAGTTTGTTGTAATATAATTTTTCCATTTATGGTGTACGGTGCTAGAATGCCATATACGTCAAAAATGGACATTACCACGCGTAGCATTTCCCTCTTGGTAGGCTTTTGTGTCCCATTTATAATACTTTCGGGTATCCGCTTGAAAGATACGTCGAATCTCAAAGTATCATCACTTGGATGCCAAATCAATCCAAGTGTGCGTTCGCCTTCATACTGTTGACCGATTTTGAATTTGACGGCTGCATCACCTAGTAATTCTTTAGGTAGGCTCTTAAGTACCTGTTTACTATTACTCGTCCAATTCCGCATCTCGAACCCGCCTTTCTGGTGAATGGACATGACGTCATGAATCAGTTGTATCGCGGTCTCTTCGTTAGGTAGGCTGTCTATATAATCATCCATATAGTGACTTTTATATATAGCAGATGCCGCAGCGGGCATTGATGATTCATACTGCTTAGCGTTTTTGTTCTTTACAAATTGAGCTATAAAGGGCGAGCAATTAGCACCAAAAATTAGAGACGTCATGACGTAGGTGTTTAAAGGTGCTTCTGGTTCTTCTCTATATAGAAATCGGAAGGCGTCCTGGTCTTCTGGTCGAATTTTGACTCTGAGGAACATATCTTTAATATCTCCAGACACGGCTACTCGATTTTCTCTAAAACGCAACATAATGCCGAATAGCGACATAAGTAAGTCAGGGCCTTTTAGTAAGTAATCGTTAAGTGATATCCCATTTGTTTTAGCTGCTGCGTCAAACACTAAACGGAGTTTCTTTTTGTTGGGGTTATCGACTCCAAAATGAGGCAAGTACCAAGTTTTCGGCGGTGTAACATTTAAGTTGTTACATATTTTTGCGTAGTTGTTATCAAATAGGTGTCGTATGCGTTCTTCGTATCTATTCGCATATTCTTTACTTCTTTTTAGTTTTAGTTCTACTCCTTTCAGTCTACACAGAGCCGTCGGGTACGAGTCAGGCATCACACATTTCTCCTCTCGCCAAGGTAAGCCAACATGCCATTGACCATTGATGAGTACAGAAGATCGTTCTAAACTTTCTACAGCGCGTAAGTCTTCAGAGTTCTGTCTTGGCCTGCCAGACACACCCATGGACTCGATTGAGAACGACTTTCGTACCTCCTCCTGGATCTCTCGCAGTATACATTCAGTTTCTATGACGTCACTAGTGACAAACAATGAGGAGTGACGTACAGCAGAATCAGGTAAGTAAGCATTAGGTACCCTTCCATGCAGGCACCAACCCAGTGGAGTCCGGGTGGCACAGGGTTCATTGGGTCTACCCACCCTCATTTCCAAAGGTAAGAGAAGGTGACAATTATCTTGTCCGATTAAGACTTGTGGTTGTAGTTGTGTTTTTGTGCATAAATTATGGCTGACGTCACATAGGTGCGTGTAGTTTTTGCTATTTACTGTAGGCAAACTTTGTGATAGGTTTAATTCTTCAACAATTCGCGCATCGATGGTAAACATCTTGTTATCAACACCACACAAAGTCACTTTTGCGCGCTGTGCGTTGCACACTAGTTCGGTGTCGTTCCACGCGCCACACACACGAAGACGTTCCCGGCGGCCGCGCAGCCCCACTTTCTCTGCCAGCGAAGCGCTAACCAATGACACAGTCGAGCCGTCGTCTAGCAAAGCAGTCGTGCTCACACTTCCGTTCGGTCCGTGAATGTTTATAGGTACAATTTTCAACATTACGGAACAGCTGACATTAATATTTGTTATTGTTTCGGATGGAACTTCACTATCGGGTGGAACTTCGGGTTGTACCGCTGGCACGGATTCACTGTTGTCTTGACGCGGCACATAATGCAATAATCGGTGATGCGACTGTCCACAATTGTTTACATCACAGCTGGGAGCGGTGCACGTGTCCCTACGATGATGCGCTAGTAAACACTTGTAACAAATACCGTTATGCCTTACGTGCAGCCATCTGTCCTTTCGTAGTGCCTTATTAAACTTTTTACACTCAATTAATTTGTGACTAGCAGTACGACAATAACGACACTTTTTTTCACTTTGTCCATCTTGCACTAAAACAGCTTGTATATTGTTCACTTTATCACCGTGTTTACGCTTGAAATTGTCCGTTGTAGGTTGTAATAAAGTAGCACTACAGGTTGATATTTTCACAGCTTCTTCGGTGAGGAAATCTGACAGCACATTTAGTCTAGGTTTTGGTGATTCGGCCGTGATAAACGGGTAACTATAGTCTGTCCACTTCGCGAGCAGGGTAGTAGGTAGCTTGAATAAGATAACGTTAGCTAATTCCATGCCTTGTAGATATTCATGGCGGCCAAGGGCTCGTACAGCTGCGACGTAGTTTTTTATTTTTACAGAAAAGGGTACTATTTCTCGATAGTAATCTGTAGATAGGTTGTGCATCTTCATTATGTCTGACACAATGCGGGAAAGAATGACGTCAACGTTTCCGAATTGCAGTTTTAAAGTGGAAATTATGTCTGCAGATGAAGCACCACTGATAAGCAGGCCGGTTACAGCTTCTTGAGCGGCTCCGCGCAGACACTTACGTAACCGCCAAAGGTTTTCTTTATCGGTGAAATTACAGATTTCTGTGGATTCCATATAAGCTTGCTCGAAATGGAGCCACTCTTTTGGGTCGCCGCTGAAACTAGGGAGCTCTTTCGGTGTGCTGAGACGACTTATAAGATTGGTATTCTGCTGGATGGCGGAGGACGTGACGAGTTCTTTGATTGCGCTCGCAAGCTGTTGAACTGTTCCTTCTGTGTCGGCCGGGTTCGTGTGCGACTTGTATTCACCACTGTCAAGCTGCTGTAGTTCTTGTTGACTACGCTCCAACCACTTTTCAATATTACCCGCGCCGTTATTTTGCTCCGATGTTTCTGATGGTGGACTGTATTCTTCTTCGAGTTCTGCTAGGTCCGCCGCTAATTTTCTATCGATGAGTTCCATTTCAATACGCGCCTTCGCCTGGGCTGCTTTTAGTTCCAGTCTCTTTTTCAGTACTTGTATCGATTGTGATGATGACGGTTTCTTGGACTTGACTGACTGACGTGATGTATGTGAAGGCGGATTTAGTTTTCCGGTTCGTTCCGACTTCACTACACTCGCTGCACAAGAACTTTTTACTATAAGTTCATCATCCTTCTTATTAACTGGTGTAGGCGGTGGCATTGCCTGTGCTCCGGTTACCGATTGTAGTTTTGCCTCCAACTCTTCCTTCTCCCTCAGTTTGCTAGTGGTACTGCGGGTGTTTACCATGTTTCTCCTCGGCGGCGGAGTATTAAACATTCGCGATCTGGCTCGAAGATCACTGTTAATGATGTGGATCGAGGTAAAACAACGCGTACTGAGCAAAGGATTTATTTTTAAAACTGTAGGGTTAGATAACAAAACTATGAGCGTAGGAAGCGCGCGACGTCTGTCACGTTAGAAATGGCACTGCGTCATCGTAAATCGAAATGGCGGTTCGGGACTACCCTCGGACCTCCTCTGACCCCGCGCACTCCCTTAAACATTATTTGCTTAAAATTATGTTAGTTGCGTCGCTAACAGGCATGCACTTATGTGAAATAGAAGGTCACTAATTATACAATGGGTACTAAATTCTATTTTTGTCCGCGTAACAGGTCGTTTCACTCACACCAAATATGGGCTCTTGATCTTGCATGCCTAATTAATTAAAATGTATCTAGCTTTCTTTGTGAACACGTTGTTTGTTGTCAGTGTCAAAATTGTTGTGGAATGACTCACTGACAGCTCTTGAGCTCGGTTTAAAAGTGCTGATCGCGTTCAGTTTGATTGTCTTTTGTTTGAAGAAGACAGTATGTTGGTATTTTCATACGCATTCCTGTGTTTTTGTGAAATACAGGCGGTCGATTCTGTAACAATTTCACATGATCTGTGAATCACACCGTGATAACTTAGGTGAAGTGAGCTATCATCCCACCTGATGCTAGAAATTGACACTATTGACAACTCACTTCAAGCTCACTTCACTTAAGATTTCGAGGTGAGATTGTTACAGAATACCTCGGCTGGCCTTTTGTCTTTTTGTGTTAGAAAAAAAATTAAAAAATCAAGATCCGTGGAATTTCGCATTTCTTGTTTGAACATTTACTTAACAGTTGTGGAATTGATGTCTTAGCATTTGAGTCTAAGGACGAGAGACCCAAAGCCATGCAGAATGTTTCAGAAACCTTCGTTAAAAGTAAGCCTAAGTATAAAATACCTTTACGAGACCAATGCTAACGCTGTCAACATGTCAGAATTCGGGTCGATGCTTTATAAAATATTAAAATGGATTTATCGACATGGAGAAGAAGAACACGGTGTATTTTATTTCCCATTTATCGACGAGCCTTTACCATGCTGTAAGATAATCACAACAGCCGAACTATTCTGTAACAATCTCACCGTGATAAATTAGGTGCAGTGAGCTTGAAGTTAGTTGTTGATAGTGTCAATCCCTAGCATCGGGTGGAATCATAGCTCACTTCACCTAAGTTATCACGGTGAGATTGTTAAAGAATCGACCGGCTGGCTGATGTCTTTAAGTCTACCTATAATACTGAAATCTGGTTTTCAAAGACTGCCTCGTTGGTCTAGTGATTGCAAGCGCTACTGCTAAGCATGAAGTCCTGGGTTCAAACTCAAACTCAACTCAAAGCATTTATTTCAAATAAACCAATTACCAATTATACATGTGAGAACGATGTAGAAAGACGTGCACGTTAAAAGCGTCCGTAATAAAAAGATAAAAACAATTATGGAATTAAAATAGGTAAGCCGTGGCAGCTAAGAAATGACCAGTGCCTACTGACGGCGCCCGTTCACGAACATGACGTATGGATCAGCACCATTCAGCTCAACCATTTTGAAGGGAACTCAATGATCCAATACACACGCCACCACCAGCGACACATTTGAGTGAATGACATACTCTCAGCCGCCAGGGCACATTTAAGTCAATGAAAGACGAACCCAGTAAGCTTTATAGTGGGTACATAGTGCTCACACGTGTGGGTCAAATCCCGGGTGGGGTAACGTGTTATTGGGTCTTTCCATCTGGAATTTCTCAGTAGCAGCAGAGTTTGGACTTGTGCCCGGTTCACAGCAATAGGCTCGCCCCCTAGTATATGGGGCCTAAACATATTTGTCGAAATTAATGTGGTTCACCTCCAAAAAGCTTTTCGGGGATTTCGCGTGACGTCAGTGTGATGCGTAGTTCGTATGTGGCGGTATCTATTTGATACCGCTACATGTATGTTAAGTTCAAAGACTAAAAACAAAACCTTAAGTAAATCAAAGTTGGTAACCCTATCCAGTGCATCTCCGCTTAAGCCGGGCGTACACTCGCGACCTTGCCGCGTGAGAGGCAATTTTTGGCGCCAAGCCTAGCTTGCATCTATCACGTGCTTACTTAGCTGTACAATAGTGTACTAACAGGTTTTGCATAGTAGCAAGTGCTGGGCCTATAGGGTTTTAGCCACACGTGCATATTTCGGTAATCGACCAGAGACAAACTACACACGTCAAAAGTATGTAGGTACCTGCCTATCTAAAGATCAAGCTCGTTTTAATGAATCACTGCTAGTGATATTGAGTTTTTGGACTCTCATTGATTATTATTTTAACCATTTAAAAGACGGCTTTGTGCTAGTCGGACTCGCTCACGAAGGGTTCCGTACCAGCGTACAATATTTAGTACTACATAATAATATGAAAGAAGAATGATTTGCAAAAAAAAAAACACATTTCTTGTATGTCCGTTTAATGTATAACTTTATTTAATTTGTTGTTATACGGGGTCACACAGAATAGGCCAGTAAGAAAAGCAGCCGATATAAAATTTGTTAAAATTTCGAATTGGGAACTCTTTGGGAATCTGTAGAGATGCGTAATGAATTCATATGTCATTTATTTTCACAAATTGGCGGCCATTTAAAAAGTGTTTGTAGTGCGTCGAAATGGATTTGAGTAGAGAAAATTTTCGTTCAATGATTAATTACGACGTTCGTTGAGGTCTTACTCAACAACAGTGTTACGATAGACTTCGATTAGCATTTCATGACGAAGTTGTAAACAGTGGGATGGGATGGGATCCCATCCCACTGTTTACAACTGGTTTAATGAGTTTAAACGTGGTCGAAGCAAACTCACTGATGATTCGCGAGAAAAACGTCCATATACGGCGACTACTGAAAATAACGTGAGTGCTGTGCGGCTAATGATAGAAGCTGATAGAAGGGTTACATATCAACAGATTTGGGCTGCATTAGGCATTGTTTGAGTCAGGTACAAAATGTCTCACAGGAACTTTAGGCGTCAGAAAGCTTTGTACTAGATGGATACCTCATAATTTGACGGAAGATCAAAAAGGCCGTCGTTTGGATTGGTGCCGTTCAATGCTAGAAAATTATGACACAGATGACTTGAATGCTGTATATGACATCATCACAGGTGATGAAAGCTGGATATATTGTTATGAACCCAAAAACAAAAGACAATCTGCGCAATGGATTCGAAGATTCGCCGACAAAAGTAAAGAAGGGCAGAAGTCAAGGGAAAAAGATGATGGCCTCATTCTTTGGACGGACGAGTCATTTCGCAACAATTGTTCTAGAAGATAAAAACACTGTTACTGCAGATTGGTATGTCTGTCATAGTTTACCAGTTGTCTTGGAAAATGTTAGACAGCAGCGTTTAAGAAGCAGGATCCTCCTCCACCACGACAACGCTCCAGCTCACTCCTCCAGACGGACTATCGAATATTTGTCTATCGAAAGTGTGGAAGTAAGTCATCCTCCTTACAGTCCTGACCTCGCACTTTGTGACTTTTATTATTTTATTAGATAAACTTATAGGAATTCGTTTTATGAACCCTGAAGATACCGTGACTGCGTTTTAAAAAGGCGTGGATGAAATCCCTAAAGAAGAGTGGGCCCACTGCTTCAGTCAATGGTTCCATCGCATGCGACGGTACTGAGAAAGGAACAGAGATTACTTCGAAAAGCAATAAAAATATTAACAGGCTCCTACATAATTCCATCTTTTTTTTCTAAAAATTTTCAGTGTGACCCACGCAGAAGCCATAGTAGTATACACTCTGTAAAAATTTCAAGTGTCCACCTCTCGGATCATATAAGTCTACGGTTCAAAAGATACATCCCTGTGACAGACGTAAGGACAGACGGACGGATGAACAGCTGCGGAGCCGTAGTACCCCAAACATGATTTAAAAAACAAAATCTTCTAATGATGTTACTCATCTTCAGTCGAGTCCAAAACCAGTCGGACATACCGAAAATCATGAATCATCGGTCTTGAAAAACCCATGTTAAACTCAAAACATGTCACATGTCAAAACATTTGTTTCAATTAAACAACCATTTTTTCATTGGCGACGTAAAACTGGTGGATGCCAAGCTTCACAGTTTGGCTCATCGCCGCAAGGTTGCCTGCTTGTCGATCTTCTACAGATTGTACTTCAGTGAGTGTGCCCAAGAACTCTACGACCTCATTCCACCGGCCCCCTTCGTCCATCGGTCATCTAGACGCACTGCAAGTTACCATCCTTACCTAGTTGCTATTCCACCAATTCGCACGAAGCGTTTCCAAATGTCTTTTGTAATGCGCACAGCAAAATTTGGAACTCCCTACCTGCGTCTATTTCCGAACGCATACAACCCTTTTTTTTTTTTTTGTGGGTGGGAAATCGTCAAATAACTTCTCCCGCTCTGGGCAGAGCAGGAGGGCGTGTCAGACTCTTACTGACTAAAACCCACCCGTGTTCCTTCAGTTGCCTGTGCCAGGGGCCACGGTAACCCTCTTGGACTTTTCCGAGACCCTAGCAGGCATCGGTCCTAGCAAACCCCGTCATTGGTGCTGACATCTCTTTGAGGCGCGCGTGGAACACAACGCTAATCTCTTCAAAGAGAGAGTAAGCAGGCTTCTTCTGGATAAGCTCACTCCACCGTCGACTCTGTCTCTGTCACCTTTGGCCTAGACTAGAGTCAAGAGCAAACGCATCTTAAATAAAATAAAACATTTACAGGCACTTTTGAATTGTCAAAGACACAGACAGAAAAGACATACTCAAATTGATGTAACAGAAAGAAGCCCAATAAATAACACTATCTAATAACATTAATCTCAATTACATAATTAGGTACCAACCGATATACAGGGTGCGGCGTAAGTAGTGGTCCACCTTTCAGGATTCGATAAACCAGATAATTAACTATAACAATTATAAATTTTAACAATGTCTACCCAAGGGTTCCGAAAATATTTCCTTTTTGTCTTTTATTTACGAAATTTCTACCTTTTATTACAAATTTGTTTGTAGTTTCAACAAAAACCATTATTTTTTCATTTTGATTTCTGTTAATTACTGCTGAATACTAGAACTATCATGATAAATTATGATTTTTTTATGTAAATTCAGCTCTTTTGAAGAATAAGTTGGTTCTTCTCTAATTTTAACCCCAATTTTAAACACACCATCAAGTTCAAGAGCGATTTTTGTAAAAAAAAACTTACTAGTAAAAATGGTTAAAATTTTTAATATTTATAGTTAATTATCTGGTTCATCGAATCCTGAAAGGTGGACCACTACTTACGCCACACCCTGTATATTGTTTGTCGAAAGATGCTAAACACCCCAAAAAAGGCGGAAAGCATCTCCAATTGGCTATTCATTTGCGTAATTCGCTCATTCCTATGCAAAGTTTGCATTGCCTAAGGCATTCTAAAAGAAATGTCATGTTCAACTGCACGTGCTGAACTTTTCTTAAACAGCACATCCTCAAATAAACGGACTAAGTAATAATATTCCTGCATTATCAACTGCCTAGCCTTTTCCCAGCTATATTGGGGTCGGCTTCCAGTCTAACTGGATGCAGATAAATACCACTTCAAAATGACGAATCATATTATATCTGCCTGCGACTAGATTATTAGACATTGGTGGCGATTCTGTTGTACACTGAACTAAACCATCACTAAAATTCCTTACTACTTTTTGGCTATGAAAATCTTAACGCTATTCTGCAAAAAAAAATCTCTAAATTTAAAAATAATTTTCAGTGCCATCTTAGTGCTGTCAAACAAATATTTTGTAAAGTTGTGTCACTTTAGTCAATTTCAGAATGGGAAATCGTCGTTTGACAGGAATAAACTAAATTTTGGTGATTTTTAGTCTAGTTTAGAGAATTTTGTGACAAGAAAACCGGCACCAATGTTAAATACATTTCTGCGGCAGATCGTATGATTCGTCATTTTGAACGGGGTGAAATAGGTTAGGTTAGGTTAGAACTGTGACAAGCCGCGCGCGAGCCGAGCGAGCGAAGCGAGTGGTGCCGCGGCAGCGGCCGGCGACCGCTACTTCCAAATTGCTCACAGAAATGTTTTCACATGATATTTAGGACATTCGATACTCTTTACTTCGTTATTTAGGTCATTAGATACTCTGTACTTCGATATTTAAGCCTTTCGATGTCACGTTTGTCGATAATTAGATTTTAGATATATTGGACGTAGGCTATCTAACCATTCGACAATAATAAACTTACGTTATTTTAATTTTCGGTTTTATGGTCTTTCGATATTAAGATTTTAGGGATTTTGAACGTAGGTTATTTTACGTTTCTTCTTTTAATTTTAGATATTGCATTACGTACCCAATACGATACCTATTTACCAATAGGTATAGACTGGTTGTCAGACTTT
This sequence comes from Brachylomia viminalis, assembly GCA_937001585.2. NCBI lineage: Eukaryota > Metazoa > Arthropoda > Insecta > Lepidoptera > Noctuidae > Brachylomia > Brachylomia viminalis. The sequence goes on from OW443317.2 coordinate 8,997,144, forward strand.
CGGGCTTCTGACGACCCGGAACGATAGTCAAAGATCCTCGAGTGACAGCCGGAACCAAAGCTTAACGTGCTTTCCGAGGTACGGAGGGGTTTTGGTATGTAAAGATGGTCACCCATCCACGGACCAACCGCGGCAAGCGTAGCTTAACCTGGTCGATCGACCCTTGCGGCTGATAGTACGCATTATAAGAAAATTTACTTTAATTACTCTATTAATAGGTAATAGGGGTTTAAGTATGAAAATGCCGTTTTATTGTATTATGTACTTCGAATTGACATAGAACCTTCATGGTTTGAGATTTTTGAGTGAAACTTTTTTCACATGGTACCTATGAAGTTCTTCTTTTAAAAAATGTGCAACATTCGATTATCGACTTTCAGTTTTTTTTTTGTTATTCAGCTTAGACAAGAAAGATGGCTACTTCGAATATTCGAGTTATTTTTGAATACGAGTTCCGGCGCGGAACTAACGTCGCAGATACAGCTCGCAATATTAATGTTGCGTTTGGAGAGGGGACTGCTAATGAACGCACCGTGCGATTTTGGTTTAAACGCTTTCGTGATGGAAACTTTGATTTGTTGAACAAACCACGTGAAAGACCGCCCACACAGGTGACTAACAATGAATTGAAAGAGATGGTGGAAGCCGATCCGAGCCAAACTACCCAGGAATTAGCGGCATGGTTGAACGTTACCTTACCAACAATATTGACTCATTTGCGTCATCTCAATAAAATAAAAAAATATGAGAAATGGGTGCCTCATGATTTTACTGATCTGCAGAAAGAAACGCGTGTTGAAACTTGTGTTGCATTGTTGAATCGATACAGAAATGAAGGAATATTGGATCTAATTGTGACATGTGATGAAAAGTGGATTCTTTACGATAACCGTAAGCGAAAAATGCAATGGCTGACCCCAGGTCAAACGCCGCAACAGTGTCCTAAAGCAAAGCTTACCAATAAAAAGGTAATGGTAACTGTTGGGTAGTCTCAGCATGGTTTTATTCACTATATCTTTCTCCGATCTGGTCAAGTAATAACGGCAGATGTCTACTGTGCCGAACTCCGAACAATGATAGCAAAACTAGCAGTGAAACAGCCCCAACTCATGAATCGATCTTCACCATTTTTGATGAAGGTCTATACATCATCATACAGCACGAGAAACCGTTTTAACTCTACAGGAACTGCAATTAGAAGCCATTCGTCACCCTCCGTATTCGCCAGACCTTGCTCCAACGGACTACCATTTTTTTCGTGATTTCGACAATTTTCTACGTGATAAAAAGTTTTCTTCTCATGAGGCAGTACAAAATGCTTTCACACAGTTTGTCGAATCTAGATCACGAGAGTTCTATCGCAAAGGCATAAATGACTTTCCTATTAGATGGCAGCAATGTATAGATAGTAATGGTAATTATTTTGATTAAATAAATATGTTAAATTAAAAAATTAACAAATTAAATTTTTCAGTACAAATCGGCAATTTCATAGTTTAACCTCTAATATATGTAATAAAATTGATCGACTTCATCTTGCGGATCATCTTGTCGACCAGTTTTTAAATTAGATTATCAATTCAGTCATCGGAATAGGTTGAGCTAAAATACCTAAAGTTCGAAAAAGGACAGAGATAAAGTGGAGACGCTTTACGACTAAATATTTTTTGTACAACTAAAAGACAGACAGCCAGTTTTGGCTATTCTGGGAAACGTACACATGAGGCGGACCCAGTTCGTTACTTGAATTAATAATAATAGAAAACGTATCTGCTGTTTTTTTTTTAAACATTCTCCTTGTTTTTGAAGTCGGTTAAAAAGGAAAATGAATTCAATTAGTTTACTGTGTATATATTAAATGTAACTATGTGATGTCCTGAAACAAGGAAAAAATATTCCGAAAAAAAATATTGTCGTAAGGAAGTCTCCACTTTTTTCTCTGTTCTTTGAACTTTAAGTATATTAGCTCTACCTATTCCGATCACAGATAATCATACACACCTCATAACATCACGCCTGAAATCCCTGAAGTGTAAGGCAGAGGTGTATATACACGGTGACATTTGAATCACAGTTTTGCTAGAACAAACGTTGTTCTGGCCCTGCAGTCTCGACATAGTTAGCAATCGTTTTCGGTTGCTAAGTCCTAACAATCCAGATGTAAATGTTGATGTAAATGTTTGGTAGTCTCGACACTCAAATTTATCGGTTGTTACCTACCAGTACCTACCTAAAATACCGGTAACAACCGATAAATTTGAGTGTGGAGACTACTAAATGTCGTTACATCTGGATTGTTAGGACTTAGCAACCGAAAACGATTGCTAACTATGTCGAGACTGCAGGGCCAGACCATGGTCTACTACTATTCTACAGCATCAAATATGTTATTAAAACAAACTAATCTAGGAGTTCTCAAATTAGTCAAACGTGTAATAATGTTTGAAACATTAACCGTAACTTCAAAGTACTGATCACGGTAACGATATTCCATTCAAAACGCGAGCGCCGCGCGTCGCTGCCGCAGTGTCTGTGTTGTAGGGTGTAACGATAATCCCGACATTTTTAACATTGCCTTTTTTGTGTTTTTTTTTCGAAAACCAATGACGTCTTTTTCTATTGGATGCTATAGAATGGTTGTAGACCACGGTCTGAACAACGTTTGTTCTAGCAAAACTGTGATTCAAATGTCACCGTGTATAGTACACACATTTCGCCAGCTATGTTTAAGTCCCATATAATAGGGGGCGAGCCTACTGCCATCAACCGGGCACAAGTCCAGACTCCGGGCTGCTACTGAGGAATTCCAGATAGAAAAACCCAATAACTACTACTACAGCTACTACCACTATAGCTTTTTTACGGAAAAGTAATTGTTTACGTCTAATTTGTTTTTAGTTTGTACTTGTCGATCGTGTAGGTACTTACTATTTTTTTCCTAATTTATGTAAAAGGGTTGTCTATTGTTTGCCCGAAGATTATATGCCATAATCATCATTTTCCCGAATTTCATTTACCCGAATTTCATTTGGCCGAATGTTTCATTTGCCCTAAAAGACATAAATATGACATACTTTTAATTGCCCGAATTTTAGATACCATAAGATACGAATGCCATAAGTATTGTTTGCCTTATTTTTATGTGCCATCATAATTATTAGACATAATATTTAAATGGCATAATGTCGATGTCGATGGGTGCGCAATGTTTGGTATAATAAGAATAAACTTATTTATTCTGTGCATGGTTTTTTTTTCTGTGCATGGTTGATGGTGGGCTAGGTCGACGGAGCCCCGCTTCGCGGGCCTCCTACTTCTGTGTGGTTTATAAAAAAATAACCACGAAGGGGATGGCGAGGTCTATTCGCTCGCTTCGCTCGCTCACACGACCCCGCCATCCCCTTCTAACCTAACCTGTCCGAGTCGGGGTGCCCTAAAGTCCCAATTGCATCCAATTTGTCTTGATATAAACAACCGTTACACACCCGATGTCGATGGCAAATTATGTTATGGCATATCATAATTATGGCATGTGATAATTAGGGCTTACAATGATTATGACAAATGATGTTATGGTAAGTGACTTTATGGGAAACAATGATTCTGGCACGTGACTAATATGGCAAATGAGAGTAGGGCAAATGAGTATTATGTCGTATGATATTATGGCTGTTGACTATTATGGCAAATGATATTAGGGCAAATAAAATTCGGGTAAACGGCGGTATACCATGTAAAAGGTATTTTGTACCGACAGCGACATTCGTACTTTTTTCTCGTTTTTAATTTTGGTGTTGCAACTTGTAAATGGCCTTCAGTTTCAAATTGTTTCAGAACACGGTGTAGTAGGTATAGCTGTGCCCGAGCCGGGAATCGAACCCAAGACCACATGCTCAGCAGTAACCACTAGAGACCAACGAGGCAGAAAATAGAGTATTTCGTAATAAATATGATAAGAAAAGAAGTCACTTACTTCAGAAATTAAATAGAGAGAAAGAAAAAAAGAACAATTGGTTTATTGCCACAGAAACACGTGCTTATAAAAAAGATAAGTAAAGATCGAAGACTCGAATAAATGATACTTAGTACACACGGCTACACATCAAGCTATAAGACTCCAATTTACACTGACCTCTCAATGTAAGGAAATACAATACAATGGGAGATCAGCTTATACTGGAAATGTATAGCTTGATATGTAGCCGTGCGTACCTAAAACAATACAAATCTTTATTATGCAAAGAAATCATATTTATGCAACAAACTTAATAGCGTACCTAATCGTATAGACTATAGTGTACAATTGTATATATAAAAGAGTATTCTAATCAACTCAGCCTATCACAGTCCATTGCTGGACATAGGCCACTGCCAGGATGCGCCACAACACCCTGTCCTTCGCCTTTCGCATCCAATCTGTCCCTGTGTGCCCCTTTCTTGAGGTCGTCGGTCCATCTAGCTGGGGGGCGTCCCACGCTACGCTTGCCGATACGCGGTCTCCACTCGTCTGCTCCACCAGCCATCGGTCCTTAATTTGTTTATTATTTATTCTAATAGACGAATAAAATAAAAGAATAATGTTTCTGTCACTTTTAGTGCAGTCACCTCAAACGATTCACGTTCAAAATAATTCTTATGATAATATAAGCATATTTACAGTTTACCGAAACAAAGGCTCGTATCTTTTACAATACAAATGTTTATGTAAAATAGACACACACATTAACGTTACCGTTTACGTCTACGTTAGGTTTGTTTACGTTACGTTTTTATGGTTATACACAGCAAGTTCGTGTCGGACCACGCACTATAAAGGGTTCCGTTGTTGAGATGACAATTATCCCAAAAACAAACTTAACATTGTAGTTGCACAACATATTCTCCCATACATTGATATATGGCACGGTCAATTTGCCAAATTTCATGATTCTAGGTCAACAGGGAGTACCCTAAGGTTTTGATTACCTTGCGAGTGCCAAATTATGCGGAAATATGCGGCTTAAACGGCCGTATCTTTTGATACCGCTAACTTAGAAGTTCGATATTTTCAAAACTCTAAGGGATCATAGACCTACGTGTTTGATATTAATTTCAACTTAATACCTTTACGCGTTCCTGAGAAAAAGGGTCTTGACATACGGACAGACAACGAAGTGATCCTATAAGTGTTCCCTACTTTTCTTTTTGAGGTACGAAACCCCGAAAATAACTAAGTTAAAAGTATAATATATTTTATAGCAAAGGACAGCTATAACATCGTGTATGGGCCTGCGTCCCTGAAATAAATGCTTTATCATCCCGGTCCACAACTGACATGCGCCTAACACATTCACATTGTCATGTCTATTATCTTCACTGCTTCGCCGCTGCGTCACGTTCGTGGCTCTTATGGAACAGATTGATGGCTTTAACAGCTTCTAAATTCGCGTGGATTGACAACTCCCCTGTGATGACGAGTATCACAGCAGCCTGTTATATATCTCTGCTACTCATCGTCGACTTCTTGCTGTGGACAGTAAACCTCCCAGCTTCTACTGCAATCCTTTCCAGCATATCGTTGAGGTATTGCAACCCGGTCCTTTGGAAGACGAACGAGGGGCCTAAACCAACTCGCAGAGGGACGCTTTGAATGAAATAAGGCACCAACTGACGATTATCACTACTAGCCCGCGACTTCGTGCGCGTGAAATTTTATTGTTCCCCCTCCCCACCACGCCGCATCGCATCGCCTGCCCGCGCTATTACATTGTTTTCGCTTAGCGTTCTTTCTGACTTTTTTTCTTTTTACGGCTTCTAAGGGTCCCAGTGTGATGAAATAGCCTTCCTCAAGAATTTGGCTATCAAATGCAAAAATTATTCGACCGGCAGTTCCAGTTACAAACTTACAAATAAATAAATTGTACCTATATATAATATTAGTATATGTGCACCCATTTTTTTTTTTTTCTGGGTGGAAAATCCTCATGGAAGTCCGCCGCCCTGGGGCGGGTGGCGGGGTCTGTCAGACTCTTACTGACTAAAAACCACCCCGGTGTTCCATCTCACACTTACGCCGGGTGTCGCGGGAACGTACGATCCTTCCGCAACCCCCGCCTATGCGGGCCTCTTCGGGTCTGGGGGGGAGGGTGTTTGACTCCCCCCTCGACGTCTAAGAGGGGCGCGCGTGGAACACTACGCGCCGCCACCTCGGGTCCTGGTGTGTGGGGGGCGACGGACGTCCCCGAGTCCGTCGCCTTTGGACCCATTTAGGGGGGCTGGAAGAGGGCGTTGTCCGCCCTCCGCCGACGCCCGGTGCGCCTTCTGCGGGCCGGGTGAGTGGACGAGATCTCCCTCTCCCTTTCCGCAGCCTCCTTCTGCGAGACGACTGTTTCGCAGAAGGAAACCACCGCGTCCGAGGACTCGTCGCTGCCGACCATCGACTCGACTACGGCCGGCAGCGACAAGTCACTGCCTACTTCTGAGATGAGGGCACGGATATGTGCACCCAAGGACAACCCCCGGTTGGTGCACGACTATTGCGGAGCATGGAAATAAAACATATTGGGCTACGGGTTTGGGTGGCTATAGTGGATTGGTTACATAGAACTATGGAAGGACTATGTCCCCTGCCTGATCAATGTTATGTAATACACGGATAAAATAGCAGGGAGTGACTTGCACACTCCATAATGGGCCCCGGATACCGTCGCCAGCACTTAGTGACGTAGCGAAAAGGGGACAACATGTCCTGAGGTGCTTGAGGAGTGGAGTGGAGTGGTATTCCATGGCTATCATAACAATCCCGGAGCCCGGAAGATGGTCAAGATCCTTACCAGCACTTACTGGTATACTTCCTTTCTCCAGCACGTTTGCTCTTGCGAATCTCCACTAAAGCCGGCCAATAAAGGCAAGAAAGAGGTGGGAGCTCTATTCCTCATCCGTGTTCACTCAAACTAGAGGTGAGGAACAAGACTACTCCCGGGCGATAGGGTCCGTGGGGCTCGCTACTGCCCAACAGCTCACCACATGCCGCCCTGTTGGTTTCCTCCCTTGGTCTGGCTCCTCACCCTAGACCTGTTCCGGCAAATTAAACTCTGTCAGCACAGATCTAGAGTTAGGAGCGCGCAAGCCCCAACACGACGTCAACGTAAAGATACGGCGCGGCGGTAAGGTTATTATTATTTAATAGATGCTACCCGCGGCTTCGCCCGCGTGGGTGTCGGAAATTATCCCACAGGAATGTACTGCCGGCAAAAACACCTATCTTACTCCTTATAATATCAGCTATCTGTCAGTAAAAGTCCTGTCAAAATTGGTCCAGCCGTTTCGGATATTATCCGGAACAAACAGACAGAGAAAAATTATACAAATCTTTTTTTTTTTTGTTAAAAGTAGGTACCGCATTACGTTCGTTAAGCTGTTAATTTGACATTACAAACAGACTCTTCAATTTTATTTATTTGTATTTGTATAGAGTGGTATACATCATAACAGATTTCAAAATAGCATCCGTTATCTCCATTGACGTAAGTTTTATTGTTTCGCATCAAATGAGCGCGGAATTTTATCTACATACAAATACTTTTAAAAGAGAGGCGACATAGACGTCAATTGAGAAAAAAAATTTAACCCGCGTTGATTATCAGTTTCAATTATTTGTCCTAGGTACTGGCCCGAGGTTTTATCAAATACTGTGGCATAAGGTCTATAATGTCCAAGTTCTTTAATTCTAAAACTACTGTTTTAATCATTCACATTACTGACTCGTGCCGAAGGAAATCACCGTTATTACTGACCACAATTTCCGACCACCTTCGTGGTCGGAAAACACCATAAACCAACAATCAATACTTGATCCTCTTTATTATGCCATTGCTCTGGATACATATAGAGCGGTAATATCTCTAGGGTCAAATTAAAATAGCTAACGAAACTCTGCAGACGTAATGGGTAGGTATCGATATCTAAACACGATAAAATAAAAATATTAAACACTAGCAGCGCCCCGTGATTTCACCTCCAAGTCTCGATCCCGTGGGGATATCGGGATAAAAAGTTTCCTATAGCCTAATCCAGGTCACGTTCTACCCATGTGCCTAATTTTATCCAAGTCCTTTATGTCGTTTTAGTGTGAAAGAGTAACAAACAAACATACAAAATTATTAAATATTAGTTTGTTATTGACGGGTCAACGACCGCTGGGAGTGTTGTTACTTGAAGTATGAGTTGAGAAAATTGGTTTTCTTTTGTTTTATCATGTTTCGATATCGATACCCATCTCATCTGCGGAGTTTCGCTAGCTAATTTAATTTGACCCTGCATTATGCCATTGCGCTGGAGTGTGATAAATATAGAGCGATAATATCTACATCTACATAATATATTAATTTAATAACCAAAGTAAGGTGAGCAAAGACGTCACTAATCGAACTACGCTTTTAAACCCTCATGCATTATATTAATTTACGTCATTGCATTTATTTTCTTTAACGCATTTTCCTCTTACATCTCACAAACATCTCTCATTTGTGAAGGGGTTTATGAACTAAAATAGATACTTACAGTTATTAACACTTATTCATTCTTGTTTGTGTAAACTGGTTTGTCTCAAAATATGCAACAAAAATAAAGACAGTTATTCACACTAATCAAATTTTTGTTTCTGTTAATTTCGGGGATAACATACCTACTAGTTTTGAAGCTAACCTCTTGTGTATAGGTCACCGATGACATCTAGTAGTTGCAAACCTGACTTATGAACGTGAGTGACCATGCATTTGGAAGCATGAATGGTGTTTCCAAATTAGAATTTGTAACTCTTTTGTTATTTTTTTTTTTTAATTTTTCTGAGTTATTAGATAAATGAACTCTGGGGTGCTAGATAATATATCAGGATAAAGATTATAGAAAATTATAATAATATAAATTATGGTAAACTCAAATGGCTAACTGAGGGTTAAAAGTTTCGCTGATAGAGTGAACGAACGAGTGAGTGAACGTAAATTCGAACGGTTTTTAATTGGAAATACTCGTTGCAGTTAACATTTATTACGTTTGATGATTTTATTCATATGGATGGGTGATACGTTGTGCTCGCAACAATAGTTTAAACCTTAATAATATAGAATAGTTGTATTCCAGATTCAAAAATCGATCGATAACGTTTACTTCGTGCGTTCGTGTTAGACCCATAAAACGAACATAAATTGGAATTCCTTTAGCAACACTTACCTAGATTTTAGCCTACGTCAAATATACGAAGCCAATGGAAGTCTTTAAGTGTGTAAATAACTAGTTCATAAGTATCTAGACTTACTAAGCGCGCTACGCTTGCCGCAGTTGGTCCGTGTATGAGTGACCATCTTTTACATACTTCAAATCTTCACAAAATTCTTTACATCTTTAAATCAGCGCTTTATTGTGAGTCCCCCATAGCACAGCATTATGCTGAGTGAAAGCCTTCTTATCACAGTCATGACGTGCAGCTGTCGACTGTATCTGTTTTGTGCTCGTAATTATAGATCTTTTTTGTTTTTATGTTTTCTTAATTATTAGAGCTAATTATCTTTTTTTTGTGCACGTGTTTCTGTGCCAAATAAACCTGTTTTTCTTTCTTTCTTTTAACTTTACATACCTAGACCCCTCCATCCCGCGGAAAGCACTTCAAGCCGTTGGTCCCGGCTGTAATTCATAGATCCTTGACAGTCGTTACGGGTCGTCAGAAGCCCGAAAGTTTGACACCAAGGGGTATCGTATTACCCAGCTATACCCCATAATCGATGGAGGTCAGAGGCAGTCGCTCCATGAAAATGACTGGTATTCAGCTGCATGCAGTGAGACTGGAAGCCGAACCCAACTTAGTTGCGAAAAAGGCTAGAAAGACGATAAACTATCTAGCATACCCAGACGATCCCGGCTAAAGGAAGCGTTTTTGGTTTTCCTTCGGTAAGTTTTTCAAAGAATATCGACATAAATTACCCGACTGAAATGTGTTAGTAGGTCAGTAATTTTATACTAAGTAAAATATATCTAATATATTGATGATATTTTCGGTGCTAGAAGGTAGAGAGGAGAATTAACAACTGGAATGCCTAGATTAGTGACAATCGATCTTAAAGAACATATTTCTGCAGCATAAGCATAATCAGCCTATATCGTCCCGACCGCTGGGACACTAGGCCTCCTCTCTATAAGAGGAACGACGGAACGGCAGCGGAACAGCACGGGCTATATAATTTCATGGCACACTTACAATCCCAATGCCATTCGTTTGGATAATTAAACAGTATATCGTGTTATTTACGTTTTCGAGTAGACGCGTTGTTAAAAAATATAAAGCAATAAAGGCTTAGGAATTTCCTTTAGAACTTTTCGGCTTATGTACCATTTTTTCTGTTATTTTCTTCTTGGCGGTTTATATAAGTGTGTACATAAATGGTTAAATAAATAAATGATGGAAAGTGTGTTACGCAATTGGGGTGCCGGTCGTAATCCACCACGATAGCCTAATGCGGATTGGTGGATTTCATGCTGGTTTCATCACGATGTTTGATTCCTGTGGGACATTACATTGTAAATCTCAAAGTGGAAGTGATCTGAACTCGGAACAAACGGACCAGGCATACCAAAGGGATCTCACTAAGAACAGTAGTTTAATGATTTAACTAGCCACACGCCCCTGCTTAATTATCAGTAAGTTTAAGGGGACTAAACGCAAATTTTATAATGCCTAACAGTATATGATCCACGGCAGTAAACAAAATCAGAAAAATATATGATATTCTTCAGGATATATGCTAGTTAGATAGTGTGTTGAAAACATAATACAACTAATTTGGTACGATAGAAAAAGTCACGAAGATACCTCTTCAAATTTCTTTTAACGATTAAAAACCATACTAATATACATCCAATCATTCTGTTTCTTTTTTTTTCAGATTGTTCTTCAAGCAACATATTAACGTGATAGTGTGTTAATTTTTTAGTCCAATCTATAGATTTATTGGTATATAGAGAATTGCTTCATATTTTGCAATAAATTACCAGCTTTGTGTCATCGCGCGTCTCTTTATTTTCTATGCAGTTCGACAGTGACCACGCTTAAGCTGTTGTAAGCCCCTTAATGATAATGTATTATACAAAAAAACCTTTCGGAATAAATTGATGGTGAAAAAAAACCATATAAAGATCCGTTGTGTAGAAGAACAGCGTGGTCACTGAGACAGACACGAATAACCACTTTTTTTTTGTTGATATAGATGTTAGCAGAAGAAGTTCTGATAAATCTGAGCTAAGGTTTCAAAATATTTCGTTCTCATATTCAGAATTTCGTGGTCCTTGGCGTCTCGTTCATCATCAATAATTGTATGTGTTGAAATGAGTTATAGACTGGCCTTGACCGGATGAATCAGCACATTTCACCGAACCGCAATACTTAGACATAGTTTGGTAGGTAAAAAATGTACTGTTAATATTTACATTTTGGATGAACTTAGTTCGACAGCTACAAGATAGGGCCTGTATTTAATCGAAACTCAAATAATGCCTATTTTGCTTTCTTAAAAATATTAATGAACACTCTAATATAATGAACGCGACTCGGTATGACTCGGTATGATAACTCTACCTGATTCCGACCTCTGCTTATAATATTGTGGAGGTATGAGGAACAGGGTGTAAAGTTCACTCATACATCCATAGAAAAGGGAGAATCCTCCGACCAGACGGGTATTGTGTCTGGTGGGCAACTGCCCGACGATTGATATCGGGGCGTTGTATATAAATGCTAGTTGCGCGGTAAACTCTGCTTGCGCGATGCAGGATTTTGCGTGACGTCAGTATGATGCGTAGGTCGCATATGGCGATGTAGATACCGCTACAACATCAATGGATACAGGTTGAATTTTATCTCCGCACCAGAATGTTCCCAGGTATGATCCAAAAAATATCTTAGTACATAACTGGAAGAACAAGTGATACTCGGCTTCGTTAAGCGTATTTTACACCCATTAACCATTAATAGAGACGGTAGCTGACATTAGTATCCCATATATTTTACCTCGACTTAAATACACATAGGTATTACGTGTTCCTTGCTATTCTCAAAGCTGTACGCAAACTGAAACACTAAGAAATCCGTATCAGTTACGAAATCGCAACGTCTCGGCGCCGGATTTAATTAAGAACATGTTTTTAGCTACCTACTGAGTTTACGAAACAGGTCACATTCTTGAAGTATTTATTACACGCCGTATAACTTACATGTTAATAAATATTTAACTTGAATATTGTGAATTATCCTTTTAACAAGGCCACCACAAAATGCTATATAAACCACTTTGCCGTGAATTCTTAGGCAATTTCTTTTATATTAATGACTAGCTTCCACCTGCGGCTTATTTATTTGCAGTATTTCAATAAAAAATAATCTACGTCTTTTTCCGGGGTTCAAAGTATCCCCATACCGAATTCCATCAAAATCGGTCCAGCCGTTTCGGAGATTAGCCGGAACAAACATAGAGACAGACAAAAATTTTTAAAAATGTCTTTTTTTTTTTAATGATCGTATACAAACATATATGTACTTTATATGCATTTAGTTAAAAGCTGTTATTTTTATATTACAAACAGACACTTGAATTTTATTCATTTGTACGTATTTATATATGTACTATCCTATTGTGTAGGTCATAGTGGGAGTTCGCGTGTCTCGAAAATTTAAACTTAATAAAAAAATATTAGTTTACAACTTGTCATTTTTATTGGTCCTTCAAGCGATAGCAAAATATTGTGGTCTTTTATAAGCAAATAGGTTACGTTTTAATTTATTCATACGGTTAAAATTATGTTAAGAACTATTTTTATAGGTACAAGTATTTTATAAAGGATTTTTCCTAATGCGTAAAACATACGGAGCAGATACCGGTAAACTGGTAAGTTTAATGATTTATTGAAGTAAAAAATCTATGATTTTTCCTAATATTAATCTTTGTCGATGTTTATTATAAATCATTGTAGGTACTTAGATGTCGTAATCGACACCAAGGTTTTACAATGGTTAAGTAATTACTGAATGCATAGGCACAACGCTAGATAAAACATCCTATATTAAATTTCTACATTTACATCTACAGGGTCAAAATAAATTAGCTAGCAAAACTCTGCAGACGTAAGGGGTATCGGTATCTAATCACGGTAAAATAAAGACAAAAAATATTTAATATTTTTTGTTTGGCTTTCAACGACTGCTGGTTGTGTTGTTACTTGAAGTATGAGTTGAAAAAATCTGTTTTCTTTAGTTTTGTCCTCTTAAGATATTGATACCCATCACGACTGTTAAGTTTACACAGTAAAACGCTGATTTTTAAATTGATATTTCAAGTTACTACAATAAATGTGGTCCGTGACCATACAAAAAAAAATCGTCAAATTAATTTATTTTTATTTTATCGTGTTTCGATATCGATACCCATAACGTAGGCGGAGTTTCGCTAGCTAATTTAATTTGACCTTGTTTATATTTTTTTGTGTAAGCACACAATGAAAAATATTCTATATTCCTATTTATCTTCTTCTATCATATGACGTTATTGGGTAATTATTACCAAATTACAAGATTGTTCTTGAAATAAAATTAGTAGGCTACGTAGGCTGCTAGCGGAGCAGTGGTGGCGCAGTGGTAACGTCCCCGACTTACAAATTGTAGTTCGTGGGTTTGAACCCAGCCAGGCGCTTTAGGTTGTGTAACATTTTTTTTCGAGATTTTTTAAAAGAAAACGTGGGAGCCTAGAACCAAATAGTCGAAGACATGTGACATCTGTCAAACCGCACTGGGCCTGCGAGATGGATTACGACCCACTCCCTCTCACAGAGAAGAGGCCTAGGTCCCAGCAGTGGGAACATTATAGGTTGATTATGCTAGGCTGCTAGCGAAAAGCGATCAAGAAGAGCCCTTTAAGATTACCCTATACCTACTCAAAGAAAAGATTGAATGAAAGACTACGACAATCACTTTAAATTGTACTATTAGAAAAGACACTTACTTCGTTTTTATAATAATTGACAATGGTGCCGATTCCCTTGTTCACAAACTAAACCAAATTTAAGTTCAGTGCATCTTTTTCTTTCTGTTTCATTAAGAAAAGGACAGAAGATAAATTTTAGTTTATTCCTGTCAAATTAATCAGCGCCTGACACTACTCCATACAAGTTTAGACGTGATTAAAAAGAAGACTACTAAAATTACATCAAATTACGTAAGGTGCTGCCTAATTTGACAGGACTAAACTAATATTTATCTTCTGTCCTTTTCATAATAAAATAGAAAGAAAAAGATGCACTCAACTTAAATTTAGTTTAGTTTGTGACAAGGGAATCGGCACCATTATCAAACGAAAACTACCCACAATTTGTGAAAATATTGATGGGTTACTATTTACCGATACAGACAGTGATTAATCCTATCATTTTACTTACTTTCTGTTCTAATGACGTTTCCAGTCTCCTGCAAAAATGCGAACAAATATATCCAATAGTTTAGTCACTATAGCTAGTCGACTGAACGGCACAACCCATAGTCGGCCCATCACTGCTATTTTATAGTTTCTATGAAAAATCCCTCGTTTTTATTATATACAATACTCGCATTAATATTGCCAGTGTTGTCATCTATTATCATATCGTCATCTCCACTTTGTATTACCTAACATATTTTCTCCTTTAAGGATGAGAGGAAAACAATAAAAACCACAATATTGATGTAGAATTATTGTAGACAAATCTCTGTACATGAACCTCTTAATGCAACGCAAATAACACAATCTACAGGTAATACCTAGAATCAATAAGTCATCTGGATAAACAATAATTAGGTATTGCGGTAAGTACCTATTTACTCATATAATTATGAGCTAACGGATTTGCCAAGAAGGTCTACAAACAATCGTCATCATTGTAGGTACTGTACCACTGTAGGGTATCCCCCAGACATTTTTTCTTACACCTACACAGTCTGAGAGTAAATTCAAAGTCAAAGCATTTATTTCAAATAGGCACATAAAAGGCACTTTTGAACGTCAACATTTACATTTAAATAGAATTGATTCTAGTCGCCCCTTCCAAAAGGTAGTTTCGAATGGAGAAGAATGGGCAAGAAACTCCACCGTTACTCTTTTAAATGTGTTACAATATTTTGTATACATTAACTATATAATTATAAGTGAAGACGATGCACCTATAATAAAAATTACCCTACCAAAATAGGTAAAAAGAATTTAATAAACGTAGCAATGATAAATAAGTTAATTAAGTTATAGATACATGGTGTTCACATATTTACAAACATTGTAAAAGTATACGATTTCCCAAATTATGTAAACAAGTAATATGTCAGTGTGTGAGTTAAACTAATCACAGAATGTAAAATCAATGTCATAAAAATAATAAACTATACAATTAAAGTAGCAACAAGTTTAATTTTGTCTAGACCCTAGATTGTCATATGGAGCTGGACCAGCATATTTCCAAGCATTCTTATCTTGGATATAACATCGTACACGACATAGTTGAAAGGGTTACGGTATCGAATCAAAACACAAAATCCAACAATATTTGCGACTGCCATAATAATAAGAGTACTGACTGCAACAAAATACAAAACAAAACAAATGTTTATTCTGCACAAACAAGACACTTACAACAAAAAATTATATAAAACACACACTGGTGATGATGATGATTAAGGGGCTGACAACAGCTAAAGCGCGGTCACTGTCAGACTGCATAGAAAAGAAAGAGAAGCGCGATGACACAAAGCTGGTAATTTATTGCAAAATATGAAGCAATTCTCTATTTACAAAAAAAAATATAATCGGATTAAAAAATTAAAACACTATCACGTTAATATGTTGCATGAAGAACAATCTGATATAAAACAGAATGGTTGCATGTATATTAGTATGGTTTTTATTAATCGTTATAAGAGATTTTTAGAGGTATCTTCGTGACTTTTTTCTATCGTACCAAATTAGTTGTATTATGTTTTCAACACACTATCTAACTAGCACATATCCTGAAGAATATCATATATTTTTCTGATTTTGTTTACTGCAGTGGATCATATACTTTTAGGCATTATAAAATTTGCGTTTAGGTCATGGGGGACTACATTAACATGTTTTTTGTAATTGGCAGACCTCTCAAGACCAGTTCAAGGTCAGGTAAAAGCTTAACCTCAAAGAAAACGATGTTACTCCTGAAAATAATAGTAATATTTAAAACAGTGCACATAGCAAGCGTAATAATATCCAAAGGAACAGATTCAATGGCCCAAATTGTTGTAACACAACATACATCACAGCTGTAATCCTTCAAGGGTTAGGCAGAAGTGTGCCTATTAATTAAATTAAATTAAATTTGTTTGTTTTTTTTGTTTATGACATCTCGCAGTTGACCTTGAGAGGTCGTCACTGCTTAACCGGTCTATCCTGTGGCTGCCTCAAGCGGACTCAAAGCTTCCAAACTTCTTAAATTACGAATTGACTGCACGCTAAGGTCATCCCTTTTCTTTTTTGAGGATGGAATCGTGAAATAACTTATCCCGCTCTGGGCGGAGCGAAAGGGCGTGTCAGACTCTTTCTGACTAAAACCCACCCGTGTTCCTTCAGTTGCCTATGCCAAAGGCCACGGTAAACCCTTTCGGACTTTCCCACAACCCTGGCAGTCAAGTCATCCCCTGTGGGGTACAGGCCTCGCAGCGAGGTGGGACAGGCTGTATCAAGTTTGGATAATTATTATTAGCGGGGGAATTGAATGCTACAGGCTCAGCTACGGCGCGGGCTGGCACTTCGTCGAGCAAAGGGTCGGCGGGTAGAACGCCCATAGTTATATTTAAGTCCCATGTGATAGGGGGCGAGCCTATTGCCATCAACCACAAAGCCAGACTTCGGGCTGAGAAATTCCTAATGAAATAAGCACACTTTGCCTGACCTGCACTCTAATTGCGTAACACACTACAGGGTGAAATTGAATTCGTGGGCAATCTTTTAAAGGGTCATGTACTCATAATTATGCACAACTTTTACTATGGGACCAACACTGAAATCGCGAAAAAAATCTGCTGTTACTTCTCTACAATTTTGTATTTAAAGGGTTATGCAAACATAAATGTAGGGAACAGCTGATTTTATTTTCGTGATTTCAGTGTTGGTTCCATAGTAAAAGTTGTTCATAATTATGAGTACAATGACCCTTTAAAAGAATCCCCACGAATTCAATTTCACCCTGTATAGATCACAATCTGAATAATTTTGAAGCATATTGCTAATCCATTGCTTCATATGTTCGAAAATGTTGTCAGCGCAACAACGTGAATAACGCAATGGATCTTGTTGAACTGTCATAACGAAAGCGATTGCTACTGATAGTGTGCTTCGCAAATACCCCACTGGGCCAGATTCAACGTGGCAACGGTCCAAATTGTTAACGGTCCCAATCAATTCACAGTTCCGTTAATCCAAAGACAAATCGATTCGAATCGCCTCTTTGGCACTAAAATAATTAAATCCTAGCTTTAATCTGGGATTCTCCGTTGTAATCCTTTAGGATTACAAGTCGAAATGCATACCATACTAGTACCAATGCTAATTGCAAAAACAATGATTCACTTACGGTATTCCATTAGTTGTATGTTCATGAATAAATTAAAACGTTACATAGAAATGGAACCGTTATTTGATTACCTACAAGGATAACGTACTTTTCCTATTCGTCTCGAAGGACCAATACAAAATAACAGTACCTACTAGTATTTAATGTTTCAATCAGAAACATAACTTCTATTAGCTCGTTAATCTAGGGGGCATGGTAGTGCCTCCGCTTAGAGGAGCCATAAATGAAAAGCAGGGGGGCACTACCTACGTTTTCTCGAAGCGTTTCGTCGTATTTTCAAACCCTCATTCATAGCTTCGGCTTGGATAATTCTACATAGCTCAATTTCTCAGGATAAGATTTAAGTAGTTGGATGTTATGTGGTATGTGTGTTCGCACTAAGCGTTTCCAAATGTCTTTTGTTATGCGCACAGCAAAAGAGTGGAACTCTTTACCTGCGTATGTGTTTCCGAACGCTTACAACCCTAATCTCATCAAAGTGAGAGTGAACAGGCTTCTTCTGGGTAAGCTCACTCCATCGTCGACTCTGTCTCTGTCTCCGCTGACCTAGACTAGAGTCAAGAGCAAACCCATCTTAAATAAAAATAAATAAAAAAGTTTGCAGACTTATAAAACACACTAAGTTTCATTTGTCTAGCATTTACACTTTGGATTTTATTAATACCTAAAATATGTCGATTTTGTCACTGACTGACTCACTCACTCACACAGCCAAGCCGTACATTTTGACCAAGATGTAAGGTTTATAGAGTTAGGCCTTGTAGGGATTGGCTGTACATTAGATCTGATAACATTTTAACATTGAAAGCGTTATGTGAATCTTGGCAACCTACTTTACATGAAATGTTTTTGGTGGGTTGCTATTAATTGCAGAATATGTGCCTCCTAATCGCCTGCTATAATTATACGGTTTGAGTCATAGTGCTGCAAGGATACTAATCCTTAAATAATAAATAAATTGTGCGTTACTCTCTCTCTCTCTCTCTTTTCATGTACCCACTGCCCATCAATCATCGTGCACAATAATCTGCGCCATTCAGAAATGGAACGACACAAATAAAAAACTCCAGGTAACTTCTTACTATTCCGTTAAAATTTGAGTATAGAAAAAGTATTTACTTAGACAGGAAGGTCACAAACTAAACTAAACTCAATCATAGAAACAAAAAAACAAACGTACTTATAGGAAAAAAAAACAGGAAATTCTGTACGAGGCTTAAAGGCTCCTATCAAAGGACAAGAAAATAAGAACATTATGCGGTCGTGCTAAACTATCGCTCTTAATATACACTGTGACATTTGAATCACAGTTTTACTAGAACAAACGTTGTTTAGACCATGGTCTAGTACCATTCTACAGCATCAAATATGTTATTAAAACAATCTAATCTAGGAGTTCTCAAATTAGTCTTATGTTACTCAAACGTGTAATAATGATTGAAACATTAACCGAAACTTCAAAGTACTCATCACGGTAGCGATATTGCATTCAAGACGCGAGCGCCGCGCGTCGCAGCCGCAATGTCTGTGTTGTAGGGCGTAACGATAATCCCGAAATTTTTAACATTGCCTTTTTTGTGTTTTTTTTAGAAAACCAATGACGTTTTTTTTTCTATTGTATTCTATAGAATGGTTGTACACCATGGTCTGAACAACGTTTGTTCTAGCAAAACTGTGATTCAAATGTCACCGTGTATACTAGATAAGATAAGATAAAGCTGAAAAGTTTGTTTGTTTGAACGCGCCAATCTCTGCAACAACACTCGGATTTGAAGATTTAATTTTTGCATTTGATAGCCCAGTTCTCGAATAATTTTATCACACATTAAATTATTACATTAATTTTATTATGTACGAGTAGGTAATATCATAATAAAATTAATGTTTTAGTATCTCTATAAAGACCAACGTGGTATTTCCTATGATTTCATAAGGATAAAACTTGGCAGAAAAATCTAATGATATACTCACGTGGAGGTTAGATGATCGTTATGATATTTTATTAGATACTAAAGATAAGCGAGAAACGAATGGTAACAGAGCTTCTTAAAACAACATGGATAAGGGCTCCTTCAAACAGACACGACGCGACACAAAGACATCGATAGTCGTGCGACAGGTGGTGCCTTTGTGTCGCGTCGTGTGTTGCGTCTGTTCGAAGGAGCATTCAGTCTATATTGAAAGTATTGATTCTTTTATCAGCGAAAACTAAGAAATTACTGAAGAATGTATTAAATATATTTTACTTAGATAACCAGAATTGCTAATAGTCCAATGTTTTATGAGTTGCTGACTAATATTTGAAAGATGACCTTACATTCTGGAAGGTGAATATTGTTAAGAAATCGATTCCCACAGATTTTGTGATTGGCAAAATTCATAAACAATGGTTTTGTTTTATTCTCGCTTTGTTTTAGATCGCTTTAGGAGATGCGAGGCTAAGTTGACGAGTGTTTTGTAATGAATATAATGAAATAAACAATTATGACAAATAAATATAATTATTTGTGCCGTCAGTTAAAATTAAAGTGTGTCACGTGTGACTTGTAGGTTTTTACTGACTTTCATGTGCAAGATGAACTAAATATTGAATATAAACAATAAATAAAGTGTTTCTGGTAGAATGTCCAACCCAGGATCGAGCCCGTTTGGTCGTAGCCAATTACTACGGCGAAGTCGTCCACAAACGCTTAACGAACCATTACCCCCGAGCGACCCAAATCCACCAACACCTGCGGAGAATGAACTGCCGATTGAAGTCATCGGTACACCAGAGATCCAGAAATGGATAGGATCTATAGATGCCATTCTGAACGAAGTGTGCACAATCGTCGGTGATGGGAAAATTAACTCGGACCAGAAGCATTGTGTCTCCACTCTTTGTCGGAAGGTCTCAAGTGGGAGTTCTCAGATGGCCGTCTTATACCAATCATTGAAGTCGAAAACGATCCAGGTCCATACCATAATCTAGCACCTACAGGTGCAGCAGAACGATGTGAACTCTCTCCAGCAGTTCAAAGAGTCACATGTCTTCGAATTGTTAGTTCTAGGACATGCTGGTTTCCTTGCGATGTTTTCCTGCACCGTTTTTGAGAGCAGCGGTGATGAAATAATGTACACAAAGTAAAGCGCCTGTCTGGGTTCGACCCTACGACCTACAACTCGTGGCCGCTACCACTGGGCCACCACTGCTCATAAAACCAAATAAATACAATTAAAACAACACTCAACGCCTACACCTAAAATTAACTCAAAAAACTACAAACACGTGGATTCATCTTCTTATCATCTGCCTAGCCTTCTATGTTGGGGTCAGCGTCCAGTCTGAGCAGATGCAGCTAAGTACCAGTATTTTACATCGAGTTACTGCCTATCTGACCTCCACAACCTCTCGTATGACTGGGTAATACGATACCCCTTGGTAAGACGTTGTCAGACTTTCGGGCTTCTGACGACCCGTAACGACTGTCAATGATCCACGACTGACAGCCGGGACCAACTGCTTAACGTGCTTTCGGAAGCACGGAGGGGTCTTGATTAGTATAGACGTTCACCCATCCACGGATCAAACGCGGCAAGCGTAGCTTAACTGATCATCGTCGATCGACTCATGTGGCTGTTATTACTTAGCCACAAGCCCCTCAAATGGATCCATCTTCTATTAATAATTTTATCACACATTAAATTATTACATTAATATTATTATGTACGAGTAGGTAGGTAATAACATAACAAAGGCCAACGTGGTATTTCCTATGATTTCATAAGGATAAAACTAGGCAGAAAAAAACTAATGATGTAGTCATGTGGAGGTAAGATGATCGTTATGATATTTTATTAGATACTAAAGATAAGCGAGAAACGAATGGTAACAGAGCTTCTTAAAAAAAACATGGATAAGGGCTCCTTCAAACAAGCACGACCGGCACGACGCGAGACAAAGGCTCCGGTCGTCGCGCGACAAGTGGTGCCTTTGTGTCGCGTCGTGTGTCGCGCCTGTTCGAAGGAGCATTCAGTCTATATTAAAAGTATTGATTCTTTTATCAGCGAAAACTAAGAAATTACTGAAGAATGTATTAAATATATTTTACTTAGATAACCAGAATTGCTAATAGTCAAATGTTTTATGAGTTGCTGACTAATATTTGAAAGATGACCTTACATTCTAGAAGGTGAATATTGCTAAGAAATCGGTTCCCACAGATTTATGATTTCTGATTAGCAAAATGCATGAACAATGGTTTTGTTTTATTCTAGGTAATCAAACATGATGGAAAACCGCAATCAAAACGCTAATAACACAGCATTTGGCATTTTAATAAACCCTAACCTGCAAATTGGTTGATTGCAAATCAAAAAACACTATTGACAGCATAGTAAATCTGATGTTTGAAGACGGACGTGCAATAAATATTTGACCCATCCTCGTGGCATTAAATAAACACTTTAGACGATTATTTACAGTCAAAAATGGATCATCATTGCATTTTTTATACTTACCCTGGTCATTTAAAAAGAATATCTAAGTGTTTTTAAGCAAATAAAAAAGTTTGGAAAATCCAAAAGTGCACCACGCCTCCTAGCGCTCATTTATTTTATTAAAATAATAAATCGTATAACTGATAAATAAAAAAAGCTTATCTTGCATGATTTTTTTTATATATTACCTATATATAAAAAAAATCATGCAAGATAAGGTTTTATATTTTTGTACGTGTATCATAGTGTTTTTTTTTTTTTGAAACTCCTTAAACTAGGCTGCTGATATGATATACGCTACCAGTTCACAGATTTCTGGAAGTAATTAAAAAATCCCGGTCTCGATATATCAATTTTTTGGGTGTTATCGTTGATACATACAAAATCAGAGTACAGACATCAGGACGTCCACATATTTTTTTTTAAACGTTTTTTTTTTTCAAAGTGGCGACGTAATAAGATTTTTAGAAAATATAAGATGGTTTAATTAAGGTGTTTTCTCGAAGTACAACTACTCATGTTATTGTATAAGTGCAATATAGTTGTGATAGAGGCATTTGAGGATCACAAAATTGCTTGACCTTGACGAGTCGGGAATAAAGCACTACCTCAACCGCTTCGCATTATGAGGCGTGCAAAAGAAAGGGTAGATGGCTCTTTGAAAACTACGCATTGATTTGGTGAACAAAATCTTTTTCTTCGGATCCGTCCACGAATGTTTTAAAGTCGGTGATGCAGACTATAAAATGCTGCGTATACTGGTTTCTATTCTATAAAACATTGGACTTTACTATCCACTCAAGTAAACGCAAATCGGACTTCAGGCAATCGAGCTTACACAAGCTATACACACCCGGCTTAATAAGTACAATCAGACACAAAATAACTCACCTTTTATCACAACTTCAGCTTGAAGGAATAAGAAGTCAACAATAGGCTCACGACGTCGACCAAAACATTGTCATTTGTGAGGACTCGCGTGGACAAGTGAACTGTATCTCACCTAGTTAGACTTTTAAATGGTCGATGTAAGCTAGTGCGATGGTTAAGGGTAGGTTGAGTTATGATCTAAGTAACAAAAATTTAGAATTTTTTTGGTCCTGGCCAAAATGTGTCAATAACAGTCGCTTCTCTTAGTTTTTGGCTTATTCAAACTAAACTCAAACTCAAAGCATTTATTTCAAGTAAACCATTTACAGGCACTATTAAATTGTCAAGAACGGATAACAAACTCCAAGGATACCCTTTTAAATCATGATAATTATTACACAATCCTGGGTACATAATTCCTATTACCTATATTTTTTATTTAAGATGGGTTTGCTCTTGACTCTAGTCTAGGTCAGTGGTGACAGAGACAGAGTCGACGATAGAGTGAGTTTAAAAGTCCCATAGTAAAAGTTGTTCATAATGATGAGTACAATGACCCCTTAAGAGGTTGATGGTGTTTTACCAATAACACTGTATACAAAGAGTCAGCCCAGAATTTGGCTACGAGCTTGGCACTTTCTCCTCATTATGTTTGATGAATTTAAATAGTATCTGCATACTTTTACGTAACGCTTCACATGAGGTAATCTGCAGTCACTCAATCATTCCTACTTTCTTAACAGACAGTAATTAAATCGTTTAAAAATTATTAAATTCCGATTCGAAATCAGCTGCTTTCAACACAAGGAAAAATATCATAACCTATTTATTCTATAGTAAAAGTAAAACAAAGTGTGGGTTTTTCGCAAGTTTGCTTTTTTTTTTTATATTTCAAATTGATGCGAGTAATTAACATTGTGGACAAAAGATTGTAGCTGGCATTGATAATTATGAAAACACGTCATCATTATTTAGCATAACCAGCCAATAATATTCCCACTGCTGGGCCACAGGCCTCCTCTCTATGAGAGAGAGTGGGGCATAATACACCACGCAGGCTCAGTGCGGGTTGGTGGATGTCACATGACTTCGATTTTTTTGGTTCTAAGACATGCCGGTTTCCTCACGATGTTTTCCTTCACCGTTTTAGAGCAGTGCTAATAAAATTAACTATACTAAGTGAAGTGCCTGCCTGGGTTCGAACTCACGATCTACAATATCGTACGATATTGTAGATCGTGAGTCGGGGCCAATACCACTGGGCCACCACTGCTCTCATCATTATATGAAAGTTCTAATTTAAAGCCAAGCTAATTTGTGCTGTTTTGTTATCTTTCTAAATTATAACATAACATAGGAGTTTGGAACTGTTTCATAACATAGGAAGTTATTCCAAATCAGGCACCTGTAGCTGTTACCGAAACAGATTTTTTTGAAGGACGAATACTTTACATTAATTAAACGAGGCTTTACAAAATCACAATCAACAATATACACTTGAAAATGGTTTCTTAGAGTACAGAAAATGTTACATGTCGAAGATGAACGAAACTATCCAAGGACTAAAGAAATAGTAGAACTTGAAGATATAATGACAACCGTTCATGCTAAAACAAACGATGCAACTTGTATCTCTAAAATTGATAAACAAAATATTCCTGACGTACAGAAAATTAAAGTTTTACCAGTCATGCACACTATCCCTTAACACGCGTTAAAAGAGCATATCTCTAAAACACTGAAAATCCACCACGCTCATTAGAATAGCTTGCTAACAACGCAGATACACTATTAACTAATTTGATACATCACTTTGTCACAGCAATGTGAGACGTATACGACAAAGAAAATGCAGATTTTGCAGAACAGAATATTTTTGTCATTTCATTTTAAAAACTTTTAAAAAATGGGCAATAAAATGGATGACGGAAGTTCACGTGGTATACGGAACAATGGTATGAATTATGCTTTCATTTCCTATTCTTTTCTCAGTTTTAAGGCATTTGAAGAGTATGCAGTATATCTGTCAAAAGCTTTTCAATTACTACAGCAACCCTTTCAACTTCTCCATAGATTGTCCAAATAGGCTGACGGACATCCCCGAAAACATATTACAATTTATTGAGTAACTTGGTGTCTACTCCCTTAACGGAAGATGTGTAATTGACGATTCTTTTAAATTTTGTGCCCTCAAATACAAGAAACAAGGTCTAATTTAAAAGGAAAATGTAGCAATTACTTATAAACGTAACATTTGAGAGTCAAAATTATTTCGAATGTAATCAAATATCGCCCAAAATCTCCACCACGTGTACCAGACAACACGAGTTCAAGTCCACAATACTGCCATTGACATTCAAACTAAATAGATGAACTCACACATGTCCATACTAATACATAAAATATCTCTAACAGCTCACCTCGTCACGGCATTGTGTCTCAATCAAAGTTCCAAGCAATTGCCTTATTGTCGCTAGACGTAGGTACTCGTGCAAATTTAAACGTCTTGCCAACAGGAAGACACCTTTGTGTACTCAGGTGAGAGTTTTGCGGCTTTAAGAGAGGTGCTTTATTTAAGTTTCCAGATTCCAAGTCAGTTTTCCTTAGTGCAAAACTCAAACTTACGTAAGGTTGAGTTTCACGCGTAGAAAGTTTCAGATTCTTGGGCGGAGATGTTTTTTATCTTGCAAGGAAATGATTGGAGTTTAAAATTCCGCTGCTATTGTTTCTGTTATTATTTATTGATTTGATGATTCCGATTTTGAAGTCCGAGACACACTCTCAGAGAGAAATTTAAGGAGATTAATGTAATGACTGTGCCTTCACAGTATATTTTTGAAAAAAAATATATGCCCATAAAAATATATACTTGTTTAAAAAATACAGAGATATAATAATATAAATATATACTAGGAACAAACACAACTTTGTTGTACCTACAACAAGGCTCAAGAAAATAGGTTCAGATGTCACCTTGTCATACCTACGCTTTTATAATAAACTTCCAAGCCACGCTCAAGATCTAAGCTTTAATAAATTCAAATCATTCATTAAACGTAAGTGGTGCCAGAAAGCCTTTTATACCGTTAAAGATTATATTGAGGACAAAAAGGCTTGGAATTAAGTGGCTCCAATTTTCTGCATACTGAATGTTGCTTTTTTGTGTTTTTTTTTTTCTGTTACATACGCTGACAATGATGATGAATGATTATTATATACACAACGACTTGAATACTTACCTTAACAAGTATTATTTATTATTTTAATCATTGTGAATGTAAGGACTATGTGGGTCATTGTTTCAGTTTTAATCATTAAGTAGTTTATGCGGCCTACCCAAATGTTCTTTCTTTGGTATCGTTCGTCGAATCGTTGAGCTCCTTAAGTTCTGAGTTGAACTGCACGGTTACTGACAAATGCGTGCACTGACTGGACAGGTCCTCTTAATCTGCGTGGTTGTTTCCTCAGGAGACCATTTCAGACACCAATCTACATGGTCCTCAAAGATTATGTTTGAACTTTTATATACACATTGACATTGATGAATTTTATACATACAATGACATGAGTATTTACTTTGTAAAGTATTATATTATTTTAATTATTGTGAATGTGAAGATTATGTGGTTCATTACTTTTTTTGTTTTCTCAGTTAGTTTTAATCACGATCTGGCAGCTTGAGCAATTTATGCGGCCTACCCAAATGTCCTTTCTTTGGTATTGTTCGTCGAATCGTTGTGCTCCTTAAGTTCTGAGTTGAGCTGCACGATTACTGACAAATTGCTCTGACTGGACAGGTCCGCTCAATCTATATGGTTTTTCCTCAAAAGACCATTTCAAATACCAATCTGCATGATATTCACATGATCTGACCAAGATTATGTCTGGACTTTAAAAGACTGTGACCTCTGAGTTTGTTCCGGCCTTTCTTCTCAGAGTAGTCAGATAGGAAACGCCGACCTCATCTAGTTTTTTTAAATATGATTGACGTGTAAAAGTGTTTGTACAAACCTGCTTACAGAAATAAAATAATCATCATCAGGGGTCGTTGTACCAAAAAAAAATCCATGAAATCGTTTTTATTAGCGATAGCCATCACGTTTGCGGAGTTTCGCTAGCTAATTTAATTTGACCCTGTATAAGATTTCAATCTTCTGAAACTAGCTACCAACCTTCGTTCTGCTTCTTAGAATAAACAATATTAAAAAAAAATCGGACTAGTTATACTGACTGAGTAATGTCGTTTAAATTTCACTAATCTAATCTAATCAGGCACAATGTTTTTTTCGCCAAGAGATGTGGCCTATTATTGTATTACTGTCATGCGCTGAAAGTGTTGAGTCAGTTTCTTAGAGTCGAGTCTGAGAGGAAAACCAAATAGACAATTTTTTTGGTTTTTTTAGTTTGAGATTTTACTTGTAATTTTTTGTTTAATTTCTGATTTCTTTTGTACACCACTTTTAACATTACATAATTTGACATTGAAGAGCAGGATCTCCTAGCACAGGTATATCTTTTACTTAAAAGGAGGTCCCTATCTAAGATTAACTGTAAAAGCTGTACAAGTTTCTCCAATAAACCTTTTTTTTATGAGCATTATTCGTCTTTTTATACTCAAAAGGCACGTTATATTCCGAACTCTGCCGCACTTGTACCCATTGCGACCGGACGTCCATACTCCATTTTGTTCTGTTTGTTTTCATTGACACTTCGTATAAATTCAGCAAACAACTCGGAAACGTCCGCGTGTCACTTGGTTGCATGTAAATACTCCAACTTTTTGTTTGTCCTACTTTGGTAGTTCACCTAGGAATTCTGCATGAATGCTGTGACAAGTACGGTGGTTAGTTTGAATGCTAATAGCTTTAAAAAAAAATTTTTTTGGGCTTTTGGTCCGCCAAACCTTTTTCGGATTGAGGGTTGGGAATATAGTAATATTAGAGGCCTAAAAAAAATATAGTAGGCGAAACTATCATGTTTTCAATAAAAATTAAATAACATTCTTATATTCAAAGAAGCGTAAAACAAAACGCATACGTTATCTGTTTTTGAAATTTGTATTCAGAAATAAATCAGTTTTCTAAAATTCTGGCTATTGCTCTTTCTGGCCGTAAATGTGTTGCTAAAATCTACTAAAAATGACAACAAGTGTTGCTCAGCAATTTGACGTTTCTTATATTTTCAAAATAGTATAATTTCTTCTTTCTATACCAGCAACTTCAGCTTTTACTGAGCGCATATTTTCAGTGATGAGTACAAAATGGCGAGAAGAGCCCAGTATGACCAGTATTCAAATCTCGTAAAAGATGAAATTAAAGGTATTTGTAATCATAATTTATATAGATATGAGACATAAAAAAAACTGTTACTAAAGGCTTTCACAAAAGCATGCAATTTTTTTTAACATACCTTCCTTTTTTTTTGCCATTATATACTTTTTTTTTACAGTGATTTCGAAAATTTAATAGAAAAAAAGTTGCCCACCCTATGCGGATTGAGAACTGTCTGTCTAGCTGTCTGTTACCTACGCACGCATTAACGGTTATACGGATGTTGATAAAATTTTACATAAGTTAAGAAAAAAATAGTACACGATCGACAGATACAGACTAATATTATAATTTAGACATAAACAATTACTTTTCCGTAAAAAAGCTTGTTACCAACAAATGCTTAAGCCGAGAAACACTGGTATTGAATATATCCAAAAATTGTGGACCTTTATTATAAATAAATGAATGTCTATTAAAAGTAACATAAATCTTTATTACGATAATTGTAATCTGGAATATTGGACAAGGAAAATAAATAATAATAATTGGATAATGTAATTAGTAATTACAATGAATAATAATAGATATAATATGTATAAGTATATTAGTTAAAAATCATTAATTCAGTATTAATAATTGTACAAATATATTTTCACTCCTCTTGCTCAAAAAGACCGTCATTGTGACGTACCAGAGCGAAGAAAAAATAGCATTTCTTCCTCTAGGGGAAAAAGTTTTTTTTTTTAATTTTTGTGTGTCAAATGACAATGAGCCTACAAAAACGAAAAAGTCTTTAGTCATAAGTAGAATAATCATGAAATAGACTCGACTTATTACTGTTTCATAAAAAAAGAACTTCATTTTATTTTTGAAAATGGAACTAAAATCGGCGATCTCTTTGGTAGAATGCATGCAATGCGTTGCGGCTGCAGAAGAAAAAAGAAAAAAAAGACATTGGCGCGAAATCTTTATAATTTTTCTCTAATTGCAAATTGAATTGGTAGTGACCGTAATTAATTTTACAATAGTGAAAATGTCATCATCTAGTGAGAATGGAGACCCTAATTTGCAAATAGAAGAGAATGGAAAAGAACCACTCAACATTCATCTTCACAGAGGACTGAAATTAAGTTACCATAAAAAAACATGTCGTTAAATATCCAGAATTGTACAAATTGTACATTTAATTTTTAATAAAACAAACTACATATTTCATATTGTATTGGATTGTTTTATTTTCTCGCAATCGTAGTGAAAAGTAGAGTGTAACACACGGCGCTAAAAACCCATTAAAACTCGGTTTCTATTTACTCCCTCGCTAAAGCTCGGGAGTAAAACTACCTCGTATATAATGGGTCATTTTAGCTCCTTGTATAACAATCTACTATTGCACGCCATGAGAAATGGCAGACATGTCGTGAGCCACTTATTTTTTCGAAGATCTTGCATGCATGTAGGTATTGATTTTAATTCTGTATGTATACACATGTTTGAGCAAATAAAATTTCTTTCTTTCTTTCATGTTCACCAGACAGTTTATTAAAACTTCTGCTCGCACGGATCAAAAACGAATTCTGCCTGTACGCGGACCTGGAATGAGGGACATGTAACAGGCTAGGTTTGCGAACCATTTTGCAGTGTGTTACTAATCCTAAGCAGCTTAACAATTCAGGGCAATCTAGTACCATTTGCGATTTTAAATAAGTACGTCACATCTGCAATGCGTCTGCGCTCATGCAGGGGTAAGATGTGAAACAACACCCAATCCAATTCAACACAGCACCAATTTACGCACCAACTTACGTGATCTGACCGCATAACAAAATAATTTGCATAATTATTGATCATCAAACCACTCATTAACTAGACAATCTTCCTTTAATACCTAATAGGTAACCTTTTTAAAGGTGTGCCTTTCCGCACATTTTTTTTTCGCCTTCATGATAGAGTTTTCTAGATAATACCGCTTGAAACTGCTTATAGCTATAATGTTATCTGGCTAGATGAGTTCTGTCAAACAAGGAAATATATATAGAGCACAATCTCTCTTACACACACACACACACACACACAAACCACAGCAAACACACACACACACTCATGAACACAAACCACTCAAGAGCATGCATGCACTAAATTCATTTAACTTTTACGTTATTTTAATATTATAGCATAAATTGTCAAATTCCAAAAACGGGTGAAGACACTGACTCATTTAACACAGGTACCACCTAGCACAGGAGTCAGGGCTTCAAATTAAAATGTAGCACCTTTTTTATATCAATAAAACTTTATTTATTATTATTATTAAGTATTAGATTGTTGAACTTGGTACGTTCCACATTGAGTTTTATAACAAAAAAATAACATCGTTCAGGTCCTTAGCTTACTTGCCTTTCCTAGAATCAGGTCATTAAAGCCAATGCGGTAATTGCGTACCTAAACATACTAACAATTGCAATGCCTGTCCTTTCGACAATTCAACAACGTTCATTGCGCGATTTACATTGTCAAGCAGACGAATGTTTCACACATATGAAGCAACTGATTAGCGTTTTCCTTTCAAAATCCTGCGGATTGCAATTGACAATGTGTTACGCAATTGGGGTGCAGGTTTCTTATGAATAATAACCTGCACCTTTCAGAATCCAAACGAGGCAAATGATTGCGCTGTTCAGGTAGCTGCATACAGCACCTCAATCACAATCTAATCTTATTAATTATATAATCATAAAAAATGTAATTATTATTATACTAAACAATTTTATTGTAGAATGCTCAATCTTGACATGTATAATTTTTTGTTCCTGAAATTTAATCATTGTTTCTCTAACTTTAATTGTTATCCTATTTATAATACCACTGTAATATGAATGCTCACTCTTGACATGTTATTTTTTTTTTCAAATTCCATAATTTATTTCATCTTCTTTTGTAAAAAAAAAATTAATCGTGTTTACACCTAGTTATATGTGCATGCTGTGGTCTCCTATAATTGAAGGATCACACGTAAAAGAACCTATTTTATAATTGCGATTTATATTGTATATGTGTATCCTTTGTTGGTAATCCATAGTAAATAAATAAATAAAAATAAATAAATATCTAAGGATATTGCTAATGCATTGCTTCATATGTTCGAAAAATTTGTCTGCTTAGCAACGTAAATAAAGCAATGAATGTTGTTGAATTTTCAAAATGAAGGTATGGCTACTGATAGTGTGTTATGCAACTATCCCGCGGTGCTTTGATAAAATAAAATTGGTCTTTCCACACCAAGTCACAAAAATAATGAATTTCAGTTTCAAAATAGGTATAAATAGATTCAAGCTGTCTGATAAGGAAACAGTTTTTGTAATAATTAAAAAATAAAAGCAAAACAAACTAAAAATCCTTGTTCCGTAATCATTAATTTCAGAGGAAAAACACGTTACTTTGCTTCATCATTAGGATGCTATACAAACTTTTCTAATTTTTTTTTGTTTTACTTTAAGGATTCTGAATATTTATACAGTCATGTTAGATACCTATGTTTTGCCGGGAGATACTCGTAGATTGCTCTTCTACATTCGAAAACCAGTGAAAAAAGAACCAGTGAGGCTAAGCTAAAGGACCAGATATAACAATTTGTGGATGGCTTTATGAGTAGGAGAAGACCAAAGAAATGATGGATGGACTGTGAATGATGATAAGGCTAGTGAGGAGGTGACTACCGAGGTGAAGATTAATAGAGACGTAAGGAAGACCAAAGAAATTGGGAAAAGGGCAGGAGATGATAACAATTCGTAAGAATATGTATTTATTTATAAAAAAAGTTTAAATATAGAAGGTGTTGTTTTGCATCCTCGTCAAATTCGAGGAGGTAACTATGCTAATGATTCTCGACACGAATCAATAATAAAATAAGTAGGTATTTATTTTTATTTTTTGTATTTTTCGGAAATCGGCATGTGTAGGGCCCGTGTGATACCGCCCTGTAACTGCGCTGTAACTGTAACGCATGCACACAGCGACATAGTCGTACGACACTGCCTACCGCATACGCAACGGGGCGATTTTGTTCTTTGAAAGTGGAGTATTCTGAAATACGGTCAAACTTAAATACCTAAAAAAACAAGTATGTATTCATTATTGAGCAGGGTCGTAATTTTATTTGATTATTTACATATGTCTTTCATAACAGCCTCCTGAAATTTGACGCGGATGCAAAACAACACGTTGTGTATATATATATATATATATATATTATAAATACTATATTGTACACCAGAAAAAAAATTGACACTGAAAACATACAGTGGGCGGCCTTATCGCTTTCTGCGACCTCTTTCAGGCATCCTTGGAATGGACATTGATTGCGTGGACATAAAAATGGGGACACCATTGGTGCAAAATAATAAATACACGATAGATAAAATACACTATAATAGATACATAGGTACCTATACATACATATATGCGATTAGTTACATAAATAGGTACATACATACCTACTCAATATCTAAGCAACGAAAATAAATGACGACTAGGTACAAATTATTACAACAGCTACGAGAACAAGATCACAACAACATAATAATGTTCCTTCACGAGTCTCTTAAATGGATTGAGCGCGTTGTATTTGAACTGGCCATGCATTCCACAAAAGAGGAGCCTGGACAGAAAAGGATTTGTCGAAGAAATGTATGGAATGCATGGCATTTTAAGCTTCAGGTTATCTAATGACCTCAAAAATTTCTTGTGGGAGTCGCAAAGATATTCGAAACGTTTCTTGAGACACGAGTAGAGAGGGGTACAAGGGACAAAGAGCACACTAAACAAAAGGGAAAGAATGGCATATAGTTAGTTAGTGTATAGTATAGTTGGGAACCTACTAACATAGGAAATGGGGGCAAGAGTATTTTTATTTTTTAATTTCTTGATGTATCTACGTATTGCTATGCTAAAAGATACAAAGAAAATTTTGAAACGTCCAGTTTCAATTGCTGAGCGGCTCGCGGCTAAATAATAACAGCCGCACGGGTCAATCTTCAAGGTTAAGCAACGGTTGCCGAGGTCGGTCCGCGGATGGGTGATCATCCATTACATACCGAGACCCCTCCGTGCCTCAGAAAGCACGTCAAGCCGTTGGTCCCGGCAATTGGTTGGTCGTGGATCTTTGACTATCGTTACGGGTCGTCAGAAGCCCGAAAGTCTGACAATCAGTCTTTCCAAGTGGTACCTATCGCGTTGCCCAGTAACTGGGTTGTGGGGGTCAGATAGGCAGTCGCTCCATGTAAAACACTGGTATTTAGCTGCATCCTGTTAGACTGGAAGCTAACCCCAACCAAATTGGAAAATGGCAGGCAGATGACAAGCTAAGCTTATCCACTCCAAGCAAAGTTACGAAAATAGCTAATTTAACGTAGGAGTTGCTTCAACGATATCTATTGCAACGATCTCGAGTCTCGATTCCTAGAAAAAACGACTCACGTGCTGATCCGGACTTGGGTCATGCGAGAAATCGATTGTTGTAAAGATTATTATTTGATGATATGATTATTTATTCGATACTAGCTGTTGCCAAACAAAACAATGCAAATGCCATACAAAAAAATGTTGTTCTTTATAATATTAGTTTAGACTAGCGACCCGTCCCCTGCTTCGTGCGGTTTTTACGACTTGACAGAACATCGAGATTTCTTTAGAGACCCAGAAAGAGTTGGTCAGATGATCTGTACGTGTAGGTACCGCGAGCGCTGGTTCGACGTTCCTGCAAGGATTTGGGGGAAGCTTTGTCTGACATTTATTATTTTCTCTTAATGTATTTTTTATATATAGAACTATCTTTTTATCTTGCCATATTGATGACAAGATAAAAAGACAGCTCTATATATAAAAAATACATTAATTATTAGTAAATATTTATTTAGAGACACCATATTTTTTACATTGGTAAAAAATATGGTGTCTCTAAATAAATATTTATTTGATAAAGTAATAGTTTAAAATAGTATCCTCTGTATTCTGTAGGCACCACCTGCAAAACACTTTATTTTAACAATATAAGCCTTCCGAAATAAATAATTTATTACGATGGTGAATACTTCATCAAATTCCGTAGATCAGAATAAGGACACGATCACACAGACAGACACGAAAAGCGATTTTAATTTATAATATTATGTATAGATAGATATAGGTGGATACCGATGATGTTGTAGAGGTCAGGGGTCTCTCCTGGATTAATAATATACAGGGTCAAATTAAATTTGTTAGCGAATTTCCGCAGACGTAATGGGTATCGATAACTAAACACGACTTTTAGACTTCCAGAGTATATAAGAATATACTCATTTCTTATTCTATCTATTCACGTAACACACCTCTATTTATTTATTTATATATTCTTTATTGTACACCACAAAATACATAGCAAAAAATAAATCAAATACTACAAAATATACAATGAGGAACGAAAACATTTTGGTTAAAAGAGCGTGTACTTACCTAATGAAATATATTTATAGACCTCTGCACATACCTTCAGGGAATGCAGACGTGAAGTTACAGGTATTATGTTAATCAAAAGCAAATATGGCTCCATTATGTAATTAGCGACCACTGTAATTACACGTAGAGACTATCACGAGCACAAATCTTAACGGAATTAGCATAATCCTATCGCATTACAAGCTAATTATCAGGTAAACTTAGTGATGTATTATTCCCATGTTAATTCTAATGTAACTGGGCGACAAAATAATAGCATTGCGTTGTTTCTCATTAGTAGTTTTAGGTTTCATAATACCGATACTACGTGTATGTTCAGTATATAATTGAAGTATGGGATAATTATATGGGGAACTCTACAGACGCCCAGAGAGCTTTTATAGCCCAGAAAAAATGCATGAGGTCCATTTATAGTCGCAAGTGGACTGATTCGTGCCGACCAATTTTCACTGATAAACGTTTACGTGCACTCCCATGCCCTATACGCTTTTAAAATGTGTAAATTCGTTAGAAACCACTTATCACTCTTTGAGCAGGGTGTTAAGGCCCTATTTAAAATAAATATAGTACAAAAACCTCTGGTAGTACCTCGAAGCAGATTAAAGTTATGTAACAGAAACTGCTACACCATGGCGATAAAATGTATAATAAACTACCGGAAAAAATAAGAAAAATGGATAACTGAGAATTTAATAGAAATTCAAACAATTGGCTTTGTGACATATGTTTTTATTCAATAAATAACTATTGAAATTTTAAACAGGCATGATGTTTAAATATACAAATTTACGAACACTTGTTTAAATTGTAATTATAGACATTATTTATAAATATAA
This sequence comes from Brachylomia viminalis, assembly GCA_937001585.2. Lineage (NCBI taxonomy): Eukaryota > Metazoa > Arthropoda > Insecta > Lepidoptera > Noctuidae > Brachylomia > Brachylomia viminalis. Next base: position 9,032,740 of record OW443317.2, read on the forward strand.
TCAATAAATTGATGAACTGCCTTATCGAAATTAATTAATATTAACGAAACAAGACTGTACATTTTATTAAGCAAGTCAAGATATTATTAGGCATGTACTAGAAATATTTGCGAATATAGTGAGACTAAAATTATTTTACCATGTTATTATGTATGTAGGTAGTTACCTATATTCTGGCAAATAAATAAATTTCAATGTAGTTAATTATTAAGTTTAATTAGAATACCACATAATATGTACCTATCCTTTATAGGGGTAAATAGATACTGGATAGTTTTTTTTTAGATCTTTGCAAATACCTATTCCGTCTTATTACAAAACACGATCTAACTTTAGCCCCAACCTACACATTCGATTTAGTTTTTGTATTTGGAACTTTATGCCGACTTTAGTAAAGTTCTTAATACAAAATTGACAATCTAAGACCGGACTAAGTTGACAGTTTTGTAAAAGGAACTGTATTTCGATTTCAGTTATGTTCTTATTTCAAAAACAGGCTCGATGGTTTAAACCATGTCAAAAGAAAAACCTTGTTTTGTAATAAGGCCGATTATGTTTGACGGGCCACTCGATTTTGGACTCAACTGGAAAGTTAAACCCATAATAACTATGCTTGCTCTGGGAACTATGAACAGAATTGCATATGGTGTTCAATTTATGTATTTCATTTTGATTCAACTCCCGCTTACTTAACCTTTGGTTAGCGCCTGATAGTTTCTTCATAGCAATCTGAGGATATGAGTAAATGTAATTTTAACAATAAAATTCTATAAGGCGCTCTTTAAAATAGGAAAACATTGGCAAACGCGAAGCCTTCCTCTAGATTAAATCATTATCATCATCATTCTTATAAGCTCATTCCAATTTATTTAGGATCACCGCAACATGTCTTATTTTTTCACACTTCTCTATTAGTCGTCTTAAGTATTAGACGAGCAGTATTATAGTAATTAGGCATTCAAAAACGATGGAGGTTTCATTAAAGCTTTTAAACACACAATCAAGTACTGTAGAATTAGCCTCGTAAACCTTCCCCCAATTTTACTACCTTCTAAAACAATAAACCTTTAAGATTAAAAACTCTTAGAGCTCGGCTAACAAACGGGTTTTTATTGCATTAACTAACAACTCTAATTCGATGTAGCATTTTACGACTAGAGCAGAGCACTAGATATCCAGGGCTTGTTAACGTTACCAACTAACAAAATAATAACCGTTACGTAACGTTAATTCCAATGTGATACCTAATTAACGTTACAAAAATATAACGTTAATTGATAACATTACCAGTAATTTAACGTTAATTAACATTAACGTAAAATACGATAATAACGTTAATTTTACCGTTAATTTAGCTACAACCCGGTAACATTCACGGTTGTGTGTGTTGTTTGTAACCATACTGACTCGTTCGGGGCGAGCGCGGCGTGGTGAAGGTGGAGCGGGAGGGGCATCGTATTCCAGTGACGTACAGTACAGAGATATTGTGAATTTGTGACCGCGTGTTGCCGTTCCGCGTAGGTAAACATTTTTGTGCGCTCGCGCAACTTGCTTAGCATTTGATCAGTTTAGAGTTAGAATACTTTAGAACTTTAGATGCACTGTTGCCGCTCCACCGCCGGTAGCGCCGTCGCGCCGCCGGCCGCCGCGCCTCAGTCGTGTGTAATAAGTTTATAAGTTTTTTATAATAAGTTTTTATTTATTTTCTCTCACAATGATTTTGTAGCACTTAACAGTTTTGAACAAATTATATAAATTCACGTTGTGAGAGCTGGTGCTTGAAGTAGGTTTTAGAAAAACCTGTATTACAGGTCACCAGACCTCACTTAGTGGCATCATACAAATAAATAGGCAGGTAACACGTATTTCTATTAAACAATTAAAACAAAATATAAATATAAAAAAAGAAAGAAATTAACTAACACAACAAAAGCAGTCAAAGGGTGTGTGGTGAATGTGTCAGTAAATGGTGGTGAATGTGTACTTGAATGGTGGTTAGTGTGTAGGTGAATGTGAATGGTGGCAGGTGTATGTGAATAATGAGTTAATAAATAGTAAATGTAACCCTCATTCCATAACAACTATTGACCTAACTGAAGATTCCTTGCTGAAACAGAATTATAATAACAAAGTTAGTCATAACAAAATAAAAAAATATGCAAAACTAAATAGAATAATTAAAAAATGTAACCAAGTTAGGAAACAACACAAATACTTTTTCAAAAATATTCCACTGAGAAAAGAACGTGTTGAGCTAATCAATAAATTAAACAAATATCAAATCAAATTAGAGGACAGCAAAAAAATCTATGAAATTGATACACAGCGCTTACAGACTGACATACAGGTACTTGAAGGTAGACTCAGTTCCCTTTACATTAAATATGTGGGTTCTCAGAACCAAATTAAAGAACATATTCTTGCTGCTAATGAGTTAGTTATGTGTCAGTGCACTTGTCAGAAGGTTTCAAAACCTGATGCTGTCCAGCCTGAGGTAACGGAGGACCCGTCCCAGACTGAGAGTTGGTCTCAAGACTGTACTCTCAACCAAGATAAACCAGATATAGTACAACATCTATCCCAAGTGCCTGAGATTGGTACTTGTCCAGCTTTCAGTAATCATGATTGTTACAATTCAGTTATGTTCTCAGATAGTATAGGAAGAGGTTTAGGTAAATTAATTAGTAACAAGCAGAGTTATTCTACCCACAATTATTGTATGCCAGGGTCAACCTACAAACGAATAATGGCATCAGTAACAGGAAAGGTATTTAATCCTAGAACCACTATTACTGTATTTGTAGGTAATAGTGCTAAGGTCAAAAAGGAAGAAATCACTGAATGTGTAACTGAGTTGTTAAAGTTAAGTTGTAGTAAAATAATATTGTGTGCTTTCCCATATTTTGAAACTTTGACGAAAAGACAAAACAATTATATTCATATGCTTAATAACCATATGCACTTTTTAGTTACTCATTACAGTGACAAGCTTGTGTATTTTGACACCAATAGTTTTGTGGAAACTTTAAAATCGACTAGAGATACTGTGTATCTGCCTGTTAGTTTTAGACACATAATAGCAAGGCTATTAGCTTTTTATATAAACTCAGACATAAGTAGTATGTCGAAGTCTTGTGTTATTAACACCACAATGGTTAGTAATAGTACTAATAATAAGGTGGTGAGCTTGAATAAAGGTAGCTCAAATGCTATAAGTATTTTTACAAATTGTACGAAGGAGGTTCCATGCCCCTCACTCACTAGGAGCTCATTGCCTGGTGATGACATTGAAGTATTGGGGATAACTCCGGATAATCATTTAAACTAGTTTGTAAGACAACAGAAGGTACCAGTAAGAATATTCCTATACGTAACAACTACAAGGTATCTTCTTGCTTTAAATTAATTAATTATCAAAAACATCAGCAAAATGTCTTGAAATTATTTCATCAAAATATTCAAGGTATTTCTTCCAAATTATTAGAAATTGAAATGTTTTTAGAAAAAACAAAGTTTGACATTGTTTGTTTTACTGAACATTGGTTAAAGGATTATCAAATGCTAATTAATTATGAGAACTACAGTGTAGGCAGTTGTTTTAACCGTAAATCTATGCTGCGTGGGGGTTCTCTAATCTTAATTAAAAATTGTTTAAAATCTAAGCAACGGAATGACATAGTTGGTTTATCAGTTGAACATTGCATCGAAATGTCCTGTGTTGAGCTAGATAAGCATGTTATAGTGTGCGTTTACAGACCCCCTAATTATCAGAACTTTTCTTTATTTGAGTCAATAATGGAAGATGTCCTAGCGAAACTTGCATCCAGTAATAAAGCTGCAATTATTTGTGGTGATTTTAATATTAACATTTTGGAAATTAATTCGAATAGCAGTAGATTATTAAGCCTTTTTAAATCGTTCAATTTATCGAATGTTTTTACTGAACCAACTAGAGTAACTCCAAGTTCTGCTACTTGTATTGATAATGTCTTCTGCGATTGTGATTATTTAGTGAAAGCCATCGTAAATTATTTGCCATCTGATCATAGTGGACAAACGGTAACTTTTAAGTTTAAAACACCTTTGCAAAAAGTGCAAATACAATTTAGACCAATAACGACTGGCAAATTAAGTAGATTCAATAGTACCCTAAACAATAAGTTAAATGTTCTGAGTCATATTATGCACGATGCAAATAAATTGTATGAGAATTTCTTTTCAGTAGTGCACAATGAATTCAATAAAACTTTTGAAAAGAAAACAAAAAATATTTGTCCTAATTTTATTTTTAGTGACTGGGCAACTAGAGGTATTAGGATAAGTAGGGAAAGACTGTTCGATCTGTACGGCCTTAAGCCCTACATTAACACTGAAACTTTCAACAAGTATGTTGCTACATATTCAAAAATTTTTAGGAATACCTGCAAGATAGCTAAAGCCCAGTACATTAGCAACAAGATTAAATCAGCAGAAAATAAAATAAAAACGGTTTGGAAAGTTATAAATAACGAAACTAGTAGGAAAAAAATACGTAGCACAGATTATACATTGGAGACTTCACGTGGTGCCATAAGCTCTAACTTAGAAGTCGCTCAAGAATTTGTAAATTTCTTTACTAATATACCAGTTAAAACGACGGAAGCTTTAAATTCCTCACCTGATGTCTCGATTGATTTATTAAGAGCGAACGTTTTAGGCTGCCCGGTTGAATTTCAATTTAAACATATAAACCCTATGATAGTTATAAAAGCTTTTCGGCAAATAAAAATCAAATTGACCGAAGATCTATGGGGAATGTCTATCAAAGTTTGTACAGCAATAATCGAGACTATAGCACCATACTTAGCTTTAATATTTAATTTGTGTGTAGATCAAGGAGTCTTCCCGGATTTAATGAAATACAGTAAGGTTATACCACTTTTTAAATCTGGGGACAGCAAAGACACCAACAATTATAGACCAGTATCTGTGTTGCCAGTATTCAGCAAGGTGTTCGAAAAGGTAATGCTCAATCAAATGCTTAATCATTTTAACACCAACAAAATCTTACACGATCAGCAATATGGTTTCACCAAAGGACGTTGTACGACTGACGCCGGTGTCACTTTATTAAAACACATATTTACAGCGTGGGAGGAGGCCCAAGATGCCATAGGGATCTTTTGTGACCTCTCCAAGGCATTTGACTGCGTTGATCACGAAACCTTGCTCTTAAAACTTGAGCATTACGGACTAGGTAAACTCGCGCTTAGTTTAGTACATTCTTATTTAAATGATAGACAACAAAAAGTGCAAATAAATGGTATCAATTCACTTCATTTAAAAGTACAAATGGGTGTTCCACAAGGATCGATATTAGGTCCCTTCCTCTTTTTAGTATATATTAATGATCTACCCCATTTATTTAAAAACCAACCACAAATGGTATTATTTGCTGACGATACTTCTTTAATCTTTAAGATAAATAGACGTGCATCAAATCTTGACGACGTAAATAATGCCCTACTGCAGGTACATAATTGGTTCACTGCTAATAATTTAGTATTAAATGGGAAAAAAACTAAATGCATAAGATTTGCTTTACCGAATGTTAAAAGTAGTGATTGTGACATAGTATTGAATAACGAGAAACTAGAATTTGTCGATGAAACTGTTTTCCTGGGAATAACGCTAGACTCAAGGCTGCAATGGGGTCCTCATTTAACATCTCTTGCAGGACGGCTAAGTTCAGCAGCATATGCTGTAAGAAAAATCCGTCAATTTACTAATGTAGATACCGCGAGGCTAGTCTATTTCAGCTATTTTCATAGTATCATGTCTTACGGTATTTTATTATGGGGACGGGCTGCCGATATTGAGTCTATTTTTATTCTGCAGAAAAGAGCTATCAGAGCAATATACAGCCTCCGCAGGCGCGATTCTCTAAGGGAACTGTTTAAAGACATTAACATCATGACGGTACCTTGTCAATATATTTATGAAAACATCATGTACGTAAGGAAAAATCTAAATCTTTTCAGTAAAAGAGGTGAAAGACACAATTATAGGACTAGAAATAGGGACCAATTAGTTCAACCAGGTTTCAGACTGGCTAAAGTAGACTCATCCTTCATGGGGTACTGTTTAAAATGTTACAATAAAATACCTCCCCACATACTCCAACTGAATGAAACGAAATTTAAATCCTGTATAAAACGCACACTATACAGCCAAGCATATTATAAGTTGGGGGATTATATCGCTGACAAAAATGCTTGGCTCAGGGCTGGTCCTGCTCCACAAGGGCGCGTAAACTAATTAATTAGCATTCGAAAATAGTGTTGGAGCTGATGAAGATTGTACAACCTATCTTTGCATTGTATAAATTCAATCTCATAGTATTGTATAATTGCATAGCACATGTGTGAGCACTATGTACCCACTATAAAGCTTACTGGGTTCGTCTTTCATTGACTTGAATGTGCCCTGGCGGCTGAGAGTATGTCATGCTCACTCAAATGTGTCGCTGGTGGTGGCGTGTGTATTGGATCATTGAGTTCCCTTCAAAATGGTTGAGCTGAATGGTGCTGATCCATACGTCATGTTCGTGAACGGGCGCCGTCAGTAGGCACTGGTCATTTCTTAGCTGCCACGGCTTATTTTAATTCCATAATTGTTTTTATCTTTTTATTACGGACGCTTTTAACGTGCACGTCTTTCTACATCGTTCTCACATGTATAATTACAACATGAATGATGTAACCACTCTATTGTAACAATATTTTGATTTAAAAGAGTGTCCATGGAGTTTCTTGCCCGTTCTTCTCCATAGGTACCTACTACGCTTTGGAATGGGCAACTAGCTTCATCTTTCTGACTGACCGACCCCTTGACAATTCAAAAGTGCCTGTAATTGGTTTATTTGAAATAAATGCTTTGAGTTTGAGTTTGAATGGTGGTGAATGTGTAGGTAATTATTTGAATACAAGTTTTATTTAATTGAGTGGAGCTTTCAAGAAGTCAGTTACTTTTTGCTTACAACTGGGTTTGTGTAGTAAATAAATATTTTGATCCTTGTTAATAACATTATACAGATAATCCCCCAGGTAACAGAAAAAATTGTGGGATTGCCGTAAACGGAAAAATTTTGTATTGCATACAGTACCTTTCCGTCGTTTATCTTTCAATAGATCCGAGTCATAAACTAGCTGCGAGTGCTTTTTGAGGACCGTTTGCAGAACGAAAGTTTGTCTTATAGACAGTACATCCCACTTTTTGTATAAGTCGACTGTAGGAAATCGGAAGGGAAGACCCGCAGCAACCTTAAGTATAGCACGTTGAGCTCTTTCCGCCTCTATCAAGTGCGTTTTAGCAGCACCTCCCCAGGAGATGATGCAGTAGTCAATAAGCGACTGACATAAGGCATAGTATACCATCTTGATGGTACGAAGGTCGGCTACATGTTTTAGACTCTTAAATATGTAAATGAGTTTGCGTAATCTCGTTACCAGAATGTCTATATGAGGTTTGAAGCTGCGGAATTGGTCTAATGTAACTCCAAGGTATTTAATGTTATGTGTCCTTTGAAGGGGAGGACAAACGCAATACTGGGAGGTTGACCAACACGTGTGAGCCGTTATAGACAGTGAAAGTGGGGGCAGCGCGTTAGATCGATGTGCAAATGCCACGTATTTAGTTTTTGTGATATTAAGAGTCAGCACATTATTCCGTAACCAAGCAACAACCGCGTTAAGCCCCTCCTGAGCATCACCAAAGACCCCTTCCCAGCTATCACCACTAAAGAATAGAGCAGTGTCATCGGCGAATGTAAAAATTTGACCATTACTCAGGTGAAGCTGGCACAGGGCGTTGATGTAGATCAAAAAGAGGGTTGGTCCGAGTATACTGCCCTGAGACACTCCAAAAGTCACTGGCTCTTTGTTACTCACCATACCATCAATTCTAACTTGCTGTTTCCGGTTAGATAGGTAGTCCTGGAATAATTGTAGGGGAAGACCTCGTACTCCCATGATTTCCATTTTGTGCAATAAGTGTGGGACAGAAACTGTGTCGAAGGCTTTTGCCAAGTCCAGAAACACCGTCAGACAATTTCTCTTTTTATCCAAGTTCGTTATGACCGAGCTAACCAATTCATGTACCGCGTCATTGGTAGACTTACCGCGCCGGAACCCAAACTGGGAAGAAGAAAGGAGGTTGTTAACCTCGAGGAACTTAGTCAGCCGGTCATTCATTAGGCGCTCCAGAACTTTTGAGAGCGTTGGAAGAATAAAGATGGGTCTAAAGTTGTTGACACAGTTCCTGTCACCACCTTTGTGTATGGGTTTAAAAAAATGTAATGCCTACAGTGACTTGGTTTGTGCGAGACGCTTACAAGATGCGACGTAAAAAACAAAATAATGTCTACAGATATTTTGAACTGAACGAAAATAAAACAGCTAATTGTTTGGTTCCAGAGTGTGGAAAAACACTAAAGGTTACATGTCCCTTTATTATGATCTACCTTACCGTAATAATGTAAGTAATTACCGAAGGTAAAAAACCCAAGGTATTTAGCATGTTTTTGTTTTGATGTTTTTTGAAGCTATCTTGATCTGAAAATACTTAGACAATTGACACGGTGTCTTTTGGGAACCAAAGCTTAATCTAGGCACCAAATTAATACTATTTTCAGCATTCTCGAGCTTTTTTGGCTATCCGCTTGTACGCAAATCGGCCCCGCTCCAACTATTCAGTACAACGAAAGAGTAACCGCATAATCCCTTTAAATTAAATTTAATTTTACCGTTCGAACGGATAACTTTTGCTGTCGCACTTTTCTAATAACGTTCAGTATATAGACATAAGTTACTGAACGTTTTTCTTCTGGCACTCGATCCAGTTCAAAAGCAACCAGTCTTGCAAACGCCGCATTTCGTGGGTCGCTAGGTCCTGGTTGGTTAAAATCCAACGGAGGTAAATTGGAGACGTTACACCTTAATTCATTTCCGTTCCGTTGATACATGATTGCAGTCGTTAAATCTTCTGTAGAAACTTGTGTTTCTTTCGTTTTCTTTACACAGACTTCTTTGTTTGACGATGCCTTCCTTTTACGACTAATACGACTTACGTCACTTAATATACTTGGTGAGGAAGGTCCGGATGTATCCTCAGGAGAAGACATAATTACCACTATTATTATATCGTAAATTGGAAAACTACCTGTTACTGATCTCAAGCAACTGACAAAAAGAAAATAAATGATATGACAAAATATAACTTGTATTACGTTATCACTGACTAAATCAGCTCACTGTAGGTACTACCAGCACTTCTCACACGTAAGAATCTGGCAACGATTTGATCGAGCGAGACGGCACAATGCGAAAGCGCGTAAGGCGGCTTAGCTCGGGCGGCCCGCCGATCGCCTCTCTGCCCCCCGCTTTTTCCACCTCACAAGCTTAACCGTTTAAAAATAACGATAAAACTAACGTTATTAAACAATTAACGGTTAAAAAGATTAACGATATAATGTTTCGAAAATAACGTTAAATCTATTAACGTTATTTTAATATTAACGGTAACTCTGTCAAATGGAGGTAACGTTACAAAAAAATTACCGGTATTTAAAGCCCTGCGAACGATTGTTATTTGTGCTATAGGTACGTGAGATTGTATAGTCAAGTTACTGTATGTAATATTATAGTAAATATGTATGTATGTGTGTATTTATAGGTAACCTATTTATGTATTAGTGTATCTATTTTATTTATTATAATAATAATATCGTTTATTTCGGAAATCAGGTTCGATTTTGTTAGTATTACAGTCTTAAAAATAATGTTAGTAAGTAAAATATTAAACTAATCGGGCATGAAAGGAGAACCACTCATCTCCTGTTGCAAAGAGAGTGCCACCCCATCCACGCCTGCAGCATTGGTGAATCCCACCGTTCAGACAAGGTCTTCAGGAGAACGTTAGAGGTGATCCGCATCCGACTCAACAATGAAGCGCAGCGCGTGCGCATCACAGCGAAGAAATCCTGTGTGCGCGCTTCTGCGAACATGGCAGATGCGCTGCACCACCGCGGCAGCCCCAGCATTCCCCTGAAGGTGTTGTTATATTGGACGCGAAGGGCACTGTACGCGCGATGCGTATAATTCACCCAAAGCCCGCACGTGTACAGTGTCTGGCAGTACGACTTGAATAAAGTAATTTTTACGTCTCTTGTACAACGTGCGAACCTACGAGCGAGCATATTACACCGCACGGACAGCGTGTTATTCATCAAGTATTTTTTTTTTATTATTATTAAGTCCGGTTAAACGGAGCACCTGCCATCTTATCTCTACACCACCCTTGGGGGACTGGTAGAAATTGCCTAAGACAATAAGTCCGCCTTTGTACCTTAGTGTGTGCGGAGAAGTTTAAATAAATAAATAATTATCAAAGGTCATGAAACTGGTGAAGTCAAAAAGGTCAGATCGGCTCAGATGCATTTGCAAACGGCGCGCATGTATGGCCAGATTTATGAACGTGGATGAAGCAAGGAAGGATTTTATTGAAGCACGTGGCGTTCTTTAGTTTCTGCCTACCACGGGCTCCGCCACCGTGGGAAGAAGGCATGAGTTTATGTCGGTATGTAATGTATATTTCTCTAAACAGATGTCTTTCGCCCTTGTCTCTTAACTCTATACAGGGTGGCGGGGACATCGAGGCAAAACTGAGAAAGTGCGAGTGAACAGGCTTCTTCTGGGTAAGCTCACTCCATCGTCGACTCTGTCTCTGTCACCACTGACCTAGACTAGAGTCAAGAGCAAACCCATCTTAAATAAAATAAAAAACTTGTTACCATGGAGATACAACAGTGCACGTCTATATAGCTGAAATTGGTTTGTTTTGTAGTGTTCTAGATTTAGTTCTAGACACAATTTATTTTTCACTCCTCTTGCTCAAAAAGACCGTCATTCTGGCGTACCAGAGCGAAGAAAAAATAGCAATTCTTCCTCTAGGGAAAAAGTTTTTTTTATTTTTTTTATTTTTGTGTGTCAAATGACAATGAGCCTACAAAAACGAAAAAGTCTTTAGTCATAAGTAGAATAATCATGAATATAGACTCGACTTATTACTGATTCATAAAAAAAGAACTTCATTTTATTTTTGAAAATGGAACTAAAATCGGCGATCTCTTTGGTAGAATGCATGCAATGCGGTTGCGGCTGCAGAAGAAAAAACAAAAAAAGACATTGGCGCGAAATCTTTATAATTTTCCTCTAATTGCAAATTGAATTGGTAGTGACCGTAATTAATTTTACAATAGTGAAAATGTCATCATCTAGTGAGAATGGAGACCCTAATTTGCAAATAGAAAAGAAAGGAAAAGAAATAATTTTCAATCTGTTGCCGTCAAGGTCACAAACTACATATTTCATATTGTATTGGATTGTTTTATTTTCTCGCAATCGTAGTGAAAAGTAGAGTGTAACACACGGCGCTAAAAACCCATTAAAACTCGGTTTCTATTTACTCCCTCGCTAAAGCTCGGGAGTAAAACTACCTCGTATATAATGGGTCATTTTAGCTCCTTGTATAACAATCTACTATTTCTTTTTGTCTCTAACTTTAAGTCATAATGTCAATGTCATGCATAATTACTGTTATTTGCATGGTTACTGAAATTACAATTTTATATTTTACTTAATTTGAATTGTAAGTGAATGTGCTGTTGGTGTGCTTATTCTAAATAAAAAAATAAAAGTGCAATACCTACGCGGTCAAAATGTATGAAACACCAATTTTTTTTTTTTTTAACTGGCGAAAAATTTCACCGCAGTGTGTTTCATGTTAGTGCTGAATCGATGGTAATAAGTTGTTCTCGATGATGCCATCCTGTATAGTATAGGTATGTAGGCATATTTCTTTCAACTATATTAGGAGGTAATTCTCGTACGTAAAAGAACGTTCGCATTCTAATCTGTCTCAATATATTATGTCAAAAATACCAAAAAATTTCCCTATCATATTTGTCAAGTTTTTGACATTGATTTGATTGTCGCTGAGATGAGATTGCGACTAGATTTTGAACGTTTTTGTCTCTTTACTCTATTTCATGTGAATAATTTCGCACATGCCATGCTAAAGACAATAGACAGCCAGCATGGTTTGTAGTCGAACTGTCTATCTAAGTGGGGCTAGACGTAGGTACACGTTCACATGTAGAGGATGTTTAAAAATGTAAATGGTGCCGATTCTGTTGTACACCGAACTAAACTAACTAAACTATCACTAAAATTCCTTACTTTTGGCTATGAGAATCTTAACGCTATTCTGCAAAATAAAATCTCTAAATTTAAAAATAATTTTGACACATCTAAAATCAAATTTGGCAATTGCGACTCCACGTAGTATTTGTTTGCCGTACCACGTGATTTTTTTTTAGAGCCAGAGTCGCGCATTATTTTGCAGCCTCGACATGCTTTGTATGGAATTTTTCACTTTTTGTATGGAAAATATGAATTTTTTTTTTTTTTTGTACCAACACTTTGGATTTTATATGTTCCGGGGTCTTATAAAGGGGGTCGAAATTTTCATTATTTTTGCGATAGGACACACCGTTTTCGAGATATAAGCAAAAGAAAAGAAAAAAAAGATACAGTAGGTACTGTTTTTGCATCTGAAGTCGAGGTGTTGGTATGAATTTTAGTTCATGACAACTAATTTTATTCGACACCTTTTTAATCGCGATTAAAAACAGGCAGATTTAGTTACGACATGCGACAATCAAAATTTTTGGTGAAAAACGTAAAATTCAGAATAGCAAAATTGCCATTTTCACTAAATTATAATCTCAGTGCCATCTTAGTGCTGTCAAACTAAAATTTGGTTAAGTTGTGTCACTTTAGTCAATTTCAGAATGGGAAATCGTCGTTTGACAGGAATAAACTAAATTTTGGTGATTTTTAGTCTAGTTTAGACAATTTTGTGACAAGAGAATCGGCACCATTGACTTATATTTTTAGTCAAATTAAGGCCCCCACGAAAAAGCGCGACGCGACTCTAGTAGAACAATTCCTATGAAAACTTCATGGCAATTGTTCTACAAAAGTCGCGTCGTGCTGTCGCGTCGCGCCTGTCTGTGGGAGCCTTAAAGGTACAAGTCCGTAGCTGACTGCAGGCAGCAGCAGCAGCAGTGGGCGAAGTGTCGCCGCGACACCACTGGTTGCCATGTATTTCTATGAAAACGACTGTCGGTAGCTACGGAAGGTATTTCATAGAAATACATAGATACCGGTAGTGTCGCGGCGACACGTTGCCTGCTAATGCTGTCTGCAGTCGGCTACTGACTGGTACTTTTAAGATGTTTTCTCTAGGCAAAAGGTCGGTTAATCGTCACATTATTATAACAAAGCCACATAATAACAATTACCCTTGTAAACAATTCCCCTTTCTAACCGACTATTGTGTAAAGGCTCCTACGAACAGGCGCGATACGCGACACGTATCAAACGCGACACAAAGGCACCGCTCGTCGCGCGACAGGCAGCGCGTTGGTGTCGCGTCGCGTGTCGCGCCTGTTTGTTAAAGCCTTTAAAACTACGGCTTTTACTGCCTCTCATAAAGCGTAAGAAATCGTTTTTACATGTAATATTTTTTTTGCGACTCCCTTGTAAACAAAGATAGGTACCTGCGTGTAGCTCTCGAATCTAGAGTCTAGCAGCTAGACTCATTCAAATAATCCAGCTAGACTAGACTCTAGCTAGATTATTTTTATACAAAGAACACTTAAAGAAACCACACCACTGTCCTACTTACAGAAATAAAATCATTTATTATTTAAAAAAATATAGAATCTTACTAACTTTCATTTACTCACAAAAAAATATTACATACTTGTCTAGGAATTACAGTAGGTAGGTACAATTGCTTGCTAGCTTTTCTGAGCATAACTTCTCAAATCGGGGCTTCAGTTTCGAAACAGCTACCCTCATCTCTTTTTCTAAATTGATTTGTGATCTGTATTTCGATTTAATTACTGCAACTGCAGAAAAGCCAGTTTCGCACAAGTACGACGTTGCAAAAGGTAAGTACCTAATAGAATCTTCATAGTTGTAGTATTGACTCTCATTACGTCACAAGTCGGTGACTGCCCTGACGCCCCTGGGACAATGCCGCGATGCCTCGGGGCGACGCGACGCACAGTTAGGGAACTCCTGGTCTAGTAACACCCTCACATCCGCTAAAAGCATCCGCAAGTAAAATTAGGTTACGACTAGTCATTCTTAGAGGAACTGACACTACTTAGGTACTACTAGTAGTATCTACAACGAATCGTATGTAATGCAACCTATGGTTATCCCAACATAAGGTTATTGTTGAAGTGATGGCGATTCGATAATTGTGCGAGAATTTGAGAGTGACATTTCAAGGACGCGCCACGCTTAGGCACATTTCGTTACCTACATGAGAGAGAAGAAAGATGTAGGTACTTATCTCTCTCTGTCTCTCACACTAAATCTCTCATATTCTTATTTTTTTAAGAAGTTTCACTTCCATTACCGGGCAATTTTTTTTTTCTAATTCATTATTGTCTTTCCAGATAACAACAACAGGAAAATATATTTGTCTACAGCACTTCAAAAGATTACGTTTGATAATAACCACGAGTCTTCCAAAACATACAAATGTCGATAACAAATGATAAGGCGGTTATCAGATCTCTCATACTGCTGTCATTAGCGAAATATACATTATCTCATATCTATAACATGTAAATATAAGTGCTTGTCAAAAGCTACTTTTTCTACATTCCTTGAAAGAGTGAAAAGCGTTATAGAATCACTTTCTCGTCTACCAAAAATGAAAAATAATCAAAAATAGCTATCACTTTTATTTTCCATGTCCAGTTAACGGGAAATGGATGAAAAATCTGTCTCAATTTTTCACTAGGGTTTAGGTACTGGGTAAGTTATTTAAAGGGCTCGAACTTATTTAATTCGAGCCGTTTGTGGCTGAAACACTAGGGCCACGGGTCCGAGTGCCCTCTTAGTTTTACGAGATATCGCAAAGCGGTTGGTCGATTCTTCACGTGACCAGAGAGCTGGCCTATTTTTTGACCACAGAATCAAAATGAGAAACAAAAATCAAAAAGAGCCCAAAATGCTGGCAACATTGCCAGGTTGTACGGCAATACTGCCAGCTTTTTGGGCTCTTTTCCTGTTGACAGCGATGCGGACGATTTTTTTATACTCTATGATTATTTCTCCTCCTTTTTTAAATACTTACTTGTACACACGGCTACACATCATGATATACTTTTCCATTTTACACTGACCTCTCATTGTAAAGAAGTCCTATACAAAGCGAGATCAGCTTATACTGGAAATTTATAGCATGATCTGTAGCCGTGCGTACATAATATTATAATTATTTAAAGACTTCGCTTTTAATTATATAACTATTACCTGGAAAAATTAAAATATATTCTAACGGGTATGAAACGAAATACAAAATTGCATCGCATGTACCTAATAAAATAAAATCACTGAAGGATGATGGATGCAAAAATAATTTAAACCTTAACCACATCTAAATCTGGCAGAAAGCTCCTGTTTTCCATAAGATCAATAGGTGGGAGTTGGTATCGCAAACGTGTCGTGGGCAATCTATAACATAAGATACAAGTAAGCTGAAGTAGGTTACCTTTTGAGGAGACTGTTAGCAGGGAACCATATTGGTACTCTTCTAAGAGTTACAGGTATTCATAACAATTAATTTTAACCGGTTATCTAAAAAACTCATGAATACGCCACGCCTTCTTCGTTTAATCAATAAAATGGCGAAAATGTAGATTCATAAAAATCATGCATTCAATTAAGTACATAAGTAGGTAATATTAAACATACCTTCAATGAAGACTCCAAAAACGTAAATTCACTGTTGATATGTAAAATCACCTTGAAACTAGTCAGTACAATTTTAAAAAAAGGTCTATAAGTAACTAGAACCTATAGAAAAACGCAGCTTCTTTTTGAAAATTTTCATTTTTCTCTTCACAAACGGATCCACTGTGAAAATCTCCAAAATGGTCAACCAAATTATGAAAAAGAAAAAAAAGTTCACTGAATAAAACCTCTTTTGAAAAAAATCACTGTCCGAAAGAGTCACGACCCGCGCCAATCGATGAAGCCATTAGATTGAACTTTCGCGGCAAAATTCAAAAATAGAACCGAACACGCATCACTTAACAAGAATGGCGGCGACTACCGTACGGAAATAGTTAAGTGGTACCTATTTTGACCGTTCCTTTGCTGTGCATTATTTATTTCTATTGAAAAATTAGTCCTTAATGGTGTGATTGGTGCGTAGCATATCGTAGAGCATCTGTGCCCACGCGGCATTCGTGAACGACTGACTGAGGCCCATACGTCTGAGTCGACAAATATTCAGTTTAATAATTTAAGACCAGCGTATATAGTATGGGATTCTGTATATCGCGTTCTCGTATGACACTCGGGTACATGACATGTGTGACGCAATGGGAACGACATTGAGGGGATGAAACGAGCTGAGAAAAAAATAAAAAAAATCTGTGGAAATGTACAACTAAATAAATGTACAGTATGTATCGTTAAAACTACCCTGTTATGGAAAAACTAAATGAAATAATGGAAGTATTATTGGATCACTAGAAGAAGGCCCATATCATGCAAAAATCTACCTTACTACACGCACCCTCTTCCCATGGAGATAGGCCAAAAGAACACCCCCTTCTATTATCCTCCAATACTCCATACACTTCGTCCACGTACATTCATACATCTTATCATACGCTTGTACCTTTTCCAGCAGATCTTTAAACCACACATGTCATATTCTCTATGACAAATGTTCCAATTTGTACAGTCATAGTTCAGTGACTGCGGATATAATACAATTTCGTCTCATGTGGTGCTGTTAGCCGCCTATTGCTCTATTTTAGTCAGTATAGCTCCCAGCTCACCGTAGAGGAAATCAGAAGTCGATTTTCTGTCAGATCTTTTTTTTCAAGAGTATTGAAAAGAAAGACAGGAAACCGGCATGTCCTAGAACCAAACATTTGAAGACATGTGACATCTACCAAAACGCACTAGGCCCGCGTGCCCACTCCCTCTCACAGAAAGGAGGCCTGTGCAGCACTGGGAACATTATTGGCTGATTATGCTTTATGCTTATGCTTATTTAAAAGACATGCGAATGCATGAGAAGCATCGGGCAGTCCCACCGGTCACTCAATGCCCTCAACATGCTGCATAATGACGATACCGCAAAAAATAATCAACATGCTAGTCTTGATTTAAAAAGCCTTTGATCCCGAACTGACAGCGAAAATGGTAAAAAACCATATTATTGAGTAAGATTTTCTCATACTTACATCATGTTCAGTATCATTACCTAATGTAAATTATATGAGAAATATTAAAAAAGACAACGATTAGGATAAAATTCGTCTTATTTTATCAATTGGAAGTAGTATGACATACACGATAATCTCAATGCCAGTTAGAAAAATGGCATTCAACTGCGGGGCTATTCTTTGAATTTCAAAAATTCGTACACACATACTCCACAGAAAAAAGTCACCTGGTACTCACACAAAATTGGGATATTGAGCCATCATCAGCTAACGGGAGTCCACTGCTGGAAATTGGTCTCTCCAATTGCATGCCATTCAGGTTGATTCTCTGCAACTCTCATACAGCTGCTACCAGCCACCCTGCGAAGATATTGAGCCACCTCATGAAAATTTTAAACAGGCTTATCATACTTTTTTTTCTTCTGGGTATTAAGTCTCCTTATTTTTCTCCCCAATTCACGCGTCCTTTGTCTAGGTGTTTCCTGGTTCTTTGACAAAGTCTTCAGCCGACCTAACGTTGGCCACAATTCGGTCAAAACCTTATTCCATCTCCACGTTTAGTCAAAGGTCCTGCCTGCTATCTCTATTATGGACTAAGAAAATATTCTTAAACTAGTCGTTGACATGTCGAAGACACCCCAACGCAACTTAGGTAGACATAGTACTCTAAGGAGTTTCATCTTCTTTCTTCTTAGCGTGTCGATTGGTCTAAAAAGATTCAACCCAGACATCGGCTACGATTTTGCCACCTTCAGTAGCATCCGTCAGCTCCTGCAGCGTGCAGGCAACAGTACACGCTGGAAACGATATCAAGTGCCCCATTGTTTGTGGGACAGCACCACAATTATAATCCAGGGCGGAGTCATCTGTGAATCTCTATGAAATATCTGAGCAAGTTCTTTGCTTCGGCCTAGGTAGGCCAAAGGTAGACTGACGGAAGGACCACATGGGTCCGGAGTCTATTTAAAGACTTCCATGTAAGCCAAGGCAACTCATATCCAGGGGGATTTTCAGCAGGTGGAACGAATGGGTTGGGTAGGGAAGCACTGTCTCGCTACAGCTTTAGCCTCAGCTTCATCTTCCTTATTTGCCTCCTTAATTTCTCAAGCCTCCGAAAAGGCCTGACGACTAACTATTATCTCTAATCTAATCTTACCCACATGGGTAAAACCTTTTGTTATGAGACAGCCTGACAGTTGCCGGGCTAAATGCCTAGAGCAGAGATAGTAACTACACAAACAAGTTGCGAATTGTTAGAATATCATCTTATCAAGATACTGTATCAATCGACCCCCAAGATGTAATAATATTACATATCTGATCTGACGGCACGGTTGGCGCTGTGGTTAAGCGTTTGACTGCTGCGCTGCGTGTCGCGGGTTCGATTCCCGCAAGGAACAAATATTTGTATGACCTACAAGTAGTTGTTCCGGGTGTGGCTGTTTGAGCATGTGACTTTAAATGTTTGTAAACGCAACCACAGTACATGAGAAATTCCTAGTTTAGGACGTAGGCAAAGTTATTAAAAAAAATTAAAAGAGATGATATTGGTGCCGATTCCCTTGTTCACAAACTAAACTAAATTTAAGTTGAGTGCATCTTTTTCTTTCTATTTCATTATGAAAAGGACAGAAGATAAATATTAGTTTAGTCCTGTCAAATTAGTCAGCACCTGACGTAATTTGATGTAATTTTAGTTGTCAACTTTTTAATCACGTCTAAACTTGTATGGAGTAGTGTCAGGCGCTGATTAATTTGACAGGACTAAACTAAAATTTATCTTCTGTCTTTTTCATAATGAAATAGAAAGAAAAAGATGCAATGAACTTAAATTTAGTTTAGTTTGTGAACAAGGGAATCGGCACCATTGTGTTGAAACGCCAGAGTCGGGAATTTTCTAACTTAATAATATAGGGTTTTGGTGGCCTGTAGCTGTATGTTTCCGGATCCGATTCCAAAACATTATCTTTGACAGTTTCACGGGCAGTCGGAAGCCCGAAAGTCCACTATTGTTACCCTATAACTGGATTGTGGAGGTCAGATAGACAGTCGCTCTATGTAAAATACTGATAATGACATCAATGTCACATCTTTTGCCGGGAAAGCGGGATCATCCAAAAGGGGTACCGCTGACCCGGAACATAAAGGGCCAAGGAAGGAACACGGGTGGGTTTTAGTCAGTAAGAGTCTGACACTCCCTTCCGCTCCACCCAGAGCGGGAGGGGTCATTTGATGATTTCCCATCCTCAAAAAAAAAAATTAAAAAAAAAATGTCACATCTTTAGTATCAAGGAGACAACCGAGAAAGAAAAACATACATCATGGGTCTTGCGAAGATTTTAATTTTTTTAGCTTACGTTAGAACTTAGTCCTATAACTCAACTGATGCTGACCGGTAATCTGGATGTGTTAACCACATTAATTAAGTGTTTAACCAGAACTGAAGATAATGTTAAACAATTTAAACAAAAGGTGGTAACAACAACTCTATCGCATATTTTAACGCAAGAGCCTTGTTTCAATTATTTTATTGTACTTAGACTGAACACCGCCTACGAGGTACGCCTTAGAATGTACCGTCAGCAACACAGATGTATACCGTGAACAAAACAAGCGAATAAACAGACAATTAAACACAGCTAACATGAGGACGAGTAATTGCTGAAATGTACATCTGGCAAAAAAGGTCGGAATAAAAATTGAGAGGGAAACAAAATGCAAAAAAAAATGTAAATGATGCTGGCAAATGAGTTTGGTTAGCCAAATAGGCTTAGAATGGTAATAGACTTAACGGGAATATAAATTGAGCAAGAGTGGTGATCAATGCCTTCTCAATATGAGAAGGCATTGATTTATATAAGATTAATATTACTAATATTATAAAGAGATAAAATTTGTTTATTTCTTTGTAAGTTTGTGTATAGGGGGTAATCTCTAGACTACGGGTCGGATTTGAAACATTCCTTTTGCATTTGATAGCCGAATTCTTGAAGAAGGGTATTGGCTATCTAACATCACGCTATGACCCTTAGAAGCAGAGAATAAAGTAAAAAAGTCAGAAAGAACGCTATACGATTCTATTTTTATTCTGCAGAAAAGAGCCATCAGAGCCATATAATCTCTGCAGGCGCGATTCTCTAAGGGAACTGTTTAAGGTTATTAAGATCTTGACGGTACCTTGTCAATATATCTATGAAAACATCATGTACGTAAGAAAAAATTTACATCTTTTAACTAAAAGAGGTGATAGACATAATTATAGTACCAGAAATAGGGACCTATTAGTTCAACCAGGTTTCAGACTGGCTAAAGTAGACTCATCTTTCATGGGGTACTGTTTAAAATGTTACAATAAAATACCTCCCCACATACTTCAACTGAATGAGACGAAATTCAAATTTTGTATAAAACGCACACTATGCAGCCAGGCATATTATAAGTTGGCGCTGATAAAAATGCCTGGCTCGATGTTGGTCCTGCTCCACAACCACAACTAATTGATTAACATTTGAAAATACTGTTGGAGCTGCTGAAGATTGTAAGACTACCTTTGCTTTGTATAAACTCAATCTCTTTTGTATTATATAATTGCATAGGACAAGTGTGAGTACCACAGAACAGATCTTCTTTATCTGTTCTGTGGTGAGTACTATGTACTATCGAGCTACCATTTACCGGGTAATGTCTTTCATTGACTTGAATGTGCCCTGGCGGCTGATAGATGTCATGCTCACTCAAATGTCTCGCTGACAGTGGCGCGTGTCGTGGATCATTTAGCTCCCTTCAAAATGGTTGAGCTGAATGGTGCTGATCCATGCGTCATGTTCGTGAACGGGCGCTGTCAGTTGGGACTGGTCATCTATAAGCCGCCACGGCTTATTTTAATTATGGATTGTTTTGTTTAAATTTATATTTGCTGTACTCTGGACACTCAACTTGTACGTCTTATTTACATCGCTCTCACATATAATTATACCTATATTCAACATTAATGATGTAACTAATATTTATGTAACAATATAATTTAAAGGAGTGTCCATAGAGTTTCTTGCCCGTTCTTCTCCATAGGTACATACTACGCTTTGGAATGGGCAACTAGCTTCATATTTCTGACTGACCAACCACTTGACAATTCAAAAGTGCCTGTAAATGGTTTAATTGAAATAAATGCTTTGAGTTTGAGTTCGAGTTTCACGCCGACGACACCGTGGGCAAAATAAAAATATTATATTCTATTATTTTCTACAAACACAGACAAAATTAAATAAAGTCACATTTTCAAGCCAGACGCTCCACTCACACAAGCGCAATTAATGACGTCACCACTGATTGTAGCATGGGTTATGAGTTCATGACGTCACCGTCTCAATGTCGCCAGCGGACGCTCTGTAACAGGGACATTGGATGCTTGTCACTCACAATCAGTGTATTTTTATACTGATTTGCATGTGAATCTGTGTGAATGCTTAGTTCTTGGTCAGGAATTTGCGTATTGCATTGATACTGGTAAGGGAATTTTTGAATTTTCGTTTTTGAAGAGGCCGATTTTTTTTTTGTTTTTATGGCAGCCTCGTTGACAGCCCACCAGCCTATCTATTCTGTAAAATGTCACCGTGGACATTTTGGTAAATTGAGCTTGAAGTGACGTGTCAGTATAGTCACGACACGGTTGGCGCAGTGGTTAAGCAATTGACTGCTGCGTTACGTGGCGCGGGTTCGATCCCCTCACGAACAAATATTTGTATGACCTGCAAGTAGTTGTTCCGGGTCTGGCTGTTTGTATATGTGAGTTTAAATGTTTGTAAACGTACCCACGATACAGGAGACATTCCTAGTGTGGGGCAACGTTTTTTCTACAAAAAAAAAAAAATCCCTAGCATCAGATGGAACGACAGCTCAGTTCAAGCTCACCGGCTAAGTTTGCCGCTTAAGGTGTATCCATCTGCAATACCAATAGCATCGCAAATACGTTGCCATCCAAGAATCGGCACCCTTCAATCCCAAACATAGCAACGTTGTTGGAAGTTGATCAAAGAGCAGCCACCATTAAACATATATACAATGTATATGCAAACATGTATATGCTAAAGGAAAGGGTATGGAGGGGTTATCAAGTGTGCAGAAGGGGATCAAATACATTTGAGTGATTTTGTGTAATAGTCGAATGATGAGAGCAAGGCAGCGGATTCCTGGGTGTCCACAGGCCTTTCCTTGAATGAAGTTTCTTTACATCTATCAAATGTACCTACTTTATGTATGGGAATATATACCTACCACTTACTTAAACAACATTGACAATCCCATGGTTGGTCCAAAACTATGTTTTCAAATCAGTTTTATATACAGTTGATCAAAAGTGACTAAAGAATAGAAAGATAAGAAAGATTTTGTTGTTACTTTTTTTGAGGATCACAACAAGAGATTCATTTATTATATTAGCGTGTCCGTTAACATTTTTAGAAAATTCAAAACGGGAATTACCTATCTGGGGTTCGAAATTTCGAAAACACACAATATGTCCTAAGAACGACTTCAATTGTTTTCTTTGATTTGTCTTACAAAATGTTGGAGCACACGGGAAGTACCGATGTAGCCATTCAGAGAAAACTCTTCTGTACTTTCATGATTTGAATGCGTGAACATGTGACTGCACACTTCACTGTGATCGTCATTTGTCGGTCCTCCAAAGGAACGCGTACACGCAACAAGATTGATATTTGCGATGCTCTTTTCATAATGCATCAGTGAATGCTTCTATTATGAGTGGTTCGCAATTTGTGTACCTACGTCACTGTTATCTATATCATCAATCCTGTATTTGTTCCTAAGTCTAGTAGGCACTTCTACATTTTCCCATCCAATAGGGGCAGCCTATGCCATTAAATTAAACCAGGCTGCTACAAAGATTTCCGTAATGGAAACACCAAAAACATTGACCGACTCAGGGATTGGACTCAGTTACCACGCTCATCAGGTATTAAATTAGTATCAGGCGAAAGGTGGGTCTACCATAGGTACACGTCTGCCTATCCCTTTGGAACCCCTGAAGAGTTAGACAGGCAAGATGTCATGTTAAGTTACGTGTATTAATTTGTGACTTTTATAATCGCAATGCCAATGCAAATGTCATCACCCCTGGTCTCAAAACGGTGAAGGAAAACATCGAGAGGAAACCGGCATGTCCTAGAACTAAAAATTCGACAGACATGTGACATCTACCAACCCGCATTGGGCTCGCGTGGTGGATTACGGCTCACTCCCTCTCACCGAGAGGAGGTCTCTGTCCCAGCTGTGGGAACATTATAGGCTGGAGATGATGGTGATGATGATCGCAATGCGTATGACAGACCCATTATAACCTAAATATATACCGCTACAGATTATATTTGGGCCATGAACCTGAACAGACTCTTTGGTATCACCATTTGGTTGAGACAGAATTTTATGGAATGTGCCTAAATTAGGTCTACCGCACAATTGTACTTGCGAACCCTAGTGACTAGATCACCTTGGAAGAAAAATTACTTTTTAACCGAAACTCGGTTCCTTTCAAGACCTCGTAAAGTTACACAACATTACCACTACCTATACTATCTTTACCATAAAACCACTATCTACCCTCCGTTCCATACCTAAGGGTTGTATTAATACCTTATCACGATCACCCGCAGGTTTTTACTGAGCCATAATATGCAAACTGTTTATGAATTCCCGATAGTGCAAGTTATAGGAGTATAATATATACATATACCTACTTTGAAACTGAAGACTGAATTTTGATTTTGATACGTACTAATATTTGAAAGTAGTTTTGGATATAAAAATGTGATTTTTCAGGATGGAGACAGCAGCATCTATCAACGAAAACAAACAGCATTCATTCTTTTTTTGAGCCTGTAATGTAAGTCAGCCATCTCTTAAAAACTATTCGTTGCAGCGTTTCCAGAGAGAATTCTTCTGCAAAGCGTTCAAGTAGGGGCAATGTAGGTACAGCAGTGATAAATTTGGGTTTCTCTACCTTTATCATCATTATTCTCTTGCCCTTATCCAACTTATTTGGGATCGGTGCAACATGTCCTTGTATAATCATAGCATAATCAGCTTATAACGTTCCCACTGCTGGGACACAGGTCTCCTCTCTGTGAGAGGGAGTGGGCCGTAATCTATCACACGGGCCCAATGCAGGTTGGTAGATGTCACATGTCTATGAATTTTTGGATCTAGGACATATATGCCGGTTTCCTCACGATGTTTTCCTTCACCGTTTTGAGAGCAGTTGTGATGAAATAAATTACAAAAATTAAACCGCCTGCCTGGGTTTGAACTCACGACCTATGACTCGTAAGTCGGAGCCGTTACCACTGGGCCATCACTGCTCTCTCATGTCTTTGCGCCGAATCCAAATAAATTGATTTAGAAATCATTGTCAACCATAATGATCTTCTTGAGAAAGAAGCTGTAAGACAAAGGTCCTAACGTGGTAGGTAACAAGCAACTAAATTGTCAGTCAGTAAACTCGATAACTGCCCAAAGAGCGCCGAAAATTATAGATTTACTTCCAGAAAGATCTCTCCCAGAAAGTCAAAACCTCAACTTAACCACCCCATTAATTTCCCTACACTCTGGTAGCTTTGGAAACAAATCACAATATTGATCTTTCACACGGCCCATTTCCTACCAACATCCAAACAATCAAAACGAAAATAATTCTCATTAAGAACAGTTTACCAACTCAAGTTTTATGTGGGAACTCGGGGAAGCTGTTAAAGGCATTCAAAGTGCCATTTTATGATCGGCATGACTGAAACGGCTGTATCATAGGGATAATTTGAAGGGTGACGCTGTTTTATGTGGTCGTTAATTAAACGTTCTCTTTTTGACAGGGTGCGAAATAATTTAAGTAATTGGTGGTTTGAATGTGTAATTTTGACGCTTGAAATACCTACGTGGATTATTTTTATTAGAATGTTTAGCCTTAAATACTTACAGAAGAAATTTTAACAAAACATACTTATACTTTAAAAAAACTTAGTTTTTTCATAGCTTGAACTATATACCTAATGAAGGACCAACCTTTTAAGGTCTATCCGCTTAGCCCGGGACCCGGACGTGGACGGACCGTGCTTTGTCAGGGGCTCAAAAAAATTTCGGTGTATAAATTTTATATGAACTCGTTCACACGTATGGCCGTGTCCGGCGATGGAGCTTCAGTACCTGACCTAGGCTGTGTGTGCCATGGCCTTGTCACGTTCCGGATACGGCCCTGATATGTGTGTATAGACCTTTACTGAAATATTTCTTCGAGAAATGTTAGAACGACGACTCAAGTCGACTTTGACAAACACTCAAAGCGTGTAATAAACAAGGAGGGATGTAGCAAACGGATTTTTCCCTTCATGTGCCTGTGAAGATCATTCAGGCTTCGAACATGTTGAATGACGTCCTGTATAGCACCCACATGCTACACAGAATGCAGTATATGTTCCTCATAGAACATTTTGATAACAGTGATATTCAAATTCCAGTTAAATATGACGTGAATACACGTCAAGCCAAATGAAAATAAATTCAAGTGCCACGCAAAAATAACTATTATGGTAGGCGTATCGCTTCCTTCACAATACCCAATTTACTAAACCAAATATCTGTAGACATTAGAGACTCAATAAATAGTAAAAACATAAAGCGTACGCTGAAAGAACATTACATGAACTCGATTATAACTTAGTTGCTAATAGCGCGTTGTTCAAATCTCAGGCCATGGCATGCTAAGACAGACCCCAGAGGTCTAATTGTGTGCTTTGTTTACATGTGTAAGGAACTTGTAATTAATAAAATAAATAAATGCGGTGCCGTGTTTAAAAAAAAAACGGTGTAAGAAATTTTTTGACATTCGTGACCTCGTAGCCATCTTCTTTCAATGTGTAAGTATTTTTATAAAATAATATAAATGTTTATGGATGGAGAGGGAGAAAATGGCCAAAGAAAATATGGAAGCATTATGTGAAGAATGATATAAAAGAGAAGGAAGTGAATGATAACGTGACGGTACCTAATTATTATTATGGACTCACCATAAAGATCTCCAAACGTACAATTTTATTTCACTAACAATTAAACAAAACTCGCTACATTAACATAGTAGAATGGAAACACGGGGAGAACTGACACAAAGTACCAAGATTATGTTGAGTTTGTTTGAGATAAGATAGGATGAATCTTGTCACACAACGTCGATAACTCTTGATCGTGATCATGACATTTAAAATGCACATAACACTTGAAGTACTTAAATCTACAAGTTCCTGATAGGGACTTACTTCTCTCATATCTATTACGGCCCGTGCATGGTTTACTCATTTGTTGACAACTTGGCTAATTGGAAATGGAAAACTAAATGCCTCGTTCTGACGTAGGTACTCATCATTCATCTCATCATTCCAGTCTAATCAAATGTAGCTGAATACGAGAATTTTACATGGAGAGACTGCCTATCTGACCCCAGAACCCAGGTACTTGGGTAACACGATACCCCTTGGTAAGACGTGTTGTCGGACTTTTGGAATTCTGACTACCCGTAACGACTGCCAAAAATGCAACGTGCCTTCCAAAGCACGGAGGGGTCTCGGTATGTAATGGTAGTCATCCATCCACGGACCCATCTCGGCAGACATCGCCAGGAGCCCTCGTTCTGACTCGTGTCTAAAAATAAGAGATTATGCCACAGAGAGTATAATATGTCCCATGGCCATAAATTAACGTAAACGATTTTAAAATATTAAAAATACTCGTTTTGAAAATACCTAACGTTAACTCTGTTTTAGACTATACTCATATCTGGGTGATACTAGGTACTTAATTGCGCAAAATCTTGTGCAATAGAAATTGGAAAATCATTTGGGTTACCTACCGTTTTCGAGTAAATCATTTTATATTATTAAGTAAAGTCGGGTTATTTTGTTATAGTTCAATCAAGTAACGTGCAATAACTTAACTTAAAACCAAATATATAAATACTTATATAAAATATAATTACCATTATTTTTTTTTTTTTTTTGAGGGTGGGAAATCATCAAATAACGTCTCCCGCTCTGGGCAGAGCAGGAGGGCGTGTCAGACTCTTACTGCAAATGATATCTAATATTTTAATTTTATATTTAATCTTTTTCTAGTAAAAAACGCCTTCATCTTCACATTAACTTTGCTGTGCCCGAAAGGGTCCATAATTGATTCGATATTCTAGCATACCAACTATTATAATGTACACATTATGGAATGTAATAAAGTATTGAGTACCTAGTTTCCATGTAAATACACATATGTTGTATTTTCCACGTTCGGCTTATCGCTGAAAGTTGAAAATCAAACACCGCGCTTTTATTTAGACATTCATTAGGAGGTCGCCTCGTTAGTGAAAACATGCATATTTCAATTATTCAGTGATTCCATAGTGATGACTTGAAATACAGGTATTCAGCTGCATCAGGTTAGACTGGAAGCCAATCGTTAGGGAGAGGCTAGGCAGATGGTGACGATGGAGTATCCATGACTTCATGCTGTTCAGCTTACCTCTATGTGCAATCGTAGATGTATACTTGCCTTGTATCTTATCTTGTCTAATTACTATGCCTAGTAAAATCAACCATTAGCAGCCTACCGTAGTACAGATAGAGGCTTCAATTGCAAACTACGCAGCTCAACTCTCGGCCACTCTCATCCGTCAGCACCAATTGCAAACTACGCAGCTCAATTCTCAGCCACTCTCATCCATCAGCACCAATTGCACTGTCACTGGACATTATATTGCACCGGACTGTCACTGGACATAGTATTTGACTTCAACAACAGAGCGCGCGAAAATGGCGGCTTTTAAACAGCTCAAAATTTTCTCTATTTTAAATATTTTTTTAAACTTAATTATAGCATTTTTAAACGGTATTTATATTTTTTACTATGTTATAACGGTGTAAACAATGAACTAAAAATATAAAATAAATACATGCATATACCCTATTGCAAACCACGCAGCTCAATTCTCGGCCACTCTCATCCATCAGCACCAATTGCAAACTACGCAGCTCAATTCTCGGCCACTCTTATCCGTCAGCACCAACTGCAAACTACGCAGCTCAATTCTCGGCCACTCTCATCCGTCAGCACCAACTGCAAACTACGCAGCTCAATTCTCGGCCACTCTCATCCATCAGCACCAATTGCAAACTACGCAGCTCAATTCTCGGCCACTCTCATCCAGCAGCACCAATTGCAAACTACGCAGCTCAATTCTCGGCCATTCTCATCCAGCAGCACCAATTGCAAACTACGCAGCTCAATTCTCGGCCACTCTCATCCATCAGCACCAATTGCAAACTACGCAGCTCAATTCTCGGCCACTCTCATCCATCAGCACCAATTGCAAACTACGCAGCTCAATTCTCGGCCACTCTCATCCATCAGCACCAAATGCAAACTACGCAGCTCAATTCTTGGTCACTCCCATCCATCAACGCAGCTCAATTCTCGGCCACTCTCATCCTTCAGCACTAATTGCAACCTACACAGGTTAATCCTCGGCCACTCTCATCCATCAGCACCAATTGCAAACTACACAGGTCAATTCTCGGCCACTCTCATCCATTAGCACCAGCGTCCCTAGCGAAGGTTTTCGCTCCAAGAAGCCTTGATGCCGAAAATAAATCCATCACAATAGGGTTTTTGACTGTCATGATACTCATACCGATGAGCAGTGATGGCCAAGTGAGCAGTGGTAGCCAAGTGGTAACGACAGCGACTTACGAGTTGTAATTGTAAATACATAAATGCTTTACATACATGAGTTGGCATGTGTGTAAAGCATTTTTTGTACTTAATAGTTTTTTTTTTTTTGTAAATTCGTTCATCACCACTGCTCTCAGAATGGTGGAACAAAACATCGTGAGGAAACCGGCATGTCCTAGAACCAAAAATTTGAAGACTGTGATATCCACCAACTCGTACTGGGCCCGCGTGGTAGATTACGGCCCACTCCCTCTCACAGAGAGGAGGCCTGTGTCCCAGCAGTGGGAACATTATAGGCTCATTATCATGATAATCGTGATGAGTCTAAACATACTAAAATCTCATGTACAAGTCTCTAAACTGGGAACTCAGGTCTTCACCCAAGAACACGTCTGCTCCATCGGCCGTCAGTCCTCCAATAGAAATGGCCATATCACTGTCAATCTTTGTATGAATGGTCAAAAAAAAACCTAACCTATCCAAGGTGCCACCCACGATAAATTATCAACACGTAAACGTGTGTGCGTACCTAAATTAATGTACAGACGCCAGCACATCAAGCTACTACAATCTGTCAAATTTCTTTAATAGATTTTCAACTTTATCGCTAAAGCATTAAGGTTCAAGGTTGATTGGGAAAATTTGACAGTTTCGGGTAGCTTGACCTGCTGGCGTCTGTACGTCATGGTTGACATTTGAATGTATAGGTACCATCTTTTTTTTTTGTCTTCCTTATGCCAACCTAATATTGTTAATTGAAAGAAAGACAAATGAGTTACCTGGCTTTACAACAAAACACCTTAAAACTATTTAAAAAAAAACAGAAAGAAAACAATGCTTAAAATGCCAAAAGAGCCTCAATGCAGCATAATGATAATGTCAGATGACAACACAAGGTACACAACGTAGACTTAGTTTCTCTGTCTACGGTACACAACAACAACAACACGCTGATTTTCAGCTGCAGCCCACGAGTGCCATAAACTCGATTAATAAACACATGAAAGTGTAGGTATAAATTTGTCCGTTTTAACAAACGTCTGCCGACAAACTGTTATGCAGTTTGGCAGACTTTATGTTTGTTATTGTTTACAGATTTTGAAGAAAAAAAATAAGGTGGATCCTATTATTAGCTAATACAAAATCAAATAAAATGTTGTGTGAACCCCTGCCACAGTGCAGCTCGTTGACCTTGAAACTCCCTACCGAAAACTGACTTTTTCCAAAATGTCTCGATGTAGGTATAGCCGCCCGTCGTCCATTACTGAATGGCAACCACTTAAACTGTAATGCAATACAGCCATTCCCTGAAGGCGTTATTAAACATTCATGTTGCTTAATAAAGTAGCTGGTGTCCTATTAATTATTGTTAATCAAGTTGTAATATCATCCTGCAGGATCTTTTTCTCTACAGACGTATCCCAGGCCTACCCACTCATCATAGTAATTATATTCCGTCCTAAAGTTCACAAAGGCTCCGCACAAACGGGCCACTGACTATTGGCCACCGGTGGCTGTCGCGCGCCACGTCGTTTTGTCGCCACGCGTTCGGTGGCTGCCACGAGAGATCGGTAGCCGCCTCAAGTAGTCGGTGGCCGCTACAATTTGTAACACTCTCCTGCTGTACAATCTCACGATGGATTCCAAGAGTGGCCGCCACCCGGTGACATGTCGCGGACACTGAGTCACGAGTGGCCGCCACCAGTGGCGTGTCGCGGACACTAAATCGCAAGTGGACGCCACTCGCTACACGTGTGCGGCGGTTCCATACAAAACGTGTTAAAAATCATGTAAACAGCTTGTCGCCAGCCACCGGTGGCTGTGGTCGGTGGCCCGTTTGCGCGGAGCCTAATAGGAAGAATGGCTCGCTTTCCTTACCAATAGTGACATTCGGCTGCCTCATTGGCCTAGTGGTCGGAAGCGTTATTTCCGAACATGAGGTGTCCTGGGTTCGATTCCCGGGTCGGGCAAAGTGTTATTGGGTTTTTCCATCTGGAATTTCTCAGCAGCAGTCCAGAGTCTGGATTTGTGCCCGGTTGATGGCAACAGGCTCGCCCCCTACTACATGGAACTTTAACATATTTGGCGCGAAATGTGGCGTGTACTAGGCGCACTTCTGCCGACCCTAGTAGCTTATTGGCATTGTTCTTAGAAAAGGGACTGCCTCGTTGTTCATCTGCAAGCGCGACTGCTGAGCATGGGGTCCTGGATTTGATTCCCAAGCCGGGCTAAATGCGTTGTTGGGTTTTTTCATCAGGAATTTCCAAATAGTAGACCGGAATCTGACAATTATTAGCTCGTAGCCTATTACGTGAAGTTGACTGGTGTATTAAGGATGTACAGACGCCAGCACATCAAGCTACTGCAATCTGTCAAATTTCTTTAATAGATTTTCAACTTTATCCCTAAAGCATTAAGGTTCAAGGTTGATTGGGAAAATTTGACAGTTTCGGGTAGCTTGACCTGCTGGCGTCTGTACTATTAATACACATCTGCCCATTCTGCCTATCACTGTGAGGAGATCAGGCGTTATGTTACATACAGAATCCAATTACATTAGCTAGCGAAACTCTACATACGTGAAGGGTATCAATATTTCGCTCACCTACTAAAATATTGGCACATCTGAAAAAAAATATCGTTGTTTATTTATTTATAATATATAATATCCGTTGTTTTACGCGGATGCGGGGGGAAACAACCATAATGGTATAATGACACTAACGACCTCTCTCGTTGAATACGGAAACTACCGTTGTGCCGTTTTACCACTTTGTAGATTATGCGCTTTTAGACACGTATGCCGTATAAACTGATTTTCGCATTTTTGCATTGCATTTTCGCAAAAAAAAAAACAGCTGTTCTCTACTTTTTGAAGGGATAGGCAAACATAAATGTAGGGAACAGCAGATATTTTTTTTGTGATTTCAGGTTTGGTCCCATAGTAAAAGTTGCTTATAATGTCATCATTATATGCAACTTTTAAAGGGTCATTCTACTCATGTAGAATGGCCCTTTAAAATATTGCCCATGAATTCAATTTCACCCTGTATATCGATACCCATTAAAATCATGAAAACTACATTATAATCCATGACCTTCCAATATCTTTAATATACAAAGGTTCAGTAGGTAATGTCTATAGAAAAGTTGCATAAAGTTTTAATTAATCGCACCATAGCGTGCTCGAATTCATTAGTGTACTAAGTCGCGGTGCGCGCGCAATCTTGCAATAAATGATAAATAATTTTTAAATACAAGCATGCGTTGCATAACATGCCTTTGCCACATGCAAGGGTCATCCTCGTTAAATTTTTTATAATTAAAAACCAAGGTCTTTTCCATATAGATCACGTTTTATAAATAAAGATTTAATTGTTAATTAATTATTCAGTAAATTATCCCGGTGCTTTAACGGTGTTTGTATGTAGGTATTTAATTAGCGAAATGAAAATAGGGCCGCCCAAATTACAGCATAATTTTTTAAATCCTAGGTGCCAGAGTTGTGCCAGAACAAGATCATAAGTTATCCAACTTTCCAGCACAGGGTCCTAGCTACTTACCTATTGTGTCTACCCTGGCCTACACGGTGTGGAAAGACTAGTGTTCAAAGTCAGTATTATAAACCCTGGGTTTTTGCGACATTTATTTAAACTTCTCTAACAAGCTAGAAATAATGTATATAAAATTATGATAATTTATTTTGTCGAAAAAGAAACTGAATACAAAAATATAATTGAAAAAATAGAGGCTGAATAAAAAAAACACATTTCCATTTTTGTAAATAGCGCCATCCCACCTTCCTAGCACCTAGCACGGCGGGCTGTGCTGCGGCGGCTGTTGCAGGTGCGGAAAACGTCAAGCAGCGAAAATAATCCAATCTTTAGGAGTCACGTTATTATGTTCGAGCCGTTTGTGGTTGAAACACTAGGGCCATGGGGGCAGAGGGCTAGTTATTTTTTTTGCCAAAGAATCAGCGCCGCCGTGGCAATGCTGCCAGGCTTTTAGGCACTTTTCCGGGTGACGTTGTCAATAGGAAAAGTATGCGGCCGAAGCACGGCCGAAGTTTTTGATGCCCTGTGATTCTTTGCTCTCTTTGCGTATTTTAATAGAGGTCAGTGTCTCTTTTATTTAAAAATTTAAAATAAAAATGTATAAATTGGCAACCCTGTCAATCTATATGTCAAAGAAAAGTGACATGCGGTTCGTAGATTTCAGTACCAGTATGAACTATTTTATTTTTCAAATCATTTGTGTCTTAACATTTAAATTTCATGTGTAATGTCGTTATTCGACAACGCTGTTTTCAATTCCACCCTTTACGAGGCTCTGTATCTTCAAATCGGGGATACTTTGTCGTTCGCTAGGGACTTCTTCGATTCGTGCATTTCATCGCTGCCGATTGAAAGATTTCCGAAATCTATTGTTTTCGCTGAGTTATCTTTCTACGACGAGCTAGCAGAGGTTTTATACTTCAACGAGTTCCAATTTCTGTTGTTAAAGACATTTTTCCTGATTTTGTTGTTTACATTGTTATTGATTTTTATTTCGTGGCGAGTGTACGGTAAACGCATCTCGGAAAGGTTTATGAAACCGGGTGAGTCATTTTTTTCACTTATTTTTGTTATTTGTATTATAATACACGGTTTACGTAATGTAGAAAGGTGTAATAATCGATTGCTACCATATTTTCTTTGTTATACATTGTCACCTACATTACTAACGGCTGTTTTACACGCATCGTGAGTATTTTTATTAATGTTCTCTCTCTAACCCTATATTCGTGACTAAACTGACAACATTCGAGGCACAAGGGGTGTGCCTCTTTATACTTTTCTGTAGATCTGCTTAGAATCTAGATCTCATAACTGCCTAGATAATTAGATAACTATACTACACATTTACATCAATAACATTGGATTAATCTATATTCTTTATATCCATAACCAAAGCTTTTTCCCCTACAAATGAGTAGTTACTGATAAAAATTGTGTAATACTTAGTGTTTAGAAGAAAAAAAATATTAGTCATCCAATCAGCTGCTGTGAAATCACATGATCAGTTATAAAAAAATGTATAGATCTTGATTTTTGAGTGTGTTTTGGTGTTTCTTCAGACACACAGACTGATCTTAACTATTGAAGAAAATATTGAATTATTTTGATAGTTACAATCAACATTCCGAATAAATAATATGACTTGTCTCTTGATAAATCACAATATTTGTTGAAATTGTTACTGTTGTAATGTTTCTCCCAACAAATTTAATTTTTTTGAATTGTTTTTGGGTTTCTGTATTTTATTTTCTCTGTTTCTCTTACACACGCTGTCCACATCACTAAATCTACTATCACAAGTATGCTGGAAGATATTTCATTAGAAATAAGCATCACCTTTGTACCTATTTTTCTTCTGTGTGTGTCTTTAAATCTCTGTACATAAATGGTTAAATAAATAAATATTTTAAATGTAATGTGCATTCACGAACCCCTGAATGGGTTTCATAGAAACACACACACACACACACACACACACACACACAGTTAGGTATAGTTACCCCTGAAGCTGCATATTGGAAATTCCGGATACAAAGGCACATAGGTACTTATAAACAAAGCAAAATGGTTACCCAACTAGGTACACTGAAGTTACTGCAAACACTGTATGTAATATTGCAATATGGGGTTAGGTCTTAGATACATCAACCATATTCTCATTTTGTTAGTATGTAGCTCCAGATGCATATTGCCTTTTAGCAATAAGGCCACCCATTGTAGGCTTTCATTGAGGATTCTGGTCAGATAGCGTGGCAATCTATTCTGAACTTGAGCGAGAGGTTTCGTGACTGTGCACCTTTTAGTAATATAATAATAATTATTATTTATTTACTTGACAGACAACAAAAGGTCCACACTGACAAAAATAAAGGAAGAAGAAAGAAAAATTGTTTATTCTACACAAACAAAATGCACATTACAAATAAAAAAATAATAAAAACGAGACTTAAAAGTATACACATCCAACATTGTCAAAAGCCTCATATTCAAGCATACATATTGCCAACAATTTTGTCCAAATAACATAAAAGATGTTAGTAACAATATATTCTATGTCAGTACTTATATACTAGTATGTTAGTAACAATGTGGCTTATGATCTATGTTAATACACTACGACAGACACGTTTTGATGAGATGTCCCATTATGGGGCTCTCATCAAGCCTGTCAGCTATCACGTTCAGGAGGCTGTTGCCACTGCCACGCAATCTGGCTAACAGAGACGCACTTAGTAACAAACTTAGAGTTTATTGTTCCATCATAAAACCAATATGGACATATGGGATTCAATTATGGTCTTCCGCAAGCAAATCAAACATCAAGTGCATTCAAAGAAGTCAAAACAGCATACTGAGGGTCCTAGCAGCGGCGCCCTGGTACGCTCGCAACTCAGAAATCCATGAGCACCTGGAAATTCCAACGGTCCTAGAAGAAGCGAAGCGCTACCTAGAGAAATACAAAGACAGATTAACCAACCATCCAAATCCCCTCTCACATTCACTATTGATGCCAAATCATACCAAGAGACTCAAGAAAGCTGATATTGTGCTGCCTGATTAAGTAGAATTTGGACATTGGTCCTGATTCCGTAAAAATGTGATGCATCTTTCCACACATCTGATCATAGTCAGGGCTGACTGATAGCAGATAAAAACAAAAAAAAAAAAAAAAAAAAAACAGACGCACATTTCTTTCGTTCGATAGCTGAGAAGCTGTCGAATCGGGCTTTTGCGAACATATCTGATGCACTGCAGTAACGTGGCAGCCGCATCAATGCCCTGAAGACGTTATTGTATTGGACGCGCAGTGCATTGACGGCACATTTGGTACAGCTGATCCATAGGGTGCTCGAGTACAGAGATGTGCTGTATGCTTCAAATAGCGTATGTTTGACCGCTTCTGTACATCGAGCGAACCTACTTGCCAACATGTTCGCCCGTACCGCCAATGCCCTGCGTTCGTAATATGTCTGCACTGACAGTTTGTAATTTTTGAGACTAACAATATATTTCTCGGGACCATACGGTCCAGGGCCTTTGGAAGAGGCATATGAGGACCCAAAGCCAACTCGCAGTACTAATTAAATTATTATTATTATGGTGTCACCCTATGTAAATTTTCAATATTCATAACTGTAATTTGTATGTTGTACATAACAAAGAGTATTATATTCTATGTTGACATCATTACTGACTTATTAATAATAACAAACACATTTGAGTTAATACTAAAGTGCTAAGCTGTTGGTCCTTGCTGTCATTTGTTGAAAGTCTTACCAAGGTACTGTGTAGCCTAGTAACTGAGTTGTGGAGGTCAGATAGGCAGATGCTCCATGTCAAAATATTGGTATTCAGCTGCATCACGCCAAATGCAGAGACAGATGATGATATCTTGTTTAAATACTTAAACCTACAATATTTCAACAGCAACATCAGCCACAATCGAACAACTGAAAGAAAGCGTTTCAAAATTGAAACTTCCTAAAGAACACACACCAAGAATCTAACCATCATGGCGGACCGTATAAAGAAATTCTTTCAAAAGAAAAAGGTTGATGCCAAATTCAAAATGGCCGGACCGGGCCACAAGTTGAGCACTGCAACGTTGAGTAGTAACAGCTCTCATTCGTCAAAGAAAGAGGTTCCTGTAAAAAGGTCTGGACTGTCGGAGGAAAGTAAAGTGGCTGCAGAGGCGGCTTTAGCAAGATTGGATCAGAAGAGGGAAAATCCGTCTTTTAATACTTCATTGGCTGCTATACAGGTTGGTTTTGGTTCAATACTCAATATTTTATTTGCATTCCATAATGTGTACTTAGGTGGTAATACTATTCAAACTCGAAGCATTTATTTAAATTAAACCATTCTCAGGCACTTTTGAATTGTTAAAGAGTTGGTCAGTTAGTCAGAAAGTTGATGCTAGTTGCCCATTTCAAAACGTAGATCTCTATAGAGAAGAACGGGCAAGAAACTCCAAGGACACTGTTTTAAATCAAGATATTACAAAATCCTGGGTACATTATTCTTGCTTCTACATGTTTTGTGATTCATTGACGACACGATTGGCGCAGCCTTTAAGCGATTGACTGCTGCGTTATGTGTCGCGGGTTCGATCCCCGCACGGAACACATATTTGTATAACCTGCAAGTAGTTGTTCCGGGTCTGGCCGTTTGTGTATGTAAGTTTAAATGTTTGTAAACGCACCCACGATACAGGAGAAATACCTAATGTGGGGCAACGTTTAAAAAATAAAAATAAAAACATTTTCCTAAATATATACAGTTTATGTCATACATAGGATTTCTTTGTCTCCTGACTATGTTTTCCCTTCACAGTTTTGAGAGCAATGGTGATAAAATTTAATACGCAAAGTAAAGCGCCTGCCTGCGTTTGAACTCACGATCTACAACTCATAAGTCGGGGCTGGACCACAGGGCAGGGCCACCAATGCTTCAGACATTTGAGTTGGAAGTGGCACACTTGGGAGTTTTCAGGAACATTTCTCTGTCTTGTTTAAATCTCAATGTTGCAATATTTCAGGCCCAAGTTAAGAAAGAGCTAGAAAATGAGAGAGCTAATGAGACGGCGGAGGCGTCTGCGTCCAACGCGACGCCGCCGGAGAATCAGACACGCGAGTCAGAAGTTGACTTGCCTGGGAACTTTGCTGCCAGTGGCGTTTATTTCAAGTAAGATTGTATTGCACGTAACATTTCATTTATTTAATAAACTTAGATAGACAGACATGTTCCAAGATCCTTATTGATGACTAACAAAAACTGGCTTGATTTAACATGAAAAATCGAATGCTGGAAATTCTATAATTTGGTGATGTCAACTGAGTAGGTAATTTGGTCATGAGATGAGAACAAAAAATAAATGAGAGTACAGCGTCTTTCAAATTTATTGCTAAAAGAAGTTACATATCTATTGCTGAAACTTTTCTTCTTCAGGACTTGTAATGATATTCTCTAAATACTATATTACTAAATACCAACAAATAATTATCAAAGTTATTCAACAAATTTTGGTTTAATTCATTAATAATAATATAAGTATAGGTACTTAATATGTTTATTTCTCGCACAGAAACAAGACTTATATGATAATAAAATAATTAACTAACATTACAAAAACAATTACAGTCAAGTGTATGTCTGGAGCTGGTGTCTATTATAGGTATAAACCTGTATTACAGATCACCAGGACCTCTCCCTACGAAATCAGGTATAACCTAACAAAGAACTTAAACAGGGACACATATAAAAAAAAATTTGTTGAGACAAGATATTAATTTAGTATCTGAAAGATAAAACGCCTCTTTGCGCGAAGGTTTGTATGTTAGAGGTGTGGTGTGTCTGCCAGGGTTGCGGGAAAGTTCGAGAGGGATACCGTGGCCCTGGCACAGACAACTGAAGGAACACGGGTGGGTTTTAGTCAGTAAGAGTCTGACACGAGTCTGAGTCTGAGTTATTTGATGATTTCCCTCACTCAAAAAAAAAAGAGGTGTGGTGTGTATAATTATGTGTAGTGTAGGGGTGTGTGTGTTGATGCGTGCATGAGTGCAGTGTGGGTGTGTGTGTGTGTGTATAATTACCTAGTTTTCTAATTCTGTTAGGTTAGGTTAGTAAGTAGGTCTTCCGTGGAATTATAGTCCAAATTTTGCAACCATTCTCTAACCACCACCTTACATTTGGTTTTTGGATGAGGGATTAATCCTGATACCGTTAGCTCAGAGAGCTTACTTTTGCACTTTTAGCAATAACTTAGAAAGATTCTGTCCTCAGTGCCATTGACCATTGATTACAGCAGTCATCTAAAGGAGAGTTCAGCAGAGGGTTTTTATTTTAAACTTTACTCCACCATCCAATCTCAAAATTCATCATACTAGCCAAATGACATCCACTGCCTGGGTATTGACCTACCTTAAGCAGCACCACATAAACCAGCGGGGCAGTTGAGTGACACACCTTCAATGCCAATGTCTTTCATTTGGTAGCTCAACAACATTCATTGCGTATTTCAGTTGTTGAGCACACGAATTTTTCAAACGTGAAGCAATGAATTAGGAATTTCCTTCAAAATCCTTCAAATTGTTCTTGAAAGTGTGTTACGCAAATGGGGTCAATTTATAATGTACTCTGTGATTGGGGTGCTGGCCTGGCTTGCACTTCTTTCTACAGAAATTAAATGAAATGACATTTTCATTTCATTACATTCTGATCCATGCGTCATGTTCGTGAACGGGCGCTCTCAGTTGGGACTGGTCATCTCTTAGCCGCCGCGGCTTATTTTAATTATTTTATTTATGGATTGTTTTGTTTAAATTTATATTTGCTGTACTCTGGAGACTCAACGTGTACGTCTTATTTACATCGTTCTCACATATAATTATACCTATATTCAACATTAAGAGCGTTTACTCGGTCCGTGCGCTGCTTGGCTTTAAAACGTGATTTTTGAAACCAGATTGTCCAACAACCACTAATCTTACAAACATAAGAAATACTAATAACTTTAGGAAATATTGTTGTCTGTTTTTCTAATTAAGAGGTTTTTTCGATTAATACAACATTTGTGAATACCATCAAGATAACTGAACAGAGGTTTACTTGATTTCACTTTCAGTGTCAATTTCGAAGCTAGTAATATCTGAAATTACTGATAGATCTAACAAACAAAATTTTTTATCTAACTGGAAATATCCTTAACAAAATTTGTAATTAGAAGGATTTTTTATTTTAGACTCATATCTTAAGAAATAAAAATCCAAAGAATATGATTTTTTTAGAAATTGCAGTCGATAAAATGATTATTTTCACCATCTACCTTACTTAATTTAATATAATTTATACTTATTTATAATAGAAGAATGTCTTCTTTATAATTTACACCAAAAAAAATCAACAAAAATAACTCTATTATTTTTCTATAAATATTTTAAAACTACTATAAAACTCTGCGTACGAACCGATTCAAATCAGTCGGCAGTGAGCCTTTCCAGAGAGCGGACACGTCGCTGGGCGGTCTCCCTGACCCCTGTTGACCTTTGTCGTGCGTACACGGATAGCAAACGTAAAGTGTGACCGTCAAATCTTAGTACTTTGGTAAGTAAATTATTTTATTTTTGATGACCAGCAATATTCTGTGATCGTAAGTACTTCCTTACTACATATCCTTCCTTCCTTCCTTTATTTGATAGTGACAACAAAATTATGTTTCAGACGGAATGGGAAATAAATCAAAGAGAAAGAGAAAATTGAAAATTTTTGAAAGTATGACTAAGGCAAGAGCTACAAGGTTGGTTATGTTATATTAGCTTCTACCCGCGACTTTCAACCGCGTGAAATGTACTTATTTTCGACTAGTCAAAAGCGCCTGTACCACAGATTATTATGTGCAGTTGATGGCGCGAAGGACACTTGCGCGAAAAGACAAATGCGCGCATGGACTTTTGCGTGACATGGCCACCGAGGTTTACTCAGTAGAGTAACCATAACATCACGCCTGTTATTTTTATGTACTTGAAGGTGGTTTTTTCTTGGATTTTCCGTTATGAATGTCGTTTTCATGGTTTTCGGGGTCGCTGATACCGAAAATGTGGTCAAATTGTAAATCCAAGATGGCGCCGAGGAAAATTTTCGGCTTTTTCATCATGGGTGTCGTTTTCATGGTTTTGGGGTCGCTGATAACGAAAATGACGTCAAAATGAAAATCCAAGATGGCGCCGACGAAAATTTTCGATGTTTTCATCATGGGTATCGTTTTCTTGGTTTTTGGGGTCGCTGATAACGAAAATGTGGTCAAATTGAAAATCCAAGATGGCGCCGAGGAAAATTTTCGGCTTTTTCATCATGGGTGTCGTTTTCATGGTTTTGGGGTCGCTGATAACGAAAATGACGTCAAAATGAAAATCCAAGATGGCGCCGACGAAAATTTTCGGTGTTTTCATCATGGGTATCGTTTTCTTGGTTTTTGGGGTCGCTGATAACGAAAATGTGGTCAAATTGAAAATCCAAGCCAAGGAAAACTTTCGGTTTTTTCATCATGGGTGTTGTGTTGTTCCCCCCCATGTTCATAGTGTAGTAACATAGTAGATAACTATTAGTTACGCTAATTACGTTAATTTAAAAACGCTACGCACGACAACCTACCCTATTAGAGTTCACGCACACATTTGCACGTGTACTTGATGTGTATTTGATTAAGTAGTAGTAATAGATATTATAAATAATATTTTACGAGCGTTGTATGAAGTGTCCGATGTGTGATTATAGTTCAAGTGTAACGACTGACGTTCGGTTGACTGTGCGTATTACGTAGATTAATTACGTTTAGTCATTGATAGAAATGCATTCAATTTTTTTTTTTCAGTCAAAAAAATTTTTGTTGTTTGCGGTGTGGACAGGACAGGAATTCGCTGTGAAGACCACAAAAATTACTCGAGACGACGGCTTTTGGAGAACAAAAATGGAGTCCAAGTTATTGGAATTCTACGATAAATGTCTATTGCCTGAGATGATCGACCCAAGAAAAAGTCTGTCAATGACAATTAGAGAGATGTGCGATTTTAAAATTAAATACTTACTCTAAAGTTAGCTTGTTTTAATTTATTACAACAGTTCGATCCAAAAAATAAAATCATAAAATACATCGTAAATAAATAAAAGTATCAAAATTATTCGTGCTAGCTGTTTAGCGCTCATGCACACAGAGAAACCATTGTACTATTGTAGTGTGCCGCAGCGCGTACGCCGTTCGATAGATCGTGTACATTTTGACTTGGGCTAAATCGAACCAACGCTCTTAATGATGTAACTAATATTTATGTAACAATAATAATAAAAGAGTGTCCATGGAGTTTCTGGCCCGTTCTTCTCCATAGGTACCTACTACGCTTTGGAATGGGCAACTAGCATATTTCTGACTGAC
The DNA here is from genome assembly GCA_937001585.2 of Brachylomia viminalis. NCBI lineage: Eukaryota > Metazoa > Arthropoda > Insecta > Lepidoptera > Noctuidae > Brachylomia > Brachylomia viminalis. The sequence continues at coordinate 9,074,870 of OW443317.2, forward strand.
CGACCACTTGACAATTCAAAAGTGCCTGTAAATGGTTTAATTGAAATAAATGCTTTGAGTTTGAGTTTTTTTATTTCTGTAAGTAGATCTTTTAATACACTTTTACACATCAACATTTTGTGGGTCAATATTATTAAACTAGATGGCGCTAGCATTTCTTAGTTGACTGATCCCTGAGAAGAAATTCCGACACAAACTCTGAGGTCATGGCCTCTTTAAAAGTCCAAACATTATATTATTAGGATTTTGTGTGAGTCTAACAATGCAGGGCCATGTCTAGAGCGGCCTTTTGAAGAAAGAGCCATTGCAGCTTTGAATTGACCTGTCCCAACAGATGGCATGCATGCATCAGTCATCGTGTAGCTCAACCCTATTTTAGGGAGCTCAACGACCCGTCACACGATGCAACCAGATCTGCAGGACATTTGCGTATGCCAAAATTGTGTAGGCAGAAAGTGTAAGATCGCATAGTTTTTAAACAATACAATATCACTTTCAGATGTACATTGATAAGCAACGATATCCTGTCACGAGATGAATGGAAGAGGAACATCAAGACGTTTCTGTACGAACAATTAGAAGAGGAGCGAGGGCTCACTGCCTGTCTCCTTATACAGTCCTGTAACAACAATCGGGATAAGGTAATAAATACTTTTACAAAAAAATAAACCACCAACTTCCAAAAAAATTTTGAAAAATAACTTTAATTTCGGAAGTCGGTGTCTTCGATTTTGTATTTTCGGCTTTTTGCCACCGACCTTAGTTAGAGACAGTTATTTTTCACTGTCAGTGTTTTTTTGGATGTCGGTTGTTTTGTTTTTTCTTTTATTTTACACTTTTGAAAAAAGATAACAAAAGTAACAATTAAAAAGTGAGAATCCCCAAATCAAAAAGTGAGGTCCCCAACTTATGAAAATATCGATGAACATACATAAAAAATTCATACAGACAAACATAGAACCTCCTTTTTTGAAGTCTGTTAATAACAGAACTTCACCCATTTTGATTTTTACCACATTTCCCCTTACTCCCTAAAATAATAGGAATCATGATTTATTGTGCTTATTAGAATTTGTAAGTGTCATGTAAGCAAGCATATTTGAAACTTAACAAATGTTAACTTAACTTCTAGTTAAAATAAACTGGAAAATGTTTTTTTTTTTTAATGTCATGTAAAGAGAGAGGCACAAACAACATTTTAAGATAGTAGTGTCTCATTATTATCCCCAAATAACCATGTTTAGAACAGCCATAAAACGATTTTTCACAAAATTGCAACACGGTTACTTATTAACTAAAAAATGTTTCGATTTTCAGGTTGAAACATGTGTGGAGACATTGTGCAAGTATTTAGAGAACATCATTACAAACCCTGAAGAAGAAAAGTTCCAAAAAATTAGGATGAGCAATAGGTAACTTCTATATAAATTATTAATATTTCGTCACGTAATGTGTCAATTGCGATTTTAAAAACGACAGAATGTTTCCAAGCTGATTGTAGAGTAAACATGTTGAAATCCATGAACCAATTATTTGACCTGTACCGATTTTGTTTCTGGTATTTATAATGCATTCTTATCCGTATCTTAATTTGCTTTTAATGTATGAAAGGCGCTAGCTTGGATCTTCATAACTAATAAAACATTGGACCTCGTTCCCATTGTCCAGATAGACACAGAAACGGAACACACTTTGTTTAAAATCTTTAATTTGCGGAAAGCTTGACATAATTCAAAAAGAGCAATTTTTGGGTATGATGATTTAAAAGAGTATAAAAGTGGAAGTAAGAGTGCGACGAAGCATATTATAGTCACATCTTTCTGGCTCCCTCATTTTTAGGCTTTAGTGTAATGTCGTTTTTATAGCAAATAGCAAAAAGAATAAAATTTGCTGCATTCAGTTAGTATGCTTAGCGTGGTGAGCAGTGGTGGCCCAGTGGTAACGGCCGCGACTTACGAGTTGTAGGCCGTAGGTTCGAACCCCGACAGGCGCTTTACTTTGTGTAAATTATTTCATCACCACTGCTCCGTGCCTCGGAAAGCACGTTAAGCCGTTGGTCCCGGCTGTCATTCGTGGATCTTTGACAGTCGTTACGGGTCGTCAGAAGCCCGAAAGTCTGACAACCAGTCTTACCAAGGGGTATTGTATTACCCAGTAACTGGGTTGTGGAGGTCAGATAGGCAGTCGCTCCATGTAAAATACTGGTATTCAGCTGCATCCGGTTAGACTGGAAGCCGACCCCAACATAACTAGTTGGGAAAAAGGCTAGGCAGATGATGATGAGTTAGTATGCTTAACTCAAAATTGCCGATTTTTTAGTTATGTCACCCTTTTTGCAAATTAACGAAATCATTGGTATAGTGCGTTTCACGAATGAGTTCCCTTCGCCGTTATATTGGCACACCTGACTGTCAAGAACGTCAAACGCTAGACGCATCGTAGGCTTTGTTGAGTTTTTCCAAGATTTATAGTTGTTTTACGGTTTTAATCACGCCGAAGACACTTAAAAGTGGCGAAAGAGAGTTGGTGTTGAAAGTCAAAACGTTTTGTGAGAGTGAAAAACGTAACAAAGCGCCAATAATTCCATTAGAATGTGTGAGACTTCGCGTCGCCGCCATAAAATAGGGTTGCCATTGCCAGAACTAGATGCTCCCTAGTCCCCGCTGCTACCCCGTAGGTGCCTACCTACACCTTTTAAAATAATTAAAGAACCACCTATCTACGAAGTCGATTCATTGTTAAAAGAACATGGTCATAAAGTTGTAAGACTTCCTCCTTATCATTGTGACCTGAATCCAATCGAACTCATATGGAGTCTTTTGTAAAGGCGGATTGCTGAAAAAAACGTGGGTCAGGAAGCAAAAAATATTGTAAAAATAACTGAAGAGGCAATTTGCAGTAGCACGCCATTAGAGTGGATAAAAGAATGCAGCCACGTAGAAACCATAGAAGATAAGTACTTCAACAATGGAGTAACTGTTGATAACAAAATAGATCGATTTATAATAGAAGTAGGAGATGACTAGATATACTATAGGAGATACTTCAGACGATAGTGACCCTGGAGATAGTGCTATATCGGGTGTAGGTCCTTTGGAGGAGCACAGTTATTTTAAAAAGTAATTTTGTTGTTAATCATTACAGCTTATTAAGAAGTTTCGCAAATAAATAATTATTATGGTTATATTAAGAGTTTAATTTTATGAATACTTATCTTTACACGTAAGGTATAATTTTCTATAGACCTTTGTTGAAAGGTGACCAAACAAAAAGAACGACCAAAATGAATTTTCGTTTTCAATTTATACTGATTTATTGGGTAATATAATTTTCACAGCCTGGCAGCACTCATTTAAGTGCTACCAACATTACAGCGAAGGGACTTCTTTGATGAAACGCACTATAGCGACCCTGCCTTCTGAGCCGCTGGTCCCGGGTTCGATCCCCGGACAAGTCAAACATTTGTGTGTATGAACATGTCTGTTTGACCTGTGTCTGGGTGTGTATATGTATATAAGTATGTATATCAGTCATCGGGTTACCGTAGTACAGGTTCTACCTAGTTCGGGACCTAAAGACCTTGTGTGGATTAATAGTGTCACATATAAAAAATAAAAAAAACTTCCAAAACCTATCAGCTAGAGGTGAAATAGTCCATCAATCTCTGTTTTTAATCACTTTCCAGAGCATTTGCAGAACGCGTGCAACCAATTGAAGGCTCGATGGAATTGCTCCTAGCGGCCGGCTTCGTTCAACAGAAGGTGACGAACGCAGACGGCGTAGAGGAAGATTACTTAGTGTTTCAGAGAGAGAATGTGCCTTCGATTGAGAGTTTGGTGGTAAGCAGGATAGATTATTATCAGTTTTAGATCGTAAAAGTTCATTAGAACGCTGTAGAAATAAATCGCACAGTTGCCACGACGGGAATTATAGGGTTTTGAGAAATCTGAAATAGAGGTGAAATTATTTGTTTGTTTGTAAGAGGTAATCTCATTACAAACAATTAGAAAATATCTTTCACTGATTGAAACCTTCACTTTTGCTGTGTCGTCTATTGTAAAAGCATGGTTGTGATGTAATTGAAATGAATGCTGCGTGATTTCTCTAGAGACGTTAGATCGTAGTAAACATTATTTTATAGAAAATAGTAAAAGTTAAATTTAAAATTATAAGTAAAGCCCGACTCGACTATAAACGGCTGAACAGATCTTCTATCTTTTTGTTTAGCTAAGTTCGCTCTCGATCAAGTCTCCTTTTAAACAAAACAAAATCGGTTCAGCCGTTTGGGAGCTAGGATGCCGCAGAAACACAGATACACACGTTAAACTTATAACTTATACTTACAATGTCTTTACTTCTAGATATGTATTATGTTTTATGGGCCTTAGTTGCCTGAAATAAAGGATTATTATTGTAACACCCTCTTTTTCCGACGGGGTTTAAAAATGACTTGACCTGACAGAGAACGTCGTTTGCAAGTTAATGTTTTCAAAATTTCACATGATTTTTTAAAATGAAAAATTAATCTTATGTAGCTAGGCTTGCACAGAAAGATAATGGTTGCACGATAAATTTTTACAATAAAGTCACTTTTTGTGTCTGTCTGTGTGACCGCGTTGTTCGTCTAAACTACGCAACAGATTTTAGTAAGGTTTTCACCACCATTTAGAGAATTGATGCCGGAAGGTTATGTGTAAAAAAAAGATATATTTAACTTACATAATAACAAAGAAATCTCGATGTTAAGTCTAGTCGTAAAAACCGTGCGAAGCAGAGGGCCTACTCCCTTAGCACGAAGTCCGTAGTTTCGGCCGAAGTTAGGGGCGCTTAATACTCCCTATCACTTACGGTTTTAAGATTAGACCGAAGCCCCAACAAAGCATTTATGACAGCACCATTTTACAGTTGTCCTTTTTCCCGATATGTTTTTGCCCGTCCGAAAAAGTAAATTAATCGGGAGTAGGGTTCCCTTCTAAGTATCGTACTACTTTTGGACGAGCCCAAATCTTCGTTGACGGACCTAGGCCCTGCGGATCGCTTGTAAAAACTAAGATAATTTTCTATAACATACCACTGAAAAATTAATTATGTAAGGCCTTTAGTTATTTCTAAATTTATTTCCAGGGTCTTATAGAAGGCCTAAGATCAGCAGAGCCAATTCAGCTAGAATTAGACAGGAATTTGCAAGTGTTGCTACCATCACAAGCAGCAAATAAGGTACAACTTCCGCCTTCGTTCTACGCGCTATCGCCTGAAGAAATCAAGAGGGAACAGCAATTGAGGTAAACAAAATTTTCCTGAAGTGTAAAACAGGTTCATCATCATTCATCACCAACATCTGCCTGCCCTTGGGGTCTACTCCATAAGAGAGATATCCGAAGTTGCGGGCGTTTCATCCTCCATATCAAAGGGCCTAATCCCTAAGCAAGAAAGTCCGTCGTTTCGGCCAAAGTTACGGACATTAGATTAGTCCGGGGCCCGAACTAAAAATGTATGTCGAAATGTATTGACAGTTGTCCTTACTCCCGATGTGTTTGTAACTACTTTCCGACGGAGTGTTCCCGTTGACCGACTTGGAGAGTAGGCCCCCACTTACGGAGATAAGATTAGTTCGGGGCCCGAACTAAGAATTAATGACAACATGATTTGACAGTTGCCCCTAATCCCGATGTGTTTTCGCCCGTCCGAAAAATTGAATTTGTCACTTGTTTCGACGGATCAACTACTTTCGGGTTATCTTCGTTGACGGACTTAGAGAGTAGACCCCCTTGTCCTATGGGGTCAGCGCAACACGTTTTCTTCTTTCGTTCTCATTCATCTGTCAACCGTCACGCTATCATTCACTCCCTTCTCTTTCATATCATTCCCCACACAATCCATCTATCTTTTCTTTGGCCCTATAGAGGCACAAGGAACAGGGTGTTAAGTTCACTCATACCTCCATAGAAAAGGGAGGATCCTCCGACCATACGGGTGTCGTGTCTGGTGGGCAACTGCCCGACGATTGATGTCGGGAAGTTGTATATAATGCTAGTCGCGCGGTAAACTCTGCTTGCGCGATGCAGGATTTGCGTGACGTCAATATGACGCGCAGCTCGCATGTGGCGATGTAGATACCGCTACAGCCCTGACCTCTCCATCAATCAACATTTATGTTCATCTCTCTTTTAGTCACGTGCGTTTCTAAAAGAGTGATGAAAAATTTAAAACATTGCTACGAGGTCATAAATATCAAAAAAAATCTTACACGTTTTTTTCTTTAAACACGGCACCGCATTTCTGGTTTGAAGCACGTGGGTGCTTTAAAGGAGACCATTCAACATGTTCGAAGCCTGAATGATCTCCTTCACAGGCAAATGAGGGGTTTTTGTTTAATTCAGGATTTTTCCACAATATTCCTCGCCCTCCATTCATCAATATTTATATTCATTATTCATAGTGTAAAACGGTCTCAAGACATGACTATTTCTCTGATCCTTCCATTTTAGAATTACCCTATTCTCAGAATGTCAAATTTTGGGTGAACGAGTATTTTCTTGAATTTTAATTTTATTGTGGACCTAGGTAATGACAGGACATATACAATGTGGAGACAACAATACGACAATAAATGAAAACACTGGCAATACTAATGCATAGGAGTATTTTGAAACTGTCAAATTAATCCTAACACCGAAATAACAAAAGTGATTTTTTCAAACAAACTAAATAGTAGTGATGGGCCGACTATGGGTTTTGCCAATCTTTGACTAGCTATATAGTGCCTAAACTATTTGATATATTTGATTGAATTTTTGTATGCAGGCTGGGAACATCATTACATATACGCAGTTTAATTTATTGTCGTATTGTCGTCTCCACCTTGTATATATTTCTAAAGTGTCCCATAGAAAGTTGCCAGATCTGAACGATAAATTATATTTATTTCTGTGAATCGGTCCAAGAAATCACTTTTGAACGTCAAAATTAAATAATGTTTTTTTTAAACTAGATGAGTTTGAATGTTTTCTAACTGACTACTCTCAGAAGAAAGACCCAGGGCCGGAGCAGATCTGACGAAGCATAACGCAGTGCGGTTTTCACTGCCGAACAAATATGAACATAGCAACCATTAAAATAAAGTTGAAATTAAATAATCTTCCTCAATTCCGCGCCAGCACGAAGCGGACAGGCAAACAGTTTATTTTATCGAATTTATTTTGAGAGTTACAAGGTTGATAATTGTTTGCCTGTGAAAACCGCGCTGCGCTGCCCTTCGCCTAACTAATAAGAATAACACTGTTAGAAAAACATGTGTGGATTCTAAAGATTTGTCACAAGACAACTGGGAATCGCTTTCAAAGTGTTTCATATTTCTGCGACTTTCAACAGCTTTGACATAAGCTTTTCAGTAGCATATGACAATCCAATGAGCAAAGGGCGATGTCAATCCAATACAGTTTTGACCATTCTGTTCCATCATCGTTATCGCTGATAGAATGGCACTTGTAAACCTTCTTGTCGCATGACCTGCAAATAATTTGGGCCCCGGAGCGAAACAAAGTCAAAGCATTTATTTCAAATAGGCACTAAGAAGGCACTTTTGAACGTCAACATTTCAATTTTATGGAACAAATGTCTACTAGTAATGGATCATTTGAGTCTATTTCCTACTAGCTTTTGCCCGCGGCTTCTTCCGCGTGGATGTCGGAAAATACGGGAATTAAAAGTACCCTATCTGTTCATTCAGGTTATAAACTATCTGTGTGCCAAGTTCCATACAAATCCTTTCAGCCGTTTTTGCGCCAATCCGGAACATACATTCATACTAACTGTCAAAAATGTTAAACCATCCATTTTTGGCATCAGGGTCGTTACCATACCGCGTAGCAATTGTTTTCTTTTTTCAAAAAATTCTATGTACACAGCAGCAGGTCAAGTTACCAGAAACTGAAAAAAATTCTCATTTGATTTTGAACTTAACATTCAACATTTTAAGGTTTCAAATAATTTGGTGAAATTTGACAGTTTCGTATAACCTGATGTGCTGTCGACTATACAGTTTTGACTACGTTACTATTTGATTATACAGGGTGGCAGGGACATCGACGCGTAACCTCTTACCAACATGGACTTGGTACAATATTCTGTACGGGCTGAGTTGAAGTTTTTCGTCGGTTATTTAAAAAAAATTCGGTTAATACATTTTGAACGCATAGCTATTGGACTTTTCTATGAAACATCCTTTTTTTATGATAACTGACGAGAAATGTCTACGCTAGGAGGTGTAGAATCGTGTGCTGAACTCACGGTTAGAGCGGGGCGAGCACGGCCTCTGTGATAGACTTGAATCACGCATTTTATCACGGTTAATGCTCCCAAAATGTGTAACTCAAGCCTATCACTGTAGGCCGTGCTCGCCCCGCTGTTTTGCGCGTCGAAGTCCCTGCCACCCATTATGCATAGATATTTAAAATGAATATATTTTTAATCAACAGGCAAGAAGCTATAGAAAAGAGTCAAATGCTGAGAACTAAGGCAATGAGAGAAAAGGACGAACTAAGAGAAATGCGCAAATACAAGTTTGCTATTATCAGAGTACGCTTCCCAGATGGCATTTTGCTGCAGGTAATTGTAAATTATTATATTCTGAGTTCATCTTGGACGTTACTGGCATCGGTGTAGGAAAAGCATCGTGAGGAAACCTGGACTTATACTGACTTTAGGTCTGAAATCGCCAACCCGTCTTGAGCAAGCGTGGTGATCAATGCTCGTGCCATCTTTGTATGAAAAGAGGCCCGTGGCCAGGTGGACAGTAATAGGCTGGTATTTTTTATATTCTCTTTGCCTAAACACAGACACACACACATGTTCGGGTCGGCATGATTCGGCACAGCCGGCAAAATAGGATATACAGGGTGGATTTTTGAGATGGGGCAGTAAGCACAGGTACCTTTACCGTTGTAGCTACAGGAAAACTGTCTTAGGAGACAAGACCTTTTTGAGAAAATTTTATCTGCATTCACATATTTTGAAAATTTTGTTAGTAGGTAGTCAGCGAATAAATTGGCAATTTACACAAAAACTTTTTTGGACTCCAATCGATCCTAATTATTTTAAGGATCAAAGGTCACTAGAAAAGTCAGGAATCTCAAAAAATCTTTTCCAATACATTTCGTAGAAAATGAGGTCCCATATTAATTTTTTATGATGGATAGACTGACTGCTACAACGAAACCTGGCCGAAAATAAACAAATGAAAATTTTACTTCGAATTTCGAACGAATACAAGTTATTATTTTATTTGGTTTGAAAACAAATCTTGATAGTTTGATGCATGCGGCTTCTAACATGCGATGACAAAATTACCTCAAATAATTTAGAAAGTTTAAACTTGTTAAAAGTGTATTTTAATAAATCGTTTACGTTCGGGAAAAGGGCGCTCGGGTTTGGTCGAATTGTGACGAGTCGACCCATCTAAGCTAGAATAAATGCCGAAGAAAATATTCCAATCGCCACGAACAGAATATGTGTAGCACAATTTTATTGCTTTTGGTGGGCTTTGTTGTTCAACAAACACTGCCGAACCGAATGTGCCGACCCGAACAGGTGTCTGATGGATCAGGTCATGGGTTCAATTCCCAAATCGGGCAGTGTTATTGGATTTTCCCATCAGGAATTACTCAGTAGCAGCCTGGAGTCTAGATTTATGCCCGGTTTATGGCAATAGGCTCGCCTTTTATTATATGACACTTAAACATAGCTGGCAAAATGTGGGTGTACTAGATACAGCTCTGATAAATGATAAATGACTTTATTTCTGTAAGTAGGTTTTTACAAACACTTTTACACGTCAATCATATTTTTTTTTTAATCTAGATGAGGTCGTCGTTTCCTATCTGACTACTCTGAGAAGAAAGGCCGAAACAAACTCAGAGGTCACAGTCTCTTTTAAAGTCCAGACAGAATCTTGGTCAGATCATGTGAAGGCTATGTAGATCGGTGTCTGAAATGGTCTTTTGAGGAAAGAACCACACAGATTGAGTGGACCTGTCCAGTCAGTGCACGCAATTGTCAGCAATCGTGCAGCTCAACTCAGAACTTAAGGAGCTCAACGATTCGACGAACAATACCAAAGAAAGGACATTTGAGTAGGCCGCACAAGTTACTCAAACTGCCAGATCATGATTACACTAAGAGTAAAAATACAAAAAAAAGCAATGACCAACATAGTTCTCACATTCACAATAGTTAAAATAATAGCATAATACTTTACAAAGTAAATACTCTTGTCATAGTATATGTATATAAAATTCATTAATGTCAATGTGTATATAAAATCCGGACATAATCATTGAGGACCATGCAGATTGGTGTCTGAAATGGACTCTGCCTTATCATCATCATCATCAGCCTATAATGTTCCCACTGCTGGGACACAGGCCTCTCGGTGAGAGCTCTGCCTTACCCTTCGGGAATTACAGATGTAATCTCATTATATGTATGTGTATTCTAACACAGATTATGGTCATAATTAATCAGCAGTTTCCTTATATGGTCCTCTTTTTCTGTGACAGTATACACTGTCATAAGTAATGAGTGACAAACCCGACAATATACATCATTATTTTCCCAATGTTGGGGTCGGCTTCTAGTCTAACCGGATGCAGCTGAATACGTATGTTACATGGAGCGACTGCCTATCTGACCTCCAGAACCCAGTTACTGGGTAATACGATACCCCTTGGTAAGACTGGTTGTCAGACATTCGCGCTTCTGAAGACCCATAACGACTGTCAAATATCCACGAATGACAGCCGGGACCAAGCGGCTTAACGTGCTTTCCGAGGCAGGGAGGGGCCTTGGTATGTAGATGGTCACCCATCCACGGACCAACCGCGACAAGCGTAGGTTAAGGTGCGGCTGTTATTACCAAGCCACAAGCCCCACTAAACCCGACGATATTATATAGCTGACATTATTCTTAAATTCGCCTTTTTTACGACCGGTTACTATAAATCTAATAAATTAATCAGATTCAATTAATTTTATGACATCATATACACTTCCGGACTCCTGAATCGAGCCACACTGCATTTGTTTGTAAATAGGTCTGTAACTTTTTGGATAGTCTTGAATTAAAATTTTGATGGCCCTAAAACGATGGCCAGTATGGCGACTTCAAAACGCATAAATACTTTTTGTTTTAGACCTTTATACCTTCATGTAAATATGCACGGTGGCTCGATTTAGGAGTCCGGGAGTGTAGTTTGACTCCTTCTAAGATCATTTTAATAAACCTCTAAACATTTTCTTTATTTCAGGGAACATTCTCAGTGTATGAACGCTACAATGAAATCCACGAATTCGTCCGAGAGAACCTCGAACACGACCTACCATTCGTGCTAAACATGCCAACAGGTCACAAGTTAATCCCCGAAACGGACGCAAATAAAACCCTTATCGACCTACGATTGGTGCCGACAATAATACTCACTTTTGCTTGGCATTCGTCGGTGGCAGAACAAATTCATAACAGCCCGAATAAAGATGTGTTTTTGAAGCCAGAAGTGATGGTTTTGGTGCAAGAAGTGTAAGGTATATTATTATTGATGGTGTGATATACGGTTCTTGTGCAAAATGGTCCTTAAAGGTGGTCATAGATTTGTAAGGGAATGGAGTACTCACACGTATTCGCACCTCACTCGTGAGCTTAGAATCCGCCATTCGAAAATTGTGCGATGAGAAAATCTCTTTGAGTGGGTCTGAAATATTTAACCCATAAGTTATATTAAAATTTGGTCAATGAAGGGATATCTTGGGGCCATTTTGTATCTGAGCCTTTGTTGTATGTAAATAATATTTTTTTGACTTTTAATGACTGTTAAATAATTGATGTTTAGAACTTCTGTAGTTCTACGGCTGAGACCCTGACTGAAAGTCAACTTCAAATTAATTGTCATCATAAAGTCTAATACTGAATTTGGGTCGCACATGCGCGCCTGGTCATTTTGCAACTATATCCCTTATTTTTAGGTCAGCATCTGCTATTACCTGGGTGTTTAGAGAAAATACGTCCTTCCTATTTCTATTACTCATAATACATCTACCCAACTTAGGTTTAGTTTGAAAAATAATACATACCTCAGCGGTTACATTTATTTTATTTAAGATGAAATGAATAGATATGTATCTACCAGGGCTTAAATTACGTATAGGAGTGCAGTCCATTGCTCCAATTACTCTTGGAAATTTGGCAATTAGGTAGAACTTCGCCACTACTTTACCTATTTCCTCTGTGGTATTTTGTTTTGTTGCGGCACTTCAAGAAAATAATTTAATTTAGTGCAAATAGTTTGGAGACCGCGTGGATAACGATACGTGCAGATGATTTCGATATCCCAAAAAAATATCCAGAGCATCGTTGCATGGTGTCTGTGGCGTGGAATCGCAAAATAAGCAATGTTTGCTCAAAAGGCGTTGTGGCTTGATTCCTAGGTTGGGTAGTGTTGTTGTGAAGATGAAATTGCCAATTTAAAGATTTTACCGACTAACCACATGTTTCCTTTGATAACCGATACCGTTGGCAAAAGTACACTATCCTGGGTGTCCAAGGGTGGGTTACGTGGTTTAAAAATGGTCGGCCTTCTCATTAACACTCCGCAAAAATATCATCGTCTGATAAACTTTCGGACATAATATCTAATTATGTTTAAATCCAAGATAAATAATACAAAGAATACTTGAGAAATACGACGTTGATGACAAGAAAACTTGTACCAAACATCTTGTGGTTGCGTTAACCATCCGCCATATTGTTAACCCTCCAACTTTGGGTGGTTATTTTTTTAACTACTTAATAGTTAATTATTTGAACATAAGATAAACTATCAGTTGGTCAAAAAACATTTTCTTTGCAAAACTTTCCCATTAGTTACTATTTTAAACTAATGGTTGAGTTAACTACGGATCAGAAAACCGGCCCGGTTTATTATGATAGGTTATGTTGGTAGGCTTTAGTAACAACGTGACACTATTACATTTAACGTGTAATAGTGACAAGCCGGAATATTGGGCGTGTATTAACACTCCATTTGTTGATTACTCTGTGTCCTAAGCCGTAGAACTATTGTAGCGAGCCCATAGATCAAGCATTAGCTTAGTTGGGTGAGCAAGGATATAAGTGATTTGCACCACACATTACTAGTATTCTTTAGTAATATACGCTGACTTTTAAGTGAATGCCCCTGATATGGAAAACTTTGGAAATGTAACTAAAGCTTGGTTCAACTTGGTTGTAAGATAATAAATCTCTCGAAGAATTTTACTATACAAACATTTTAAATGTAGCAAATTGAAAATTCATAGACGACTCCGCCTTGCTAAAGGTTCGTAAATGTGGTGCTGTTCCACAAACGATGGGACACTTAAAAACGTGTCCTGTCGTCTGCATGTTGCAGGATCTGCGGGTCGATTCTGTAACAATCTCACCGTGATAATTTAGGTGAAGTGAGCTTGAAGTGAGTTGTCGATAGTGTCAATCCCTAGCGATTGACTGCTGCGTTACGTGTCGTGGGTTCGATCCCCGCACGGAACAAATATTTGTATGACCTGCAAGTAGTTGTTCCGGGTCTGGCTGTTTGTGTATGTGACTTTAAATGTTTGTAAACGCACCCACGATACAGGAGAAATTCGTAGTGCGGGGCAACGTTTTAAAAAAAAAAAAAGAAATATATCTCACCGTGATAATTTAGGTGAAGTGAGCTTGAAGTGAGTTGTCGATAGTGTCAATCCCTAGCATCTGCCGAGCTATTCTGTAACAATCTCATTGTGATAACTTAGGTGAAGTGAGTTGTCGATAGTGTCAATCCCTAGCATCAGGTGGAATGATATCTCACTTCACCTAAGTTATCACTGTGAGATTGTTACAAAATCGACCCGCTGATGCTAGGGATTGACACAATCGACAACTCACTTCAAGCTCACTTCACCTAAGTTATCAGGTGAGATTGTTACAGAATAGCTCGGCTGATGGACGTTACTGATGGCGCCAAAAACGTAGCCGAATTCATGGCCGAGTCCATTTAGATTGACATCGAGACGCTAAGAAGAATGTAGCAAACTGGCCGCATAATTTCGTATGCAAATTTTAGTTCAAATGGAAAGGAAAAAGACAGGAATAGCCTCAATTGAGTTTACTTGGTGTAAAACAGAATCAGCACTTATACTTTTCTTTGTCTCTCTATAAAAGTCAGCGGGTATTAAATAGATGTATGTCACACTGTATCCAGACATATTCTTATAAACAGCCTGAATTGAGGAATGTTGAATTTGTGATATCCGAACTGAAAGTTGCATAAATGGACGAGTATGTATGTAATTGAAATTATTTAATAAACGTATTGTAAATTATGGAATATGTTTAGATATTTATTTAGGCTTTACCTTTTATAGTTAATCGTGTTTTTTTTTATCCTTATATCAACTTTAATAGATAGATGTCGTTAACTCCACATTTAAATCTAATATCAACCTTATTTTCCAGATTTATGATCGAGAATCACATAACGTAGCTTTTAAGAGGGCTATCACAATTTTTCTTGTATTTGAGTGTTTGAAGAGACACACACTCAAATACAAGAAAAAAATTGATATTTATATAGCACTTCCGAGAGAAATAATCAAACTTTCTCAGGCATATTTTTTTTTTAATTTTGTGGCCTTATAAACCATAATCACACATCAAAACTCAATTTTTTCTTGTATTTGAGTGTGTGACTCTTCAAACACTCAAATACAAGAAAAATAGTGATAGCCCTCTTAATGTGTCCTTTCAATATCTAATTGCACGAAAACCGCTTTTATAGCCAAGGCACTTTCGATTTTAGACCAAACAACAGCGGCCAATATTTAACAAATGCCTTCCATAGTGCATATTTTGATCGTCACAAATTGTTTAGTCAATCGTCTTAAAACTCTTATAAGCACCTAAGCATTTCCTCCCTCCCACTTCCTTCTTCGGACTTGCATTCATTTAAATGTAAGACATTCAATCATAATTTTCTTATTCACCTACATATTACGTTAGTAGAAGAGCTAAAATATGTAGATCCTCACTAAGGCCAAAATTACGTAGGACAAAGGAGTAGGGTTCAAAAAGTCTAGGTTTGTTTATGGAATAGTGGCGGTTTGACAGCTGCTGTGTAGATTTTTTTCATTATATCTTCAGATACAAGTTATCTGACCGTTGAAATAACAGTCCTAATATACAGAGCTACAGAGTAGAATGTAATGTCTGTTCCAAAAGTATCTGATAATAGCGTAAAAAAACCTTTTCACGTTGAGTTTTTCCTCAATTGCTCTATAATGGGTGGTAATGGCCCCGATATGCGAGTTGTAGGTCGAACCCAGGCAGGCGTTTTACGTTGTGTATATTATTTCATCAAAATTGCTCTCAAAACGGTGAAGGAAAACATCTTGAAGAAACCGGCATGACCTAGAACCAAAAATTCGAAGGTATGTGACATCTACCAACCCGCACTCGGTCCGCGTGGTAGATTACAGCCCACTCCTTCCCGATGAGATGAGGCCTGTGTCCCAGCAGTGGAAACATAATAGGCTGATTATGCTCTATAATATGTAAAGGGAATTAGTAGGTAACATTATTCACCTGTATTCAGAAGGTTTAACTTTTTACTTTTGGTGTTTATGTCACCATTTTTCCAACAATTAGACTGGCTTGCACCACAAATCACTAAATAGGTACGTTTAGCGTTAAACATATTTAATACATCACTCTGTCCCTGTCAACTTCAAACAATGGACAGAAATAGAACGATGTTTTAAATTCGCTTAACGTTTAACGTGTTTAGTGATGTCGTGCAAGCGAGCCTTATTGTTTGATAAACGTTAATATGTAATGAAATTGTAAGTTATTACAAAATCATCAACGAAAATTATTGAGCTTATGAAATAGGCTCAATTTGTCAAATGAAAAACATCTACAATGTGGCGCTACAATGGTGACTTTAATTTAATACACGGGTAGGGCTAGTGCCCATTAACCATATAAATATTGATAGGTTAAAATAATACGTAAACTGAAAAAAAAAATTTTTCAAACAAACTAAATAATAAAAAAGTCATTAAAATTGGGATCACCCTTGCAAAAATTCATTCATGAAATTACTTACCTAGCTCGCTTACGTTAACTCGGAGCGGCAATGTGTCGGTTCGCGGGCTGGCAACATCGCGCATCGGCGCATCGCGTCTTGTACCTACTCGTGATCGGTCCGATTCTTTGACGGCATATTATCAAAGAAACCGAGCGGCGCAAGTGGTACAAACACTTATCACATCACCCTCTCTTGTTACTATTAGTAATAACTGTCATCACTAATCACTGCCATCACGATCATAAGTTTACACAAGCACTAATAGCACAAATAAATGCGTCCGTATCGCAAGAGGTGTAAACGTACCTACTAGATAAGAAAACGAAAACCAATCAAAGTGTCTTTATCGCAGTACCATGATCTAATTACTATCCTAATTACACAAAAAGAAATAAATAAAACAATAGCTAAGAGTCTTTTTCGCGACGTAATTATGCGCACTAGAGTAAATAAGTGCGTCAAGGACACGGGTTCGACTAGCACTAGAAAAGCAAAAAAAGAATTCGTGTTCGGTGCGGCGGGTGGGTGGAAGGGAGAGCGCGCGTCGCCTGCGCTGCTCGCCAACAAAGGAAATTTCCTTAAATTCGCCTACTCTATGCATTTGTTTCATCCTAATAGTATTGCTTATTCGTTTTAATTTCATTGATGCGAAGTTATGATCCGTGACCGAGGGAAATGACCGCTGCGCGACAGTTCTTTAAGTACAGGTTGCTCTAAGATGCTATTTCCTAAATTCTTTAATAAATCTGTAAATAATAACGTTTAATGGAAATAAAAAATTGTCATGAAACGAAAATGTGAAAACGTATATGTGTGTTAAATTAAGGTCACCATAGCAGCGCCACGCTGTATAAGGTGACTTAAAATTAGAATTTCGGGTTTAAGACGCGGACCAACTACGATTTTAATCGCTATTACCGCACTCACACAACCGCATCTGCGCGTTTTACGGTAATTATGCACACACTCGCAAACGCTAACACGGGCGTTTGTGTGCTCAAGGAAAGTTGCATAGTATACGTAAGGAAATCAGATGTTTTCTGTTGAATATACTTACTTATGACGTGCGTTCTAAAATTCGATGTAATTACAGTGTCGGTTCATAATATGATACAATAAATAATTACACATAACAATTTAAAAAAAAACATCACTACTGTTTATTTTTATTACAGTACATGATAAACAGGTCAAATATAAACATTCCGAATTTTACCCGACTGCTCTAGAAGGGGAATTATGCTTTTCGGGTGTAAGTCAGTATCAGGGATGGAAGGGTTAATTAAATGGGTAGTTATGCCATTTCAAACTAATGTTTCTGTTTTAGATAGGTACTTAGTGGGTGCGGTAAAAAAATAGAAAACAAAACCAACATAAACTGTTGCAGTTTTTAAAAGAAGAGTGAAAGAACACTATCTTTCCACTTCGTCATAGTTGCGTATATATTAATATTCTAGTGTTATTTATTTTAGAAGTATGTATGTATGTTTGTATGTATGTATATTCTCATATTATTTGTTTCATTTTATTAAGTGAATTGTTTTTGATTTTATGTATTTTATTTTCTCTTTTACTCTTACACACGCTGTCTACATCTCTAAATCTACTATCCTATCGCAGGTATGCTGGAAGAGATTTCATTAGAAATAAGCATCACCTTTGTACCTATTTTTCTGTTATTTTCTTCTTGTCTGTTTATAAAAGTGTGTACATAAATGGTTAAATAAATAAATAAATAAATAAAGGCCCTCGGACCACTTAAAAATCACATAAACTCTAAATAAATGCAATAATATCACAGCTCCAAAGTGACAAATGCCATAATGTTTCTAAGAAAATGCGGAGCCGGGACGGAAGCTAGAATTCTGAAAAATTTAGACGATAGAGGGATCATCCACGGGAATGGAAGCTGCTGCTGGCTGAATATTAGTTGGTATTTGCTAAAATTGGTAAAACAGTGCGTGAATTGAACTAAAGTTCTGTGGCGGACTACTAAGGCTACTCACTGCCTAATATTGAAGTGAAAATTCAGTCTCAGTGGAAATATGGGCAATAAAAATAAAATGTTGCGAAAGAGTTTTACAAGAAAAAGACGAAAAACTCGAAAAAATGATGGAATGTTTGGGTAAGTAGGATGATTACGGTATTGTATCATAATAACATTTGAAATTTGTATTTAGTTTAGTATACTTACGAAACTGTATAAATCTATAGAAACGGTATTGACAATTTCTACAAACATTTTGCTAAATCCAAAAACAAATAGGTGCACTCTATTTTGATGTCTATAGAATGCATATTTGAATGCGCCTAGTGCAAACGTCTCTGGTCGAAGCAACCATCGAGGCGATAGCCATATTGCAATAGTAGGTATAAGTAACAAAAACAAACTTGCAGATAAATCAGAGTGCGTTCGTAATTATTATAATAATATAAATATTGCACTAGTTATATAAAAAGCATTTTGATTCTTTTGTAAGATTATTTTTATAATATTTATTGAGTCATTAGACCAGTGCCGATAATTTTTGAAAACGAAAAAAGTCACAGTAGGATTAAACCCATTGGAAAAGAAAGAGAATATAACAAAAATGAAAGGAAAAATAATTTACGGGCGATCCGAGGTCGGGAAGTGGGGGTTATCTCGATTTCCGGCAAAACTACAAGTCTTATGGAAAAAAGTGTAATAGCAAAGTTGTAGGTAATAAAAAGATCTACAACTTTTGTATTCACACTTTTTTCAAGTAACCTCAAAATTTATGTGAAAAATTCAAATAACCAAGTTCTTGGTTTTTTATTTTTATCTTTTACACAGCAATTATTTTTTACCGAGTTTTAAAAAAGCAGATATTTTCACGTGAGAATTTTCGATTGAAAATTAGGGTGCTTTTTCGATATTAGGTCAAAATAAGGTGAAAAAAACAAATATTTTAAATCAATAAAAATACAGTGTGCTTGAAACATAAAAAGGTAAGTATTCGGCAAATTTCGCGAAAAAAAAATGCTGTGTAAAAGATAAAAATATAAAACCAAAAACTTGGTTATTTGAATTTTTCACATAAATTTTGAGGTTACTTGAAAAAAGTGTGAATACAAAAGTTGTAGATCTTTTTATTACCTACAACTTTGCTATTACACTTTTTTCCATAAGACTTGTAGTTTTGCCGGAAATCGAGATAACCCCCACTTCCCGACCTCGGATCGCCCGTAAATTATTTTTCCTTTCATTTTTGTTATATTCTCTTTCTTTTCCAATGGGTTTAATCCTACTGTGACTTTTTTCGTTTTCAAAAATTATCGGCACTGGTCTAATGACTCAATAAATATTATAAAAATAATCTTACAAAAGAATCAAAATGCTTTTTATATAACTAGTGCAATATTTATATTATTATAATAATTACGAACGCACTCTGATTTATCTGCAAGTTTGTTTTTGTTACTTATACCTACTATTGCAATATGGCTATCGCCTCGATGGTTGCTTCGACCAGAGACGTTTGCACTAGGCGCATTCAAATATGCATTCTATAGACATCAAAATAGAGTGCACCTATTTGTTTTTGGATTTAGCAAAATGTTTGTAGAAATTGTCAATACCGTTTCTATAGATTTATACAGTTTCGTAAGTATACTAAACTAAATACAAATTTCAAATGTTATTATGATACAATACCGTAATCATCCTACTTACCCAAACATTCCATAATTTTTTCGAGTTTTTCGTCTTTTTCTTGTAAAACTCTTTCGCAACATTTTATTTTTATTGCCCATATTTCCACTGAGACTGAATTTTCACTTCAATATTAGGCAGTGAGTAGCCTTAGTAGTCCGCCACAGAACTTTAGTTCAATTCACACACTGTTTTCAGTCATAAATTACTTGAAAACTACAATCGAATTATGCACAGAGCGTCCGGTGCCAACCATCCAAGTCGAGCGCTGCCCGACGACTAAAGTATGACCGCGTAAACGATTGTCACCACTATGGAGCGTCAATAAGATTGAAAATTGAAAATGATATTTGTGTTGAAATGTGACGTAAGCTGCGAATGGGCATTTATTTTACTGCTTTTCTTTAGATTATTTAAAATATAGACATAAAATTAAATAATGGTTTGGTTAAAGTTTTAATAAAATGGAAAACCTACTAAATTCTTAAAAAAAAAACTGTTGTTATCGCTGGAAATACAGAGATCTTCGACGTCAAAGTTTATTTTTGTGCTACAACTTCCCAATTTTTTATTGGGAATATCAAACTATTATTTATTATTCTGTTCGGTTTAAATTCTTCTTTATACCCTTCTCTGTTCACTGTATTTTTCGCGTTACTTATTTTTATTACATTACGTCATACTCGACGTTCTAAGAAACCAATTTTTGGGAATATTGAGATAACGCCCCGCCTTAAGTATTCAAATAAACAAATCAAATTACTTACTCATTTTATAAGTGGCACTTCAAATTGGAATCCACAAATAAGAAGTTTTCGGATCCTTATATTTTCATCGGGTACTTTTAGAACAGAGCATGATGTTCTATACTCATTGATCAATTTGTATGTTGATATATTGTTATTGGGCTAGCGCGCAAAATTCAAATTTACGTATTTTTTTTATAATTTGTATGTTGATCAAAATATGATTCGCGACCGTAACAAATATGAATCATCATTACAAATTCTCCCTCGGTTAGAAACATTTGCCTCTTATGTCATGATTTCATGTACCTAATAGTCATTCGATTGGCTAGGTAGGTACCTAATTTGAACTTGAGTTGTAGCTAATAGTGGTTTTAATTATGTAAGTATACATAGGTACATATTTTTTCTAGTCGCGAATCATATTACTATTTTGATCTACATAAACCCCATACTGACCTGCAAATTGCAAAAAACGTAAGGGAATTGGAATTTTGCGGGCTACCCTGGCGCTTTCGTCTTAAACATTTTATGCAGGGGCAACAACCTACATAAATGTTTTAGAGTTTCAAGTTAATCCATATACTGCGACAGGACTGTGGTGAAACAGCTGGTCAGAGCACTAAAGGGCGAGTACATACGCCGGTCGGTGCTACGTCTCGCAAAAGTTATTGCACTCCAAGCATTGTTCGCTGCTCTAAGAGAGTTGTATAATGTATGTTAATGTTTAACGTTTATGTATATTGATATATTCTGTAACAATAAATAAAATGACAGTTGTTTTGGTGTGTTTTTCCTTATTTTAGTATTTACAAAATAGTGTGAATAAACCTCTTTCAAAGATAAATAGGTAGGGGCTGAAAGGGGACTATTGATAGGGTCAAACTGTAGTCAGCCTTTTAGCGAGAATTTTAATTTTGAAGAGCTGTCAGTTCAAGGGTTGTGGATATTGAAACAAAGTTGTGCAATCAACATAATGATCACTTATCTCTTCTAATAATTACAGTAGAAAAACTTCTGAAAAATAACAAACAAAAAAGTGTGCTTTTCACCAGTAGTCAGCCACATGGAACCCGAGTTTCGGACGCAAATTTAACCTTTTGACCGCCACGTCAAAAAAGAAAAAGCGTGCCCTCGGCGCCAAGCTATGAATTCATCCTTTAAAGCGTCTTCATATATTTCCATACATTTTACTTTCCTGTGTTATCGTGATGCCTTGAGGTGGACGTGGAAGTCCACGATAATATCGTCACGTAAGAAATTATAAAAGCGCACAATAGTCAGCCGCGTATATTGAACTCCAATTCCAATGCGCAAGACTCGTTTGGAGTTTTCGGTGTGTTGATGCTCCTGCACTCGTATACCTTTGTAGACCTCAAGTCAGTTCAAGATTTGTCACGACTTGACCAACAATAAACATTTACTAGTTTTATCTCGGGACGGGGAAAACCCAGTGACATCTACCCCGACAGCCAGTAGGTACTTCTTTCGTCGGTGCCCGCAACAAACTTTCGAAGTTCTGTGAATCTAATTTCAATTCCTTGGTGGAGCAATTTTAACTAGTGACGGAGTTAAATTCCATTTTATACCCGCGCATAAGTAGGTACTCATCATTTTGGCGCACTCTGGGAAGTCGGTGTTAAGTTAACTAAATAGGTTATTAATCTCAGGCGAGGGTTTGGAAATTGTAAATTATCCTTTGGAAGAGCATAACAGGTCCCGAACTAGGTAGAGCCAGTACCTACTACGGTAACCTGATGACTGATAATACTTATATACATATACACACCCAGACACAATTCAAACAGGCATGTTCATGCACACAAATGTTGGACTTGTCCGGGGATCGAACCCGGGACCAACGGCTCAGAAGGCAGGGTCGCTACCATCTGCACCAACCGGTCAGTCGGCCGGCCGCTGACGTCACTCCCGCAGCAAGATCTACAGAACCACTCCACTTGTTCCTTGTCTCGTGTCCATCGGATCGAGCAGCTATGCCAGCATTTTTGGAATCGTTAGAGTAAAGAGTTGGTGGTTGGTTGGTTGGTTGGTGGCTGGTTGCAGCAAAGGACAAAGTGCCATAATACCTGCAAAGTCACGCTAAAGTCGGGTTCTATAGTCAACATCATCATCCAGGGTTAGACGAAATTGTTCGTGAGGCAGACGTCAAAACATCCGCTGGAGTCTTCAGAAGAGCCTTTAAAAGGATTTGCCAACTGCCCGTTGATTTTGTGTCTGGTTGAAAGCGCCGTCAATGGACAAAAAGTGTTTGGGTGTTGCGGCGTGGAATTTCCTGCTCTGAACTGTATTTTGATTTGCTTATTTATAAACCTCCGATAGTAACAAACTAATTTTTTGACTAACTTGAATTACCTACTTTAGGTCAAGTGCCTACTACATAAGATCTGACAATAAAATATTCTTACCGGTGATTAAAATATGACACTCATAAAAAGTAGCATTACGTCTAAAATACACTTTAGAAAAATTTGGTCTCCTTACATAAGTCCAACCAACTAGACAAAATACCTGCATTGATCAATTTGTATGTTACCTACTTAATATTAGAGATGCGAATGGTATCAAAATTCCCGGATTTTTCACGCCGACTACAATATTAAGTACCTACCCATAAAGTCCTTGAGCATGTCAATTTTAGACGAAAAACAAACTGTCGTGCTAGCATTAACTATGAGCGCGCCAAGTAGCAGGACGAGCCTGCGATCTCGTGACCTAAACCGGTGAGTGAATTTGTCACAGCATTTCAGCAGGCTGACCTGCAACTTATCTTAAAACCTGCGCCACACTACTCGCGAAGTTGCTGGGACGAAGTAGGTAGGTACCTACTCAACTGGTCGAAATTGACCGAAGTCCGAAGTACACACTCATGCTAAGAACTACGGTACGCGTAGTCAGTGTAGTGCAGGTTATATACCATGCATGAAGTCCTTTTGACATTTGAACCACTTTTTAAATCTGGGGACAGCAAAGACACCAACAATTATAGACCAGTATCTGTTTTGCCAGTATTCAGCAAGGTGTTCGAAAAGGTAATGCTCAATCAAATGCTTAATCATTTTAACACCAACAAAATCTTACACGGTCAGCAATATGGTTTCACCAAAGGACGTTGTCCGACTGACGCCGGTGTCACTTTATTAAAACACATATTTACAGCGTGGGAGGAGGCCCAAGATGCCATAGGGATCTTTTGTGACCTCTCCAAGGCATTTGACTGCGTTGATCACGAAACCTTGCTCTTAAAACTTGAGCATTACGGACTAGGTAAACTCGCGCTTAGTTTAGTACAATCTTATTTAAATGATAGACAACAAAAAGTGCAAATAAATGGTGTCAATTCACCTCATTTAAAAGTACAAATGGGTGTTCCACAAGGATCGATATTAGGTCCCTTCCTCTTTTTAGTATATATTAATGATCTACCCCATTTATTTAAAAACCAACCACAAATGGTGTTATTTGCTGATGATACTTCTTTAATCTTTAAGATAAATAGTCGTGCATCAAATCTTGACGACGTAAATAATGCCCTACTGCAGGTACATAATTGGTTCACTGCTAATAATTTAGTATTAAATGGGAAAAAAACGAAATGCATAAGATTTGCTTTACCGAATGTTAAAAGTAGTGATTGTGACATAGTATTGAACAACGAGAAACTAGAATTTGTCGATGAAACTGTTTTCCTGGGGATAACGCTCGACTCAAGGCTGCAATGGGGTCCTCATTTGACATCTCTTGCAGGACGGCTAAGTTCAGCAGCTTATGCTGTAAGGAAAATCCGTCAATTTACTAATGTAGATACCGCGAGGCTAGTCTATTTCAGCTATTTTCATAGTATCATGTCTTACGGTATTTTATTATGGGGACGGGCTGCCGATATTGAGTCTATTTTTATTCTGCAGAAAAGAGCTATCAGAGCAATATACAGCCTACGCAGGCGCGATTCTCTAAGGGAACTGTTTAAAGACATTAACATCATGACAGTACCTTGTCAATATATTTATGAAAACATCATGTACGTAAGGAAAAATTTAAATATTTTCAGTAAAAGAGGTGAAAGACACAACTATAGGACTAGAAATAGGGACCAATTAGTTCAACCAGGTTTCAGACTGGCTAAAGTAGACTCATCCTTCATGGGGTACTGTTTAAAATGTTACAATAAAATACCTCCCCACATACTCCAACTGAATGAAACGAAATTTAAATCTTGTATAAAACGCACTCTATACAGCCAAGCATATTATAAGTTGGGGGATTATATCGCTGACAAAAATGCTTGGCTCAGGGCTGGTCCTGCTCCACAAGGGCGCGTAAACTAATTAATTAGCATTCGAAAATAATGTTGGAGCTGATGAAGATTGTACAACCTATCTTTGCATTGTATAAATTCAATCTCTTAGTATTGTATAATTGCATAGCACATGTGTGAGCACTATGTACCCACTATAAAGCTTACTGGGTTCGTCTTTCATTGACATGAATGTGCCCTGGCGGCTGAGAGTATGTCATGCTCACTCAAATGTGTCGCTGGTGGTGGCGTGTGTATTGGATCATTGAGTTCCCTTCAAAATGGTTGAGCTGAATGGTGCTGATCCATACGTCATGTTCGTGAACGGGCGCCGTCAGTAGGCACTGGTCATTTCTTAGCTGCCACAGCTTATTTTAATTCCATAATTGTTTTTATCTTTTTATTACGGACGCTTTTAACGTGCACGTGTTTCTACATCGTTCTCACATGTATAATTACAACATGAATGATGTAACCACTTTTTTGTAACAATATTTTGATTTAAAAGAGTGTCCATGGAGTTTCTTGCCCGTTCTTCTCCATAGGTACCTACTACGCTTTGGAATGGGCAACTAGCTTCATCTTTCTGACTGACCGACCCCTTGACAATTCAAAAGTGCCTGTAATTGGTTTATTTGAAATAAATGCTTTGAGTTTGAGTTTGAACTTGTGTACGTTACCCTAGCAGGAAAGTGGTTTCTAGAGTGATTTGGTGCGCTTTGTCGTTTTGAAAAAAAAACGGAAAAAACTATTCCTGCTAGAGTAACGTTTTTTCAACAGGAAAATTCTGAACGAATGATCAGAGAGAAAAATATTATCTATCGCCAGAGAGCTTATATTTGTGTAAAAAAGTGCACCGAAAATATAATTTGTGCGTCTTCAGGTTTTCGAGATATTGCCTATCCTGCTGGAGTAACGTTTCGCAGAATCGTGATTTGTGCGTATTTGTGACAGAATGAGATTTAGGAATCCGTCGCTTTTTTGTAGTCATTCGAATTGGGTCAGATAACCGCCCGTTGTTTACATGTTTTGTTTTTTGTTTCAAAAATCAAAATCAAAAGTCATTTATTCAAACTGGGCTGAGAATCAGCACTTTTTGAACGTCAAAATCACATAAGACAGTCCCCCAAAAATGCCCGCCCTTCACCACTTCCTAGTGCTTTAGCTGGGAAGAAGTGGCGCAACAAACTCCCCAGCAGCACAGCTGTCCGTTCAGTTAGAAGAACTGAATTCTATACAGTAGTAATTAACATAACGAAACACAAAAACATTAAAATTATTTGCCATGTGTCAGCTAGCACACGCCAATATTTAAAACTATACTCAAGCAGAAATAAATAATAAAAACGTAAACAGAACTTAATACATAATAAAACGCCTCCAGGCATAAAGGGCGTGCCCGCTTACATATGCAATGCTGCATTATGTTTATATATGTAGCTGTAACTTGTAGCCACAAATTATAAACTAGGACCTTCGAAGTAAAATAAAGAAACAGTTAATTACTAATAACAATAACAAAACCATAGTCATCAAGCTGACCTGTCACCACAAGCAGCACCCGTTCACGAGCATAACGCAAAGATCAGCCATTACCCCCTCGCCATATTTGAGGGAAGGAGGCAACCCGACCCCCGACGCTACCGCAAGCACTGACATCTAAGGGAGCATGACGAACTTGCTGCCGGTTGCTCAAAAGAATAATATGATCAGAGAAATGAGTAGATTATGTCAATAATAAATAAAAATTAAATTTAAACCAAATTGACTAATATAGTCAAATAAAATAATAAACAATTATATGAACTCATTAACTTGTCAGTAGGTAAGCTAATTCTGGAGAAAGAACATAAACATTGTCTTGAGTTAATCACAGCGACCAACTATTTTTATCGTTTAAGTAATCGTTGATTGAATAGTATGCCTTTGAACAAAGGTTGGATTTTAACTTTAAACGCATTAAAAGGCAATTCTAACAAAGAAGAGGGAAGCTTGTTATAAAAGTTTATATCAAGCCCAACAAATGAGTTATGGACCTTATGAAGCCGGTGAAAGGGAGCACGTAGTTTGTCCTTGTTTCTAGTGTTAATATTATGAATATCACTGTTTTTGTGTATAAGTGTATATTTTGCCTAATGATGTTGGCGAAGATGAATTGTGAGGCCACCGTGAGAATACCAATATCTTTAAAAAAATCTCTCAGAGTACCTCTAGCACCTATGGTTTATTTTACTTAACGCGAAACATTTCAAGCTGAATATTTTCACTATATATTTTGACTAAATACATTAGTTTTTGGTTTACACCTACACTTCTTGGGGTGAGCCGGTTTCTTGTATTTTGCCGTCAAAATTATGACACCGTCGTTTTGACTTTTAGCAATTTAGTTATTCAATAACGCATGCATGTACACTTTTGAAACTTTTTATGGTTATTATAAGCGTCAAGAAGGACCTAATACAGTTTTCAGCGAGCTTATACGTTTTCTCATTTAGGCGCTGCTATATTTTTCGCGTTTCCAAAAACCGCGATTACTTGAAAATTATAAATATTTTCTTAAATCTCATTCTAACACAAACACGCACAAATAAAGAGCTACTCGTGTATGTTTATTCTACAGGCGCACATGCAATGGTTTTAGAGGTACACGATTCTGCGAAACGTTACTCCAGCAGGAAATGCAATATCTCGAAAGCTTGAAGACGCACAAATTATATTTTCGGTGCACTTTTTTACACAAATATAAGCTCTCTAAACATGCACAATATTTCTCTCTGCGATTATTCCTTTATAATTTTCCTGTTGGAAAAACGTTACTCTAGCAGGAATCGTTTTTTCCGTTTTTTTTTCAGAACGACAAAGCGCACCATTTTTTTGTGGTGCACATACACAGCAGATTATACACCAATTATACGTTTCACTTATATCACTCCAGGAACCACTTTCCTGCTAGGGTAACGTACACTTTAAACTTGTAGATTTAGTGTTTTATCTATGATTTAAACAACGAGGTTTATAATGTCATTGGATTTAAATATATAACAAATTGAACTGCCCTGCCGTCATAATTTGCAACCTTTTATTGACCCGTTTTAAATACAAAAACACATTACACCGAAATAATGCATGAAAAAGCCGACTACTGGGTGTTTTACAATATGACGGCTAGATTATGCTGCACCCACCCCTAATAAATTGGAATAAGGATATGAGTATAATGATTAATAGTAGTTGTAATTACAAACTAACTTACAATAAGTGATCGGTATAAGAAACGCATTTGTAATAAGTTCACACACATTTTTCAATGCATTCTATTCAAAACATACATAAAATTACGGTAAATATAGCAAATAATTTTATTTTAAAAGTTATTTAGGAAAAATAAAAGCGATTTATTACGTGTTACATTATGTAAGACAGTATTATGTGCTATTATAGCGAAATAAAGCTTGAAAAAGCTGACTACTGAATGTTTTATTATATGACGGCTAGGTTATGCTGCGCCCACCCCAAATAAACTGGGATAATTAGGGACAGGAGTATAATGATTAGCAGTACCTAGTTGTAATTACTAACTAACTTACATTAAGGGATCGGTATAAGAAATGCATTCGTAATAAGTTCATACAAATTTTTCAATGCGTTTCATTTAAAACTTACACAAAATGACGGTAAATAACAAATAAATTCATTCAAGGTGTTCCCAGGCGATCAACTATCCATGTACTGACCGCGCCCGATGTTGCTTATCTTCGGTGATCAGACAAGAAGCGATGTATTCAACGTTGGCGAAAGCACAATGAAAATGACCGGTCTTTTTCCTATTGCTGTTTAAATAACAAAAACTTCGTTTGCCATTGGTCTCACAGGGAGTTTGTTATTAACAGTGACGGATTTGGTGCAGTCTTCGGTCTTGTAGATGCCGACGAGACGGTTGGACACCTCGAACATGTTGTATCGTAGTGAGATTATTATAAACTGGGCGTTTCTGGTGCGTTCCTGAAAGGAGAAAAAGGAAAATTTTAGTCAAGACTAGCTAACGCCCGACGTGCGTTACAATAATATAATAATAATAATAATATGTTTATTCATAAAAAAAATACAGATAGTACAGAATCAATGGGTAGATGGTTACACATTTATTATGTTAGGTTTTGTTGTAAAATCTGTAACAAAATCTTTAAAACCTTGCCTCTCAAACTAGGTTATAACCTGTATTTTGAGAAACAGTCGAAGTCGGAAGTGTGTGTGGTGTAAACACAGGCTCATTTCAGCTTAATATCTGAGATGACAAGGCATCTGCGATTCCTTTGGTAACAGATGTCACTAGGCAGTCACCACTTAATATCAGGTGGGCTGTCAACTTTGCCATCCATTAACGTAAAAAAACTGTTAGGATTTGTTTCGATTTTTTTTCTTTTTGCTCTGCACATAGCCTATAACCTTCCTCAAGAATTAAGCTATCAAATACGATGAGAAGAATATTTCAAATCGGACGGTTAGTTCCAAAGATTAGCGCGTTCAAACAAACAAAGTATTCAGCTTTATTATATTGGTATAGTTATGGGGGAGGGTATCGTGTAACTGGGTAGTGGACATCAGATAGGCAGTCGCTCCATGTAAAATACTAGTGCATCAACTGCATCCGGTTAGACAGGAGGCTGAACCCAACATAGATGGGGTAAAGCTGGGCACTAAGCGTTTCTAAATGTATTTTGTAATGCGCACAGCAAAAGAGTGGAACTCTCTAACTGCGTCTGTGTTTCCGAACGCTTACAACCCTAATATCTTCAAAGTGAGAGTGAACAGCCTTCTTCTGGGTAAGTTCGCTCCATCGTCGACTCTGTCTCTGTCACCAGTGACCTAGACTAGAGTCAAGAGCAATAACATCTTAAAAAAAAATATATATATAACTCACTTTAATATAGTTAGCGACAATCGACACGTTTTTGAAGTCCAAAGCGGCGTCGATCTCATCCATGACATACAGTGGAGTTGGTTTGTAGTAATGTAACGCAAACACCAACGCTAGAGAGGATAATGTTTTCTCGCCGCCGGAGAGATTCGATATGTTCTTCCATGATTTGTTTGGAGGTCGGACACTGGAAGGAAAAGAGTTTAGCTCATTTTATTTATTTATTGGTATTGTTTCTGACAAAAACAACACAAATATAACATCACATCTGTTTTACACCCCCGCTTGGCCCGCTAAAACATATCGATACCGGAAATTTCAATTGTCGGAAAGGACATTTTGCCGAAAATTTGTTATAATTATATATTTGGAAACAGCGTTGCGAGCTCTATCGATTGCTATATTTAAAATAATAATCTTTTAAACAAGTTAAATAAAAGCTTTTAAAAAAGCCCCTTACGACCTGGATTTTCAACAGCTCTAGCCCCTTTTTTTTATTATTTGAATGTATCGTAAAAAAATTAAAAGTCGTGTTTTGTCTGAATGATTGTGATTGATTGTGTTTTGATGATGAATGAGTGAACTACGCACCCTGTTCCTCATACCTCTATAGTACTATGGGTACACCTCTGCCCATCCCTTTAGGAAAACGAGACGTGATGTTATGTGATGTTGTCAATTACATATTTACCTGAAAATGATACCCTCAGTGAACGGATCCAGTGAGTCAACCAGCTCCAACTCGGCGTCGCCTCCCAGAGTAATCATCTGGTACATTTCTTTCAACTTCCCTGTTATCACATTGAAACCTGTAATCGAATAGAAATAAGGTTTTATTTTCCATAAACATTCAACAATATTTTAGGTCTGTCTTTCATTATTTGTCGAATAGTAGTATTATAAATAAACCGTTTTTTAATATATTTTTATTCTAACCTTAAAATCCCTCCTTTATAACAAGTGAATAACATAAAGTAGGTGCTCGACAGTTAATAGGCCCAAAACTTTTTGAAAGTACCTCCCAAATGCGTGTGGGATAGGGTTTCGGTCCCAGAACGTCTAGTGTCTCGAAGTACCGGGACTTTCGCGTCGAGACTTTCGGGTCCAGACTCGGCGTCACTAGCCACCCACAGCTTACAGTCTCAAAATACTGATTTTTTGACTTCGAATTTTCTTTTTTACTTCGAAATTTAAGTAAAACTGCACTTACTTCTTTTGCGGAAGAACTGTAAAGCTGACTAAAAATAAAAATTATTTTGAAAATATCCCTATTATCCAAACGCCAGAAATTGGAAATGGAAATAATGGACTCCGAACCTAATACCAGTAGCTCTACAGTACACAAATATCCCGACGCGTCGTTTCAAAGTAAAAAAAATCGAAGTAAACGTACACGAACTTCTTGCAAAAAAATCAAGAGCAACATATAAAATAACCGGCCAAGTGCGAGTCGGACTACCGGTTACTAAACGGGTTTCTGAAGCTTTGTTTTAATGGTCTGGTATACAAGGTGTAACAGAATAAACGCACGTCCTGAAAGTAGTTTGCTCATAATTGACTACTGAAACGATTTCAGTAACTATTAATAGAGGTATCTTTTTCAAAAATAATGTATTTTGCTATACTGACCGCCGATTGAGCCTAAGAAAAATAAATCTTATTTCAAGGCAATAAGACTCAATTTTTAATGCATAATGTAATGCTAGGGTCAAAAAGATTTTCGAATAAAGTTAGCTTTAAAAAAAATTTGTATTATGCTTTTAACTCAATACTCCAATTGGGGTGTAAGAGGTCATGCGTTAATTATGTTACATATTGAAGGTAATGCAACTCACGAGTGCACGTGTGACACTTGCCATTGCAAGAATTGCATTTACTTTAATCGTAATTCGATAACGCTTACCACACAAGAAATCAGTGGTCCTCTTCTTTTTAAGTTGATCGTAGAGCGCTCTCATATCATTTCTTCTAGACGTTATATCGTCAAGTTCTGCCGCCCTACGAAGATACAGCTCCTCTTTGGCTTTGTATTCCTGAAAGACACAACACACAAATTTTATAAGTACTATGATGTGTTCTTATTTTTAATTTGCCATACATTGCGAATTTTATACACACAATGACATGAGTATTTACTTTGAAAAGTATTATATTAGTTTAATTATTGTGAATGTGAAGATTATGTGGTTCATTACTTTTTATGTTTTCTCAGTTAGTTTTAATCACGATCTGGCAGCTTGAGTAATTTATGCGGCCTACCCAAATGTTCTTTCTTTGGTATTTTTCGTTGAATCGTTGTGCTCCTAAGTTCTGAGTTGAGCTGCACGATTACTGGCAAATGCGTGCACTGACTGGACAGGTCCGCTCAATCTGTATTATTTTTCCTCAAAAAAAACCGTTTCAGACACCAATCTACATGGTCTTCACATGATCAGACCTAGATTATGTCTGGACTTTAAAAGAGACTGTGACCTCTGAGTTTGTTTCGGCCTTTCTTCTCGGAGTAGTCAGATAGGAAACGCCGACCTCATCTAGTTTTTTAAATATGATTGACGTGTAAAAGTGTTTGTACAAACTTACTTACAGAAATAAAATCATTTATCATACTCATACTAGGTGCAACTGACATAACTGAAAAGTGGTAATTGTACTCGTCATTATGAACAATTGTAACTACCGGGATCAACAATGAAATAAAACAAACCAAAAGAAAAATGGGGTCTTTGGTCTAGCGATCGCAAGCGATACTTCTGAGCCCTGGGTTCGAGTTCCAGGTCGGGCAGTGTTATTGGGCTTTTCCTTCTGGAATTTCTCAGTAGCAGCCCTTTTTTTTTTGAGATTGGGATATCATCAAATTACTTCTCCCGCTCTTGGCGGAGCGGGAGGGCGTGTCAGACTCTTACTGACTCAAACCCACCCGTGTTCCTTCAGTTGCCTGTGCCAGGGGCCACGGTATCCCTCTCGGACTTTCCCGCAACCCTGGCAGGTTGAAGCTGATATCTCTTGGAGGCGCGCGTGGAAAACAAGGCGCCGTGGACCCGGGCCTGGTCCTTATCGGACGGCGAGCTACCCATTGCTCGCCGTCCGCAAGCCCGCGCCTACGGTGGCCGGGAATCGGCCTGGGATTCCCGATGCCCAGGGCGTTTCCTGCGGTCAGTAGCAGCCCTGAGTCTTGAATTAGTGCCCGATGGTAGCACAATAGGCTACACCCCTTATTACATTGGCCTTAAACATAACTGGCGAAACGTTGGTGTACTATGGGTACACCTCTGCCTAACCCTTAGGGTGAACCAGGCGTGATGTTATGTTATGTGTAATTAAAGCATACCAGTGTGATTCCGGTTATACGAAAGTTAAAAACGATATTATTTTGCGCTCCTTTGGCTTTGCCGTAGTTGGGTACAGTATTTTTATGTCACGAAGCGACGCGCGCTTTACTTGTGGCAACAAGTGTAACAAACACGCTGTCAGTATTTGCATGAAGACTCACACCCTCATACACACACACACGCAAGCACGAACACACGCACGCAATAACGCACACGCTCTCAGGCTCACGCTCACACACGCTTCCGAGTTCGCCATTGTATCGGACGGTACCCAGGGGCCGTACTATGACGTGTTAATACAATCATGATTCCGTTGCGAAAAAGAAATAGTGCTATCGGTCATGTATAGCTCCGTCTCTCTTTCACGCTGGAACAATGATGTAATTAACACGTCATAGTACGGCCGCAGAGCTCCTGTGCTTACACACACATTCACATCGTGTTTGTACACTTGGTAACAAGTAAAACGCGCGTCACTTCGTGAGATAAAAATACTGTACTAAAACGACGATTCGTATATCGCGCTGTTTTTCATGAAGGGCATTAAAGTTTATCCTTCAAGATCATTACCTGGATAGCCTGTATATTAGGCTTCTTATCTCCGATCCTGTTCTTCTGCGCAGTCAGTCGGGCCCTCAACTCCTCTACTCCTACGTCTTCTAACTCTTCTGCAGTGTGCTGCTTTAGAGGAGTTATGGGGTCTATTCCAATGATGCCTTCGATGCCTGGTTCTTCGAGTTTTAGTGATCGAAGCTGAAAATAAAATGGTAATTAATTGTAATCATAATATTTATATATTTAGTATTTTTTCCTTATATTTATTTTGTACCTATATCCAAACCACTATCAGTATAATCGTTTTGCCTTTTTCCTGCAATGGAATACCTACTGTAAATATTTTATCTACTCTCATATCGTAAAATTCGAATTATAAACTTCAAAACGAGTTTATATCGACATACTTTATAAACACAATAACGAAATAAAAAAAAAACAGAATCACACACTTCTTCTCTAACAAAAGAATATTACATTTTTTTTTACCAATGCGATACAGTGCAACTCCAAGAAGTTAATATCACCAAGGAGTTTCCATCACTTTTCTTTTCTAATGGGACACATGTGGGGCGCGCCATTTTTATAGCATTACAAAAAAGTTTTGATTCCAATTTTCATTTGTCTGTGGCAGAGCCTGCTTAAGCATGCGCGGTGATGTGCTGGGTTTTGGCGCCATTCATACGTTTTGTTGTACTGAATTTCGTGGGAACCTTTGATCTTTCATTTAGTAGCTTTAATCTCAATGTATGAGAGTTGATAAAGTAGTATATGAAACTGCACATAACTAGGTATTAACACTCGCGTGATGCTATTAAAAACCTCGCCTACGACTCGCTTTTTAAACGCACATTCGTGTTTTAATACCCCAAATTATGCAACAGTTTCATAAACTACTATTATTTATTTACTTACACTTTAATGCAGTCATTGAAGTATTTCACAAATTAATATACAAGTAACATGGGATGAAATTCTAACTAACAGAAAACTTAAACAGATTTAACAGCGGGTCCCAAACTAGGCACAGCCTGTATCGTGGTGACCCACAAACACAAAGTTAACAATTTAATGGGATCTGCTAGCGCAAGATTGTTATTTGTTATTGATAATTTCAAAATAACATTCAAAATAAAATTTAAAATCACAAAATTTGCAAATATGTGAGAGATTTGTTCTTTATTCCGACCGATGCCGATGTAAAGTTCATACATAATACATAATTTTCACCTTGGGCTCGGGTTTAACATCAGTTTTTGTAATTAGAACTTTAGTCGGAATAAAGTTCGAAAATGGCTTGATGGTATGGTTCGGTGGTTTTGGTTCAGTTTGGTTTGGATGGTTGGCATGATGGTTTGTCGCTGCCCCAGGTCTTAAGCTGGGGCTGCGCTGCGCATGACTCTAACCTGAAACGCGCCTGTCGTTCGGCGTTAAAGTTTATTTTCAACATTATTTTTAAAATAAAAAAATTGCTACTGTTTACTGTGTTCCCTTTTCACACCTTCTAGGCTGAACGGATTTCAATGAAATTTGGCACACGGGTAGACCTGGGATAGGACAAAGTAAACTTTTTTATCCCGGTAGTACGTTTCCGTGAGATAATCTTCGACTTCCCCGTAAAAGCAAGTAAGTCAAAATGTTTGGAAGTTGTTGTGCAAACTGAACTTCACGTATGGGTATTAAAGTTGTTTTTCCAAAAACAGACGATTGGTGTATTACGCAATTAGGCTGCACGACTTGGATTTATACATAGAGCCCCTTTTATCCAAGTATGTGAAGATTTTTTTCTAGAAAACGAGTGAGACGGCGGGCAACAAATAGTTAAGAGAAATATATTTACCTCTCTCTCCCACATGGGTGTTTTGCTCTGACACTCTTGAATAGATTTCTCCATCTTCATCACCGCATTGACACATTCCAAACGTTCAGCTTTGAATTTGTTTTCTTTGCCCAGAAGTACCTGTATCTCTTGTTTTAACCCCGAAAACTCTCCAGTACCCTCGCTTATTTGTTCGTCGAGCTGAAAGTGGAAACGATGTTTATAAAATTACATTGTAATTAATTAGGATGCGAGCTTGAACTGAAAAGTGCGAGTGAGAGGGAGTGATGAGCGCCGCCTATTTGAATTTTTATTTTTAATGACACAGTGCGCAAGTGAAACTACACCCTTTATGATTGTGTTTGCTAATTTTCCTGAGCAACACTACTAAACTGATATGGTCATAATTGGCATAGCTTGGCAGCTGATGAAAGGCTTAGGGCCTGCGGTCACAGACGGCGCCGCTTGGCACGGCG
This sequence comes from Brachylomia viminalis, assembly GCA_937001585.2. NCBI lineage: Eukaryota > Metazoa > Arthropoda > Insecta > Lepidoptera > Noctuidae > Brachylomia > Brachylomia viminalis. The sequence continues at coordinate 9,110,855 of OW443317.2, forward strand.
TGGCAAAGGATTATTTTCGTGGACAAATCATTTTCAGCCTTATTTCAATGAACTTAGCACTGACATTCCTTTATTTCAATACGAATAGACCGATACGTCTCGCGTCATGCCGTGGCATGCTGCGACACGTCACATCATTCTCCGGGACGCTGCGGCACGTCGCGACATTCCATGGGATGCCACGGCAGGCTGGTGCATCACGTGAGACGCATAGGTTACTTCATGTTGTTAAAGGAATGTGAGTGCTAAGTAATTGAAACAAGGTTAAATCTAGTCAGTTGCCGAGACGATCTCAGAAAATGGCACGATGCCGCAAAATGCCACAGAAACGTTCGGCATGCCGAAGTGTGCCTTACCGCGCTGTGCCACGCCGTGCCGTCTGTGAGCGCAGGCCCTTAGGAATCCTTTTATCTCGATAAATTAGAATAGATTATACTTATTCTGCCTCGTTAGCGCTATTACTGCTGAGCATAAAGTCCTGGATTCGATTCCCAGGTCGAGTATAGTGTTAATGGGTTCTCCCATCTGTTTTTTTTTTTTGTAGCTACTCACGAGTCTGAATTTGTGCCCGGTTGATGGCTATAGGTTCGCCCCATATTACATGGGAATAAATCATAGCTGACAAAATTTGGGTGTACTATAAGTACCTACAGCTCTGCCTAAACCTTCGCAGATTACTGGCGTGATACTATACTTGTTCAATAATAAATATAAAACATGACTAACGTCCTCTAAGTCCTTCTGTAACTTTGCGCTCTCCAAACTGAACTCTTTCTTCTGACTGTTCAATGTTTCCAGGTTCCTCTCAGTCTCTCTCAGATCACCTTCCATCTGCTGAATTTTTTCTTTCGATTTCTGTGCGTTCCTGTGACCAATGAATTATTATTTAATTTTTTGTAATAATAAAATGCCGTTAACAGTTTTACAAATTGACACTAATCTTAATTATAAACGCGCTCTCCATTCTAGAACTCGTATGTAACTTTATGTTATTAGGACCTTTTGTTTTTATTAATATAGGAAAAAAAAACAGATTGACTGAATAATTTAACATTAATGTATTATTGCATTTTACAATAATATTTACTAATGAATAAAGGTTTTTTTTAGTTAACCTATAGTGCATCGGAGGGTTAAATATTTTTTAACCCTAATTTTACATCTAACTCTTGGTGGCGCAAGATGAATTAATAGGAGTAAGCTGTTAACTCAGAGTTATTTAGGATAACCCATTAACATACAAGTGGGCCATAATCAACTATCTGTTTTAGTGTTGTGTTGTCCATGTTGATTTTTGATTGACCGTTTGTAATTTCGGTTGCAAAGGAATTTGAACTTTGTCATGTATGACATTGAGTTTGTATTCCCAAAGTAGATATTCATTTTCAGAGATTCTGAATTCGAATATTGGTTGAATAGATTGAGTCGGAACTCGGAATACGTGGATTGTGATTTACTTCGAGGAATAACAGTTAACCTTTAAAACTTTGTAAGGAATACCTTACGTCCTTTCTAATAAATAAGTGCTATTATTCTGTATCAGATTTTTTTGCAGATAACCTATATTTAGTCTCGTTATTGTAAATTTATATTTCAGACCTGTAATTTAAACCTGAAAAATAAGTTTTAGTTAGTATACATTTTTGTATTTAATATTTTCGCAAAATAATGTAATTATTATTTTATAACCACTAACTCTATACATTCTATGCAGATAAACATTTTCTGCTCTATTCTATCCATTATTTATTTCTAGAGTATAGCAAAGGTTCTGGAGTGGCATTGGAAGGCCTCCCACAAGGTGGACTAATGACCTTGTGAAGGCCGCTGGAAACCGCTGGATGCGAGAAGCACAGAACCGCCCGAAGTGGCAATGCTTGGGGAGGCCTATGTCCAGCAGTGGACATCTTTCGGCTGAATTGATGATTTATTTATTATTATTAAGGCACATCAACAACACAAACAAACATTTACAAATAAAAGAGAACAGAGACATGTCACATGGACTAGTGTTTACGTCAATTACAGACGTGCACAGCATTCACAACAAAATAGAAGAAAAAAAAAACACAATATTCGTTACAAAAAAAAAATAATAAACAATATAAGAACAAAAGCTCTAGCTAAAATCTCGGTAGTAGAGAGAATACCCTCATCGACATAATTTGTTAGTTTTTATTTGTTGTCTTCAGTCTTCCCTCATTTATGATCTTAGATCTAAAACGCTTGGGATGGTCGTAGAGGATATCCAAATCATAAAGATTGCAAAAATTGTTGTACGTCGACGTTAGCCTAGCCATCGTAGCATTCATGCCTAAGCTGGTTTTATAACGAGGCACATTGAAAAAGGACGTGCATTTTCTTCGAGCATTAAGTTTAGGTACGTTTATTTTAATGCGTTCGAGACGTCCGTCAGATTTAAAAGAGCCGTCAACAATATCCCGCCAGCATAGTAAGTCTATCATGCGTCGGCGTAGCTGTAAGCTTGACATATGGAAGAAACGCAGTCGTTCGTCATACGAGCATCTCGCACTGAAGCCAGTGGCAAGAAAAGCAAGTTGCCGCGTAAAAGATCGTTGAATTGACTCGATACGATTAGAATTAAACATATAATTCGGATTCCATATGACACTCCTGAACTCGAGCACACTACGTACCAGAGCGTTATAAAGCACAATCTTGGAGGCTGTATGTCTAAAGTCCTTAGTGTTACGTCTGATGAAACCCAACATTTTAGCAGCTCATTGGATAATGTCATCACAATGCGGAACAAAACTTAACCTTGAATCAAGAATCACACCCAGGTCACGAAGTTGTTCAACTACAGCAATCCCTACGGTATTGATGTGGTACTTTGATTCAAGCACCTTTCTCTTCCTTGTGAACCGAATATGCTGGCATTTCGAAGCGTTAAGTCTCATTCTGTTAGCACAGCACCATTCATAAATACGGTCCAGATCGGCCTGAATCAATTCCACATCCGTCAAAGAGTCAACATGCCGCGAGATTTTCATATCATCCGCAAAGAGCAGACAGTGACGAACAGTCCACAATGTCATTGATGAATAAAAGAAACAGGATTGGGCCAAGATGGGATCCCTGTGGAACGCCAGAAGAATTCATAACCGGCAAGGACCACAACCTGCTCACGATTTTCAAGATATGATCTAAACCAGCTCAAGATAACATTACTGATACCGTACTGGTTCTGGAGTTTATCGATGAGTATTTTGTGGTCAACGAGATCGAAAGCACTAGCAAAATCTGTATATACACACATCAAAAGTGTCTAGGGATCAACATATATTTTTGCAATAACTTTTCTCCTGATTGATATTAATTAAAATTTTCTTTAAGGATTCATAAAATAAAGTGTTTTCGTTTGTCACAGTAACGATAAACCATGTCACCTTTGCATTAATAAAGAAATTTGCCATTTTCCTAATAAAGGGATTTTTGACATTTGAACCACTAACACAAAAGTTCGAAAAAAAGACTGAAATAACAGTTTTCTTTAAAATTTTATTGGGTAACTTAAACAATTAATAATCCGTGTTTCTACCGCGAACACTAACAACACAAGAACATCGGTTTGGCATACTCAAAATGAGTTCATCCAAATCACGCTGTGGAATGGCCGCCCATGTTCGTAGCAACAACAAAAAAAGGTCTTCTTGCGACTGGATACCCTCCATATTCGGCAGAGCTCTTCTCTGTAGCATATCCCATGCATGCTCAATCGGGTTCAAGTCTGGCGACTGAGCAGGCCAGGGCAGGACATTGATGTTAGCTGCGGCGAGAGTCTGTCTTACAACTCTTGCGGTGTGCGGTCGTGCATTATCATGCATTAACTGAAATAAGGGACCGATTTGCACTTGTAGAGGAACGATGACGTCTGATACAATCGTCTCAGCATAAATTTGAGCGTTGAGGTTGCCTCTGATCCAAATCAACTCAGTTCTTCCGCCGATCCAAATACCCGCCCATACCATGATGGTTCCACCACTATAAGGATGGACTTCCTGGCAGGATTTTAATCGCTGTTGGCGTCCAGGGGTTCTCCAGTGTCGTATACGTCTTGTATCCGGTCTCATACCAAAACGAGACTCATCAGAAAAGCACACGAAACGCCATTGTTCTTCTGCCCAATTTCTGTGTTCAAGAGCCCATTGATATCGAATCCTACGATTGTGCATTGCTATAGGTGGTACCCGTAGCGGTCTTCGGGAATGAAGGTTCACTTCATGCAAGCGGTTTCTGACTGTTTGGTCGCTAATTAAGTTCCCTGAAGAGTGATGAAGCCTCACGGCTAACATCATGGCGGTTATTGTTGGAGCTCTTCGAGTTAAGATTTGAATGTATCGGTCTTGTCTCCGTGTGGTGCAGCGATACCGTCCTCCATGGCGCTCAGCCACGGTACCAGTGCTTCGGTAACGTGTCCAAAGTCGACTGATAACACTCTGACTTGTATTCAGAGCTAAAGCCACAGTACGTTGCCGGGAACCAGCTTCTATCATTCCCACGGCTCTGAGCATTTCTTCCCTGCTTAAATGACGTCGCCGCTCCATAATAACGTTGGTTTTAATCAGTAGTAGGGAAACAGTAGCACTAATAATGTTTTCAATGCGTTGTATGTTTTTATAGGGAAAATATTGACAGCTGATTTTCATCTTTTACTCGAATTTCATTCTCAGTTCCTGATTCAAATTATGAAATGCACCAAAAAGGATCCATATAAATTTATAAAATCATAAATTTATTACAAAGCCACATCTTAATCTCAAGAAATCCGCATAAAAATGCTTGATCCCTAGACACTTTTGATGTGTGTATATCGAATCTATCTGATGGTTTTTGTCTATTCCTTCCATTACAGGAGTTATGTATGACATTAGATTAGTTATGACTGACTTTTTCTCTTGAAAACCGTGCTGTTCCGACCGTATTTGGAACTTGGGTGTGTTTTGTTAATATGGAACAAACAAGACTATTTTTTTTTGGAAAAGGATGATAAAATAGATATTGGTCGATAATTTTTTACGTTACTGTTGTCTCCTTTCTTTATTACAGGAACGATACGTGTACGCTTCCATTCTTGTGGAAAAACACCGCTCTCAAGACATTTATTAAATATCAGTAATAACGGACCGAATAGAACCGAGGCACATCTTTTAATAAAAAGTGATGGAATTCCATCTGGGCCTACTCCCTTATTCGGATTAAGACGCTTCAAGCAACTATAAATATCATTCTCGCAAAAACTTATGGTGGATAGTTTACTACAGGTTGGCTCTGCGGTAGTGATGCGACTCGAGTCCAATTTTACTCGAGTGACTCGAGTGACATGGGATAAAATCGTATTCGAGTGAAAAAATTGTTGACTCAGTCCACTCGGACTCGAGTTCACTCGGTTTTTCATTCGGACTCGAGTCACTCGCTCATCACTCACCTAGGCAAACAGGTTTCAACCTGCACGCGGTGCGACCGCGGCGTGGCGTAGGTACGTTACGTCGAGTTGAGGTAAAGAGTGAGTACTTGAGTACTTATTAGTAAAGAAAGACGTAGTCTTGTGTTATCTACCATGAGTGACGATCAAAACTCGGTAACGAAAAAATCTCTAGTGTGGAATTATTTTGAAAGATATAGAACTGAAAAGAATAGAATACTCTTTAATAAGTACACCAAAAAGTTACAGATATAATCAAAACATCAAATTAATGAAAACAGGTAGAGCAAGCTTTTGATTTTTTAATTTATGTTTAGTAAGTGCATTCTTCAACTAATATTATTCATCAAATGTGAAAATGCAATAAAGAATTGAGTATTGATTATCACGAGACTTCCTATCCATAAATTTAGGCATATAGTGCAACATTACTGAGTTTGTTGTACCTAATTCCTAATAGAATATTCTATTTTTCCATTATTTGAATGATATTATTATTATGTATACTGATTTCGAAAAAAGGGACGGGTTTTTTTTGTTTTAATTTTATTTTACATGGGTTTGCCTCTAGTCTAGGTCAGTGGTGACAGTGACAGAGTCGATTGTGGTGGTTATGCAGTGCTGCAATACTTGCAATAAACCTCTCATTTATTAATCAACCTTGTTTTATTTTGCCTTAACTAAATGTGCACTACTCGATCATCCGAGTGGTATTCGAGTGAAATAACCACTCGAGTGACTCGACTACTCGAGTGGTATTCGAGTGAGATTGTAAAATGACTCGAATGACTCGAGTGGTAAAATTTGACTCGAGTCGCATCACTACTCTGCGGCACAATCAGTTTTGTGTGACGAAGTTAAATCGCTTTTTGCGTTGGTGTATACAAGATTGAACTGTGATGCGAATAGGTTTGCTATGTCAGAACCATTTGACGAATAGTTTTCATTATTACTGTGCATTACTGAGGGTAGCGCGTTACAAGAAGACTTTTTGTTTTTTATATAACCCCAAAAGGACTTTGGATTCTTTTTAAGGTTATTTTCGATAGTACAAACGTAGTTTTTGTAGCAGTTATGTAGAAGTTTGCCACTAGTTCTTCTAACGTCCTCGTACTCGAGTCTATATCTAGGGTTATTAAATTTACGATATTTGAGCCTCAATCTGTCCTTTACATTTAAAAGGTGAACAATTTCACGCGTGAACCAGACAGTATGGGATATACCTCTAGGCCTGTGTTTAGGTACGTGTTCTCTAATAATATTATTGATTATATCGTAGAAGTTTGAGACCATGTCATTAACGCTTACACAACCATCGAAACTTACCGACCAGTCAATGCCCTTCAGATCACACAATATTGTATTATAATCAGCCTTTAAAAAACTGAACGAGGTACATAAGTTAGAAAGAAAGATAATGCGTTTATTTGCGGTAAACATGACGCAAAAAAATAACACAAACACAAAAAATAAGAAAAGGTTGGGGGAAACATGCGTCACATCCACGCAAAACGGCTATCGCTCAGCATTATGATGCGACCCTATGCAAGACAGAGCCCCAGCGCTGGTTTTCATCGTGCAAAGTTAGTGTTGAGGTCAATGTTAAGTCTAGTACAATTTCAAGTGGGGGATGATACGGGTCGATTTTAGTAACACCTGTTGTTGAAGATACAATGCAGTTCACATTAGTTAGTATTAGGTCTAATATCTTACTTTCATGATTCACAATAGAGTTAATTTGTTCCAATCCAGTTACAGCTACGAAGTCAGTAAGTGTATTATTTTTTTTTTTTTTTAAACGTTGCCCCACACTAGGAATTTCTCCTGTATCGTGGGTGCGTTTACAAACATTTAAAACTCACATACACAAACAGCCAGACCCGGAACAACTACTTGCTGGTCATACAAATATTTATTCCGTGCGGGGATCGAACCCGCGACGGTTGTCTATTGTTTGCCCGAAGATTATATGCCATAATCATCATTTTCCCGAATTTCATTTGCCCGAATGTTTCATTTGCCCTAAAAGACATATGACATACTTTTAATTGCCCGAATTTTAGATACCATAAGATACGAATGCCATAAGTATTGTTTGCCTTATTTTTATGTGCCATAATAATTATTAGACATAATATTTAAATGGCATTTATTCTGTGCATGGTTTTTTTTTCTGTGCATGGTTGATGGTGGGCTAGGTCGACGGAGCCCCGCTTGGCGGGGCTCCTACTTCTGTGTGGTTTATAAAAAAATAACCACGAAGGGGATGGCGGGGTCTATTCGCTCGCTTCGCTCGCTCACACGACCCCGCCATCCCCTTCTAACCTAACGTGTCCGAGTCGGGGTGCCCTAAAGTCCCAATTGCATCCAATTTCTCTTGATATAAACAACCGTTACACACCCGATGTCGATGGCAAATTATGTTATGGCATATCATAATTATGGCATGTGATAATTAGGGCTTACAATGATTATGACAAATGATGTTATGGTAAGTGACTTTATGGGAAACAATGATTCTGGCACGTGACTAATATGGCAAATGAGAGTAGGGCAAATGAGTATTATGTCGTATGATATTATGGCTGTTGACTATTATGGCAAATGATATTAGGGCAAATAAAATTCGGGTTAACGGCGGTATACCAACCCGCGACACGTAACGCAGCAGTCAATTGCTTAACCACTGCGCCAACCGTGCCAACACCGCAACGTTTTTAAAAAAATAAAAATAAATAAATAAGTGTATGTGCTATATAGTCGATCGCTATTAAGATTAAATATACACGGTGACATTTTAATCACAGTTTTGCTAGAACAAACGTTGTTCAGACCATGGTATACAACCATTCTGTAACTTCCAATAGAAAAAAAAACGTCATTGGTTTTCGAAAAAAACACAAAAAAGGCCATGTTAAAAAGTCGGGATTATCGTTACGCCCTACAACACAGAAACTGCGGCCGCGACGCGCGGCGCTCGCGTGTCATTAAGTAGTTGAATGCCATATCGCTACCGCGATGAGTACCTACTTTGATGTTACGGTTAATGTTTCAAACATTTGAGCAACATAAGACTAATTTGAGAACGTATATATTAGTTTGTTTTAATAACATATTTGATGCTGTAGAATGGTAGTAGACCATGGTCTAAACAACGTTTGTCCTAGCAAAACTGTGATTCAAATGTCACCGTGTATAATAAATATCTGTATTAAGACTTGTGTTAATACTGGGAATCATGTACATTACAGTCTTTAGTCCAATTTATAAAACTCAAGTTAAAATCACCAACAATAAAGTTATCATGAACTATCCATTACGGTATTGACATTGGTCAAAAAATTGCCAAGTACATCTATTTGAATTGGTGGAGGCATGTAGACTAAGCATATGGCAATTTTCAATATTTTACTGTTTTGGACCTTTATGAGTGAAAAGGGAGTAGATGATGCATTGACGTCTAACAGGGGAGAATGGAAGAAGAAAACGTGTTGCGCCGACCCCAAGTAAAATGGGATAAGGGCAGGAAGATGATGATGATGATGATGAACCAACTCTATAGTAATCCAGATATCCTCGCATTCGCTCTCCCACTTGTACATTCTGCATGATGGCATAAGTATTGACACTGCAACTAAGACGCCACCGCCGTCTGTTTTAGAAGTTCGAGAAAGGTCGCGATCTCTTTGATAAACTATGTATCTATTGTCGATGATCTCACTATCCATAATCGTTGAGTTTAGCCAAGTTTCGCAAAACGTGAAGACTGTAGTTGCATTGGAGAATATTATTGTACACATCGTTGGTCTTAGTGCGCATTCCGCGAAGGTTTTGATATAAGATATCGTGGAAATTGAATTTTATAGTGGTTTCTTGTAAACAATCCAGGTTCCTAGAGAATAATTTATGAGCCCTTACTAATTAAGTTTAGGGTTTCGAAGCTGCGAATGTATATAGCCTGTCCCATTTCGTTCCTTTTAGCGTAAATCCGGCCATCACGAACTCAAGACAAATTTGAATTCGGCCTCTTTAGCTTTCTGCCTCGTTGTTGCGTGCAGATGTTTATTGTGAGGACTTAAGTGTTCAGACACAAAGATCGGCTCACGCTTGCCGCCTATGCCAAGGTGTCGTGATGACAATTTGTCATTTGTATGACTCCTGTTATACTTTGTGACAGCAGCCAGAAGGTTGTCTCGTGCAGAACGGTTACGTAGTTTTAGCACAACTGCTCTTGGGCGATTGCTATCTTTGTTAAGTTTCGCGACCCTGGTGACGTGCTGTATATCTACGCTGGTGACTGGGCATTCGACTGTTTTTCCAAGCTGCAAGACAACATTGGCGAGATTTTCAGTTTAATATTCGGGCATCCCAGTAATCTCAATATTACATTCACGCGTGTGTTGTTCTACTGAATTTAGCCTTATAGTCAGATCGTTAACATTTGAACGTAATACAGAATTATCCTTTTCCAACTTTTCGAATATACATACTTTTTTGTCTAGTTTTATGTTCATTTCTTCCAGGATATTGTTGTTGAATGACATGGCATGATCGAACCCCACGATTTTTAAAATATAGCTCCGATTAAATAATAAAATTTGAAAACCATGAAATATGACACTAAATTGCGACGTTGCCACTCATAAGGTATCCGCTTGAACGTACTCTGGTCACGTCGGCCCCGCTCCATCAATTCAGTTTAACGAACGAGTGAACGCGAGTTCCCTTTAAATTTAATTTTATTTTATTTTATTTCAACCTTTATTGCTTTACTATAAGGTCGGACACACACATTCCGTGTATTTAGTTGATTTCTTGACTCTGTGCCGCGTACTAGGATGTATGACAACACTACAAGCGTTCAACCAAAAAAATCAAATAATTAAAAAAATATGACGTCTTGTCAGTGGCGTACGACTCGCGCGTGTGTTGTTTACGTGATAAATAATTTGTGTTTTAAGTGGGTTTTCAAGTGTTTTAAGTGCTATGGCCTGTTTAAGTATGTGATAAATATTATAGTGAAGTGAATTACTGCAGGATTTCAAGATCGGTGAGTGAAAAAATATTACGTAATTTCGGTTTTATTCCACAACCGGCGCTGACCGATTCATGTTTATTGTTATTACGTGTATGTGTTTTCAGATCCTTATTTTAGTACAGTGTGTTATTCTAATACCACTACTTTTATAACAAAGTTGAAGCATTAAATAAGCTTTCCACAGGTACCAATATTTTTATTCTACGTATCAGATTTATATTTATAAAACAACATTTTGTTTCCATTGTCTTGGCGGCCATTGTTATTTTTTTGCCGTCGGCAAATTTTTTCAACTTTGGGCGCTCGTAAATAGTACATATTGTACTAATGCTATGTGGTTTTATTAGTTTTGCGTTAAGTATATACACATAATGTATTTAAAACCTTAAACAATATAGGTCATCGCTCGTTTTTTCGAACTATAACCATTTATTTGAAAACAAAGTTATGATTTATGGTTGCGTCATACTAACGAACGATTTGATTACATGAATTCTATCCTATTTCAAACGAAACTCCGCTATCTTAAAGCCCCGTTCCTTACCATAACAAAAAACACAAGTGTTAGCACCATTCAAATAAACCCAAGTCGTAAAAATGCTTTGTTTACATTATCGGGCGGCCGAGCGGCGCCCCGCCGCGCCGGTGACGCATCTGGCATTCAGCCCAGTCTTTTTTTTTTCGCGCGCGGGTTCATACGACCGGCAAACGCTCTTAATAGCACCTCAGATATTGTCTATTGGATATTAATGCACAAACTGTAATAAAGTAACTACATGGAACGCTTACGTGTAGTGTCAACGCGTGATGTTGGTAGCGCTGATGTTGGAACAGTGAGCGTATAGTACACAGTAATTTAAATCTTAACTGCAGCGCACAACCGCGAGAAATCACGGTACAGCGGTCAGAGCTCCGGCGGGATCTCAGGGCGGCATGGAGAGTGCGATTATCGCAACCCAGCGCTGGGCACGCCACAATTGCGGCGATAAGTCCCCTCTTTGAAGAGTGGCTAGAGAGGCGCCGGCGTCCTCACCTTCCGCCTGACGCAGGTCCTCACCGGACACGGTTGTTTCGGGAGGTTCCTGTTCCGGATAAGGCGGGAGGAAACGCCCGGGTGTCATTATTGTGTGGATCGCCCGGAGGACACGGTGGAGGTCTGCCCGGCTTGGGCGAAGCACCGCCGTGTCCTCGTGGAGGCGATTGGCGGTGGCGATCTCTCGCGTCTGGCCCTGGTCCAGGCCATGGTACGGAGCGAGAGGGCTTGGGAAGCCGTCACCTCCTTCAGCGAAGCAGTAATGTTCGCGAAGGAGGAGGCGGAACGCGTGAGGGAGAGGCAAAATACGCGCCCTCACGCCCCTAGCCGCCTCAGGAGACGCCCTGGGCGTCGGGAATCGCGAGCCGATTCCCGGCCACCGTAGGCGTGGGCTTGCGAACGGCGAGCAATGGGCAGCTCGCCGTTCGATAAGGACCAGCCCCGGGTCGACGGCGCGTTGTGTTCCACGCGCGCCTCAAAGAGATGTCAGCACCAATGACGGGGTCCGCTAGGGCCGATGCCTGCCAGGGTTGCGGGAAAGTCCCAGAGGGGTACCGTGGCCCCTGGCACAGGCAACTGAAGGAACACGGGTGGGTTTTAGTCAGTAAGAGTCTGACACGCCCTTCTGCTCTGCCCAGAGCGGGAGAAGTTATTTGATGATTTCCCACCCTCAAAAAAAAAAAAAAACAAAAAAAAAACGCACAACCGCACGAATCCTATGCACTCACTACTTGTGATATATGATACAATATTTTATTGTTATTTTGTTTCCAAATATTATTTTGATAGTTTTTTATTAATGCACTGAGTAAATAAGAACTTTTGAACGTATTTTCACTGTAGTCTCGACAATAAACACCGATAAATAATTATTTTACAAGCAAGCGTGGATATTGTGTTATTCGTGTTGATGATTAATTTAATTAATGATGATGGCAAAGATTGTTCAAACTGACCTCTTGCTAGTATTGATGGCAACCTTCAGTTTAGTAATCTCCGAGTTAATTTTATCAATCTTCTTAACGTGATCGTTCACGGTTTTCTGTAAGTCCTTCACTTTGCCGCCGGCGACCGCTGATATTTGCATGTCCACTCGTTTGACATCTTCTTCCACCTGTAAATATAATTGGACTCAGTAAATAGTACGACATAAAGTCGCTATTCGTGTGCCTGTTTGTTCGCTTAATTCAAAAAACTTCCAACGCCAAAAATAAGTTAAAAACTAAAACCCAACTACGACAAAACGCTAACTAAAAAGGAATAAACTAGACAAAATAACATCGGATTCGGTTTTCGTATAACCAAATATAAAACATGTCCCGAAATTAACGCACAGCACCCCAATTATAATATTATCTTACAGTCATAAAACATAAATTGAATTTGTATTCATCATAATCAGCCTATAGTGTTCCCCTAAAACAATTTTGGGGTCACATCCAGTCTAATCGGATGCACCTGAATACCAGCATTGCGATTCTGTAACCATCTCACCGTGAAAGCTTAGGTGAAGTGAGCGTGGAGTGAGCTGTCAGTGTAGTCCCACTGATGCTAGGGATTGACCAAGCATTACATTTACAGTCATAATCGAGATTTTAATTATGTTTTTTAATGTTAGTTCTGTTGATCATCTTGTATTATTTCAAAGCTAGTATATAAGTGTCTAAATATTATTATTTAGTTTTTTTTTTAATAAAACAGCAATACAGAAATTCAGTCAGAAACTAGTTTAGGAAATCAAAATAAAAGAACTTTTTTGAGTTTCTAACTGACTTTCTGTTTTGCTGTGTTATTAAAAAAAACCCGTAAATAGTCATTTTTAGCCACTTAAATAACCATTTTTAGCCTTGAAATAATATATAATGATCAACAGAATTAGCATAAAAATTTAGATTTTAATTTTTTTAAATCTCGATTATGATTGTAAATGTAATGCTTGGTCAATCCCTAGCATCAGTGGGATGACACTGACAGCTCACTCCACGCTCACTTCACCTACGTGTTTACTTCACGGTCACATTTTTACAGAATCGGCATACAGTATTTTACATGGAGCGACCGCCTATCTGACCTCAACAACCTAGTTACTGGCTAACACAATACCTCTTGGTAAGACGGGTTGAGACTTTTGGGCTTTTGACTACCCATAACAACTGTCAAAGATCTACGAATGACAGCCGGGACTAACGGCTTAACGTGCTTTCCGAGGCACGGAGCGGTCTCAATATGTAATGGATAGTCACCCATCCGCGAACAGACCGCGGCAAACGTAGCTTAACCTCCGATCGACCTGTGCGGCTTTATAATTTAGCCACGAGGCCTTATAAACGTTTCAGTAGTATTACAGCTTATTCAAATTATGAACCAATTGTAATTTTTCCAGATTGTGGTATAACACGAATCGTTTATACTAAGCGAAGTTTAGGTTTGCAACAAAACATTGTTGACTCCTAAAAGTTGACTCCTACAAGCAAATTTTACTTAAAAAACTTGAAGAATTGTTTGCGGAAGTCAACTTATGCAAGTTTTGTTGCAAATCTAAAGTTCGCTTTATCTTAGTGGCCTAGAAACGACTGCAACCATATAACCCGGCATATAACATATGAATCCGGACAAAAATACAACGAATTGTCACAACGAATGACGTATTAGCAGATCATGTCTCCCAAAAAAGGGTTATAATACAAACTGGTATTGGATCTAAGTTCATTTTTTATAATAGGTTTTTGTTTCGCACTTTTTCTCTTAATTCTGTGACGGTATCTACGCCACATGGGAACTACGCATCAACCTGACGTCACGCAAATTCCTACATCGCGCAAGCAGAGTTTACCGCGCGACTAGCATATATACAGCGTCCCGACATCAAACGTCAGACAGTACAATTGGTTCATAATTTGACACAACACTCGTCTGGTCGGAGGATCTATCATCTGAACTTTATACCCTGTTCCTCATACCTCTACAATTCTCTTAAGACATCCGACATTGGCAGAATTGTCGATATCGGCAGCATTGCCATAGAGAAAAATAAAATAGAATAGAACTTACTCTGCCAGCAACCTCTTTAGCCATGTCAAGATGTTCTAGAGCAGATTCATGTGATGCTTCTAAGGCGGCTTTCCGTTCCGGGTCCACCTTGCTAGCTGCCACCGTAGCTTCTTGTTGTTTTATTTGATTCTGTTGACATATTAAACTTATAAATATACACATACTATAAATTAAAGCCGCTTTTCGTGTCTGGCTGTGTGACCGCGTAGTTCTTCTCAACTACGCATCGGTTTTGTATGCGGGTTTCAAGTGGATTTAGAGAATGTATTCCGGCAGGTTTATGAGTAAGTTAAATTTATATTAAACTTGCGTAGAACAAAGAATTTTCGATGTTATTAAAAGTCGTAATACTGTGCGAAGTAAGGGGCCTACTCCCTAAGCACAAAGTCCGTCTTTTCGGCCGAAGTTACGGAAGTTTCCTACTCCGGACGTCCTAATACTTACGGACATAAGATTAGTCCGGGGCCCGAACTAAAAATGATTGAAAAAACGTTTAGACAGTTGTCCTTACTGCCGATGTGTTTTTGCCCGTACGGAAAAGTTAATCAATCGGGAGTAGGGTTCACTTTTAAGGGGCCGTGCACGAAATAGACTGATTTTGATACATTTTGTTGATTGTTTCTGAGAAAGGGAAAAAGAAATTATGCAAAATTATTTGTGATTTGAAAAGTCCAGTTCTTTGTTTTGCTTGTGGCTGAAAGGGGTTTTTCAAATAAATTAAGTGTTCATGGAAAATCACTAAAGTTCGCAACAAGTTTTCAAAAAAATTACGCCAGACTGATGTGTGACCATCTTTTTACAAGAAACTGCTTTTGATTTTGAACATAAAAAAATATCATCAACATCATTATATGATGTACTTGCACGTGGTTGAACCACTTTTTTTTAACTTCGATACAAAAAATAGCAGAAAAAAAATGTTAAAATAACGTAATTTTTGGGAAACTTCTAGACAAATAAGTATTTTTTTGATATTACTTAGAAACACTTTTAAGAAATTTTAAAAATTACATATTAATCTTAAGTTAACCATCTAATAGATTCTAAATTGTATTTTATAAATAAACAATAATTTCATTTCGTAAATAGAAGGCAAAGTGAACTATATTATCGACCGCGCAAAACGGCAAAACCGATCCCGTCAGTAGCGACCGGGCCTTCCCAGCGTGAGGACGTATCACTTAGCATCGCAGGCGTGCGCGTGTTCTACGTAAACATAATCCAGAAATTGTACGCCGACTACCATATTTTGATCCGGTAAGTATTAATTATTTTTTTTAAGTACTTTGCTTGTTTATGAAGAGCATTTAAAATGTTCACGCCTAGTCTTTATTCAAGGTGTAACTTAAATCCTCTTATGGGGTCATTGTACTCATCATTATGAAGTACTTTTACTATGGGACAAAATATCGCGAAAAAATAAACAGCTGTTCCCTACAATTATGTTCGCATAACTCGTCAAAATGTAGGGGAACAGCTATTTTTTTTCGCGATTTCAAGTTAAATCCTGCGAAAATTTTAATTTTTTTAATTCATGGATATCGTTTTCATGGTTTTCGAGGGTACTAAAGCCGATAGTAAAGTCAAAATGAAAATCCAAGATGGCGGCTGCGAAAAATTATTTTTTTTTTATCATGGGTATCACTTTCATTATTTTCGAGGGTCCTACAGCCGATAGTGTAGTCAAAATGAAAACCTAAGATAGCGGCTGCGAATTATTATTTTTTTTAATCATGCGTGAGAAGGGTCTTCGTTTCTGACGGGGTCCCCAGACTGCTCACGTTTTTTATTTAATTCTTTTTGGTTCACTTGGATGGTTCTTAGCTATAGTTGGACCCGGGTGGCACTGTTGTCGCAGGGCAACGTCTGCCTACAGGGTCCGCTAGTTATGTTTAGACTGCATGTTTCATAGATATTTTTGTAATGGTTTACTAAACTTTTTGTTTGGCTAATCAATAGATTGAATTTTTTTGTAATTGAACCCAACACTGCTTAAAAGTTACTGGTAATAATGTATATTTTGTGTAGATAATGGGTCGAAAGAAAGGATCGCATTACCAGTGCATCACCAAAAACAGAGGACGTTACTTGGGATTAGCACGTATCAGACAAATTCTTGCAGAACGTAATTCTAATCAAATCGCTACGGCTTCGTTTCAAGAACATGTAAGATTTTACATTCGATCAGCGCTACAATTAGTGCACAAAGAAGTATTTACGAGTACAATCTTATTTTCAAATGTTGTTATTTTTAGGAAATCGATGGCAATCGAAGTTCTGAAAAGACAGTAATTACTGGTGATGGTAACGACTCACGCCAACTTGTTCAAGGCATGGTAATAATTACCTTTGTCTTCTATAAATATATTATGAATGTATAATATACCTACATACTTATTTTTAACTATTTATACTTTCAGAATAAGGAAGATAATGATTCGAAGTTATATAACACCTCGAACAATTCAGTAGTTTCAAATGTTGAAGAAGTACAATCGGACATGGTAAGAAAAGTATTAGGCTGTTAATTATGTTTTAAGGGTGGCGTGGCCAAATTAACCCTTATTTATAATTTCGTCCTTTCCGGATGTCGGAGATTTTTGTATTATATTGTTTGTATTCAAATATATACGATTTGTTACAGAACAATGTTAATTTTCTTCGTAATCAAGAAAACATATGAATGGATTTATATTCAGATGATGTCTTTGTAATTGAATCAAATAAGGTATGATTTTGCTTTTTATTTACTAGATACTAAAAATAACAACTTAACTATTATAAGAAACAACATGACTCAGAAACAATCTTGTTTCAGGAATCCCCAGATTCATCTATACCTATTAAAGGGCGAAGAATAGTTGATTTCCAATATTTATTTGATCAATTAATAACCATATCTAACCATAATGATAGATTCGGATGTAAACTATCAAACCTTATGATAACTGAAGAGAAAATGCAATCGTTTTCATCAAAAATTTATTTATCATGTTCTATGTGTAAAAGTCGATTTTGGATAAATACATGTGAGATTGCACAAACAAATGGATTGGACGTTAACCATAGCGCTGTTTCTGGTATAATTAGTATCGGTTGTGGCCAGGCAAACTTGAACGAGTTAGCGGCTTCCATAAATTTTCCACTGATTAGTAAATCAACCTACCAGAAATGTCATGAGAACTTATATAACTGGTGGAAGACTACAGCTGAATCTAGTATGATTGAAGCCGGTAAGGATGAAGCTTCTATGGCTTTGGAAAGAGGGAGCGTGAGTCCTTCCGGTGCACCATCCATACCGGTAACTGATGCTGCTTGGGGTAAACGATCCTACAAAACAAACTTTTCTTCCGCAACGGGTGTGGGAGCGATAATAGGATTAAATACAGGCAAAATATTACACGTTGATATTAAAAATAAATATTGCATCATATGTTCTCGTGCAGCACACAAAAATTTAACACCTCCGGAACATCAGTGCAATTCAAACCACGCGGGCTCAAGCACAAGTATGGAAAAATCAATCATTGTTGACGGATTTCGAAACTCTGTAGAAAAACACTGTTTAGGTTAAAAAAGAGCAAACTGAATCATGGCGATCAATATTCGACGACAACTGGGAAAAGATTACCTTCTAGCTCGATAGATGGCGTTGGCGTCGAATTAGAAGTCGCTATGGTTTCGTTACCGCTCGTAGTATATAGTCTAAAATAAAATTTATATTGGGGTGAGCAGCAAGCACTGTGATTTATGTATTATACGCGCTTAGTACTAGTCCAGTGTTTAATTTAACCACCCTCTCCTCGTCGACCTTTGTTCATGGTCCTTCGAGAGCCGGGTGTGGTTCGGGAGTGTTTGTGGTGGTTCCGGCGGTGGTGATTTCCACCCTGCGTGCGTCAATTACTGGGCAGTGGATCGCTGTCCAGAGCAAACCCTCCCTCGGCGGGCACCAAGTGCGGTGTCCGGGATTGGGAGGCATCAGTGCAGAGTAGCAGCTGGTGCTGGGAGCAGCCGGGAGCAGTCAGTGGAGCGTGGTGCAGCGCTACTGGCAGCTACAGCTGGAAGAACGGGACGGCGCAAGGAAGGAAGAGATTCAAAAGTTCGTGGTCAAGCAAGCAGAGGGCGCCACTTGGGTGGTGCAGTACATCGCGACGTGACGTCATCAGTGTCAGTGAGTGTTCTAGTGAAAAAATCGTGAGTACTTTCAACCTTATTAAATCAGGAAGAATCTAATAGTAAAGTGCATTAGAATTTGAAGTTTATTTTCATTAGAAAATTAACTTAGTTGATTGTGTGTGAGTTCGGACTTGTAATATTTTCAAGAAAAAGTGGTGTCTTACGGGGAACCTATGCCCGATTTGACATAGAAATTCAACATTAAAAAACTTGTAACAATTTCGCTAGAATTTAAATTTTGAGTTCGGAACAAGTGCAAGATTGATATTAGTGGAGATTAATTTTAGCATAATTAGGATAGTTATACTCTGTATTTTTCTCAATTGGTTGTGTTTATTGTGTTGTAGTTAGAAATTTTATTATTTGTGTTAATTTTAGTTGTGTGTTGCGTATAAGTCGTGTTTCCAAAATGGATTCATTGATCAGTATCCAAGAAGATGTGAAAGTAAAAATAGAAAAGTCTTGGATTAATTTTAAAAAATGCCCAAAAGATAGGCTTACGGTATCGTATATTGAAACACGTTTAGAAAGTCTAGAACAACAATGGCAACTTTTTTATGATACGCATGTTAAAATAATCAGCCAAGTTAAAAAATCCGAATTACATAGTTCCAATTACCATAAAGATTGTTTTTATGACGAGGTTGAAGAATTATATATTCAGTTAAAAAGTACTTTAAAAGAGTTACTCAAGAAAGATAAATTGGTATCTAGTGGCGAGAATAACAGTAGCCTGGGACTTAGCGGTAACAAAGAATTCCATAACTTTCGGTTACCAGAAGTAAAAATACCAATGTTTTCTGGTAAATATCACGAGTGGGCCACCTTTAGAGATTTGTTCATTGGGTTAATACACAAAAATAGTAGCCTAGATGATGCACAAAAGTTGTATTATCTAAAAGGGTATCTAACTGGGGAAGCGGAACTGTTATTAAAAAATGTAAAAGTGACATGTGAAAATTATAGTTCAAGTTGGGATAAGTTAGAGTCCATGTACAATAATAAAAGATTTTTAGCGAATGGTATAGTAAGATGTTTATTTAATCAAAGAACATTAACGGGAGAATCCGCAATGGAAATTAAAAAACTTTTAAGTACAACTACAGATTGTTTAGAATCAATAAAAAATTTAGATATAGATCTTGCATCATTTTTAATTGTTCATATTGTAACTGAAAAACTGGACAAGGCTACTAGAAGGGCTTGGGAATTAAAGTTAGCATCAGATCCAAGCGATGATCTTCCTACCTTTGATCAACTAAAAGATTTTTTGATTAATCGATTTAGGGGGTTAGAAAATTTAGATACTAAGGTAGATAGGGTCCAAAGGACTACACAGGCACTACACGTAATGAAAGATAGAAAGGTATCCTGTACATTTTGTGCAGGTGAACATAAAATAAGTGTTTGTAAAAAATTCATGAATGAAAGTAGTGAAAATCGGAGAGACTTTGTTCTCAAGAAAAAATTATGTTTTGTTTGCTTGCTTGACAACCACTCTGTTAGGTTTTGCAAAAACACTCTCAAGTGCCAGGTGTGTAAACGACGCCACCATTCATTGCTACACCCACCGGGTGGTGTAGGGTCGGAAGTTGGTGAGGGTAGTAGTGTTGCTCGCGCGGAAACCTCAACGAACGGAAATAATACAGCCGCTAATCAAGCGGAGGGGTCCAATACGCCGCCGGTAGTCTCATGTCTTGCGAAAGGGAGTAGTAAAACGGTCTTACTAACGACGGCGTTAGTAAAGGCAGAGTCGAAGAATGGGACTTACCACGTGGTTAGGGCACTACTGGATCAAGGATCACAAGGGTCCTTTGTTACGGAATCCCTGGTTCAGTATCTGGGTTTAAAGAAAATACCGTCAAAAAATACGGTGCTCGGTGTGGGAGACAAAGGTACAACGTCGACGGCTATAGTGGTAATAAATCTTCGGTCAAGAGTAAATCCTTCTTTTAAAATAAGGGTGAAGGCTTACGTTTTGAAGTCGGTAACGTCTCTTCTCCCGTCCTCTAAAGTAGCTAGAGTAGAATGGGTAGAATTGAACGAAAATGATTTGGCTGATCCAGATTACTTCAGACCTAATAAAATTGATATTTTATTGGGCGCTGAAGTATTCAGCCAGGTCATTCAGCACGGTGTTAAGAAGAATGCAAACGGAACTCTATTAGCGCAAGAAACTACTTTAGGATGGATATTGTCGGGTGCGTTTGAAGTTGACCAAGATACAAGTACTCCCTCAAAAATAACTGTAATGCATACCAGCGTCCAAGATGATGATTTATTGAGAAAATTCTGGGAACTGGAAGAAACATCTGGAACAAAAAGGATGCTCACAGAGGAGGAAACAAAATGTGAAGAACTGTTTAAAACTACAACGACAAGAAATAAAGACGGCAGATATATAGTAAGATTGCCGTTGCGGGATACAAATCTGGTTGGTAGTAGCGGCGACTCCAAAGGGATAGCGGAAAAAAGACTTAAAGGGTTAGAAACAAGGTTAGCAAAAAATGATAAATTAAAGGCGGACTACGTTAAAGTCATACAGGAATATTTAAGTCTTAATCACATGGTAGAAGTAAAAGAAAGGGATAAAGATAATAAAGGGGGTGTTTACTTACCACATCACGCTGTCGTCCGGGAGGATAAAGACACAACCAAAGTGCGTGTTGTGTTCGATGCGTCCTGCAAGCGCAGCAACGGGAGGTCACTTAACGATGCCCTAATGGTGGGTCCGTCTTTGCAAGACGATCTTCGTCATATTATTATGCGCTGGAGGGTGCACAAGATTTGTATAGTGGCTGATATTATAAAAATGTACCGGCAAGTTCTAGTAAATAGACAAGATACTCCAATGCAACGACTCCTCTGGCGGGATAGTCCTGAAAGGGAAATAAAGGAGTACGAATTGATAACCGTTACATTCGGGACAGCCTCTGCACCATACTTAGCTGTACGGGCTCTTCAACAGCTTGCAGTTGACGAATGCGGTGATAATGTAGATATAGCTAAAATAATCATAAATGATTTTTATATGGACGATTTAATGTCAGGAGCTGAAACTAAAGAAGATGCGTTAAAAATTTATACGGAGATAACAAAGGTGCTAGCTAAAGGAGGATTTCAACTACAAAAATGGAAAAGCAATAGCGAAGAATTATTAAATAGTATTAGGGATGGGAATAATGAAGCATTAGAGATAAAAATAGACGATATAACAAAAATATTAGGACTTACCTGGAATGCGCGCGACGATTGCTTCCAATACTCTCTAGTCCTTGAGCCGGTAACTGAACCTGTAACGAAAAGAAAAATTATATCCGATATTGCAAGATTATTTGATCCGTTGGGGTGGCTAGCACCAAGCATAATCACAGCAAAGGTGCTGATACAAAAGCTGTGGTTAGCTGGGTTACAATGGGATGAGGAAGTTCCAAACAATTTAGTAAAAGAATGGGTAACTTACCGTCAAGGCTTAGCTTCTTTGGTTGACCTAAAGATTCCTCGCTGGTTAAATACGGGTAAGAAAACAAAACAAGAGTTATACGGGTTTTCGGACGCTTCTAAGGTAGCATATGCAGCAGTTGTATACCATAGAGCAGTAGACGAGATGGGGAATATTCACATTTCCTTAGTGGCTGCCAAGACCAAGGTGTCGCCTATAAAGCAAGTCTCCATTCCAAGACTTGAACTTTGCGGGGCAGTTCTTTTGACAAAGCTTATTTTGGAAGTAGCCGAAGTTATGAATATTCAAAGGGAGAATATTCATGCATTCACAGATAGCGAAGTAGTATTAGCTTGGTTGAATAGTCATCCGAGTCGTTGGAAGACGTTTGTTGCCAATAGAGTTTCCGATATTTTGAGCAATTTGGATACTCATCATTGGGCCCATGTAGCATCGAAACAAAATCCTGCTGATTGTGCTTCACGCGGGATATCTCCGGTGGAACTTGCAAGTGTTTCCCTCTGGTGGGAAGGTCCAAGTTTTCTAAAGGAACTGGCAGTTGAATCTAAAAGACCCAAACATCTTGCCACACATTTAGAAGAAATTAAGGCGCATACGAGTACGGTAGATGTTTCATTTTGGAACCGATTTTCTTCGTTATCAAGATTGGTTCGGGTGATTGCATATTGTCGTAGATTTTTAAACTTGAGACCCAGGGTAGCATCGGGTAACGGTACAAGGTCACTACAGTTATCTACACTGGAATTGGAACGCGCAGCGGAAGTGTGTGTCAGGAAGTGTCAGGAAGAGGGGTTCGGAACCGAATTGGAAAGTTTAAAGGCCGGAAAACTTGCAGAGAAAAACACAAATCTAAAATCATTAAATATCTTTTTGGACTCCAAGGGAATTATAAGAGTTGGAGGGCGGCTTGAGATGTCCCAATTGAATTATGATCGGGTTCATCCTATTCTGATACCGAAAGAGTCTTTCATCACAAGTCTCCTAATTGCCGATGCACACCAGAAAACCATGCATGGTGGGCCGCAAATCATGATAACCTATTTGCGGTCCAAATATTGGATCATAGGAGTTAAGCTTTCAGTTAAAACGTATGTAAGGGGATGTGTTAAATGCATAAGACATGCATCTAAAGTTAGGACACAACTTATGGGGCAGTTACCTTCCTCTCGTGTAATCCCGAACAAACCCTTTTTATGTAGCGGAGTAGACTATGCGGGCCCGATAAGTATTCGAGTGTCCAAGGGTCGTGGAAATAAATCCTATAAGGGTTATATTGCTTTATTTATATGTATGGCCACTAGGGCTGTACATTTAGAAGCAGTTAGTGATTTAAGCTCTAGAGGATTTTTGGCTGCCTTTAAGAGGTTTGTTGCTAGACGCGGTCGATGTGCGGAACTGTATAGCGACAATGGGACTAACTTCGTGGGGGCAGCGCGTGAATTACTCTATTTGTTTAACAAAGAAAAGTCAGCCTGTAACCCTGAATTAGCAGAAGAATTAGGGAATAATGGTACGGAGTGGCACTTCATCCCCCCTCATGCGCCAAATTTCGGAGGTCTGTGGGAAGCAGGGATAAAGTCCACTAAGCATCACCTTAAGAGGGTAATAGGGAGTTCGAATCTTACCTTTGAGGAGATGATTACAGTATTGGCTCAAATTGAGGCTTGTCTTAATTCAAGGCCTTTATCGTATGTGGAAGATCAGGACAAATTAACCATTCTAACTCCTGGGCATTTTTTAGTAGGGGAGCCACTACTTTTACCTCCCGACTTGAATTATGAAAAGGAAAATGTCAATAGTTTAAAGCGATGGCAACTTCATCAAAGAATGATGCAAGATTTCTGGAGACGTTGGTCGCACGACTACCTTCATCAATTTTTACAACGAAATAAGTGGCATTATAAAATTCCGGAACCATCTGTGGGTGAAGTAGTTTTAGTTATGGAGGACGATATGCCTCCTGGCAAATGGTTATTAGGTAGGATTGAACAGAAACATCCTGGTTCTGACGGTCTTACTCGTGTCGTAACTCTACGAACACAATCGGCGACTATAAAAAGACCTACGTCTAAATTATGTATATTGCCTGTATCCAATTGAAACACGATTGTATTAGATTTAAGCAACATGTCGAATATATTGTTTTTGTTTACGTTTGTCAAGTAGATTTATTGCATATAAGGATGTAAACTTTAAAAATGTCAAGGGTTTTAAATATTTCTGTCATTACTTCTCACTAAGGATGTATAAGATTGAAATTTCATTGCATTTAAAATAATTATTTTGCCTTATTGAGCACGGTGGTAGTATTGAAGGACATTCGGCAATAATGTCCTTGGTGGGCGGTATGTTTAGGTTAAAAAAGAGCAAACTGAATCATGGCGATCAATATTCGACGACAACTGGGAAAAGATTACCTTCTAGCTCGATAGATGGCGTTGGCGTCGAATTAGAAGTCGCTATGGTTTCGTTACCGCTCGTAGTATATAGTCTAAAATAAAATTTATATTGGGGTGAGCAGCAAGCACTGTGATTTATGTATTATACGCGCTTAGTACTAGTCCAGTGTTTAATTTAACCACCCTCTCCTCGTCGACCTTTGTTCAAACACAATTTGGTTTACGCAAAACTTAGTGCAGGTGGAGACTCTTGCACTTTTAAGAATATTTTGGAATGCAGGCCGTATCCGAATGTAACAGTGGAGAAAATAGAGTGTTCCAATCACTTGATGCGAAACTATAACGGAAAAATTTATAACGTCAATTCCGTTGAATCAGCGTAAACTTCTGAATACTGAAAGTGTCAAACGATTACGTATTGCTGCAACAGCAGCAGTAAGGTTCAGAATGGCTGAGTTTTTCAATAACGGAACAAATAAAAAATCTGCAAAGAGACATAGTAAACAGTCCCAAACATATATTTGGAGATCACTCTCAGTGTGAGGAATACTACTGTGGTGATGAGAAAAAGTCAGAAATAAATTTTGTGCCTAACATCAAAATATTAATGCAAAAATTAATTGCAATTGCATCTAATTTGGCATTCAATGCGCGGAGCCTATTACACAATTTAAATAATAATAGAGCTGAACAATTTAATTCTATAGTAGCTAAATACATGGGTGGCAAATGCTTCAATTATTCATTAAAAAATTCATATGCCTTGAGGTGCTATGCAGCGGTTGTTGCCTTTAATACTGGGAAACCTATAAGCCAATTTTATAAAACTATTTTAACAGCAGTCCATCAACAGCAACCAAAAAAATTGAGGCGCATAAGTGCCAGGCGAACCAAAAAAAAAGATAAAAACAGACCAGACGCAGACTGATTTTTAAAATAGCAATATTGATTACGGCGATTCGTGTCAAAGGCCAGACATGTCTGAAGAACAGTATTTACCGGCCAAGACGTTGTTCCTGCAAAACCTCAAATCCCAGATTTCGCAAAGGCACGACATTGAAAGGGAGACCTTATTGCAGGCGGAAAGCGCCTTGTGGCTGGATCTACGAAGATGCCTTTTGACGGCCTCAAATTTTAGCAAAGTCTACAAACGAAGGAATAATATAAGTTCTGCAAGTCTAGTAAAAAACTTTCTGTATAAATATTCACTTGACCACGTCGCAGCCGTTCAACATGGCAAATATAACGAGCGAATTGCATTGGCTCAGCTGGAAAAACAAGAAAACCTTGTTTTTTGAACAATGCGGTTTATTTATTGATGATGAGCACTTTTTCCTGGGTGCAACACCAGATGCATTATTTGAAAACGGCATCGTTGAATTGAAATGCCCCATCTCAGCTTTTGGAATGTATCCTGATGACGCCATAAAAGCCAAAAAAAATAAGTTTTGGAAAATCCAAAACAATGAAATAAAAATCATGACTGGTGGAACCAAGTACAAGGCCAACTCCACATCACAAAGCAAGATTTGTGCCTTTTTGTTGTATGGACAGGGCCTGGGCAGGCGCTGAAAGTAGAGCAAATATATAGGGACGATAGTTTTTGGAAGACTAAGATGGAAAAAAGGCTTGTAAATTTCTACCATACATGCCTTTTACCCGAAATAGTCGATCCAAGAAAAACTCGCCCAATGCCACTGAGAGACACCACCTTTTAAGAATCCCTACCGAATTATCAATTTCGGCGCGCTACTAAATTAGGTTGTGTACAAAGTACAATCTTAGCCATCATTGACATAGATGAAGGAAAACATTTAATTACTTATGTATGCATACTACTCGTATTTATTTATGTAAAACGCTTACGTCAATGATATTTAATGTCTAAATGTACCTTAATGCATCTAACACTAAATTGTATAATTTTTATGTTGATTGTGATAAAACTAAACGAATATACACAAACATTCCAGACTTTTATTTCTTAACAAATAATATTATCTATAGGATCAAAACTGTTTAAGCGATCACTACGCTCGATCTTTAGGCAGGCCTCCGTCACTCCATGTACTTGCGCGCTATAATTACCTACCGCTCGAGCGAGCGCTCTCGGATCGTTTGCGGTCCAAATTCAGTGCGGTTTTCACAAGCGAAGCGCACGCACGTTGCTCAATTTTATAATCGTTCCGTTCGTTCGTACGCGTACCTACGATGCTTTGTGATACACAATCATGTAACTTTTAAAGTTTTTTATTTTACCTACACAGTGACCTATATCTTTTATCTAGACGTATTGCACAGTCAGCACTCAGCACCAATTTATAAAAAAAATATTTTATGAACGATACAATTTTAAACTATGTACCACCTATAGTCAGACAGAAGTAGTCAGATCAGAACATATTCACAGTTCTCAATAACAGACACTAAAAGCTATATTAATTTAATTTTATCGAAGAGGCAGCCCTGCGATTGCTGTAGGATCACGCGGTGCGAAGCAATCACAACTGTACGCTTGAGCATTTAGGCACATTTTAGCATGCAGTGGTTGCTGAGGCGACGGAGTAGGCTATTATCTCAATAGGTATTGGTAATTTTCTACTGAGTGAAGTATCTGTTACGTAGTAACTATTTAGTAATCTGTGCTTTAGGCATGTGTGCGTGAACGGTGCACACAAACATAGCATCGCAATGAATTTGCCTAAACTTTATCGAGTGAATTTTGTGCACGGACTCTTAAGTATCGAACTACTTTCGGACGGGCCCGTAACCTCGTTGACGGACTTAAGAGAGTAGGCCCCCAAGATGGGTCGCTAGTTTAGTTATAAAACGAAAAGTTGACGTATACAGGATTATGGGGAACAGACTGTTTTTATTGAAAGATAACCAAACAAAATAGTAAGCATAAATACTAAACGTTAAAATAAAAAGTAAATGACGGCACAAAAAAGAGTTCGGTATACGTCTTGAACAACTACTATCTTGAATACTTTCACATAATGTACAAAAAACAACAGTAACAAAATACGCCATTTTGAATAAGATTACGTGATAAAAAAATAAGCAATTACTTATGTATCTGTTTTTAGAAGTGAAGACTTTTAATTGGCTGTCAGTCTCACATACTATTTTTTATTTTGTTTATTTTAGCTGTAAGTCTTCCATAGTTAATAAATAAATAAAAGACGAGCCGTTTGCCCGGTGGGATTTTCCATCGGCAGAAATGACGAACTTTCATGCAAACATTCATCTCTCTTTCCCCTTTAGGGGATGAATTTACGAAGTCCTTCCGAACACCCGGTATAAACAAATTGAGCACTAATCACTTTCGATATTTCGGATGTTTGGAAGTCTCCCAAATACCCTGCATAAGGAACTCTTGTGCATAGTTTCTAGAGTCTAGAATCTAGACCCAGCGGTTTAAGCTGTGGCTTTTATGGCTGTGGCAGTGAGGGAATGAGTTTAAGATTTTTATTAACTAGATATCCAGAGATATTTAATTACCTTCATAATTGGAATCTGTTCGGCCAAACTCTTGATATCAATTTTGAGTTTGTTGATTGTAATTTTTCCATCGCGTACGCTCCGTTGTAGGGCGTTTGATGTCTCTTCTAGTTCTGATTGCTCCTTGCATACCTCTGTTAACCTGCAAAGAGATTCTTATCATTGATTTTGCGACATGGAAATACGAGAGCCGTGGTACCGGCCTTGTTGAGGGTGGGAAATCATCAAATAACTTCTCCTGCTCTGGGCAGAGCAGGAGGGCGTGTCAGACTCTTACTGACTAAAACCCACCCGTGTTCCTTCAGTTGCCTGTGCCAAGGGCCACGGTATCCCTCTCGGACTTTTCCGCAACCCTAGCAGGCATCGGCCCTAGCGGACCCCGCCATTGGTGCTGACATCTCTTTGAGGCGCGCGTGGATCACAACGCGCGGTCTACCCGGGGCTGGTCGTTATCGAACGGCGAGCTGCCCTTTGCTCGCCGTTCGCAAACCCACGCCTGCTGTTGTAGCGCGAACTGTGTTCGTATGTGCGTGTAAAATTCATACAAACGAATACGTATTTCGCACATTTGATCTTTATTAGTACTACTACTATTAGTTTATTACTAGAAATGACGCACTGACATCATACTGGCATTTTCTTGACGGCCGGACTGTATCTATTTGGTGCCGAAGTGTCGTCACTCGCTAGTTGACGTTTCTGATGAGTTTCAACAGATGGCGTTCGCGTTATTACCAACTATTGTAAAATCTCAATATACCACCACCCCGACTGTAACAATCATAATTATAACTATTCGGTACTCTTCCCTTGTAAGGGAATCCACCCCGACCCTTGCTCGAGCCAGACCGCACCGCTTTAAATTCGTCCACTAATAATAATTCCGAACCTAATAATAGTTTCGAACGTTTCAGTCTGCCCGATTGAATTTAACTTTAAGCATAATTAACCCCAAAACAGTAATAAAAGCTTTTAAGCAAACCAAGATCAAATTGACTGAAGATCTTTGGGGAATGTCCATTAAAGTCTGTACATCCATAATTGACACTATAGCGCCTTACTTAGCCTTCATATTTAATTTGTGTGTGGATCAAGGAGTCTTCCCGGATTTAATGAAATACAGTAAGGTAATACCACTTTTCAAATCCGGGGACAGTAAAGACCAATAATTATAGACCCGTATCCGTGTTGCCAGTTTTCAGCAAGGTATTTGAAAAGGTAATGCTTAATCAAATGCTCATTCATTTTAACACCAATAAAATCTTACACAATCAACAGTATGGTTTCACCAAGGGACGTTGCACGACTGACGCCGGGGTCACCTTATTAAAAAACATATTTACGGCGTGGGAAGAGGCCCAAGACGCCATAGGAATCTTTTGTGACCTCTCCAAGGCATTTGATTGCGTCGATCACGAAACGTTGCTCTTGAAACTTGAGCATTATGGACTTGGAATACTTGCGCTCAGTCTAGTAAAATCTTATTTAAATGATAGGCAGCAGCAAGTTCAAATAAATGGTGTCAATTCACTTAGTTTAAAAGTAGAAATGGGAGTTCCACAAGGCTCGATATTGGGTCCTTTCCTCTTTATAGTGTATATTAATGATCTACTCCATTTATTAAAAAATCAACTACAAATGGTGTTATTTGCTGACGATACTTCTTGTAATTTTTAAGGTAGAAAGAAGTGCTACAAATTTTGTCGAATACATTTATTTACATAATTGGTTCACTGCTAATAATTTAGTATTAAATGGAAAAAAAAACTAAGTGTATACGATTTTCTTGACCTAATGTCAAAAGTAGTGATTGTGAGTTAGTATTGAATCAAGAGAAACTAGAATTCGTCGATAAAACTGTTTTTCTGGGGATCACGCTCGACTCGAGGCTACAATGGGGTCCTCATTTAACATCTCTGGCGGGACGGCTAAGTTCAGCAGCATATGCTGTCAGAAAAATCCGTCAATTTACCGATGCAGATACCGCGAGGCTAGTCTATTTTAGTTACATTCATAGTATCATGTCTTACGGTATTTTACTTTGGGGACGGGCTGCAGACGTCGATTCTATTTTTATTCTGCAGAAAAGAGCCATCAGAGCCATATATAATCTCTGCAGGCGCGATTCTCTAAGGGAACTGTTTAAGGTTATTAAGATCTTGACGGTACCTTGTCAATATATCTATGAAAACATCATGTACGTAAGAAAAAATTTACATCTTTTTACTAAAAGAGGTGATAGACATAATTATAGTACCAGAAATAGGGACCTATTAGTTCAACCAGGTTTCAGACTGGCTAAAGTAGACTCATCTTTCATGGGGTACTGTTTAAAATGTTACAATAAAATACCTCCCCACATACTTCAACTGAATGAGACGAAATTCAAAGTTTGTATAAACGCACACTATGCAGCCAGGCATATTATAAGTTGGGGGATTATATCGCTGATAAAAATGCCTGGCTCAATGCTGGTCCTGCTCCACAACCACAACTGATTGATTAACATTTGAAAATACTGTTGGAGCTGCTGAAGATTGTAAGACTACCTTTGCTTTGTATAAACTCAATCTCCTTTGTATTATATAATTGCATAGGACAAGTGTGAGTACTATGTACTATCGAGCTACCATTTACCGGGTAATGTCTTTCATTGACTTGAATGTGCCCTGGCGGCTGATAGATGTCATGCTCACTCAAATGTCTCGCTGACGGTGGCGCGTGTGTTGGATCATTTAGCTCCCTTCAAAATGGTTGAGCTGAATGGTGGTGATTCATGCGTCATGTTCGTGAACGGGCGCTGTCAGTTGGGACTGGTTATCTCTTAGCCACCACGGCTTATTTAATTATTTTATTATGGATTGTTTTGTTTAAATTTATATTTGCTGTACACTGGACACTCAACGTGTAGCTCTTATTTACATCGTTCTCACATATAATTATACCTATATTCAACATTAATGATGTAACTAATATTTATGTAACAATATAATTTAAAAGTGTCCATGGAGTTTCTTGCCTTTCGTTCTTCTCCATAGGTACCTACTACGCTTTGGAATGGGCAACTAGCTTCATATTTCTGACTGACCGACCACTTGACAATCCAAAAGTGCCTGTAAATGGTTTAATTGAAATAAATGCTTTGAGTTTGAGTTCGAGTTTCACGCGGACGACAATATTATATTATCCGATCCAGCCTGTCCCTTGCTAAACACCCCACAAGGGGTGCCCTTAGCGTGTAGTCGTCTAGTTTATAAGTTTTTAAGCTCTGGCTGGAGGCCTTAATTTATTCAGGCAACCACAGGCAAGCCCGGTTAAACAGCCGACCACCTTATAGGTCGACCTGAGATAACATTTACAAAAAAAAAAAACCTTGTAAGGGAGTATAGACCTTAAGTTGACATACCTTCGTTCAATTTTCGCTAACTTTTCTTCATTAGCCTTCATAACTCTTGGGTCTTGTTCGGTGGTGTCTTGTTGTACTGAACTGGACATTCTACCCCGTATTATTCTCCTGCCACCACCGGTCATAGTACCTAGAATGTATTTAATTAATTGTCATTTACATAAGTAGATAGTACTTTATAAACAAGGACCAATTAAATTAGCTAGCGAAACCCCGCAGACGTGATGGGTATCGATATCTAAACACGACAATACACGCAAGTGTGTGTTTGCAACATGTTCCAAGTCGTTAGCGACTAGAGTGTCATGCAAAGCGTAGTAGAACACGGGAGGGATATTATTATTTATTAAAAAATATTACAACTCACCGGAAATCTCAATAACATCTCCTCTCAGTGTCACAACTCTGTATCGTTTGCTTCCATACGCAATGCGCGTCGCCTGTTCCAATTCGTTAGTGACTAGAGTATCGCGCAACACGTAGTAGAACGCGGGACGGACGCGCGGGTCTCTCACGTTTACTAGGTTGAAAAGACGCAGGGCGTTCTCGGGACTGAAAAGAAAGGGAAATATTGTGAAAAACTGGGCGTAGCATAGCACGCTTTGGAGGCGGTCATTTTCTATTCATAGGAAAGTACCGTAAATAAGAATAAACGGTGTCATCACAAACAAGAAGAAGCCGTTATCCAAAAATTGTTAAAGTTCCATTAAATTTGCATATTTCTCTGGTATATTTATCATCATTATCAGCCTACAGCTGTCCACTGCTGGACATAGGCCTCTCCAATTGCACGCCATTCAACTCGATTCTCGGCCACTCTCATCCAGCTGCTACCAGCCACCCTGCTCAGATCGTCACTCGACCTAGCCTGAGGGCGTTCTACCTTACGTTTGCCGATTCGCGGACTCCACTCAAGAACACGTCTACCCCAATGGTCATCGGCATTTAGAATAAAAATCAAAAAATTAAATAAAAAATTGCACGTGCAGCACTGTACACGTGATAGAAGTGAAACTTCCTAGGATTTTGTGTGAGAGACAGGTAACGAAACGTAACAACATGTAACGAAATGTGCCTAAACGTGACGTGTCCTTGAAATTTCGCTGTCATTTCTCGTCCAATTACGGAAACGCCTTATTATTATTTATTTATTATCTAATTCCAACTGCATCAAAATATGAAAATAATAGAGTACACGGCAGTAAATATGAAACATAGAGCTTTGGAAGGCTGCCATACAGCCTGACAGTGAAGTGAGCTGTCAATAATGTCAATCCCTAGCATAAGGTGGAATGACAGCTCACTACAACCTAACCGCACCTATGTTTTCACGGTGAGAATTTTACAGAGTAGACCGGCAAGTATCAGTGAAGGAGACGTCGGTCTACTGCCCGGGATACACGACCCTAGATTTTAAAAGCTAGGATAGGAAGTTAGAACCTCTGTATTCTATCGTGGATTTCTGGTTTGACACAAAATAGTGCTCTTTACACGATGCTAGTAAATTTTACAGAGTAGACCGGCAAGTATCAGTGAAGGAGACGTCGGTCTACTGCCCGGGATACACGACCCTAGATTTTAAAAGCTAGGATAGGAAGTTAGAACCTCTGTATTCTATCGTGGATTTCTGGCTTGACACAAAATAGTGCTGTTTACACGATGCTAGTAAATTTTACAGAGTAGACCGGCAAGTATCAGTGAAGGAGAAGTCGGTCTACTGCCCGGGATACACGAGCCTAGATTTTAAAAGCTGGGATAGGAAGTTAGAACCTCTGTGTTCTATCGTGGATTTTTGGCTTGACACAAACTAGTGCTGTTTACACGATGCTAGTAAATTTTACAGAGTAGACCTGCAAGTATCAGTGAAGGAGAAGTCGGTCTACTGCCCGGGATACACGAGCCTAGATTTTAAAAGCTGGGATAGGAAGTTAGAACCTCTGTGTTCTATCGTGGATTTCTGGCTTGACACAAACTAGTCCTGTTTACACGATGCTAGTAAATTTTACAGAGTAGACCGGCAAGTATCAGTGAAGGCGACGTCGGTCTACTGCCCGGGATACACGAGCCTAGATTTTAAAAGCTGGGATAGGAAGTTAGAACCTCTGTATTCTATCGTGGCTTTCTGGCTTGACACAAAATAGTGCTGTTTACACGATGCTAGTAAATTTTAAGCCTATTGTTTCCAAATAATTCTCCTGATGACTATGTAACCCGAATTACTTTTTGAATTTAAGTCTGTAGTGACCAATCCAGTAAGTACGTATATAGATTCAGTACCAAATTACACAAATAAAGCAGAATTAACAATCTTCGCCGGATCCGTTATATCTGATTCTACCTACAGGATTCCAGTTGGCAGAGTACGATAAAACTCTTCGGTCACGGTTACCGGCGGAGGTGTGAGTCTGACAACTTTTGGTGAAGGATATTTGGTCACCTTATGATGAATCCCAGTACTAACAGGCGAGGTTTTGAAAACAACGCTACAAGGCCGAGCAAGATGTCCACCCCAAGCTAAATGGTTCATTTCGTAGCTTTGAATAAACAAGATCAAAAGATTAGAATGTTAATGAATAGTTCAACGTGAATTCAACATTCAACTTGTTGACAATAAAAAAAAAAAAACAAAAGCCATTAGCATTGCGGTGACTTAGTCCGTAGACTTAAATGATTTGCTTAGGTAACATCCTCAAATTCAAATTTATTTATTACTTTTGTGAACATAGGGTACAATTATACAGATCTTATTTATAGAATGTCCATGCATGTCCCACCAAAAGGCATACAAAATATCTGAGGTAATTGAAAGTCAATTAACAAAATAAAAATAAATTCAATAGGTAGATGTCACAATTTCATGCAATAATTAATAATATGTCAATAAAATTAAGACGGCACATAAAAAATTGGTAATTAGTCACAATTTTGTATACACTAGCCGGCGACACGAAGCTAGTACACGCTAACAGCTCAAAAATAGAACCCCATCCTCTAAAACTATCCTGGCGTGAGACACTCACTAACTTACTAGCCTAGAAATGAAGCTAGTTCTGACTTATCAGAGTTACTAGCTTGCTAGCTTACTAACTCTAGCTTACTATACTAACTTTAAAAACTAGCCCCATGTATCCCAGGCATAAAGGCTGAACTTTTTCTCAAACTCAATGCGTCATATTAAATGGCTGCCTGACTGTAGACTAACCGAGACTGCTAAAAATACACTTTATTAAAATAAATATTGTATGTTTTTTTAACAAGTTATTGTAAGAACAGCCGCACGGGTCGATCGATCAGATTAAGCTACGCCTGCCACGGTAGGTCCATGGATGGGTGGCTATCTTTACACCCCAAGACCCCTCCGTGCCTCGGAAAGCAAGTCGTTGGTCCCGCCTACCATTCGTAGATCTTTGACAGTCGTTACGAGTCGTCAGAAGCCCGAAAGTCTGACAACCAGTCTTGTCAAGGGGTATCGTATTACCCAGTAACTGGATTGTGAAGGTCAGATAGGCAGTCGCTCTCCATGTAAAATACTAGTACTCAGCTGCATCCGGTTAGACTGGAAGCCGATGGTAGTTGATGAGTGGTTATAAATAAAATTATAATGACGTTTGTCAGAATAGAAAGGAAGACAAAAGTATATCGCGCCGACTTTAGGACATGAACTCACAAGCTGATCGGTGCCTCGTACACCGGAATCAAATGGCCTTGATTGTCGAGCGCTATGAATGTGGTCCGTCCGATGTTGTTTGCCTTCAATAACTCGATGCATTTTTGAGCTGTTTCCACATTGTCAACGAGTATGTGGTCGAGAGCGGGGCAGCATGTGGATATGGCGACGTCGTAATTTGCGTCTATGCCCCCTAAGTCACCCTGAAAGAAGTGTTTGATGTTAGTTTTGAGTCCTCGTATACAATTATTTGACGACACGGTTGGCGCAGTGGTTAAGCGATTGACTGCTGCGTTACGTGTCGCGGGTTCGATCGCCGCACGGAACAAACATATATGATCTGCAAGTAGTTGTTCCGGGTCTGGTTGTTTGTGTATGTGAGTTTAAATGTTTGTAAACGCACCCACGATACAGAATTTCCTAGTGTGGGGCAACGTTTAAAAAAAATATATATATACATATATATACTTAGAATTTATTCGAAAGTTCAAAATTAAGATTTGATTGAACCCAAAATCTCCCCATTTAATTTTTTATTGATACATTGAAAATTGGTCAGTACTGAGCTCAAATCTTAATTTTGAACTTTCGAATAAATTCTAAGTAAGTTCTGCAATTCCTAGATAAACCATAATTTTTTAGGGCGTTAGGTTAGACTATGCTAATTAGTTATCACAAAAAAACTGAACCATAAATGTTCAACAGAACGAGAAAAAAATCGAAAACTGATGTTAGGTGAAAATTACGAAAGAAATCATTAAAAAATTATATCTCGAAAACTACGAAAAATCGTAGAACATACATGGGGCTAATTCGGATACTCCTCATCATAAAGTATCTCAATTTTACGTTTGAACGTCAACTCCCCAGCCACCTGTATATAATATATACAGGGTGGCCGGGGAGTTGACGTAGAGACTAATATATATTTATATAGTATATATATATATATACATATTAGTCTTTAACGCAGTTCGATTGTAAGTAAATTGGAGGAGTTTTTGGGTCTAAATTTAGCATATTTGAGGAGTTACATCTAATTTGTGCTCAAGATATAAATAAACCCCTATAATTTTGATGCGTTCCAAAAAAAATGCTTTAATCATTTTTCATAAACTTGGTCTAAAATATGTAATTATATCTTCGCAACCTTTTTTTTACAGTGAGTTCTACTTCGTTTTGTTTTTCATACTAAAGCTTTTGACAAATATATCGCGCTGTTTTTTTGCAGAGCAGTGGTAGCTCAGTGGTAATTGCCGCGACTTACGAGACGGTCGTAGGTTCGAACCCAGAGAGGCGCTTTACTTTGTGTAAATTATTTCATCACCACTGCTCTCAAAACGGTGAAGGAAAAAATCGTGAGTTAACATTAATACTGGTAGATGTCACATGTCCTAGAACAAAAAGTTCGAAGACATGTGACATCTACCAATACGCACTCGGCCCGCGTGGTGGATTACGGCCCACTCCCTCTTACCGAGGCTTGTGTCCCAGCAAATGTTGCAATGGTCTCTCCATTGTGAGTTTTTGACAGACTTTGTGTCTGTGAAAAATCTACAATGGCAAGATGATCACAACATTTGTAAATTAGTATACTTAGGCCCCAGGATCAGATACCCAGATATGGCCTGCAGTTTTAACTCACCAGCCGTCCAAATATGCCTGGTAGATTTCCACTCCTGTGTTCATTCATAATCGCGTTGAGCACTCTATCGCGAGATGTGTTAGCAGTCATGGCTTGGCGAGACTGTTCTAATTGCGTTCTGAAAGGAAAAGACGTTGACATTTAGAATCATTATCATCATCATCAGCCTACAGCAGTCCACTGCTGGACAGAGTCCTCTCCAATTGCACTCCATTCCGCTCAATTCTCGGTAACTCTCATCCAACTGCTACCAGCCACCCTGCACAGATCGTCGCTGCACTTAGCCTGAGGGCGTCCTACCTTACGTTTGCCGATTCGCGGTCTCCACTCAAAAACACGTCTACCCCAATGGTCATCAAAGTCAAAGTCAAAGTATTTATTCGTGTGCTTTTTGGTGATACAACAGGTCTTACAGTAATTTTATGGAAACTCAAAAAGCTACCCATTAGGCATACACGTTTTAACAATATCAGAAATTAAAATTGATTTACATTGAAATACAAACAAAAATGTCAAAATTGATTTACATTGAAATGCAAACAAAAGAGAATTGATATATTAAATAAAAATGTCAAAATTGAGATAACATCATATTAGAATACCTACAATTAATTATTATTACAAAAATTAAAATACAATCAGTTAGTCAAGCATAAATATATATTTGTCAGTTTTTACACTTTGTCAAGAAGGAATTCGCCAATGGTTTAATAGCATTTTTCAATTAAAAAATCATTCAGTTTTCGTTTAAATTGTATCAAATTCAAATCTTTGATAGCATTTGGTATTTTATTATATATTTTTGGTGCCATGCAGATAAAATAAAATAAAAAAACATCGGCATTTAGAATAAAAATCAAAAAAGTAAATAAAAAATTGCACGTGCAGCACCGTACACGTGATACAAGTGAAACTTCCTAGGATTTTGTGTGAGAGACAGGTAACGAAACGAAACAACATGTAACGAAATGTGCCGTGTCCTTGAAATTTCGCTGTCATTTCTCGTCCAATTACGGAAACGCCGCCTAAGAATTTTCACTTAAAAAAACGGAAGTAATTTCTAAACAAGTATCATGTACTACTATTACTGATAAAACGACGGATTATTTTAAGGGATGCGCCAAGGTAGCCCGCGGAATTCAAATTGTCTTACAATTCTTGCAATTTGCAGGTCGGTATAAGGTTGTATGTGAA
The DNA here is from genome assembly GCA_937001585.2 of Brachylomia viminalis. Taxonomy (NCBI): domain Eukaryota; kingdom Metazoa; phylum Arthropoda; class Insecta; order Lepidoptera; family Noctuidae; genus Brachylomia; species Brachylomia viminalis. The sequence goes on from OW443317.2 coordinate 9,148,877, forward strand.
CCTGACGCTGACCTGCAAATTACAAAATACCGTAAGATAATTTGAATTTCACTGGTTACCTTAACGCATCCCCCTTTTTTTTGAGGATGGGAAATCATTAAATGACCCCTCCCGCTCTGGGTGGAGCGGAAGGGAGTGTCAGACTCTTACTGACTAAAACCCACCCGTGTTCCTTCCTTGGCCCTTTATGTTCCGGGTCAGCGGTACCCCTTTCGGATGATCCCGCTTTCCCGGCAGGCTTGGGCCCTGGTGGGCCCCCTCTTCGATGCTGACATCTCTTTAGAGGCGCGCGTGGAACACGTACGCGCCGTCCAGCACCGGCCTGGTCCTGATCGGACGGTGAGCTACCCATTACTCACCGCCCGCAGGCCCGCGCCTACGGTGGCCGGGAGTCGTTACGCGGCTCCCGACGCCTGGAGCGTCCACCGCGGCGGCTTGGACGGGAAACTCTTTCCCTCTCCCGTCCCGCCACCTCCTTCGCTAGCATGGCTGCTTCGCAGAAGGAGGCGACTGCCTCCCACTCCCCCTCGCCCCGGACCATGGCTTGAGCCAGGGCCGGGGTTGAGAGGTCGCCTCCGCTGCCGATCGCCTCTACGAGGACACGGCGGTGCTCCGCCCATGCAGGGCAGGCCCCCACCGTATGCTCCACCGTGTCCTCGAGGCGATCATCGCAGTGGTGACACCCGGGCGTTTCCTCCCGCCTGATGATGTGCAGGAACCTCCCGAAACATCCGTGTCCGGTGAGGATTTGCGTCAGGCGGTAGGTGAGGACGCCGTGACGCCTCTCTAGCCACTCCTCAAAGAGGGGTCTTACCGCCGCTATCGTGGCGTGCCCTGCGCTGGGTTGCGACAGTCGCTCTTTCCATGCCGCCATGAGATCGCGCCGGAGGTCCGTCCGCTCCGCCGCGATTTGCCGCGGAAGCGGGGTTTCCCCCCGGCGTAGTGCCTCCGCGCGCCACTCATACAGGCGCGCGAGGACTATCGCCTCCAGATCCCACGGCGGCAGTCCGGCAAGGAGGCTTGCCACCTCGCCCGAGATCAACGGATCCCCCTTAACGTGGAAATTACAAAGACACTCATCATCGGCCTACTATGTTGCGGTCGGCTTATTCTACCTGCGGGGCGAGCACGGCATCTGTGATAGGCTTGAGTAACGCATTTTACCGCGGTTTTTGCTGCCAAAGTGTGATAAAAATGTGTTTCTCAAGCCTATCACAGTAGGCCGTGCTCGCCCCGCTGGATGCAGCTGAATACCAGTATTTTACATGGAACGACTGCATAACCGACCTCCACAGTGAAGTTACTGGGTACAGTATTTTTATCTCATGAAGCGAGGTGCGCTTTACTTGTGATTGACAAGTGTACAAACACGCTGTGAATGTGTGCGTGAAAACGAGTAGCGTGAGCACATAACACACACACACACTCACACTTCCGACTTCGCCATTGTCTCGGACGGTACCGAGAGCTCCTGCTGGCGTCAACCACAAGTAAAGCGCGCGTCGCTTCATGAGATAAAAAGAAGAGATGATGCAGTTTTTAAAAGAAGAGTGAAAGAACACTATCTTTCCACTTCGTCATAGTTGCGTATATATTAATATTCTAGTGTTATTTATTTTAGAAGTATGTATGTATGTTTGTATGTATGTATATTCTCATATTATTTGTTTTATTTTATTAAGTGAATTGTTTTTGATTTTATGTATTTTATTTTCTCTTTTACTCTTTCACACGCTGTCTACATCTCTAAATCTACTATCCTATTGCAGGTATGCTGGAAGAGATTTCATTAGAAATAAGCATCACCTTTGTACCTATTTTTCTGTTATTTTCTTCTTGTATGTTTATATAAGTATGTACATAAATAGTTAAATAAATAAATAAAAATGCTATAACACGATACCTAGAAAATAGTACCTGGAAGGACTTGGTGGGAGTCTTTTTCCCAGCAGTGGGACAGCATACGATAAGCAAAAAGAAACATGATACTCATTGGTAAGTCAAAGGCACTAAAGACAGTAAATAAAACCAACCTCAATTGTCTGCCTTCATTTTTTAACTGCCTCTCTTCTTGTTTCAATTGCTGCAACTTATTGTTAACTTCACTCAATTGGGCCTCATTTGCTGGCACAGTGCGTGTTAATTCTTCTTGTAAACTGAAAATAAACAATTGAGTTTAGGAAGCCTTAGGCTTTACTGGTGCCGATTCTCTTGTCACAAATGCCTCTAAACTAGACTAAAAATCACCAAAATTTTGTTTATTCCAGTCAAACGACGATTTCTTATTCTGAAATTGACTAAAGTGACACAACTTAACTATATTTTAGTTTGACAGCACTTGTGCACTTTGGCACTGAGTTAGTAATCAATTGAAAATGGCAATTTTGCTATTCTGAATTTGACGTTTTTCACCTACAATTTTGATTGTCTAACTAAATCAGAATATTTTAATCGCAATTAAAAAGGTGTGGAATGAAATTAGTTGTCATGAACTAAAATTCACACCAACACCTCAACTTCAGGTGCAAAAAAAAAAATACCAACCGTAAAAAAATACAAACAGTACTGTATCTTTTTTCTTTAGTTTTGCTCACATCTCGAAAATGGTGTGTCCTATCGCAAAAATTATGAAAATTTGGACACCTCTATATAAAATCCATAAACCCCTAAAACTCAACATGTAGGTAATAATTTTTCATATTTTCCAAACAAAAAGTTAAAAATTCCATATAAAACACGTGCCAAGCGCACCTCCGGCTCTGAAAAAAAATCATGGGGTAGGGCAAACCAGTACCACATGGAGTCGCGATTTTCAAATTCGATTTAATTTGTCAAAATTAATTTTAAATTTAGTTTTTTTTTTGCAGAGAACTTTATGATTCTCAGAACCAAAAGTAAGCAATTTTAGTGATAGTTTATTCTGGTGTACAAGAGAATCGGCACCGTTATGTAGTTTTAACGCCAGAATAGTTCCAGTGCGAAAAAGAGATGAAGTTAAAGAGGATGCATTCTTTACATAGCATTTTTAATGCCCAGTTTCATAAATTTTGATTAGGTAATCTATACAAATATAATAAAGCTGAAGAGTCCAGAAAAGTTTTTGTTGTTTGTTTGTTTGAACGCGTTTGTCTCTGGAACTAGCAGTCGGATTTGAAAAAATCTTTTTTGCATTTAATAGCGCAACTCTTATGGCAGGTTATAAGGCTATGTAACATCACGCTACGACCCTCAGGATTCGAGCAAAACGAAACAAAAGTCTGAAAGAACGCTAAGAGAAAACGAAGTTACGGGGCACAGCTATAGGATGTATTTTATGTTAAAACTAGAAATTTCACGAGGACGAAAGCGCACGCAGAAGCTGGTTTCGTTATAATTATTATTTTTATAAAAACGTATTACCTATTTAAATTTCAAAGTAAGACTTTTACTCATATCTATGAGTACTTTCACACCTTTTTTTTGTGGTTGGGAAATCATCAAATATAACTTCTCCCGCTTTGGGCAGATCGGGAGGGCGTGTCAGACTCTTACTGACTTCAAACTCACCCGTGTTCCTTCAGTTGCCTGTGCCAGGAGCCACGGTATCCCTCTCGGACTTTCCCGCCGCAACCCTGGCAGGCATCGGCCCTAGCGGCAGCTATTAAATAAATTTCAAAGTTCGTCTCATAGTAAGGCTTATTTACTCATATCGATGAGTACTTTCACCCCTAGAAACTTAATTCGTCTCCTTACAAAACGATGTAACTAGATTCCAAGCTTTGCATTTCGAACCTTATTCTGACTGAGGTAAAGTCCTTTATACAAAATTTACTCCGATTTAAAATCAGTTTTTTGTATTTAGAACTTTAATTTTGTAGAGATAAAGTTCGAAATTAAAAAATGGCTTGTTGGTTTAAACCTGGGTGATGATGAACCTTGTTTAGTAATAAGGCCAACGGATTTAAATTACAGTATTTTTATTTTGCGAAGCGAAGCGCGCTTTTTATGTGGTAACAAAGTGTAACAAACACGCTGTGAATGAATGCGTGAAGACAAGTAGCGTCAACACACACGCCTATATACGCACACACACACACGCTTTCGACTCCGCCATACGAGAGCTCCTGCGCTTACACAACAATTCACAGCGTGTTTGTACACTTGGTAACCACAAGTAAAGCGCGCGTCGCTTCGTTACAAAATAATTCAACACAACCTGTAAAACAAGAAAAATACTCACGGTCTCTTCTCCTCTAAAGCAGCCTGTGCTTTCTCATAATCTTCCGTTATCTTCACCAACTTCTCGACCTCTTTCTTTTCCGTACTCAGATACAACGTAAGTTCAGACTCCTTTAGCTTACGACTATTGTTGGCTTCGTCTACCATCTTCTTTAAGCCTATGAGATTAGTTTGCAGGCGGTCTTTAGCTTCTTGTAGGCCTTGGGTTTCTGTCCTGTGAGGAAATAGGGGGTAAGTTTGCGAGTTTTGAGTGTTAGTATTATGGAAATATGATTCAGTTTCAAATCTATCTGAATCTCGGATCAAAATTGAGGTGATTTTATAGTAGTCTACCTCGATTCGTTTTTTGATCCTTTTATAACAAAAACAAAGTCAACAGACATTCTCAAAATCTATGAAATCAGTTCACAATATCTTCAGAATGGTTCACTTTCTCCAAAATGTTTCCTTACCTAACTTTTAGTTTTCTTTTTTCGTAGCCAAAAAGGCCTACTCTACTCCCCAAGGGTAAAAACGCCTACCTTAGGCGTTTTTAGAGTGCTATTCGAAACTTGTACACATTGAATGTTATACTAATAATAAAGTTGAAGAGCATGTTTGTTTAAACGCCACGCTTGGAAGTTCCAGTCGGATTTGAAAAATTGTTTTTGAATTTGATAGCCCAATTCTTGAGGAAGGTTATACACTATTTAACAACACGCTGCGACCCTTAAGAGCCGAGCCAAAGAAAAATTCAGAAAGAATGCTGAACGAAAACGAAGTAATAGCGTAGGCAGGGGACTGGGGCCGAGGCAGTATTATAAAAATATGGCTGTTATTTTAGTACAGGGTTACAAACCTGCTGTTTCATAGAAAATTGCAATACCTATGTGGTCAAAATGTATGGAAAAGCATTTTTTTTTTTTAATTACCAGCGAAAAATACTGTACTGAATCCATGTTAACAGGCTGCGCCACCCTGCCACCCTGTAGATTGTGTATCTTACAACTTCCACGCGAGCGAAGTCAAGTGTAGAAGCTACAATGACTTTCACATTGATTGTACCCTAAAGTGCCCCACTCAAGTACCCCGCGTATAGAAAGAAAGAAAGAAAGAAAGAAAAATATTTTATTTGGGACACGCACAGGAAATACAAATAATAATAAAAGAACATAAAATAAAAAAAGAACGTTAAATCTAACAAAATCATGAAAACAATAAAAAAAAAGAATAAAGAGAAGACCTGTGCGAGGCCAAAAAGGCTCCTATCTCAGCATGAAGCTGCGATATTTGAAAAACAAACAAATACCGTACGTACACAACTACGTAAACAAATACGTATCGTAAGTCCACCAACTTACCTCACGCTAGCGACAACTGCCTGGAGTTCCTCTTCTGCCTTCTCCTTCTGTTCTGTATGTCTCACAAGAAGCGCCTTACAATCACCTATCTCTCTCTCATTTTTCTCTGGAATCTGTGAAACGATTACCATATTATTATTGATGAAACTGTACTTGCCTACGAAATTCGACTTTTACTAAATGCGGCTGGTATTCAGTGTTTTTTTTCATTGAACGAATATCAAATCAATACATCGAACCCAAGTTAATAGGTAGTACCGTCATCATAACATCACGCCTGTTTTTCCCCTTAGGGATATGCAGAGGTGGACCTTATAGTACACCCACATTTCACTATAGTCTAATCGCGTTAAGAGAATAGTGACTCATCGTTGTCACTCAGCTTAGCCACGCCCTTTGACCAATTAGATCATAGTACATTAGAAAGCCGTGTTTACATTGACCAGTTGATGTGAGCCTGTCTCTTTTGTCAATTTTAAAAATGAATACCTCACCTGTTCGTAAAAATAAAAGTGTATCAATAATTCATAGCGGAGAAAGACGAGTGAGTTATAGTGTTTTTGTACTTTAAAAAAACATGTGGGACTTAGACAATGTTATGGAACTGGCGGTACAGAATTATTTTATTATAAATGTTGATGAAAATTCTGATTAAATTTTAAAACAATTACTTTTTTTTATTTAAATTATTTACGTACACACGCTACCATTACAGTGTCCCAATTCGGTAGTGCAGTTAAATTAATATGAATATTTGAAAATACTGTGTAATAAAAAGTTTGCTTTAAGAGCGTTTACGCTTAGCGCGGATCGTCAAGTTTAGGTAATTCTTTGCAAATTTCACTCACACAGACGCGTGCGCAACTGTGTGCGTAGAGTTGGCGCGTTCGCTCAGTTTATAGTCAGACGTACTCACTTTGATCCGTTCGCTTTAGAGCAATAATTGTTTTAGCATTTAATTTGAATTTAAATCCAACTTCAATGTATTGTCATCTTCGATCATAAATACCCAAGATACACTAACAACGCCTCAAGCGCGGTATGAATCAATTGTGCTAAAAACGCGTTGTAGCACAATTGCGCTCGCAGTCGCGCGCCGGTCACCGTCAGGTCAACATGCCGAAGTGCTCCGTGAAAATGTGCAAAAATAATACTTCAAATAGCTTGAAAAAGGATGGGGTTTCTTATTTTCGGTAAGTATTAATTCAAGATTTCATAATGTAATGGATTTGTGGCTAAATTTACCTTCTAACTAAGTAAAAACATTGTCTTTCTAAAATAGTTGAAGTAAATCGCTTACGCGGTTGTCCCTTTCCCGCGCGTGTTGCTACAAGACTCAAGGCTACGATCCCCACGCAGCGTAAACTGAATTATACTTAATTCTGATTGACTTAAGGTGTACATTCGTACACCTACGGCCGACGGTCGTTAAAATTTTACGACTTGCGCGATTATCGCATTTTGTAATGTCACAACCGCCTAACGCGTGCATTACAAATAAAACCAAAAGGTTTTATTACCTTAAGGTTTTATTATTTATACCTTCTAACTAAGTAAAAACATTGTCTTTCTAAAATAGTTGAAGTAGATCGCTTACGCGGTTGTCCCTTTCCCGCGCGTGTTGCTACAAGACTCAAGGCTACGATCCCCACGCAGCGTAAACTGAATTATACTTAATTCTGATTGACTTAAGGTGTACATTCGTACACCTACGGCCGACGGTCGTTAAAATTTTACGACTTGCGCGATTATCGCATTTTGTAATGTCACAACCGCCTAACGCGTGCATTACAAATAAAACCTTTTGTGTAGGGAATAAAGTTGTATTCAATTTTTATTAATATAGTCTTAGTACATTATACATTGTGAATTTGTCTACTATACGTGCATACTTATAACTAAGCGAGTCGGACACTTTTTCGGCGTGAATTTGTAGGAGATGTTGTATCTAGGGTATTTATGATCGAAGATTGTCATACTTATGATTTATGATAAATCTGAAATCCTCTAACACAAAATAAAGTTATTTAGGAGAAAAAATAATATTAATAATTTATATTACTCAAGTGTTGGTAACTAGTTTCATTTGGTTGTAAATAGCTTTATTAATTTTTATGCACTAGATGAGTAGGTGGGAAATTAAATAAAGGTTTATCATGTTATGTTTAGTGAATGATGAATCATTTAATATAAAAAAAAAACTGTATACATTATAAAATAGTTTCCCTCAACGGCATTGATCGGCTTTTTCTGGGATCAATTATTTCGGGAAGAACGCACATATACTCGTAATAAAATTTTGTCAAACGAGGAATCATTTTTTCTTTCCAAAATTGTTCGTCTTTATAAATTTTTACAACTTTAATTGGAAATTCAGGACCAGTGTCCACCGCAAACAGACACACATTTTTATTTGCAATATTTAGTTGCCCCTGAACTTGGTAATACCAGTCATGGTTAACATTGATAATGACGTTATCACCATCAAATAGAAAACATTAAAAAAATTTTTGACGGATTGCTGCATCAGGTTAAATTCCGCGTATAGAAATGGGACATTTTATTTCTATAATTCCTTCTTCATAAAGTCCGTCTGGCGAAGCACCTAAAAACAATTGGTCTCATCGATAAAAATACCACATTTCTGGATAGTTATGTCCTCTTGAATGGCGAGTTGCTCAATAGCTTTTCCCTCATTTTCTTTGCCATATTTTATTGACGCTACGTGGTCTAAAGAATCCATATAAAATGGATTTAACAAGCTCAATTTGAATGTCCAAGTAAAATAATATAGATCCTTTAATTAAGTACCTTGAAACTTGTAATTTCTCTAACATTTTCTTTTTTCTCATTCTTGTACCTCCACTGTCACCATAATACAATTTACTTTTTCGGCCCATCGCCTAAAACATAAAAGGAAAAATAGACCACACACACCTAGTTGACACTAGACTATTAGGTTTATAATTCGAATGTACAAAATAAATATGAAAAAAAAAACTTACGGATCAAAACGTGTCAGGCGTAGTTTTACCGCCGGCAACTACGTATCTGTATTGTCGATCGATGGCAGCGTGAGCGACATAGGTCCTACCTCAGAGAGCGCCACAGCGCGACTGGCCGACAGAGCTCGGCGCTGCGTAATTTATTAGTAACTGAATTTTTATATTGTCGATAAAATAACTTTATGTAAGTTTTTTTTTACTGTTTTTTTTTGCCTGAACTCCACTTACAAACAGTGTATTTTTTAAAAGTTATTTCAGCCTTAATATTAAATAAAAATTATGTTTTATTTTGTCAAATTTATTTTAAGAAAATATTTTTTTTAGGTACTTAATGAATTCAAATTACTTTTTTATTTTATACAATAACGGTATCTTTCCTTTTTCCACGTATTTTTTCCAGGCTTCTACGACTCATTGTTGATTCATAATTTCATTCCGAAATTCAGTCTTTCCGTATGATATCAGAAATATGAGTTCAAAATAAGCTTTCATTTTGATATTTAATAATGTTTTTCAATTTTTATTCTATACAAATACAATATAAAGATATATGCTTAAGACGCGGACCGACTACGATTTTAATCGCTATTACCGCACTCACACAACCGCATCTGCGCGTTTTACGGTAATTATGCACACACTCGCAAACGCTAACACGGGCGTTTGTGTGCTCAAGGAAAGTTGCATAGTATACGTAAGGAAATCAGATGTTTTCTGTTGAATATACTTACTTATGACGTGCGTTCTAAAATTCGATGTAATTACAGTGTCGGTTCATAATATGATACAATAAATAATTACACATAACAATTTAAAAAAAAACATCACTACTGTTTATTTTTATTACAGTACATGATAAACAGGTCAAATATAAACATTCCGAATTTTACCCGACTGCTCTAGAAGGGGAATTATGCTTTTCGGGTGTAAGTCAGTATCAGGGATGGAAGGGTTAATTAAATGGGTAGTTATGCCATTTCAAACTAATGTTTGTGTTTTAGATAGGTACTTAGTGGGTGCGGTAAAAAAATAGAAAACAAAACCAACATAAAGGCCCTCGGACCACTTAAAAATCACATAAACTCTAAATAAATGCAATAATATCACAGCTCCAAAGTGACAAATGCCATAATGTTTCTAATAAAATGCGGAGCCGGGACGGAAGCTAGAATTCTGAAAAATCTAGACGATAGAGGGATCATCCACGGGAATGGAAGCTGCTGCTGGCTGAATATTAGTTGGTATTGTTGGAATATAACAAAATATATCCGTCCCACTTAAGTAGTTTGAGAGTCTTTAACTCTTTAATACATATTTACATTGTGCATAACTTTAATATAGTTTAGACGTTAGTGTTCCGTCTGGAGCAAGCGAGAGTGCACACACACCTCTCCTGCCAAATAAATATAATAAATTAATCAGTTGAAATTATAACTGTGTCTTTCATTGGTTCTCAAAACCCAACAGGTTATGGGCCCAGTGATTTAGACTAAATAACATTCTGAATAACTTTTATTGATTCTTTTAGTGATTTAATCAAATGGATAAACTTAAAATGAAAAGAAATATTAAACCGTTTGACGGGGACAAATATAGTGTGTGGAAACTTAGAATACGTAATCTATTAAATGAACTTGAAGTGCTGAATATAATTGATGAAGAAACTCCTAAAGAACCGGACAGTGAGTGGAACAAAAGACAGAGAATCGCTAAGAATACAATAATAGAGTATCTATCAGATTCATTGCTGGGACTTACAAGTGAAGAAAATACTGCGAAGGACATTTTCTTGAAACTGGATTCTATCTACGAAAGGAAAAGCATAGCGACTCAACTAGCTTTGAGGAAAAGGTTGTTGAATTTTAAGCTACAAGGAAAAAACCCCTTAACAAAACACTTCCAAGAATTCGACGACTTGTTAATTGAATTAATCGCTGCAGGTGCAAAATTAGAAGAAGTAGATAAGGTAACACATCTATTTATGACTCTACCTAATAGCTATGATGGTGTCGTCACAGCAATTGAAACATTAGCAGAGGACAACCTGACCTTAACCTTTGTCAAAACTAGACTTCTTGATCACGAAATAAAATTAATCAATGAAAGGCGCGATACGAGCATGAAAGTTCTTCAGGCGGAAACTACAAGTACAACAAAACCTAAAACTCAAGACCGACACAATTATAGAAATTCAAACATGCGACGGAACTTAAATCAAGAACAGTTTTATAAATCCTCGTTCAAGCCGAAAAATTAAAGACTGAAACATATAAAATGCCATTGTTGCGGAAGGAATGGTCATGTACAAAAGAACTGTTATTATAACAAGCAGGTGAAACAACGTTTCGAAAACAACAGAACAGTTCAAACTGTAAATATTACAGATACTGAAAATCCTAATATCTCGGGATTTGCTTTTATGGTCGGAGGCTGTGGAAATGAATGTGAAGATCAAAACGAGATTACATTTATTTTGGACTCGGGTGCCTCAGATCATTTAATTAATAGAGAAGATCTGGCACAAAACTTCATGGAACTGCAAAAACCAATAGACATCTCAGTTGCTAAAAATGGAACATTTATAAGAGCAACAAAGAAGGGCAATATTCCAGTAACCAGCCACTTAGGTATAAAGGGAATGCTACAGGGTGTACTTTTCTGTTCCGAAATTCCTTACAACTTGCTCTCTGTAAAGAAAATGCAACAAGCTGGAATGACCATTGTTTTTGGCAATAACGGTGGTGTGCAAATATACAACGAGGGTAAGATGGTAACAGAGGGTAAGTCTTTGAACAATTTAATTGGTATAAGTTTCATACTTGAAAAATGTGCTTTAAATGCTAGAAGCTCATCAAATAGGGTCGTAAACAATAATATCTATGAATTATGGCATCAAAGGCTTGGTCACATTGGCAAATCTAAGTTTGTGCAAATCAAAAGCAAACAATTTTATTCTGATTATGAACTAATAAATCATGTGACACCAAATGATAAGTCAATGAGATGATGTGAAGCTTGTATAAACGGAAAACAAGCATGTTTGCCATTTAATAAATCAAAGTCAAAAAAAAAAATATAAAACGACCTCTATTTAATGTGCATACTGATGTGTGTGGTCCCATAACTCCTTCAACACTTGACGACAAAAACTATTTTGTAATTTTTGTCGACGAATACACACACTACTGTGCCACATACCTAATAGCTCATAAATCAGACGTTTTTGCCACGTTTCGAGATTACGTTGCAAAGTGTGAAGTTCATTTCGGTTCGAGAATTGTCAATTTGTATTGTGATAATGGTGGTGAATATTTATCAAGTGAAATGAAAGAGTACTGTGTGCAAAAAGGTATTAGTTACCACTTAACAGTGCCGCATACCCCTGCTTTGAACGGTATTGCTGAAAGAATGATAAGAACTATAACAGAGCATAGTCGAGCCATGGTATCTGGCGCTAAACATTCTGAGGTGAGGCTGTGTTGACAGCAACATATTTAATAAATATCTGCCCTACAAAAGCACTGAAAACAGCTAACACACCATTTGAATTGTGGCATAATAAAAAACCACAAATTAAATATTTAAAGGTTTTCGGTTCAACTGTTTATTTTGTAAATAAAAGTAGGAAAACCAAATTCGATGAAAAATCCTTAAAAGGGATATTAATTGGTTATGAACCGATTGGTTATAAGGTGTGGGATGTGGTAGACAAAAAGTTTGTAAAAGTCAGAGATGTGATAGTTGATGAGATTAATTTCTTGTTGAACAGACCATTGAAATCTGACAGAGTATTGCCTGAAAATTGTAATAACTCTGAAAACGTTGACAGATACAACGTAGAAAAAATGTGTAAACAAACTGAGAAAATACCAGTACCATTAGGTCCACCACCTAATAAATCTGTAAGTGAAACAGATATGCATCAAAACAGTTCTTCATTTCAAAATAGGTTGACTTTATCTCGAAATGAACAGACTTCATATGGTCAAAGAAAAAGTGAGAGAATTAAAAATATGCCTACCGTATCTTATGACGAAAATGAAGATGATATTTCTGTGAACTATTTGACGTACGCTAAATCTTTAGTATGCAAAATACCTACATCTTATAAAGAAATAGCATCCAGGGATGATAAAGTATTATGGGAAAATGCTATTAATGAGGAAATTAAATCGCTCACTGATAATGAAACCTGGACACTTGTACCAAGACCCGAAAATAGAAATATCATCGATTGTAAGTGGGTGTTTACGATAAAAAATGATGAGTTTGGAAAACCACTAAGATATAAAGCTCGTTTAGTAGCTCGCGGTTTTAGTCAAGAATATTTAGTTGATTATAATGAAACTTTCGCACCAGTTGCAAGAATCTCAAGCTTTAGATTCTTATTAGCTTTTGCAAATCAGTTTAATTTGTTAGTCCACCACATGGACGTAAAACCTGCATTTTTAAATGGGAAACTAAAAGAAGAGATATTTATGAAAACTCCTGAAGGAATCCCAAATGCAAATGATTTAGTATGCAAATTGAACAAATCGTTGTATGGATTAAAACAGTCTGCACGCTGTTGGTTCCAAATGTTCGAAAAAGCTTTAATAGAGAAGGGTTTTCGATACTCATCAGCTGATCGTTGTATTTACATTCTAGATGCAGGTGACATTCTTGAAAACTTGATGATGATGTTGTTGTGACTTGATGTTGTACTTTATGTCGACGATCTTGTGATTTCAACGGCTAATATAAATACCATGAATAGTTTTAAAAACTATTTAATGAACAAGTTTAAAATGGTAGACTTAAAGGATATCCGTTGTTTCTTGGGAATCAGAATCGAAAGATGTAACAACAAAGTTACATTAGACCAGAAAATGTACATAGAAACAGTTTTAGAAAAGTTCAACATGAGTGATTGTAAATCTGTCAATACACCTTTGGAAACAAAAGTAGATTATACCCAATTGAATTCAAATGAAACAACAGAGGCCCCTTGTAAAAACCTTATCGGGTGCTTGATGTATATAATGGTATGCACTCGTCCTGATTTGAGCTATAGTGTAAACATCTTGAGTAGATTTGCTAACAAAAACAACAGTACACTTTGGTTATATTTAAAAAGGGTTTTACGCTACTTGAAAGGATCAATGGATCTTAAGTTAACTTACGTGCGGAGCGACAATATAAATAATGTATTGACTGGCTTTGTTGATTCTGATTGGGGAAGTGATGAAATAGGCCGCAAAAGTACAACAGGCTATTTGTTTAAATTATTTGAACAATGCACAATATGCTGGAACACAAAGAGGCAACTCACAGTAGCTGCTTCATCCACTGAAGCGGAGTATATGGCTTTGTTTGAAGCTGTTAGAGAGGCCCTGTGGTTAAAATCCTTAGTGACCAGTATTGACATAGAATTACCCAATGCCATTCCTATTTATGAGGATAATAATGGGTGTATAAGCATTGCAAGTAATCTTACGAGTCACAAAAGATCAAAACATATAGACATAAAGTATCACTTTTCAAGAGAACAGGTGGAGAAAAATGTTATTAAAATTATTTATGTTTCCACAGGTAATCAGTTAGCTGACATCCTAACGAAGTCATTACCAACATTGCGTTTTTCAGACATGAAAACGAAACTCGGTTTAATGTAAATATGATCTACCTACTTGTAAACTATAGAGATTTGTATTATAGATAAGAATGACTTGGTCTGATTAGGTTTTCCTGGGTTTTCCCTAATCCGTGCATCGAATGGTGGACCATATTAAAATTGTACTCCCAGATAAGGAAGGTGTGTGATATTTTTATTGTAAATATTATATGAAAATTTATTTTGAAAAAGAGGATTTATTTTGAGGGGGCGTGTTGGAATATAACAAAATATATCCGTCCCACTTAAGTAGTTTGAGAGTCTTTAAACTCTTTAATACATATTTACATTGTGCATAACTTTAATATAGTTTAGACGTTAGTGTTCCGTCTGGAGCAAGCGAGAGTGCACACACACCTCTCCTGCCAAATAAATATAATAAATTAATCAGTTGAAATTATAACTGTGTCTTTCATTGGTTCTCAAAACCCAACAGGTATTTGCTAAAATTGGTAAAACAGTGCGTGAATTGAACTAAAGTTCTGTGGCGGACTACTAAGGCTACTCACTGCCTAATATTGAAGTGAAAATTCAGTCTCAGTGGAAATATGGGCAATAAAAATAAAATGTTGCGAAAGAGTTTTACAAGAAAAAGACGAAAAACTCGAAAAAATGATGGAATGTTTGGGTAAGTAGGATGATTACGGTATTGTATCATAACATTTGAAATTTGTATTTAGTTTAGTTTACTTACGAAACTGTATAACTCTATAGAAACGGCATTGACAATTTCTACAAACATTTTGCTAAATCCAAAAACAAATAGGTGCACTCTATTTTGATGTCTATAGAATGCATATTTGAATGCGCCTAGTGCAAACGTCTCTGGTCGAAGCAACCATCGAGGCGATAGCCATATTGCAATAGTAGGTATAAGTAACAAAAACAAACTTGCAGATAAATCAGAGTGCGTTCGTAATTATTATAATAATATAAATACTGCACACTAGTTATATATAAAGCATTTTGATTCTTTTGTAAGATTATTTTTATAATATTTATTGAGTCATTAGACCAGTGCCGATAATTTTTGAAAACGAAAAAAGTCACAGTAGGCTGAAACCCATTGGAAAAGAAAGAGAATATAACAAAAATGAAAGGAAAAATAATTTACGGGCGATCCGAGGTCGGGAAGTGGGGGTTTAAGGGTAAAAAGCGGTTTATCTCGATTTCCGGCAAATTTGAATTTTTCACATAAATTGTTTGTTGTCAAATTTGAATTTTTCACATGAATTGAATTTTTCACATAAATTTTGAGGTTACTTGAAAAAAGTGTGAATACAAAAGTTGTAGATCTTTTTATTACCTACAACTTTGCTATTACACTTTTTTCCATATGACTTGTAGTTTTGCCGGAAATCGAGATAACCCCCACTTCCCGACCTCGGATCGCCCGTAAATTATTTTTCCTTTCATTTTTGTTATATTCTCTTTCTTTTCCAATGGGTTTCAGCCTACTGTGACGTTTTTCGTTTTCAAAAATTAGCGGCACTGGTCTAATGACTCAATAAATATTATAAAAATAATCTTACAAAAGAATCAAAATGCTTTTTATATAACTAGTGCAATATTTATATTATTATAATAATTACGAACGCACTCTGATTTATCTGCAAGTTTGTTTTTGTTACTTATACCTACTATTGCAATATGGCTATCGCCTCGATGGTTGCTTCGACCAGAGACGTTTGCACTAGGCGCATTCAAATATGCATTCTATAGACATCAAAATAGAGTGCACCTATTTGTTTTTGGATTTAGCAAAATGTTTGTAGAAATTGTCAATACCGTTTCTATAGATTTATACAGTTTCGTAAGTATACTAAACTAAATACAAATTTCAAATGTTATTATGATACAATACCGTAATCATCCTACTTACCCAAACATTCCATAATTTTTTCGAGTTTTTCGTCTTTTTCTTGTAAAACTCTTTCGCAACATTTTATTTTTATTGCCCATATTTCCACTGAGACTGAATTTTCACTTCAATATTAGGCAGTGAGTAGCCTTAGTAGTCCGCCACAGAACTTTAGTTCAATTCACACACTGTTTTCAGTCATAAATTACTTGAAAACTACAGTCGAATTATGCACAGAGCGTCCGGTGCCAACCATCCAAGTCGAGCGCTGCCCGACGACTAAAGTATGACCGCGTAAGCTATTGTCACCACTATGGAGCGTCAATAAGATTGAAAATTGAAAATGATATTTGTGTTGAAATGTGACGTAAGCTGCGAATGGGCATTTATTTTACTGCTTTTCTTTAGATTATTTAAAATATAGACATAAAATTAAATAATGGTTTGGTTAAAGTTTTAAAAAAATGGAAAACCTACTAAATTCTTAAAAAAAAAACTGTTGTTATCGCTGGAAATACAGAGATCTTCGACGTCAAAGTTTATTTTTGTGCTACAACTTCCCAATTTTTTATTGGGAATATCAAACTATTATTTATTATTCTGTTCGGTTTAAATTCTTCTTTATACCCTTCTCTGTTCACTGTATTTTTCGCGTTACTTATTTTTATTACATTACGTCATACTCGACGTTCTAAGAAACCAATTTTTGGGAATATTGAGATAACACCCCGCCTTAATGCGGTAAGTACTCAAATTAGTTTTTAATAATTTCGTGTCAATTTGTAGTAATTTAACTTTAAAAAACCCCGATTTTATGTAAATTGACATTTTTTAACGATAACACTCTTAATATTAATGGTTTAATGTTTACCCTAGTACGAGTAGGTACGCCTTTACTTTTCAGTTGCTGATGAGTCACTATTGGCTATGGTTATGAGTAGCGTCCGCACAAAGCACACACACGCACGCACACTTCCGCCTTTGCCATTGTCTCGGACGGTACCGACAGCTCCTGCGCTTGCACACACATTCACAGCGGTTTTGTACACTTGGTAACCACAAGTAAAGCGCGTGTCGCTTTGTGAGATAAAGATACTGTACAGCGAAAGGTCACCAATCCGTAGATTGACCACATTAATAAAACCGTGAAGGTTTTGTTAAGCTACATCTAGTCGAGTCCTAGAGCTAGGGGTACTCATGTATAGTATGTTCCAAAAGTATCTGATGAAAACGTAAGCACATGGATCAGGAAACGTAACTGTGGATACCGATTTGTAGTGTCAACTTACAAATTGAGTGCTTTGATTTGATTATTCGAATAATTAAACTTGCAATTCTAATTTTTTATCAACTTAAAGATGTTTATCATTTGACAATAAAGGTTAATTTTATAGCCTAAATTTTCGTCAATGATTTTTCAATTACAATGTTATTCAAACCATTTTTTTCCACACAAGGTCTTCAGGTCCCGAACTAGGCAGAGCCTGTGTTACGGTAACCTGATGACTGATATACATACTTATATACATATACACATCCAGACACAGGTCAAACACACATGTTCATGCACACAAAAGTGCAATGTGTTGTTGGAAAAGTGCTGATATAACGTTAAAACCCCTACTAATACACATGAATGTGTTACTAATTCCCTTTAGTGAGTGATTGCGTAAAAATATAGCCTAAACAAGGTTTGTTTACGCTTTTATCAGATACTTTTGGAACAGACTGTAAGTAAGTTAACGTTCAAAGGCATGCGTAAAAATATAGCCGAAACAAGGTTCGTTTATGCTTTTATCAGATACTTTTGGAACATACTGTAGGTAAGTTAACGTTCAAAGGCAGTCTTACCAGTTCCAAATCAATAAGTTTCCCCCTCTCCTGTTCAAGCAGTTGGTCTAAATTCTTCCTCTTTTTATTACTCTGTGTGAGGTCTGCTAGTGTGGTCACAGCCTTCCTCTTGCAGCCTTGAAGCCTTTCTGTTATTTCCTCTTTCTGTTTGCGGAGGACGTCGTATTTTCTAGAAAGGTAAAGAAGATAGAAGTTGGTAGATCTCTAAAAATGATGCAGTAGTTTCAACAGTTTAATTTATACAGGATGTGACCCTTCACGAAGCCGTTGTCTACGCACTCTGTGCAAACATAATTGTTGGGAAACGACTTCTATTTTGCGACACGGTTGGCGTAGTGGTTAAGCGATTGACTGCTGCACTGCGTGTCGCGGGGTCGATTCCCGCACGGAACAAATATTTGTATGACCTGCAAGTAGTTGTTCCGGGTCTGGCTGTTTGTGTGAGTTTAAATGTTTGTAAACGCACCCACGATACAGGAAAAATTCCTAGTGAAGTGTGGGGCAGAGTTTAAAAAAAAAATATATGGTTTGAAAATTCGCTGTTTACGGTAGTGCGCAATGTAACGCACACATAACATTTTGCTTATGGATGCATGCGTGCACGGTACAGGGATCGTGGGAGCATTAAAAACTAATGTTCGTAAAAAAATGTCAAAAATAGTTGGCACTTTGTCCTTCAATATCTCCGAAATCAAAAGGTTCCCAGGTATGGTCCCGTACAAAAAAATATCATATAACGGGAAGAACAAGTGACTCTCGGCAGTCTCGGATTCATTATGGTAAATCCTCAGTTGTAGCTCAGTTTTTTTTTTTGCAAATTGCAGCTATATTTATTTGTGTTTTCGGTATGTTTCCAGTCCTCTTTTAAATTGAAATTTGCTTTTCGCTTATTACATTGAATCTTTTGAGGTCCATGCCATCGGAAAAATGTGATAGAGTAAACTGGCGACCCGCCCCCGATTCGCACGGTTTTTAGGACTTGACAAAACATGGAGATTTTATTATACATAATATGTCAGTTTAATATTAATGTATTATATACATAAACTTTCGGGAATAAATTCTCTAAACGATAGTAAGAACCGCGTCAAAATCCTGTACGTAGTTTAGAAGAAAAATGCGGGCACACAGACAGATACGAAAAGTGACTTTATCTATACAAATAAATAAAAGTGAAGACAGTGTCTGTTAGTAATGTCAATATGATAGCTTTTTACTGAATGCATATGAAAAATTATACGGTACTTATAACCAAAAAAAAACAATTTCTTAAAATTTTGTCTGTCTGTCTGTCTGTTTGTTCCGGCTAATCTCCAAAACGGCTGCACTTATTATGGCGCGACTTTCACTGGCAGATAGCTGATGTTCTAAGGAGTAACTTAGGGTTTTATTTTAGAAAATAATTAGGGTTTCGCGCAAAAAAATTAAAACTAATGAAATCCAATTTGTTTTCCGACATGCACGCGAACGAAATCGCAGACACAGCTAGTTTTATAATATGTTTAGAAAGAAAGAAAGAAAAATAAATTTATTTGTCACAGAAAGACTACTTAAGATTACTTACTTTGTACCCTCTTTGAAAATATTCCTTTTCTCTTCCAAGTCTAACTGAACTATCTTCAGCTTCTCGTCAACGACTGCTAGATTCCCATTCAAATCAGCAAGATCTTCCTGTTTGGTTTCTATTATTTTGTTTGTTTCGTGACTAGAAAAAATAAAAATAAAAGTTTTAAAGAATCGTATACTAATAATATTGCTGACGAGTTTCTTTGTTTGTTTTAACGCAACAGTCGGATTTGAAAAAATAGTTTTGTTATTGATAGCCCAGTTCTTGAGGAAGGTTATAGGCTATTAAACATCACCCTATGATCCTAAGGAACCAAGCAAAAAGAAAAAAAGTCAGAAAGAACGCTAAGCGAGAACGAAGTAATGGCGTGGTAGGGCGCGATACGATGCGACGCGGTGGGTCGGAGAACAAGCAATTTTAAGCGGAAGAAGTCGTAGGTAGAACCTTTTTTTTTTATTTTTTTGAGGGTGGGAAATCATCAAATAACTTCTCCCGCTCTGGGCAGAGCAGGAGGGCGTGTCAGACTCTTACTGACTAAAACCCACACGTGTTCCTTCAGTTGCCTGTGCCAGGGGCCACGGTATCCCTCTCGGACTTCCCCGCAACCCTAGCAGGCATCGGCCCTAGCGGACCCCGTTATTGGTGCCGACATCTCTTTGATGCGCGCGTGGAACACAACGCGCCGTCGACCCGGGCCTGGTCCTTATCGAACGGCGAGCTGCCCATTGCTCGCCGTTCGCAAGCCCACGCCTACGATGGCCGGGAATCGACCTGCGATTCCCGCCCAGGGCGTCTCCTGCGGCGGCTAGGGGCGTGAGGCCGCGAATTTTGCCTCTCCCTCACGCGTTCCGCCTCCTCCTTCGCGAACATTACTGCTTCGCTGAAGGAGGTGACGGCTTCCCAAGCCCTCTCGCTCCGTACCATGGCCTGGACCAGGGCCGGACGCGAGAGATCGCCACCGCCAATCGCCTGCACGAGGACACGGCGGTGCTCCGCCCAAGCAGGGCAGACCTCCACCGTATGCTCCACCGTGTCCTCCGGGCGATCCACACAATGGTGACACCCGGGCGTTTCCTCCCGCCTTATCCGGAACAGGAACCTCCCGAAACAACCGTGTCCGGTGAGGACGCCACCGCCATGGCGCCTCTCTAGCCAGTCCTCAAAGAGGGGACTTATCGCCGCAATTGTGGCGTGCCCAGCGCTGGGTTGCGACAATCGCACTCTCCATGCCGCCCTCAGATCTCGCCGTAGCTCTGTCCGCTGTACCGTGATTTCTCGCGGCAGCGGAGCTACGCCCCAGCGTTTCGCCTCCTCGCGCCACTCCCAAATGTGCGCGAGGACTTTTGCCTCCAGATCCCATGGTGGTAATCCGGCAAGGAGGCTGGCCGCCTCACCGGAGACCGTACGGTATCCCCGGACCAGCCGGGTGGCCATGACCCTTTGGGGCGCGTTCAACCGGCGGGCTGGCCGCCGCCTCAAGGAACGTGCCCACACCGGTGCCCCGTAAAGGGCCATGGACCGCACGACCCCCGCGTAGAGCCTCCGGCAGGAGGCGTTTGGCCCCCCTAGATTGGGCAGGAGCCGCTTCAAGACAGCCCCGGCCCTTTCCAGTCTGGGAGCCAAATGTCGGAAATGCTCCACGAAGTTCCACCGGCTGTCGAGGACGAGTCCCAGGTACTTCATCGTCGACTCGACGCCGATGTGAACCCCTCCTACCGTTATTTGGGAACCCGACGGTGGCGCGGTCCGAGGACCATGAAAACACATTTCCTCGGACTTGTGCAGGGCCACCTCGAGTCCCAATTGCCGGATCCTCTCGACGATTGTCGCAACCCCGCGTGTCGCTAGTTCGGCCGCCGTCTGGTGCGACCTCCCCTGCGCCAGGACCAGCGTGTCGTCAGCGCAACAAACCAGCGTAGCCGATGTCTCACAGATGCGGCCCCAGGACCGATCCCTGTGGGACGCCGCACGACATCTCTTGCCGGTTCCATACTCCCTGGTGACCAGGGTAGATGACGGCCCTGTCCGTCAAATAGGCCTCGACCACACGACAGAGGTAGGTCGGCATCCGGTGATACAGGAGGGCCTCCCTGATGCAACTCCAGGGCAGGGTATTGAGGGCATTGGCGGTGTCTCTAGACATCGCCAATGCATCGCAAGACGACCCCACCCCGGGCCACAGCATCCCCCGTCGTGAGGGCCCGCACGCGCATGATGGCGTCCACCGTAGAGCTCCCCCTGCGGAAGCCAAACTGTCTCTCCAACAGATCCGGCCCCACCCGCACCAGCCGCCCGACGAGGCGGTCTGCAATGACTCTTTCAAAGAGCTTGCCCACCTCGTCGAGCAGCACGATGGGCCGGTCAGCGGACGGAGAGTCCGCTGGGCGCCCCGGCTTCTTGATGAGGACCAGTTTCCCCGTCTTCCAACGAAGTGGGAACTGGCCCCTCTCCATGCATGCGCTTAGGAGCCCCCTTAGTCGAGGCCCGAGAGCCTGCGAGGCCACCCGCGACCCGGGCTTTTCCAGGTAAGCCATCGGGTCCTGGGGCGGTATTTTTGGCACTCAGCCTACGTACCGCCACTCGCAGCTCTACCTCGGTCACCCCCGGAGCATCGTCGTCGTCGTCGGCGGTGTGGTCCGCATTGAGCATCGCAGTTGGCGGAGCCATGGGCGGGGAGATATGTTCCCCTCTAGAAGGGAACAGAGCGCTCACCGCGTCCTCCACGAGCTGGGGCCGGAGACTCTGCGTCAGCGGGGGAGCCCATGGGCGGAGCTTCTCTCGCACCAATTTGTAGGGGCACCCCCACGGGTCTATGTTTAGAGTCTCCAGCGACTCCTCGCGGGCCCGTCCCCTGGCCCGTAGGATCTCAGCTTGGAGGGCGGTCTTCGCCGCTCTGTACCCCTCGTACAGCTCCGCCTGAATGGCTTCCGTATCCGGAGGGCGAATACGGAGCCTGCGGTGCCTGGTGTACCGGCGTCGCGCAGCGACGCACGCACTGCGTAAAGTCGTCAACTCTGGCGACCACCAGCACACCTGGCGCTGAGCGCGTTTGGAACATGGCCTCCCGGAACCACTCCGCCTCGACGTTGATGTCAGCACTTCAGCAGGCCTGTCCGGTAGTCTTGTGTAGTTCGTGAACGATGAACGAATAGGAACCGTATCTTCGCACTGTACTAGAAGAAACGTTTCCGAACGCTGACTTGTAATCGGTCTAACAGCTCTTTTCGAACTAGTACATTTGTGAGCCGTGAGTACGAGAGAGACAGTGACTGATTTGACAGATACGATTTCGGTTAATGTCTCCGAACGAGAACGGAGAGCATAGCCGACGAGTGACGATGCTACCCGACCGACCGAATTCGCTAGAACGAGATCAAATGAGATGCGCGTACAATACAAACAAAACAACCCATGTTTTGGCGCGCATTTTAGATCGTGTAAGAATTAGTTATTGTTATTGTGGGGCGTTTTGTATGCTGTTTATTATTATTTACTGTAACAAATGTTTTTAATTTTATATGTATAATAATGGAAAAACATTATTTTCTAAGCGATTGATTAGGATGATAGATAGTCCAGCCTGTTCACGTTTTTATGAAGACCAATTAAGTAAAAATAATTTATACAATAATAAATATAATTTGGTCACAGATTTACATTTGAATGGTAAAAAATATCTTGGTTAAAATTATACCTACATTCCTGACAGAAAATATAATAATCTCAATCTGGTTATTTAGTATGAATATTTCTGCTGTAAGTATTATTAATAGACAGAGATAAATAACTATAGATTTTTAGTGCATTCAGTACCTAAACGTAGTGTTACATTACAATCTTATGTATTTGCTCTGTGCTCTTTGGAAATGCTGACCAACAGCAAAGACCGAATAGAGCTAATAGAACTAATAGAATGAACTAGTTCATTGTCCGAAATGAACTAGTACGGAGCTATCTTAAAAATGACCGAGCAGGCACAAGACTACTGTCCGGTGATGACACCCAGGATATAATAATAGAACCCTGATGTAACCCTTTGTACCTATTTTTCTGTTATTTTCTTCTTGTCTGTTTATATAAGTGTGTACATAAATGGTTAAATAAATAAATAATTTGAACAGCAGAAGAAATTCATGGGATAGAAAGTTGACCTGTTGGTTTGTGAAAATTCGCGGAAAATATAAAAGCTTGTAAAAATAGTCACAAAAATTGTCAAAAGTTCAGGACTTTGTTTTTTACATAATTTTTATATAATAATTTCTTCTTAACTAATAATACTTATAAAAAGAAAAGATTTGAATTTTTGTTACAAACAAACATTGTTTGTAATGCTTTCACACTAAAACGGCTGAACGGATTTGGATGAAAGTTGGCACATGGGTAGACCATAACCTGGATTAGGATATAGAATTCTGTTTATTTCTGATATTCCCATGGGATCGAGACTTGCGGGTATAACCGCAGGGCACAAGTAGTATTTTTTTAAATATTTCTTTGAATGTGATTAGTTTACTTTGTGATATTTCCCTGCGAGTCACAATAAATACTTTCTCTTTCTTTGTTTCTATATAGGTCAAATAACTTACACATATTTCTGCAGCAGCATATTCCTGGTCCTCAGCGCGGTATTGGTCAAGTTCACCAGATCGACGGCGTCTCTCATGGGCTGCTCAAGCTTGATCTTCTCTTGTTCAACCAATCGCACTCTATTCAGTTTCTCTTTACGCATCTCACTGTATTCTTCCACTTTTAATGCTAGCTTTTCTATGGGTTCCTGTGGTAGATGAACAAAGATGTATAGTTTTAAGGTTCGTTTTCCGGGTCGGGGAAGTGTTATTAGGAATCTGGAATTTCTCAGTAACCCGGAGTCTGGATTGGTGTCTGGTTAATGACAATAGGCTCGCCCCCTATTACATGGGACTTAAACATTGGTGTAGGCGTACGCGTCCCTGGGCGTCGGGAATCGCAGGCCGATTCCCGGCCACCGTAGGCGCGGGCTTGCGAACGGCGAGCAATGGGCAGCTCGCCGTTCGATAAGGACCAGGCCCGGGTCGACGGCGCGTTGTGTTCCACGCGCGCCTCAAAGAGATGTCAGCACCAATGACGGGGTTTGCTAGGACCGATGCCTGCTAGGGTTGCGGAAAAGTCCAAGAGGGTTACCGTGGCCCCTGGCACAGGCAACTGAAGGAACACGGGTGGGTTTTAGTCAGTAAGAGTCTGACACGCCCTCCTGCTCTGCCCAGAGCGGGAGAAGTTATTTGATGATTTCCCACCCACAAAAAAAAAAAAAAAAGGCGTACGCGTGATCATATCGATATTTTATAATTGTTGTATTTAAATTTGTGTGTAGCTAGCTAACCTAATAAATCCAGGGTTGGTAAAAGGCAGGGGAGACGCACGCGAGAGAGAGGGGTGGGTGCTTTGCGGCTCTGCGATAACAAATTATTTTTTTTAGTATTCTCTACGAACGATTGCGCACGGACGTATCGTGTCATACGTCTCCCCACCCTTCGCCCTTTCGTTAATATATGCGTGTTTCACTGTGCACACAATATCCTCTACAATTGGCGAAATGTATGTACTAGAGGCGCATCTCTGCCTAACCCTGCAAGGAAGCCAGGCTTGATGTTATCTTAGGTATTTTTCCAGTGGTCCGTAACAATAGCTGTACTTTGTGTGTTTTGTTTAATACTATTCTGTCCGACTTAAAATTTTTCATCACTGTCTTTGTCTTATTGTGTATCTGTGCAGAACGTGTGCGATCAATGTATGAACACAAACAAACAATCAATGTATGAACACGAACAAAACAAGCCATTAGAAGTACTGCCCCCGGGGTCTAAGACTTTAAAAAAAAACTAAAATTTTCAAGTTTTCATAGGGTATTACACAGCAAAGTAATTGACTTACTGTCAATTTTTTATGTAAAATCATTAGTAAACAGACACAAAAACCATTATAAAACAGCAAAAGCCACATTATGATTGCGACTAGCCTCTAAAATACTTTCTAAAATCTCGGCATTTGGCGCGATAAATCACTTTACGTGATGCACTTTATGCCCGCTTGATGCCCGCATAAGTGCGGGGCGTGGGCTGGGAAGCAAAACCCCGACCTAGCTAAAGTGTAAACTTATTGTTTTTAGTGAGAATTAAGATCTGTAATTGATTGAACGTCACTTTCTTTTGCTAAAGTTCGGAGTATGGTCTGTAGGCCAATTCTCGTACTAAAAAACGTTCAAATTCAAGTCGCAATCTCATCTCAGCGACAATCAATGTCAAAAACCTGTCAAAAATGTATGTAAATTGATAGTAATTTTGACGGTCTTAAAAATACGGGAATTGCCCCTCTGTTGTTTGGTAAATATTTCGTACTCTTAAATAATGAGTTTACGCAGTGAAAATAAGTGTCATTTAAATCAGGAAGGCAATTACTCATGAATACGATGCCTACTTATGAAAATGTCATAAGGTACTTCATATTCCTTACCTAAAGTACACAAAAACGTCAAGATCTTGTCAAAAATACATCGGCAATTGTTGCTACCGAAACCTCAGACTAAGGAAATAAAGAATAGACATGACATACCTACGAAAAAAACGTGCATACCTAAAATGTGAGTCTGGCACAAAGATGGCGGCTTGCGGTAGAGCTGCGCGCATTATAATATCAAAATTTTCTTCAAAACACTGAAAGAAACAAGTTGCTATGACAACTGATGTACTTCTTGGCTGTGACAAAACATGGCGACCGGCCGCAGTGAGATATGCTGTATACTGTTCGTTATGCCGAGTCCTTTCTTTTCCTTAGTCTGAGACAGAAACCGAGACGATTTGACGAAATTGCTTGAAAGCAAGCTGCAACGTCCACTACAATGGCTGGTATGTCAATTGCATGCAAACGAATTGACTTTAAGATATCTTTTCGTACATTGAGACGGTACTATCACGGGCCCAAAAAGTTTTTCACACCACCTGCTCGAAAATGTCAAATTATATGTCAAGCAACCTTAACCCAAAGTGAGTCATTAGTGGCCGGGGGCACAGCCGGTCAATAATGTTGTACTGTATTTCATTATGACACGCTGGTCAATAATGTGATTTGAATTTGGAATCTCACATGCTCAGCTAAATTGGCAGTATAGTACTAACAAACACCCTTTGGTGCCAGAAAGAGGAAAGCTATTCTCGAAACCCTTACTACGCGTGGATGATATTCTCGATTTCCTACTTAACTTTATCTTTGCACAACTGGACTAATGTCTCAAATGTTACCATTAACTTCAATTAATATGTAAGTGCATATAACTAACTATGTAGTTCTAAATATGTTATTCTTACTGTTTGTTTATTTAATAAATACTTTGTTTTTCGTACTATGGCTATTATTTTCTCACAGTAGGTGTAAAAAGTAGAGTATCCTCCTCTGGGCTAAAGGTGTCTTTGCCTTGGGCTAGCTTGAATCTCGAGCGCAATGAAGGATTCTTGTATTAACTCCCTCGCTTCACTCGTGAGTTAAACTCATAACTCCCTCGCTGCGCTCGGGAGTTAAATCCCGAATTCTTCATTGCGCTCGAGATTCAATATGACGCCCGTGACATAAGACACAACTTTAGCCCCTCGGTGCATAATCTACTATTAGTGGGCCAATAGGAAATACACTAAATAATCGTGAGTGCCTACCAGTCAAAACCTTCAGTGCCTTAACATGTTGTTAGCCAGACATAACGAAGACGCGTAACGATCTGAGCACGGACCAATTATATCTATTAGAAATGTGTCAAACAATTAATAAAGGCCAGTGTCACGAAAGTATGGATACACTTAAGCCTGGCAAAATATGTCACTCCAGGGCCACCTGGAGCCGCAGAATACTGTTTGCCATAGTAAGGCGATTAACAGACGGCACCGCGCTCCTCCGCGGTTGGCGGTGAAGCGGACCTTACGTTGCATTGGCATGTATGTAATCCGTTGATGCCTAACACACGTACCCCGCCCGACCGTACGTTTTTGAAAATGGTTTTCCTTTCGATTCACCGCCAACCGCGGCGGAGCGCGGTGCCGTGTGTTAATCGCCTATGCCATTATTACGGCAAACAGTATTCTGCGGCTCTATGTTTCGACCGAAAACCCATCATATAATCTGAAAATAATGTCGGAGATCGTGGTAAAAGTCTACGCTCCTATGTGGTTCCGTATTAAAACTCAGCCGCATTGCATTTATGGTGCCAAAAATTCGTTTGATACAATTAAACTTTCACGATACCTGCCAAATAGTCTCAGGCAGGTGATAGATCCCGTGATACAGCGAAATGGGTATTTTGGTCATTGTGAAAATATATGAATTGCCATGTTAGCGGACGATCGAAAACACATAAGAGAAATCGCCCTTCGACGAATTTTAAAGATACGTGATCGTTCTACTGGCATTACTCCTTTGCGTGTACTTTAATTACAACAATTCAATTTTGGTGCACAAGATTTTACGGGTCTCATACTTTGGGACAACCCTACAGAACCACCTCTTATCAAAATAACTCCTACTGAAGTGATTTTAGAAGTGTTGGCAGATTACTCACAGATTACCATAAAGTGGATTCCGAAATTTCATCAGATTTTCGCGGGATCCCATGTCACACTCAAGCAACCGAAAGATGCATAAAATTAGTTACAGAATCTTGCTCAGCAGTCTTTAGACCGGTAAGAAGGGAAGGCTGGATTAGGGATAAGTTGGAGTCGTGTCGTATTATGCCCTCGTTCAATACAAAAAAAAGAGTACAAAACTGAATAAATTTAGTTTTTTTGTCACTTTCATGTCGTAAGAACTAATACGAATTATTGTATTTTTTTGTGTTTATTTTAGTTTCCTTACATCTTGTCAAACAGTAAACTGTAGGTACTATATTAATTAAAAAATAATGCGTGGAATTTTTAATTTATTTTTCTATTGACCTAGCTTTTCCCTGTTTTTTGAAAAATTCAAAGTTCTTGGGGCAGTATTTCCACTAATTTAATGTAATAAATTGTCCCCATAATAAGTTTTAAACCTGATACCAAGAGGCAACCTTTCCGCAATCCGCCATTACTAAAATCTAAAAATAAAAATAACGCTCCACCCTAATGTATAATGTTCTATTTAACTGTAATATTATAATGTGTAATTGTTAGGTCTTCCGAACGAGAAAACTTTTTTACAAAAAAAAAACACCGGTTTCAAAGAAAACATTTCAAAAGTCGGTGGCAAAAAACGAAAATACAAAGACACCGACTTTGAGAGTAAGCAAAAACTGCAGAATTCCACATGCAATCATCCTTACATATTTCTATTGCTTCATTTATACATATTCATCAAAATAAAAATCCGCCCAAGTGCGGAGTCAGACTCGAAAACGAAGGGTTCCATACCACCGTACGATACTTAACTTTTTTTTGACGTTTCTTGTATGGGGTTGTTTAACCTTTTACTTTATTTAATTTTTATTATTTGTTGTTATAGCGGCGATAGAAATACACACTCTGTGAAAATTTTAACTGTCTACCTATTACAGTTCATGAGATACAGCCCGATGACAGACAAACAGATCGGCACTTTTACATTTACATAATATGTACGCCTTCACGGCAAAACATAGCGCCCCAATATGTTAACCTAACACCTTTAAGTAAATACCTATGTTTAACAAATAAATATTCCGATTCTGACAGACGGACGGATAGACAGACAGCGGAGGCTTAGTAATAGGGTTCCGTTGGCACCCTTTGGGTACGGAACCTTAAAAACGACGACGAAGTTCAATGTAAACAGTTTCAATTAAATTCATACCTTGTATCTGGAAGTGCCAATAATATCTTCCAAATACTCCAACATTCCTCCCTCGTGTTCAGTCATTGCTTTTGGCTTCATCATGGCAATTTGTTCTACTTCACCCTGGTAAAGAGAAAGATTTGTAAGCTTGGAACATGATAAATGAATGCTTCTCTGTGTTTTGATGACAAATTGTGGCAATATTTTGTAAACTCTATTTCACATGACATCATCAAATAGTTCAATTGCTTAAAAAACCTGGCTTATTCAAACTATTTGAGCCCACAAAACAACTGTTTAAGGCATTCCAATCAAAAGTCTTTGAACTCACCTGCAAAATCAAGAACCGGTTATGATCCAAATCAATGCCATTTGACCGTAACATCCGAGCCACTTCTTTGAACTGCACCCGTCTTCCGTTCAGAGTATAGAATGATGTGCTGTCTCTGAAAGCTGTTCTAGCTACCACTATCTGACTGCCAGGTACTATTGTGAAGTCACCGCCTTCCTATAAAAAAAGACAGATATTTAGTTATTGAATAGGTACTTGATGCACACACATTTACAGAGGCGGACTTAATGCCATAGGCAATTCCCACCAGTCCACATTTGGGTTATGCAGGGACAAAAAGTGGTAGGTGCAATACAAATATTGCGGAATAAATACTTATTTAAAAATATAGATACTTATTCTCGTAAACCTTTTAATAGAACTGTCAGAAAGTCGAAGCTAGTTGCATGTTTCAATGTTTCAAACGGTTTCAAAGCATTCTCCTATGGAATGAGTAAGAAACTCCTTGGTTACTGTTTTGAATCGTCATTACAATATCACTGTTTACTGTCATCAATAAAGTCACTACTATAATTATGTCAAAACAATGTTGCATCAAAGTCAAAGCATTTATTTCAAATAAAGCACTTAAATGGCACTTTTGAACATCAACATTTACATAAAAATAGAATTGATTCTAGTCGCCCCTTCCAAAAGTTAGTTTCGTATGGAGAAGAATGGGCAAGAAACTCCACCGTTATTTGTACTTAAAATGGGTTACAATATTTTGTATACAATAATTATACAGGGTTTCTTGTAATTCAACATATATGCGTACTTTATTTACTTAATTCAACGAAATAATTAAAATGATTAAAAATAAAAGTTCTTTTAGTTATTTGTATGATTAATATCATACTAATTGTTTCTAACGAGACAACATTTTTTGAAGTGTAAAATGAAAATATTGGTAAGATATTGGTGCCGATTCTGTTGTACACCGAACTAAACTAACTAAACTATCACTAAAATTCCTTACTTTTGGCTATGAGAATCTTAACGCTATTCTGCAAAATAAAATCTCTAAATTTAAAAATAATTTTGACATATCTAAAATCAAATTTGGCAATTGCGACTCCACGTGGTACTTGTTTGCCGTACCACGTGATTTTTTTTTAGAGCCAGTGTCGCGCATTATTTTGCAGCCTCGACATGCTTTGTATGGAATTTTTCACTTTTTGTATGGAAAATATGATAAAAAAAATAAAAGTTCTTTTAGTTATTTGTATGATTAATGTCATACTAATTGTTTCTAACGAGACAACATTTTTTGAAGTGTAAAATGAAAATATTGGTAAGATATTGGTGCCGATTCTGTTGTACACCGAACTAAACTAACTAAACTATCACTAAAATTCCTTACTTTTGGCTATGAGAATCTTAACGCTATTCTGCAAAATAAAATCTCTAAATTTAAAAATAATTTTGACATATTATCTAAAATCAAATTTGGCAATTGCGACTCCACGTGGTACTTGTTTGCCGTACCACGTGATTTTTTTTTAGAGCCAGTGTCGCGCATTATTTTGCAGCCTCGACATGCTTTGTATGGAATTTTTCACTTTTTGTATGGAAAATATGATAAAAAAAATTTTTTTTTTTACCAACACGTTGGATTTTATATGTTCCGGGGTCTTATAAAGGGGGTCGAAATTTTCATTATTTTTGCGATAGGACACACCGTTTTCGAGATATAAGCAAAAGAAAAGAAAAAAAAGATACAGTACTGTTTTTGCATCTGAAGTCGAGGTGTTGGTATGAATTTTAGTTCATGACAACTAATTTTATTCCACACCT
Organism: Brachylomia viminalis; assembly: GCA_937001585.2. Classification (NCBI taxonomy): domain Eukaryota; kingdom Metazoa; phylum Arthropoda; class Insecta; order Lepidoptera; family Noctuidae; genus Brachylomia; species Brachylomia viminalis. The sequence goes on from OW443317.2 coordinate 9,180,304, forward strand.
TTTTAATCGCGATTAAAAACAGGCAGATTTAGTTACGACAATCAAAATTTTTGGTGAAAAACGTAAAATTCAGAATAGCAAAATTGCCATTTTCACTAAATTATAATCTCAGTGCCATCATAGTGCTGTCAAACTAAAATTTGGTTAAGTTGTGTCACTTTAGTCAATTTCAGAATGGGAAATCGTCGTTTGACAGGAATAAACTAAATTTTGGTGATTTTTAGTCTAGTTTAGAGAATTTTGTGACAAGAGAATCGGCCACCATTATTCATAAATCGTCATCATCGTTTTAATTATTTTGTTGACTTAAGAGCGTTTATACCTTATGAGTGGCAACGTCGCTATTTAGTGTCATATTTCGTGGTTTTCAATTTTTATCATTTAATCGGAGCTATATTTTAAAAATCTGTTTAATTAACTTTTTTGAATTACGTGAAAGTGTTTAAAAAGTAAGTAACCGTAATGCTTACAGTTATTTTACAATGAAAATAACGCCCTGCAAGTTTCCAATGTATTATTTGCATATTAATAGAACTGTAAACGCAACGATTTCTTACCTTTTACACAGTTTTTTTTACATAATTCTAATAAGTTAATTAAACAGATTTTTAAAATATAGCTCCGATTAAATGATAAAAATTGAAAACCACGAAATATGACACTAAATTGCGACGTTGCCACTCATAAGGTATAAACGCTCTTAAGTACTTTTAATTATGTTCATAGCATAATTGAAGTGCCAGCTACAATATCATTTTTTAATGGTACCCATTAAATATAACACTAAATTGCGACGTTGCCACTCATAAGGTATAAACGCTCTTAAGTACTTTTAATTATGTTCATAGCATAATTGAAGTGCCAGCTACAATATCATTTTTTAATGGTACCCATTAAATATATATATATATACACAATATAATATAGACGTGCATCAAATCTTGACGACGTAAAAATGCCCTACTGCAGGTACACAATTAGTTCACTGCTAATAATTTAGTATTAAATGGGAAAATAACTAAATACATAAGATTTGCTTTACCGAATGTTAAAAGTAGTGATTGTGACATAGTATTGAATAAAGAGAAACTTGAATTCGTCGATAAAACTGTTTTCCTGAGGATAACGCTCGACTCAATGCTGCAATGGGGTCCTCATTTATAATGTAAAGAAATCTGTTTACATGGTTTTTAAATCAGGACCCAAGACTCCACCTGTACAACCACTTATTCTGAATGGTGAGTCTTTAAACAGAGTATACAAATTTAAGTATCTCGGGCACTGTGTGACCGATGATTTAAAAGATGATGTTGATACGGAGAGGGAACGCAGAGCGTTGTCAGTTCGGGCGATTATGTTGGCGCGCAGATTCACCCGGTGTACAGACGCAGTCAAATATACCTTATTTAATGCGTATTGCACCTCACTGTACACGGGGAGCCTGTGGGCTGACTACACGCAACGAGCGTACAATGCTCTGCGGGTCCAATTTAATAATGCGTTCAGGGCGCTGTTGCTGCTTCCACGTTTCTGTAGCGCATCAGCAATGTTTGTTGATGCACACACTGATGGCTTTGCAGCTTTATAGCGCAAAAAGACCGCGTCATTCATTAGCCGGTTGCGTGGAAGTCGCCACAGCATCTTGAGGGCCATTGCTGCTAGGCACGATTGTCCCCTGACATGGATGTTAGAGCAGCGGGCCAAGTCCCTGCTTACTATTTTGTACTAGTTGTATGTCTCATGTATGGATCAAAGTTATCTGAATAAATAAATGTATTATTATTATTTAACATCTCTTGCAGGACGGCAAGTTCAGCAGCATATGCTGTAAGAAAAATCCGTCAATTTACTGATGTAGATACCGCGAGGCTAGTCTATTTCAGTTATTTTCATAATATCACGGTACTTTATATAGCACTACGGTCTTACGGTATTTTATTATGGGGATGGACTACCGATATTGAGTATATTCTTATTCTGCAGAAAAGAGCCATCAGAGCAATATACAGCCTCCGCAGGCGCGATTTTCCAAGGGAACTGTTTAAAGACGTTAACATCATGACGCTACATTGTCAATATATCTATGAAAACATCATGTACGTAAAGAAAAAAAAAGGTGAAAGACACAACTATAGGACTAGAAATAGGGACCAATTAGTTCAACCAGGCTTCAGACTGCCTAAAGTAGACTCATCCTTCATGGGGTACTGTTTAAAGTGTTACAATAAAATACCTCCCCACATACTGAATGAAACGAAATTTAAATCTTATGTAAAACGCTCACTACACAGCCAAGCATATTATAAGTTTGGGGATTACATCACTGACAAAATGCTTGGCTCAGCGCTGGTCCTGCTCCACAAGGTCGCATAAACTAATTGATTAGCATGCGAAAATATTGTTGGAGCTGATGAAGATTATAAAACCTTTTTTTGCATTGTATTAAATTCAATCTTTTAGTATTGCATGGCACATATTGTGTGAACACTAGACGAACCCAGTAACTTTATAGTAGGTATTACTATAAAGCTTACTGGGTTCGTCTTTCATTGACTTGAATGTACGCTGGCGGCTGAGAGTATAGAGGCATGTGGAACAGGGTGTAAAGTTCACTCATCCTATAGTAAAGGGAGGATCCTACGACCAGAAGGGTGTTGTGTCTGGCAGGCAACTGCCCGACGATTGATGTCGGGACGTCGTAATATGCTAGTTGCGCGGTAAACTCTGCTTGCGCGATGCAGGATTTTTCGTGACGTCAGTGTGATGCGTAGCTCGCATGTGGCGATGTAGATACCGCTGCATTACTCCCCTCCGGAGACCGGAGGTCGATAGTGGGCTGAGTTGTATATCTTGCGATGCTTGCCAGTGCCAGTTGAGGTTCCAGTGGGTCGGAACCTGGTGCCGCATAGTTCAGGGTGAGTCGGAATTGTCTGAGGATTCACCAGTGAGTCAGGGTGGCGCTGAGTTGTGCTCTAGTGCGTCGGATGTAGTACAGCTCCGGGTTGAGGCTGACTGCTGGCGTCGACCAGGAGAGGTGTGAAGGGCTCTGCTTGTGGACCGGCCGAAAGTGCAGTGTGCTGTGCCAAGGTTGCTGATGAGGCTGAGGCTGATGACCAGGAATGCGCGTTCGCTGCATGGTGGTGATCAGGATACCTGTTTGCAGCCGTGGGTGCTGGCTGGCTGAGACTCGCCGCTCGAAAGCTTGAGGAAGCAATGTTGATGACGACACGCTGAACTAGCTGCTCGAAGGCTGCGTCAATGTCCATGTTCGGGGTCACCAGTCTGTACTGGTGACCCCGAACATGGACATTGACGCAGATTGAGGTATGAGGAACAAAGTGTAAAGTTCACTCATACCCGTTGTAAAGGGAGGATCCTCCGACCAGACGGGTGTTGTGTCTGGTAGGCAACTGCCCGACGATTGATGGCGGGACGTTGTATACAATATGTAACAAAAACCCTGTTGTTCCATTTACCTACGTTTTAAGGATCGGTATACATACGTAATAAAGCAAGCCATTTATAAAAAACTGTTAAAAAGAAAAAAAAATTGTAATGTTTAACTGATTTCTTACCTCTGCAATTCTGCATGAAGCGATGACGCGAAACCAGAAAAAAATTGAATGTTCCCGCCCACTCTCTTTGATCGGTGCCCGCCCGATCGGTACACCGCCGCCACTTACCTACCTATTTTGCTACAAAAGTTCGTGACCTTGTCAGCTGTTGTTTTTCACTTTAACAAATGAATGTTTGAAAATGTTGGTTTACACGGTATTTTGCACAATTGATAATTGTTAAAACTACATTTAACACTTCACTACATTAAAAAAAAACAAAGTCGCCGCGTCTGTCACATAAAACCTTATGTTTATTTGAATGCATTAATTTATTATGATGTCTATTTGACGGTTCGGAGATGCTGTTCGATATGACCTTGTACCTACCTCTACACATTTGTTGCAACGCCTACGTACGCTCCGCAGAACGGTGGTATCGGACTTGATGTGGTCAAATGCTGCTACTATCTGTGAACGCATTTCGAACTCCGTATCGCACGTTTTTTTGAACAGCTGTTGCTTTACACTGCCCCAGAGCAAATAATCTAAAGGCGTCAGATCAGGTGATCATGCAAGTCCAACACTTGCTCCTCGGTGTCAATGTCTCGAGTCCTCGGTCTGCCTGCGTCAGCTCGATGTTGGTCTCGTCCGTGCACACTTCCGGTATTGTACGTACGTGCAAACGTTAGAATGCAATCGCCGATGGTAATGGTAGACTCGCTAAACGTTCTTGGTAGAGTCTGCGTGCACATCACATCTACGTTAGAATAGGACATGGTAAATATTTAACTACGTAAACAAATCACAAGTCACTCACTACGTAGGTCAACAATAACATCCGTTCAAAACTAAGTTGCGCGGGAGACTAACGTCCGAAGTGATTGACAGGGCGGCGGGTGGCGGGGTGGCGGGGTAGGTAGGCACGTGGTACCGACACGGGGCCCGTGCGCCGCGGTAGCTTTTGGCGGCATCTTCTATCGCTTCAAAGAAAGTCGCCGAACTCGTAGGCTATTTTGCGAAACAATGATGTACTTGTAAAATCAGATACTCTAAACATTTTTTTGAACTCCTCTCGGACGTTCTGACCTCTCGGCTGGCCAATGCTATTTTTTATTATAATTTCGTCAATGTTGTTCCTGTAGGTAAATGTATACGTCCCTAAAAGGAACAACAGGGTTTTTGTTACATATTGTATAAGCTAGTTGCGAGGTAAACTCTGCTTGCGCGATGTAGGATTTTTCGTGACGTCAGTGTATGTGTAGTTGCATGTGGCGATGTAGTACCGCTACAAGAGTATGTCATGCTCACTCAAAAGTGTCACTGGTGGTGGCGTGTGTATTGGATCACTAAGTCCCCTTCAAAATGATTGAGCCGAATGGTGCTGATGGTCATGAGGTCAGTAGGCACTGGTCATTTCTTAGCTGCCACGGCTTATTTTAATTCCTGAATTGTTTTTTATCCTTTTATTACAGATGCTTTTAACGTGCACGTCTTTCTATGTCGTTCTCACATGTATAATTTCAACATGAATGATATTTTGATTTAAAAGAGTGTCCATGGAGTTTCTTGCCCATTCTTCTTGATAGGGACCTACTACGCTTTGAAATGGGCAACTAGCTTCATCTTTCTGACTGACCGACCCCTTAACAATTCTAAAGTGCCTGTAATTGGTTTATTTGAAATAAATGCTTTGAATTTGAGTTTTCAATATGTAGTTTTTTTTTTATTTGGAATTTAATGTTAAATTTTGGGTAAATATCAAAAAATTCTTAAAAATAAAATATCTCTAAAACTATTGAATTTCGGTCACACATATGGGGGGTACAATTTGTTGAATTTTAGCCCCCCTATCAGCTATCAGAAGACGATATACACCTAGAATAAAATTACTATAAGTACCACAATAGGTAAAAAGAATTAAAAATGTAGCAATGACAAATAAGTTAATTATGTGATAGATATTCATCATAATTACAACCACACCCTCAAAAAATTATGAAGAGAAGATAGTCTATTTTATCATGATAAATAATATTAGATAGAACAATCAAATTGTTTGGCAAAGAAAGATGGAAGTAATAGAGAGATTCCTCTGCCCAGAAGCGGGACAGAACAGGCAAGCAAAAAGAAAATGATGAGTTGAGAAGTAAAGAAAACAATGTTTGTATGAGTTTAAAGTACTCAAAATAGCCAAAACAGCTCCAGGTAAAACAAGTTATCTGCTTCGGATAAACAATTCATATGAATTTAAAATTTGGTGCAACAGTAAAATTAAACATACCCCTTGTATGAGAAGTTTAAGTACCGCAAATAGCAGCAGTGTAGAGCTCAAGCTTAAATCAAATTATCTACGTAAGGAGAAATAAATACAGTCAACACTGCTTATAACATCATTGAAGGGACCGTCCAAATTCTGATGTTATAGCTGATAGTCGTTATAACCACATACTTGTACATAGGTCCTTGTCGCAGGACATAGCTACATTCTGTCGTAACTTCCAGTACGTCGTTTTAAGCGAAGCCGTTATACACGGTTATACCTGTAATTACCATTTTTCAATTTTAAGCAACAAAAAGTAAGTGAAATTGAACATACCCCATCAATAATCTTACAGAAGTGTACCGCAACGGTTGCACTTTTGATATTTGGATACTTGCTGGATGAGTGAATTAGCACGGAGATCTTCTTAGACCTGATCTTGGTGGCTCGGTACCCAAACACAAAGAGCATAGAGTCTATTACGTTACTCTTTCCACTGCCATTTGGGCCTATGATTGCGGTGAAGCTCTGAAAAGGTATAATAGGTACAGTTAGTTTGAGCTCAAAATATACACTATTACTTTAAATTGAGACAGTGAATACACATTGACAAAATGCACAGTAGGTTGAAAATAAGATGAAATAATGAAATCAAATAAACCAATTACAGGCACTTTTAAATCGTCAAGGGGTCAGTCAGTCTGAAAGATGAAGCTAGTTGCCCATTCCAAAGCATAGTAGATACCTATGGAGAAGAATGGGTAAGAAACTCCACGGAGACTCTTTTAACCAATGTTCAGTTAAACAAACAATGTCAAATTTAGTTTTTTCTATAAACATTTCAATTTCTAATCATTTGGAAGAAATATTTTAATTAAATAATTTCAAGGCATTTTGATGATCACCTTTTCGATAATTACTTATTTTAGAGCAACAAGATACCTTGTTGTTGTTAGGAATAGTATTATGTCCATTAAAACACGAGATTTTGGTAAATCAGTTTATTGCGCTGAGTAGCATAGCACAGTACAAATGATTGTGTTAAATAACAACCTACCCTCGACTTAGCGAATATTTTTAATAAAAGAATAATTCACAAGTATTGAAGGTACCTACGTTATTCCATATATGACATATCTTCCCCCCAAGTATGTAAAACATAATAATAATATGAAAATAAATATAAACTATAAAACATACTACAAAATTGAAGTTACTTATTTTAACCCTTCACCACATACAACTAAACTTAAAGATATCAATTAATCCTAATTTTTATAACTATGCCATTGGCAATCTGAAAAAGTAATAAGTTCCAAAACATTTATTTTTATTAATTACATCATAAAGTTATATTTTGGAGCTGGCCTAGTATAGGGAGTTTCTCCATGGATAGCAAGTTTATTCCTAATTTTACCGCCTGAAAAACTAGGTTCTGACTCCAATGGAATACCTAACATTTCAGCCCATTTGTCAGAACTGGGTATTTCTATAATTTGCTCACTTTCCTGTATATCAGATTGATCCTGATCCATTTCCTGATAGGGTCTTTCCCCATAACTTTGTTCTAGCATGTCCCTTTCCTCAGTCTGGCCTAATTCCTCATTAGCAATCTGTCTTTCGGAATTTAGTACATTATTTTGTCTGACTAACTGGTCTATATGTCTACTAACTACCGTTCCATCTCCAGTCTCAACTCGGTAACTGGCTGGACCGTCTTTGGTTACTACAGTACCTGGTAACCAACGGGGTCCACTGCTAAAATTCCTGTACATAACCTTCTGCCCTACGTCTGTCTGTCTGTTCTTCTTTTGACTATTTCTTACAATTTGATTTTCCCTCCTTTTATGTTTCTGATCATGTGGATTAATAGTGTCTAGCAATGTGCGGATCCGTCTGTTAAACAAAAGCTCTGCTGGACTTTTGTTAGTAGCCGCACATGGAGTTGCCCTTAGTCCTAAGAGCATTTTTGGAATTTTAATATCCCAGGACATACCGTCCATTTTACGAAGTTTATCTTTAACTGTCTGTACCATACGTTCTGCCAAACCGTTGGTGGATGGATGAAAAGGTGCAGAAGTAATGTGTTTAATCTTGTTAGCTTCTAGGAATGTCTTCATCTCAGAAGAAACAAAAGGTGTACCGTTATCCGATACTAATGTCTCACACAGTCCATGGATAGAAAAGATCATTCTCAAGTGCTTAATGACGGTGGCTGAAGTCATATTATTGACAATGAACACTTCTGGCCATTTCGAATATGCGTCAACTAAAATCAAAAAAGTTTTGTTTTGGAACGGTCCAGCAAAATCCATATTTAACCTAGACCAAGGCTTCTCCGGCATCACCCACTCATAACTAGTTTTTGGTGGCATACGCCGGTTTTCAGAACATTTATTGCAGGTCTGCACCAAAGTCTCAATGTTCTCATTTAACTTTGGCCACCAAACATAACTTCTAGCGAGTGATTTAGTTTGAACGATACCACTGTGCGTTTTGTGAAGAGCATGCAGCACTGCTTCACGAAGCGGCGGAGGTACTACTACGCGGCAGCCTAGGAGGACGCAGTCCTCATGCAACGACAACTCAGCCCGATGCAGCCAGTATGGACGTAGCTGATCATCTGATATTTTGGCTGGCCAACCGCATAGAATGTGATGACTAACTCGATTAAGAACGTTGTCCTGTTTTGTAGCGTGTGCTATTTTGTCCACATCAATCGGAAAGTCATCAGGGGCCTCTGCCATCAACAATATGTCACAGAGCTGTGGTTCAGCTTGTTCAGGAACAGGCTGTGGCCAACGACTCAGTCCATCAGCATGACCTATCTGTGTCCCTGGTTTGTGTATAATTTCGTAACTATAGGAGGTTAATATTAAAGCGATTCGTGTCAAACGTGGTGATAAAACATGAGGTATGGGCTTTTTGGGATCAAAAATTCCTAACAATGGTTTATGGTCCGTAACTATCGTAAAAGACCTACCCATTAAGTAATTCTGGAATTTACTTATTCCAAACATTATAGCAGCCGCTTCTTTATCCAGTTGCGAGTAACGACGCTCGTGCGAATGCAATGTCCTAGAGCCCATGGCAATAGGACGCTCATGTCCGTCCTCCATGATGTGGGACAAGACAGCTCCCGCTCCGTACTCTGAACTGTCGCAGGTGAGGACCAGCGGCTTGTTCAAGTCATAGTGTACAAGTGTGAGATCAGAAGATAGTAAATGCTTAGCAGTATTGAAACTGGCCTGCTCTCGGTCAGTCCACACCCACTTCTGCGATTTGTCGAGCAATCTATGTAGAGGCTCTAATATCGTGGCCTTATGGGGTACGAACCTCTCATAAAAGTTATACAACCCAAGAAATGCTTGTAGTTGTTGCACATTTTTAGGTTCTGGATTATTGAGTATGGACTCAACCTTACTCGGTGCCGGGTGAATCCCGTCAGCATCGATAACAAAACCCAAAAATTCCACTCGCTCCTTCGCGAGCTTACATTTGTCCTTATTGAGACGTAAACCTGCCTTCTCAATACGTCCTAATACTGCATCAAGACGCTGCGTCATCTCTGCCATGGTGCGACCGCTGACGATGACGTCATCAATCAGCACGGCGACACCAGGCACGCCTGCCAGCAACGCTGTCATCAGCCGTTGAAAGATGCCTGGGCACGCTTTCACGCCGAATGCTAACCTATGTACGGTGTAAAGACCTTTACATGTGTTTAGTGTTAAAAGGCGTGACGTGTCTTCTGTAACGACCACTTGTGTGTATGCGCGATCAAGGTCTAATGTCGTATAAAATTTTCCTCCAGATATAATTGCGAAAATTTCACTAGCTGTAGGCATCGGGTACGTATCGGTTTCCGTAGCCTGATTTACCGTACTACGATAATCGCCGCACAGACGGACCGCACCGTTCTTTTTTATTATTGGGACTACCAGAGTGGCCCATTCTGAATATGATACGGGTTGCAAAACATTTTCACCTACCAATCGATCTATCTCTTGTTCAACCCTAGCTTTAATAGCGAACGGTACCGGTCTAGCTTTCAAAAACTTAGGCGTTGCATTCGGTTTCAAATGAATCGCGACGGGGTCTCCCCGGTAAGTACCGAGTTCGTCCTTGAAGACCTCCCCATACTTGGTTAATAATGCATTCGTTGCTGACAAGTCAATATCTAAAATTTTATTAAATTTTATAGAAATTTCGAGGGGCTCAAACCAATCACGTCCCAATAAGTTTGGCCCTGAACCTCTAGCCACTATTACGTATAATTCAGTTTTAATGTCCTTATACACGACCGAGACCGTTGCTTGTCCAATCACCGAAACCTGTGAGTTGTTCCAAGTGCGCAGCCGAGTGTGCATGGGACGCGGCGCGGCGGCGGCGCGCGGTTGTAGGCGCGCCCACGTGCGCTCGTTGACCAGTGAGAAAGCGGCGCCCGAGTCCACTTCCATGTCCACAGGCACGTCGTTCAGCAACACGCGTAGCTTGTAGGCAGGAACGCGCGTGTTCGCGCCCTCCACTTTGTAAATCCCGTTCAGCTGCGCGTCAGACTGCACCTCTTCAGCGTGGTTTACTTTTCCAGAGGTACTTTTCTTTTTAGCTGTGCATATTTTCTCGATATGACCCTTTTTCTTGCAAAAATGACAAACTGTATTGATAAAACGGCATTCACCACCGTGACGATCACCACATCTGTAGCAAAGACGAATGTTTGATTTTGTTTTTAACGTGTTGATATCCATCGGCTCAGGCGGGGGCGGCGCGGCGGCGGTATCGGCGTGTGCCAGCGTGGCCGCGCGCTCGGGCTGCTGCATCATGCGCGCGTCTCTCCCCGCGGTCTCGGCAGACACCATGGCGTCAACGACGTCCTTGTACTCGAGATTGTCTTTTTTCAACAGCTCGTACTGCAGTTTGCGATCGCTCATGCCACACACCAATCTGTCCCGCAACATGCGTTCCAGATTTGGAAAATTACAGTTGGTACTGATTTTTCTTAACTGAGCGATATATTCCGTCGCTGTCTCGTCCTTTGTTTGATCACGATGGTAAAATTTGTATGACACTGATATTTCATTTGGTTTTGGACTATAATGTTTGGTCAACACATCTATAACTTCCGGATAAGTCACTTCACTTGAATTTTTTGGAGTGATTAATGCAAGAACAGTATCGAAAGTCTGAGCACCACAAATCGTAAAAAAGTTAGCTTTTTTGACCGAATCGAGGACGATTCCACTAGCTTCAAAGCAATAATTGAGTCGAGTTACGTAACTGTCCCAATTGTCTGTTTTCACATTGAACTCATGAAATTTCACTAATTTACGCTCCATTGTTCACAATTTACACTCGTCGCCACTATTATGTCCATTAAAACACGAGATTTTGGTAAATCAGTTTATTGCGCTGAGTAGCATAGCACAGTACAAATGATTGTGTTAAATAACAACCTACCCTCGACTTAGCGAATATTTTTAATAAAAGAATAATTCACAAGTATTGAAGGTACCTACGTTATTCCATATATGACAAATAGGAATATTCTTACTGGTACCATCTGTTGTCTTACAAACTAGTTTAAATGATTAATCAGAGTTAAACCCAATACTTTAATGTCATCACCAGGCAGTGAGCTCATAGTGAGTGAGGGACATGGAACCTCTTTCGTACAATTTATATAAATACTTATAGCATTTGAACTACATTTATTCAGGCTCTCCACCTTATTATTAGTATTATTACTAACCATTGTCGACATACTACTAATATCTGAGTTTATATAAAAAACTACTAAATGATAAATGATTTTATTTCTGTAAGTAGGTTTCTACAAACACTTCTACATGTCAATCATATTTTAAAAACTAGATGAGGTCGGCGTTTCCTATCTGACTACTTTGAGAAGAAAGGCCGAAACAAACTCAGAGGTCACTGTCTCTTTTAAAGTCCAGACATAATCTTGGTCAGATCATGTGAAGACCATGTAGATTGGTTATTTTAGTAGCCTTGCTATTATGTGTCTAAAACTAACAGGCAGATACACAGTATCTCTAGTTGATTTCAAAGTTTCCACAAAACTGTTGGTGTTAAAATACACAATATATGAATATAATTGTTTTATCTTTTTGTAAATTTTTCAAAATATGGGAAAGCATACAAAACACTGTCAGTGTAACGCACAGTGGTAACGGCTGCGACTTACGAGTTGTAGGTCGTAGGTTCGAACCCAGACAGGCGCTTTACTTTGTGTAAATTATTACATCACCACTGATCTTAAAACGGTGCAGGAAACATCGTGAGGAAACCGGCATGTCCCAGAACCAAAAATTCAACAACATGTGACATCTGCCAACCCGCCCTGGGCCAGCGTGGTGGATTAGGGCCCACTCCCTCTCACAGAGAGGAGGCCTCTGTCCCAGCAGTGGGAACATTATAGGCTGATGATGATGACTGTAATGTTGGTTTTAGGATTAAATACATTTACTGTTACTGGTACCTTTATTTGTATGTTGACCCTGGCATACAATAATTGTGGGTAGAATAACTCAGGTTGTTACTAATTAATTTACCTAAACCTCTTCCTATACTATCTGAGAACAAACTGAATGATAACAAATTGTTACTACTGAAAGATCAACAACTACCAATCTCAAGCTGTACCACTTGAGATAGATCTTGTACTATATCAGTTATGACTTGGTTGAGAATACAGTCTTGAGACAAACTCACAGTCTGTGTGGGGTCCTGTGTTACCTCAGGCTGGACAGCATCAGGGTTTGTAACCTTATGACAAGTACACTGACACATAACTAACTCATTAAAGAATATGTTCTTTAATTTGGTTCTGAGAACCCATGTATTTAATGTAGAGGGAACTAAGTCTATCCTCTGTAGGCCAGACTGTAAGCACTGTGTATCAATTTCATAGATTTAGTGCCGCTGTTAAATGTTACTGGTACGGTCAAAATGGATAATGTAAAGAGATAATAGGCCTTCATGTCAAGGATACAGGTTTTAAACAATATGATTGACATGTAAGTGTTTGTATAAATCTACTTACATGAACAAAATCATTAGTCATTTACACAAATAGCAAAGTGAAAACAAAGCTTTAACATACCTAAATAAATAAACTCACACCTAATTCCCAAAAGGAGGGGAAGGCAGAAACGACAGTATGCCACCTGCTACGCCCTTTACATACTAACACCCATACTAATATGTATTATATTTGCCTGAACATATTTCAATAAAATTTGGCAAGGAGATAGATGGCATCCTGGGGAAGGGCAATATGCTAGGCTACTTTTAGTCCCAGTACCTATTTCCGACATTCCACGCGGGTAAAGCCGAGGGCACAAGCTAGTGCTATAATATATCAAATAATACGTTAATGCTTAGAACTTAAATTGTTTCAAATAAAAATTAGAATTATTTAAATTGTGAGTATGCTACAATATCGTAATGGGTCTAGCCTTTATGGATATTTGTATGATTAGAGTAAATAAATAAACACAGACGACCTTGTAGTTTTTGCCGTAACGATCCTTACCTTATGGAACGGTCCCAATGCCTGCACGCCAGCATAACTCTTGAAGTTTTCATTCATTATGTGAGTAATAATAAGCCTCGGTCCTGTAGTATCAAAAGTCAGCGCTGGTTTCGGCGCGGGCGGTATATAGATGTCACCTATACGAACTCCACCTTCTTCATCATCAGATATGTGGTCTATTTCGCCGCTTATTAAGTGGTCTTGGTCTTCATTTTCTTGATCTCGATTTGAAGTCGAAGGCCCGCCATTCGAAGAGACTTCAACCTCCATCGCTTCGTCATGTCCCCGTCTCTTTTTAGTATTCTGCATTGTAATCACCAAAACAAATACTAGTTTTGATCGATAAAGAGCCAGCCAGTTCGGCCCTCCAGTAAAATCAGTAGAATTATTGGAAATCGATAACAACAATAGCAGACGCAGACCGTGCGCCAGACCGTTTAAAATTTTTAAAACAGTGTTGCCACCTCCAAAAGTTAGAATTATCGAATCGATCCTTAATCGATTTTTACAAAAAAATTTAAATTAATTTTGTTGTAAAAATATGGAATTCTATTTTTTATAATTGTTTATTGATAAGTGTTTTTTTTTTCACTACATTTGTATATTTTTCATCAATATGGGCACGATAAAAACGCGAGTAATTATGGAATACGATTTCCGTCGCTGTAGCAATGCCGCACAAACGGCTTGCAACATTAATCACGTCCATAGGCAGCGTTCCGAGTTGCGCTGTCATCGATTTGAGCGCGCTAACACCCGTAGCGAATTAGCGTGAGCGCGATAATGATGTGCCGTGAATAGTCATATATGACGTCATGACATGCGCCATCTTGCAATAACGCCGACCATGCCCTAAATTAATATCACCGTGAGCGCGATAATGATGTCCCGTGAATAGTCATATATGACGTCATGACATGCGCCATCTTGCAATAACGCTGACCATGCCCTAAATTAATATCACCGTGAGCGCTGTCAAAAATGATGGTAAACTAAGGCGGCATTTTCGAAATTATGCTGTAAAATTCAAGACGTAACAGAATACCTGAAATGAGTTATAAACTCATGCGCATTATGTTTAATTATTGTTGCATCTATGTTATTTGTAATTTCTTGGTAACAATTAAGAGTGTAATTGTAGTTTTATCATTCTTTTTAACATAGCCAATAATATTGACGCACATATAAATATTGTGAATCCCATGGGTATGTTTTAAAGTGACACAATATTGCGAACTGTAAGAACTGTCTTTTCACCTGTGACAAACAATAAATAAATGTATATGAACATGGTATTTTACTTCGGGGCAAATCTTTGCCGGGAGCATGTAAATACGCTAATATAAGTACTTCGATTCGATGTCCGTTTCATCCCTGGACGAATTGTCGTTCTCAAACTCAAAATCTGAGTTATCCGAGTCGATAGAGTAATCCAACAAAATAGAAGAGCCAATGCGTTGCACTTCCATTTGCAGAAGAATATCCAATCGGTCTTTTTTGTGCAAGGTTTGAGGTTGACGTTGAGCGACCACTGTGAGCGCGTTCACGAGCGTTCCGAATTGATGACAGTTCTAAACTGTCATAATCATCATATCTAATACGGAACGCAAAATATCGATGTGATCGCTGTGAGCGCTCACGGTCTAATTCGGAATGCAGCCATAAATATCTATTGTAATATTATATTAATAGGTACTTTTTTCTTTCGTTTCCCTACCTTTGTTCTCGTCTAAATGCACAAACCGTGCGAAGCCAAACAAAAAAAAAAAAAAAATATTATATTTAAACCTCAGAACAATATATTATATATATAATATACAGAACAATATAGGTAGGTATATAATAACCAATCTATGTTTGCGATCACAGACTACAATATAGTATAGTATATTTGCGACTGAAAGACTCGTATGTCATGTATAAAACATTATTTAAAAAGTATGACGAAAGCACTACTCGTTATTGGTTTGAACCTCAGAACAATAACTAAAGTATTCTTCTAAGGTTTGAACACTACCGACAAGGAAATTTTGATCTAAAAAATTAACCCCGTGGTCGCCCGAAAACTAATGTCAACAACGACGAATTAAAGGTGATAGCGGAAGCTGACGATACTCAATCCACGACTGAGTTATCAGCAGCTTTCAACGTTAGCATCAAAACAATAAGAACTTAGCTTCGGCTCTCGGACAGTGCGGACGTGTTTCTGATTAACTTGCAAAAAAAAATGATAAACCCTATACCCAATAATAAGTCATAAAACTTGCAGTACAAGAACGAAAGTGGTGTCAAAAAGTGATTAAGGCGAAAGGATAAGCCAAACTACAAAATAGACATCTCTTTGAAGGACTACTACTTCTCACTACTACTTCTCATGACTATCGTCATGCTCCCTTAGATGTCAATGCTTGCGGTAGCGTCGGGGGTCGGGTTGCCTCCTTCCCTCAAATATGGCGAGGGGGGTAATGGCTGATCTTTGCGTTATGCTCGTGAACGGGTGCTGCTTGTGGTGACAGGTCAGCTTGCTGACTATGGTTTTGTTATTGTTATTAGAAATTAATGTTTCTTTATTTTACTTCGAAGGTCCTAGTTTGTCATTTGTGGCTACTAGTTACAGCTATATACATATAAACATAATGCAGCATTGCATATGTAAGCGGGCACGCCCTTTATGTCAGGAGGCTTTTTATTATGTATTAAGTTCTGTTTGCGTTTTTGTTTTTATTATTTATTTATGCTTGAGTATAGTTTTAAATATTGGCGTGTGCTAGCTGACATATGGCAAATAATTTTAATATTTTTGTGTTTCGTAATGTTAATTTATTTATTACTATATGTATAGAATCCAGTTCTTCTAACTGAACAGACAGCAGTGCTGCTGGGGAGTTTGTTCCGCCACTTCTTCTTCCCAGCTAAAGCACTAGGAAGTGGTGAAGGGTGGGCGTTTTGGGGGGACTGTCTTATGTGTTTTTGACGTTCAAAAAGTGCTGATTCTCAGCCTAATTTGAATAAATGACTTTTGATTTTGATTTTACTACTAGACGGATGGACCAAATATATAAAAAAAAAATACCTAATTCGCATAACATATTTGACTTTAAATTTTAAGTTTAATTTTTTTATTATTGTTTATACTTTTGCCGGAAAAAAATCGAATATATCCTCTTTAAATCTGCAATAATTTGCTTACTGCTTTCAAAGAACTGAAGCGATTTAAATATTTTTTTCACACTATCATAGACAATTTATTGCTTTATTAAATTTAAGTTCAAAATTGTACAAAATTATTACTTATAGGTGCCGTTAAATCAATAATATCATAATACCGGCGCTGGCGCTCACTCAGACGCGAGGGCCAGTCTCACCCTAGCGTTTGCACGGGGAGGCTGTGTCGCATGTTAGCGCGCACCGCTCTATAAACTTTACGTGAAAGAGTAAACAGTGCAGATAGTACGTTTGGTACAGTAGTACGGTTGAGCTATTCTTTTTCTATTTATTGATCGAAGAAAACACTATCAAAGAAAAGCGAAAATTTATGAGTATTGAAAACGAAGAAAAATCTAGCCAGCCACAAAAAAAAAACAAAACACTATAGAAAAAGACGAAAGTAATACAGAAGAAAAAGAAAATACATGGAAATTAAATTATAATGATAGCAATACAGAAGAAAAAAGAAATGAAGATATTATATTAAAGTCAAACTCTAATGAAAGCAATACAGATGAAACTACGTATTTACAATCTACGTTTGTTAGGGAAATGCAATTTAACTAGTTTTGATTGGTTAATAACAATTTTTTTAAATGGTCCAAATAAAATGTTAAGTAAATATTATTTTGATATTTTCGTTTTTATGGTTTCGTAGCCAAATGACATAAACCATTTTTCTCCAAGTCAAGTCATTTGAAATATAGACACTTCCAGAGTGGTCAAATGTGCGCCCCTCTAATTTTTAAAATAAGTGTAAAATAAAATATGTGCTGGTAGATCTCAATGAAAAATTTCAATGAAAATTGGTTTGAACGAGATGTAGTCATAAAGCCCGGTTTCCACCGCGAGCGGAACGGACCCATTATTGACTTCGTTAAAATCGCAAACGCAAACTGCATACTTGTATTTCCTTTGTTGGTGGAAGTTTAACGAAGTCATTAATGGGTCCGTTCCGCTCGCGATGGAAACTGGGCTTTAGTTTTCGAGATATAGCACATGTTCAAAAACCGCAAATATAAATTTGTCATTCATACAAACACTATGGAAAACAAAGTTAAAAACAAAACTTTGCTTGCTACTACGGAACCCTTCATGGGGGAGTCCGACTCGCACTTGGACAGTTGTTTATTAGTCTAAGCACATTAATAAAAAGCGTTATTATTTCTTTTCACAAAAACAAATTGAAATTTTATGTATTTTGATTTACTCTAACTACAATAACTGTACTCGGTAAAGAATATTTTGTTCTCAAAACAAGCATTGCAAATGTTCAGAGTCTGCCTACATTCAATCGATTTATGATGATAAAAGGTAGTATTGTAGCGACAAAAATTCTTCGAACGCATCTGCGTCCGGTGATACTCTTTGACGGTCGGGGGATGAGCGGGCGCGCGGGGCGGTCAGCGCGCTGGCCGCTTGTTTCACGTTCAATGCTCAAGGACGTTGGGCTATCCTTTCGCCTTAAGTTACGACCATCTATCAATACACATCAACGAGTAGCAGAGCGTCAAAGCGGCGCGCGCGCCCCCCGCTCCACCTCGGGTAAAAGAGATAGTTGCATTTTTTAACCTCTTCTCACGCGTACTTAAAACCAGCCAACTCATTATGAATTTATGAGTGTTCGACGCTCGCCACAATCCACGAACATAACAGTAGGTCAAAGTGGTTCACAATCAGATTTTTCAAAAACTAGTGGAGATTAAACAGATAATCGTATCACTTATCGGAAGAGAAAACAAAGAGAATGCTGTGACATATTAACTGCCATAAATAAACTTCGAGATGAAATGATCGCATCACTGGAGACAAACTTGAAGCCAGTGCGCGATGATATCTCTTCAATGAAAGACCAGGTCAATGATATAAAGAATTCAACTGCAGAGATGTTAGCTGAACATAACAACATGAAAGCTGAAATTTCAGAACTGAAGAAAAATAACCTCTCTGCAGAACTGAAGATATCTAACCTTGAAACTCAAATTAGTGAACTGAAATCTACACTGCCAAAATCAAATACACTTTCAAATACACAAAACTGTGATTTCGCCAATGAAAAAGTTATTAATGAACTGCAGGAACGGACGAATAGAAGCAAAAACATAATAATCGCCGGCCTACCTGAACCAACAATAACTGATAAGGCCGCACGCCAGGCTGAGGACATGAGTTCGGCCCAAAACATTCTACAAAATGCACCGACCGAACATGTCAAAATAATAAAAACAATACGTCTTGGAAAATATACCATAGAGAAATACCGCCCACTGAAGATTTGTTTTGGATCATCCGAAGACGCGAAGACAATACTGCGAAACAAAACTAAACTGCCGGAAAACATTAAAGTGTACTCGGATCAGACCCCCACCCAAAAGGCAATAATGAAAGAGCTCAGCCAAGAACTAAATCGTCGTAAGGAAAATGGTGAAGAGAATCTAATTATTAATACATTAAAGGCATCCCAAAGATCGTACAGACTCAGCCAAAAAACTAATGCCGCCAAATCCACCAAACATCCTAACTAACTCAGATGATTCAATTACCTACCAGCTCTGTCATACTTACCAAGACCTGCCATCTTTTAAATCGACCCTAACATTCTTCTACGCAAACGTAAGAAGCATAAAAAGACAAGGAAAATTCGACGAACTGCAATGCATAATAGCATCGATCAAATACACTACCCATATCATAATATTAACTGAGACATGGTTCAAATCCAGTGAAGACGCCGATCATTTCCAAATACCTAATTATACCCACTATTATAATGTCAGAGCAGACTCCAGGGGTGGTAGTGTCTCCATTTATGTACACAATAGTCTTAACCACAGCAAAGTTGATGAAGCATACGCCGGAGGAATCAAGTACCTATGGATATGTCTCGAGAAACACGCATTAAACATAGGAGCTGTCTACAATCCAGGAAACAATAACACAAAAGACTTCCTTGAAGTATATTCATCGCAGCTAACTAAGTCAAATAATAAAATCAAGTCACAGTGCACTCCCCCTAAACTTCTAACTGAATCTGGACCCATAACCAATGGCAACGAGGTTTGTGAGACATTCAACCACTTATTTTCTACGATTGGTTCCACCTTAGCCAACCTCATTCCTACACAACCACAACAACACAAAACTGTAACAGCGCCAGATTCTCAACCATATAACAGAGAACTCACAAACTTCACACCATGCCAAGCCAGCGAAGTATCCAAAATAATCAAAAACCTTGATCCGAATTGCAGTGCCGGCATCGACGGTATAACTACGAAAGTCGTCAAGTGCGTATGTGACTTAATCGTGAACAAATTGACCGACTGTATAAACATTCATCTCGCCAGTGGAAACTTTCCAGATCAATTAAAGGTAGCCAAAGTTACTCCAATCCACAAATCTGGTGTCAAAACGGATCCTAACAACTATAGACCTATCTCAGTCCTTCCGATTGTCTCTAAAATATTTGAAAGAGTCCTTTATACACGATTAGATGAACACCTCACCTCAATAAATTTCCTCTTTGAAAGGCAATATGGTTTTCGAACACACTCTAACACCCTGTCAGCTACTACAGATCTAATTACAAAAATACAAATAAACATTGATCAAAAAAACATGGCGCTAGGCTTATTCATCGACCTTAAAAAGGCTTTTGATACAGTTAGCCACCCTATACTACTACAAAAGCTAAAAGACATAGGCGTGTCAGGTGTAGCATATAAAATGTTCGAATCATATTTGAATAACAGGCTTCAAGTGGTAAAAGTTGGTGATTACCAAAGTAAACCGCACAATATCACGTTTGGCGTTCCCCAGGGATCACTGTTGGGTCCACTATTTTTCTTAATATATATAAACTCCATCCACAAGGTTCCAATACATGGACATATCTCGTTATATGCGGACGATACCTGCCTTTTTTATTTTGGTAATTCCATAGGTGGGTAAAGACCAAAATTTTGACACATTTGCCCAATCAAAAAATTCTCAACCATTTTTCTTGAAAACTATGTCTGATAGAATTTTACGACAATTAATATTAAATTTAATGGTTATTTGTCCAGCATGCCAAATACCCAATGTTATAGAATAATACTCAATAGCAGAGTAAATAAAATAATTTCTCTACTAACACGACCAAATTATGTACAAAACGGCATAATAATTTTGGAGGGTGAACTTTGGAGATATTTTTGAACAAGTTCTATGTAACTTATAGGCTGAATGTTGAATTCTACAGCAATAGCGTATAATCAGCAACCCTTTTCACGTAGGCTATAAGGAACAAACCGAAATATTATGCTTATTTACTGTTTCTTGTTATTTATGTGCGATTTTAAACAATTGTGCTACTTATTTTGTGCAACCGTTTTCATTGGCAGTTTCTATAGACTTTAAACAAGGTAGGATTTCGTTTTGGAGGACTGGCAACACTGCGCGTAATTGTCTATGACAGCTAGAGCATAACGGCCATATTGAATCATTCGCAATGTCAAACTCAAAGTGATTTAGTGTGGTCAGAAATTTTTCGGCAGGTTTTTCAACGATTCTTACGGTAAGTCTTGTGTTTTAATTATTATTCAATAGTGCTCTAGGTAAAAACAAGCATGGGTGTTTGCGTAATATTCATTTTAATACGATTCACAGTATAGTTTCAGAGTAATCAATATTTACTTACTGTGCTACCTCACAATTGTGACACTTTTGTATTACTTTTGTAACACCAGTTGCACAATTTCTGTGTCACCACAATTGTGCTACCATAATAAGGTTGGGATACACTTAGTACTAGGTATATTTGTTTAGCATTTGAGAAAGCTATCAATAATTGAGTATTGGGATCGTTTTTATTAAGAATATGCCCGTCGCACGCCGAATAGCAGACACAATAGATTTACGTTTTGAAGGTTAAGAGCATTTACGAGGCATTTCATACAAACAAGTCCTTATTTTTCGAATCGATTTGATGAAACTTCATACGCATAAGCAGGATACGTAACTCTAAAAAGTTACTGAAGAACATTTTCGAAAAATAGTGTTACAGTTAAATTAGACCGATTTTAAGTTTTCCATAGAAACAGAAATTTCCAATTATCTTTTTTTTTAAACATTTCGTTAATTTCTAAAGAATCACGGCGAGATCCATACATTGATTTGTACAAAAAAAATAATGATGTTTAGAGTTATTATTAATTATAGGAATAGTTTGAAATATTTTTGGAATTCGGGAAATATTTTAATTTTTTTGTCAAGTAAAAATTCTGCCAAAATACTTTGTCTATAGTTGCAAATTTAGACTGTTGGTCGTAACAAGCCGATTAATAGGCATGAAATAAGACATTTTTTTCTTTTTAACTTTCAGATGCCACTTACTTCGGCAGAAAAGTCCAAAAGATATAGAGAACGATTAAAAAAAGATAATCCTGAAAAATTTGAAGCTTTAAAAAAAAAGAATTTAGAAAGGACAAAACAATTGTACAAGACCAAAACAGCTGTTTTGACAGAAGAACAGAAAGAAGAACGAAGGAAAAAATGGAGACAATTTAATGAACTAAGAGATAGACCAAGAGCAACAAACACAGAACAGACTATTCGAAGTAACGCTTCACAAGATGAAATATCCCAAAATACAACCTGGAATGAATCCATTGCCCGAAATATTCAAAGACGAATTGAACGAAAATTGCGGAAAGAAAATACAGAGCTTCGTAATAGCGTACTCACTTTGAAAAAAGGTTATCACAGACTTTTTAATCAATTAAGAGTACAACAGCAACGTATGGCAAAAATGGAAGAAGATTATGAAGACCTGAAAAAAAAGTTACAAATAGCACCTAGCAGTGAATATGGAAACATGATTTCCAATAGCCACGTCGAAGCAATTACTCCACTAAAAAAAACTGACCACTTCATAAATGAAAATATGCTTGGTGTTGAAACACCAAAGAAAAACAGCGTGAAAAAAGTTATACTAGCCCATAATGTCCTAACGGAGGCACTGATAAAAGAATACAAGACTTCATCTAATAATAATGATAAAACTAAACTCAAAAATATGGTATGTAGTGGTTTAGTAAAAAAATATAAAATGCAAACTCATTTGTCACGCGTTTTGGGATTTAAGACTGGTATTAAAAAATGTAAGAAAATACCCAAAAATAACATTCTTCGAAATAAAATAAGTGCATTTTACAAACAAGATGATGTCAGCCGTGCCAGTGCCGGCAAAAAAGAATGTAAAACATTTAAAAAGTGTAAAAAACAAAAACGTTACTTGCTAGAGTCATTAAGTAACTTGCACAAAAAGTACATAAGCGAAAATGGTCCAGTAAGTTTGACCACTTTTAAAAGGTACAGACCCTTTTATGTAGTTTCACCTCGGATAAAAGACTTGGAAACTTGCGCTTGCTCAAAGCACGCCAACATGCAATTCATGGCTAATGTGCTTAAATCTTGTGGCGTTATAAACACAAATGATCTCAATGAAATCATCTCAAAAAACGTTTGTGATATACAGTTCAAAGATTGTATGTACGGCACGTGTGACAATTGCTCAGATAAATCCATAAAGGAACAGGCTGAAAATGACGGACTAATTAGTTGGATGATGTACATTCTCAAAGACCATGAATATACTGATAATAGTGGAAATATAAAGAAGACTAGAAAGATGGTGAAAGAAAAGAAAAACGGCACAGTGAAAGAGTTGATACAATTATTCAATTTTGAGATGAAAAAATTTAAGACCCATACATTTAACGTTGTCCATCAGTACCAGCAGTACAAAACATGCATAAAAAACCTAGAATCAAATGAAATTGTCATGCACGTAGATTTTTCAGAAAACTGGGTATGCAAACATAATAAAGAAGTACAAGCAATGCATTTTGGATCTTCAAAAAATCAAATTACCTTGCACACAGGAGTTTTTTATCTCAAAGATACCCAAAAACCAGTCTCATTCTGCTCAATTTCACCAGACAACTCACATAATCCAGAAGCTATTTGGGCACACCTCGACCCGATAATAAAGTATATTAAGCTTCGTTATCTAGGAGTAGATACCATTCATTTTTTCTCCGACGGCCCAACGTCACAGTATCGACAGAAAAAGAATTTCTATCTATTAAGTAATAATATCTTCGAGTATGGATTCAACAATGCCACTTGGTCGTTCTTTGAGGCATCACACGGAAAAGGGGCCGCCGATGGCATCGGAGGGGCAGTGAAAAGAACGTTGGACTTCAAAGTTGCCCACGGAATGGATATTCCGGATGCAGAGACAGCATACGATGTCCTAAAAAACACAGAATCAGTAGTCAAAATATTTTATGTTGGCGCTGAAAATATAAGACTCTTAGACTCCAATATCGTAACTAAGCTCACTCCACTGCAGGAAACTATGAAAGTACATCAAGTAGTACTGATGGATAAACATTTATTGATCTATAGATTATTATCTTGCTTTTGCCAGAATTCTAAAGGAAAGTGCGAATGCTATAACCCAAAAACGCACAAATTTGATATCAAAGCAAAACCTGAAATCGAAAGCGAAGAGACAGATTATGAGTTACAATTGAATGAAGAAACCGGAGTTATACGGAAAGTAAAAAAACAGATTGACAAAACTGAAGAAAATGAGCGAATAGATCTAGAAGACGAAGATATGTTACTAAATTTTATCGACAAGGAAGAAGTTTACAACAATGTGGAACTTAATGATTCGTTGGTTGAATTCGCGGAAAAAAAACTACAAAGACTTTGTGGTAATACTAATGACGAAAAATACCTAAAAAGAAAACATAAAGGACATGTTATTGAATTAAAAAGAACGAAAAAGAACCAATGCTACAAACGAGACAGCTCTGACGAGAGCTGTGACGATTATTCCATTCATGATAGTTCCTCTGATTTAGAGAATTTTGAAGACGAAAGAATGGAAACGGATTATTTAGACCCCGACATTGAAATGTGTTCTGAGAAAGATAGCAATAATGCCGGAATGGAAATCATCAAAGATTCACATGTAGTTGTTAGATTCGAATTGGAGAAGAGGAATAAATATTTCCTTGGCCAAGTCCTACAGTTGGTTGGAAATGTCACTTTTGAGGTGAAATTTTTGAGGCATAAAGGGAATGGGAGGTTTGCCTGGCCGGTCCTTGATGACGTGTCGATCATAGATAAAACAGAGATTGTGCAAGTTTTACCAAATCCGATCTCAGATCGACGCGGTATTAAAACATTTGATCTGTCAACGTTGACATTCAAAATAGAATAAATTAGACATTACTAAGAGCCGGTTTTTAGATCCGTGAATTTTGGCTAAATGTGTTTGCCAAAATGCAATGGTGTTTTGGCAAACACATTTAGCCAAAATTCAGGCTCAAAATTCAAACATTAGCTACTATGTTTAACCATTGGTTAAGTTAACTACGGATCAAAAACCGACCCTTAATCTAAGTTTAATGTATGTCATCGGAAATATTTATTATTTTTTTTATTAAAGTAGTACATTTGCATGGTCATATATATACAGGGTGGCAGGGACATTGAAGCAAAACCTGTTACCATGGATTCAGTGCATGAGTTTGAACCCCCTGCGATGAAATTATTAAGAAAAAAATTTGCTGCTCCATACATTTTGACCGCGTAGGTATTGCACTTTTATAGGAAACTGCAGATTTTTTTAAAAACCGATGAAAAATTTAAACGCAGGGAGGTCCAGAATCATGTACAGAATCCATCATGGTAACAGGTTGTGCGTCGATGTCCCTACCACCTTGTATACCTATAATGAAATGTCATAATGTTGAATTTTCTATAATTTTGTGTTGCTGTAAATTCCATTTTTTATTACGTTACATTTAAGAGCACTTAGTAACACTTGCTCACATAATTATAAATTGTTATGATTATAATTTTGTTTTGCTAACGTCTTAATGGCGTGACTGATTTTGCTATAAAAGTTCGTAATTGTTGTCTATTTTTAAAAACTAATTTTATTTTTTGTTAAAAAATTAAAATGTTCATTACAAGTACTTATTAAATTTTCAATTATTTTTTTGTTGTTTTTTTATGTTAAAACCTAGTACTTACCTACTTTAAACTTTGGAGACTTAATAAACCTAGCTCAAGATTATAATTTTGTTTTAATTTCGTCTGAAAATAAATTAGATATTGATGTCTATTTTTCTATTTTTAAAAACTATAGGTTTATAAATAAAACTCCTAATGTAACCTCAACTTTATAGTTTTTTGCTACCATTTTGTGCCACTATTGTGTTACTGTAGTGTAAATTTCTGTGCGACTTTTGTGTCACTATCGCACAACATTTTGTGTCACTATTGTGTCATTTACGTCAATATTTTGGACTTCACCCAGGTGACATGATAAATCAAGCCCAAGAAGACATAAACTCATTGTTCATCTGGTTTCAACAGAATCTTCTAACAATCAATGCATCCAAGACTAGTTACGTCATATTTAAAGCCAAAAATAAGAAAATACCACCTCATCCACCTCTTACAATTGAAAACCAAATACTCGAACTCAAACAACACGAGAAATACCTTGGTTTAAGACTAGACTGCCATCTAAATTGGAAGGTTCAAATTGACTACATCAGATCCAAGATTACATCTTTATTAGGCTCACTACGAAACATTGTACACTGTCTGCCATATAGTGTACGCCAGACAATATACAACTCTTTGGTAAAGCCACACGTACTGTACCTAATCGAAATCTGGGGCAACGCACCTAAAACAAACTTAAAAGACTTACAAATTGCACAAAACAAAATTATTAAAATGCTTTTTCATTACGATTACCTAACACCTACAGTTAAAATATACAAAGACACGAAACTCTTGAACATCAAACAACTTCATGTATACTACAACTGCATACTCATTCAAAAAATACTTAATAAAAATACATACACAAATTTCATTCACCAAAACACATCAATTGCATAATCGTAGCAGTCGTAGAAAAGATCACATAGTACTTCCTCGAATACGAACCACTCAAGGTACAAGATCACTGGTTTACGAGGGAGTGCAACTTTACAATAAATTACCAGATGAGATAAATGATGCGATTTCGATCAACATTTTTAAAACCAACTAAAAAAATATGTTTTTCAAAATATCAGTATTATTTAACCATAAACGATTAATGCTACCAACTTAGCATAAAACAAATAAAAAAATTAAAAAAAAAAAAAAGAAAACGAAAATAGCAGCTGTAAACCAAAGTTGTATTACTGACTGATGTATCTACATTGTGACAGCGGGACCGCACTCTTTATCTCAAGGCAGGGTAGTTACCCATAGTGGCAGTGTTGAATTTTTGCGAGTACCCACGAACCTAAATAATTAGTAATACTGCTCACACTAATGTTACTATAATTTTGTTTTGCTGTTATTATAAATTAGTAAAATACGAGTGTTGAAGGACTATGATTAGTTTATATCTTTGTTCAAATTTGTTCTCATGTAAGTGAAATGTAAATTTCTTTATGAGAAATAAATGTCTTTAACCAGAAGTAAAGTCCATTTGCGTCAAATTGGCAAGGTAAAAAAACTTGATAAGTGGGTGCCGCACGAAATATCGAACGAACGCCAGTGCGACAAACGCGTTGAGGTATGCCTTGCGTTTCTTAACAGACACAGAAACGAAAGGATTTCGACCCGCATTGTCATCTGCAATGAAAAATGTATTATTTTTGGTAATCATATGCGGTCATCATGTTGGTTAGACCCTGGTTCAGCGCTTAGGTAATGCCCCAAACGAAAACTTACCCCTAAAAATGTTATGGTAACTGTTTGGTGGTCTAGTACCGGTATAATTCATCACAGCTTCTTACACAAATGGCACCAGCATTACTGCGGATGTTTACTGTGAGGAGCTGGACACAATGATGGAGAAGCTCGCAAATCTCCGGCCAGCCTTGGTTAATCGCTCGTCCCCGCTGCTCCTACACGACAACGCTCGACCTCATACGACACAACAGACGGTCTCTAAGCTGCAAGAGCTAGGGTTGGAAGTTTTGCGTCATCCACCGTACTCACGAGACCTGGCGCCGACAGACTTCTACTTTTTCAAAAATTTGGACAACTACTTGGCAGGTAAAAAGTTAAATATCCGAGAGGCAGTTCAAAATGCCTTTGAAGAGTTTTTGGCTCCCGTACACCTGACTTCTTCAAGAAGGGCATTGAAAAATTACCACTGCGCTGGCAGAGGTGCATCAAAACCAAAAAATCTAAATCAAAAGTCATTTATTCAAATTAGGCTGAGAATCAGCACTTTTTGAACGTCAAAATCACATAAGACAGTCCCCCCAAAACGCCCACCCTTCACCACTTCCTAGTGCTTTAGCTGGGACATCGATACATACGATACATCGATAGCATCTATAGATATAATAAAGCTGTGATCGATAGCATGGGTGCATATTTTGACTGATAGAAATAAAAAATATTTATTTAAAAATTACTTTAACTTTCTGTACTTACTTATATCAAACGGCAATTTCATAGGTAAATGCCTGATACTTTTAAAACTGTTACATAAATTGACAATCTTTTTACAAAGAAAGAATGAAAGAATCGTTTTATAAACTAGACAATTATAATTGAATATGCAGTAAGTACTACTTCCAAGATAAAACTGTTTTTTTCTGTTCCGTGTAAAATACGCATAAAATAAAATTTCTAGAAAAAGGATCACAATCAAAACTCATCGCTTAACGACCCAAGTCTACGTTATAATTTCGGTACAAAGGCATTTAGTTGTTAAGATTGTTACTGGTTAATCATATTAGTAACTAATGGGCATCGATCACTAATAAAAAACGTTATTTTATTATTGATCGTTAAACGTAAAATATAATATGTACTTATAGATAAATATGTAAAAAAAAGTAAAATAAAAAGTAAAACTGAAACTCAAAGCCCTTTTATCATTTAAACCAATTACAGGCACTATTGAATTGTCAAGGGGACGGTCAGTCATAGTATAGTTAAAATCTCGCTGCAGACTTGGTCATAAATCATAATCGGAGTAGGGATGTGCGCTAGTTGCGCGCGCTCAAGGCCATTATCGATGATGACTCAAGACGAAGAATTTTAATTTTCTATTTTTAGTTTTATATATACCTACGTTCTTTTGTTTATATATTTAATATGCTTTGTAGTAAATTTGGTAATAAAAAAAAATGTGTATTTATTTCTATCACCCATTTATAAATATATAAAACTATCGATATCACTCATCGACTGCAGTAATACACAGGATTACGTGTGGGCGTGGCCTGCCCATAAGGCCCGTGAGTGGGAAAGAGAGCGAAACACTCGAATGATTTATGACCGAGTCTGCAGCGAGATTTTAACTATACTTATAGCTGCCCATTCCAAAGCGTAGTAGGTACCTATGGAGAATAACGGGAAAGAAACTCCACGGACACTCTTTTAAATCAAAATATTGTTACTAAAAAGTGGTTACCTACTTTACATCATTTGTGTTGAAATTATTCATGTGAGGATGACATAGAAAAACATGCACGTTAAAAACGTCCGTAATAAAAATAAAAACAATTCAGGAATTAAAATAAGCCGTGGCAGCTAAGAGATGACCAGTGCCTACTGACGAAGCCCGTTCACGAACATGACGCAAAAAAAAAAAAAAAGGATCAGCATCATTCAGCTTAACCATTTTGAAGCCGGGGCGCCCAGCGGACTCTCCGTACGCTTACGTCAGACTCTGACACCGCATCTGAGAGGATGAGTGTGGCGAGTGTGGCGAGCGTAAGCTCAAAGCGCTCGCGGACTGAAGAGGAGATGTTTGCGTCCTTCAAAATTTTGGAGGAAGTGCTCAAACAAAGAGGACGAGAGGCGCGCGGGGTTTACAGGCCTCTCTTCTAGCGAGGAGAACCTGCCAGCCGAGGCGGGCAGAAGAGGGCGAGGTCACGCAATCGGTGGAGCGTCAGCTCCTTCGACGTCGCGCGACTCTCTAGGGCGCTTTCTCAAGCGCCCCGACATGCCGGCACCCAGCGGAGGAAGTGACCCGGGGACCAAGCAGGTGGAATGCACTTCCAGCCAAAGCTCCAATTCTTTGGTCACCACAAGGGGGAAGAGCGACCTGGAACCCCTTGTGTCGGACCTAAGCGGGGGCTCCACTATGTGCCTGCTGGGAGCCAACAAGGTGGAGGCGAACGCCGCCAAGCGGGCGGAAAGAAAGACTGTCGCGGCTGACGAAGTCAGCTAGTTGGCTTGACAGGCCCGAGAGCGGCGTATCGACGGTGGCGCTCAGCCGCCAAGTTATGGACGGCGTGGATGTCGTCCTGAAGGTTGCCACCAAATCGGGCAGCCTGAAGGGCACGTTCACGCGCGCCCTAAAAGAGGCGGCTGAAGACATCAGGGAGGCGGTTGGGGTCCTCGTTACTCGTACGAGCACGGAGGAGACGTCGAAGCTATGGGAGGAGAATGGCCGTCTCCGATCCGAGTTGGAGGACCTCAAGCGGCAGTTCGCTGCCCAGAGGGCAGCTTCCACGGCCTCCTGCTCCTCTTCCTCCGCAGCCTTGCCTCATCGGTCCCGTTGTCTACACCTGCACTTGCGGATGCGGAGATCGAAAAGATCGCATGCATCCGCATGATGCAGTGTGGAATGATGGTGGGTGCCCGAATGGAGGGCATAGAGGCAAGGCTCCTCCTGGCTGAGACCCTCCGCCCACCGCTCGCTGCGGACAAGCGGAGGAAGGAGGGGCCCGCTAAACAGGGGCCAATTACCGCGGCGGCAGCGTCAATCCGAAACGGGAAGGGGCAGATAAAGCCCGCGGAGGGATCCAGAGTGCTCACTTCCCAGGCGGCTGCGCCACCGGCGGCCACGCCCGGGCCTACCACGGAGCCCTGGACGTCGGGCGTCAAGAGGGGCCGCCGCAAGGGGAAGACGGCGCCGCCGGTACCCGCTGAAGCACCGGCACCGAAGAAGGCCCAGGGACTGCCTAAGGTCAGAGCCCCACGTTCCGCGGCTGTAGTAATTACGCTGCAGCCCGGAGCCATCGAAAGGGGCGTCTCATACAAGGCGGAAGCGGAAGCGAGGGCCAAAGTCGCGTACCACGACCTTGGAATACCGTCCGGCCTCAGAATGAGGCCGGTGATTACGGGGGTGCGACTGCTGGAGGTGTCGGGTGCCTCTAGCGGTGAAAAGGCGGACATCTTGGCCGCCAAACTGCGAGAGGTACTCAACCCGGAGAACGTCCGGGTGTCCAGGCCGATGATGACCGCTGAGCTGCGCGTCGATGGCCTGGATGACTCGACGACCCCGGCCGAGGTCGTGGCGGCCGTCGCCCGAGTCGGCGGATGTCCGCCCAATGACGTACGGACGGGTGAGATTCGCGTCGACGCTTCCGGGCTCGGCGCGATCTGGGTGCGGTGCCCGGTGGCAGCGGCGAACAAAGTCGCCGACGCTGGGCGTCTGTTGGTGGGGTGGCGGGTGGCAGCGAGGGTGAAGCGACTGCAACCCAGGGCCTTGCGGTGCTACCGTTGCATCGACATTGGGCATGTCAGAGCACGGTGCACCGCCGAAATAGACCGCAGCGAGCAGTGCTATCGCTGCGGTCAGGCCGGCCACAAGGCAGCCCAGTGCTCCGCGGCGCCAAACTGCAGCCTCTGTACAGCTGCAGGGAGACCCGCCGGGCACAGAGCGGGCGGAAAAGCTTGTTGCGCGCCCGCCAACATAAAGAAGAAGAGGACTGCCAAGGCTGCCGGGGGCTCTTTACCCCCCCCCCCCCTCCCCCCTCTCCCTCTCAGCCTGGCTGCTCTTCGGCCGACTCCCGGCCTAGGAATGGTGTGGATGGAATGGATTGCGCATGATTGCGCTCTACCATTTCCTCCAAGGCAATATCAACCACTGTGCCAGAGCTCAGGATCTCTTGCTCTTGAGCATGGCCGAATGGTCGATTCACGTGGCTGTGGTCGCCGAACCGTACTTTGTCCCCCCCAGGGATAACTGGGTGGGAGACCTGGACGGTTTGGTGGCCATCATTGGTGGGGCTCTTGTCAACCCGTCCCGAGGTCACGGCTGGGTAGCTGCCCCCGCGGACGCCATTGGTACGGATGGGGCATATTTTTCGCCCAACAAGAGTCTCGCCGACTTCGAGAGGTTCCGTTCCGTCTCGAGGTTGTCGAGTTGGGTGCCGTAGTGGGCCGACTCCACCCTCGTCCTGTGCTGTTGCTGGGGGATCTCAACGCCAAGTCTATGGCGTAGGGATCTCCTCTGACCGATGCTAGGGGCGAGGTGCGATCTCACCTCGCCCCTAGCATCGGTCAGATTAGCTAGTCACGATTAGCTTGACCGTCCTAAATCGGGGCTCGGTCCACACGTGCGTGCGGCAGCGGGCGGCTCTGTAGTGGACGTCTCGTTCGCTAGCCCCACTGTCGCGAGCCGTGTCCGTGACTGGCGTGTCGCCGTGGAGGTGGAGACTTGTCGGATCACCGATACATCCGTTTCGACGTCTCCGCCCAGACCAGCGGCGGCCACAGTTCGATGGCCCCGCGAATGGACGGTCCGCGCTGGGCGCGTAAGCGCATCGACAGGGAGCTTCTCGAGGAGGCCGCTAGTGTCCAGGCCTGGTTCCGGGAGTCGGCAACGAACGGACCCGACGACGTCGAGCAGGAGGCACTGTGGTTCCGCGGGGCGATGACGCAAATCTGCGACGCGTCCATGCCCCGGGTCCACGCACAGTCAGCAAGGCGCCAGGTGTACTGGTGGACCGCCGAGATCGCGCAGCTGCGCGTCGCGTGCGTGGCGGTTAGACGCCAGTACACCCGATACCGGAGGAGACGTCGTCGGGTCCCTGACGAAGAAGCCGCGCTGTATGAGGTGTACCGCGCGGCTAAGGAGGCTCTGTGGCTGGCCATCGGCGAGGCGAAAACGCGAGTCAGGGAGGAGATGTTGGAGACTCTAGATGGGGATCCGTGGGGGTGCCCTTATAGCGCGCGGAAACTTCGAGCCGCGGCGCCCCCACTTACGGAGAGTCTCCAACCCTGAAATGTGAAGGTTGGCTATCTGTTTGAGCGTATTATCGCAGCCCGCTTCGTCGGCCACTTGTGCAGAGAGGGGCCGGACCTGGACGACAGCCAGTTTGGTTTTCGGCATGGGCGCTCCACCATCCACGCTGTGTCTTGGGTGAGAGTCCTGGCGGAGGAAACGGTGTCACGGGGCGGGGTGATGTTAGCGGTGTCCTTGGACATCTCGGGATTCTCGTATTCGGGAGGCACTGCGCTATCATCGGATGCCTCCCTACCCGTCTTTGGCTTATCTGTCGAAGAGGTGTGTCACCTACGTGGGACGTGATGGCGGAAACCAGCGCCGCATGTCTTGCGGTGTTCCGCAGGGCTCGGTCCTAGGCCCGCTCCTGTGGAACATCGGGTACGACTGGGTGCTGAGGGGCGAGCTCCAACTGGGCGTAGATCTGACGTGTTATGCGGACAACACGCTGGTCACTGCCCGGGGGAGCTCGCACAGGGAGGCAGCGTTGCTGGCGACGGCTGCGGTCTCACAGGTGGTGTGCCGCATACGTCGCCTAGGCCTGGAGGTGGCCCTTAGCAAGTCGGAGGTCATGGTGTTTCATGGCTCCCGGCGGGCACCGCCGCCCGGCTCACACATCGTGGTCGGGTGGGCTCGGATCGCTGTCGAATCCACCATGAAGTATTTGGATTGGTGCTCGACAGCCGGTGGAACTTCGAGCCCCACTTCCGACGGCTGGCGCGCTCGCAACGCTGCTTCCCAATCTGGGGAGCCGAAGCGCCGTCTGTAGGCGGCTCTACGTGGGGGTCGTGCGATCCATGGCCCTGTATGGGGCTCCGGTGTGGGCCTCTGACCTGACGGCCGACAGCATCGCAGTTTTGCAAAAGCCGCAGAGGGCGATGGCCGTCAGAGTCATCAGGGGGTATCGCATGATCTCTTACGAGGCGGCTTGCGTACTGGCCGGATCCCCGCCCTGAAACCTCGAGGCGAAAATACTCGCGTTATTGTATCGGTAGCGCGAGGAAGCGAGGGACCGATGCAGCGGCACATGGAGCTGGGTCGGTCTCAGCTTCGCAAGGTTCTGGTGGCGGAATGGCGGAACAGACTTTCAAGGCCTACCGCCGGCCTCGTCACCATCGAGGCGGTCCGGCCGGTGCTCGAGCGCTGGCTCCGGAGGAGGCACGGCTCCCTGCCGTTTCGGGTGACGCAGGTGCTATCGGGGCATGGTTGCTTCGGGAAGTACCTGTGTTGCATAAACAGGGAGCCGGACGCCCGGTGTCACCACTGCGTCGACTGCCGGGAGTACACGGCACGGCATACGCTGGCAGAGTGTGCCGCTTGGGAGGAGCCGCGCCGTGCCCTCATCTCAGAAGTAGGCAGTGACTTGTCGCTGCCGGCCGCAGTCGAGTCAATTGGTCGGCAGCGACGAGTCCTGGGACGCGGTGATTTCCTTCTGCGAGACAGTCGTCTCGCAGAAGGAGGCTGCGGAGAGGGAGAGGGAGATCTCGTCCACTCACCCGACCCGCAGAAGGCGCACCGGGCGTCGGTGGAGGGTGGACAACGCCCACTTCCAGCCCCCCTAAATGGGTCCAGGGGCGACAGACTCGGGGACGTCTGTGCCACCTTACACACCAGGACCCGAGGTGGCGGCGCGTAGTGTTCCACGCGCGCCTCGCTTGGACGTCGCGGGGGGAGTCAAACACCTCACTCCCCCCCCAGACCCGAAGAGGCCTGCAGTGGCGGGCCGGCACCAGTCGGGGGTTGCGGAAGGATCGTACGTTCCCGCGACCCCCGGCGTAGGTGTGAGATGGAACACCGGGCTGGTTTTTAGTCCGGTATCACCGGATGACGACCTACCTCAGTCGTGTGGTCGAGGCCTATTTGACGGACAGGGCCGTCATCTACCCCGGTCACCAGGGGGTGTGGAACCGGCAAGAGATGTCGTGCGGTGTCCCACAGGGATCGGTCCTGGGACCGCATCTGTGGGACATCGGCTACGACTGGGTGCTGCGCACCGACCTCCCTAGCGGCGGCGGCGTCAGCGTGGTTTGTTGCGCTGACGACACGCTGGTCCTGGCGCAGGGGAGGTCGCACCAGGCGGCGGCCGAACTAGCGACACGCGGGGTTGCTACAGTCGTCGAGAGGATCCGGCAATTGGGACTCGAGGTGGCCCTGCACAAGTCCGAGGCCATGTGTTTTCATGGTCCTGGGAACACGCCACCGTCGGGTTCCCAAATAAAGGTAGGAGGGGTTCACATCGGCGTCGAGTCGACGATGAAGTATCTGGGACTCGTCTCGACAGCCGGTGGAACTTCGTGGAGCATTTCCGACGTTTGGTTCCCAGGCTGGAACGGGCCGGGGCTGCCTTGAAGCGACTCCTACCCAATCTAGGAGGGCCAAACGCCTCCTGCCGGAAACTCTACGCGGGGATCGTGTGGTCCATGGCCCTTTACGGGGCACCGGTGTGGGCGCGTTCCTTGGGGCGGTGGCCAGCCCGCAGGTTGAACGCGCCCCAAAGGGTCATGGCCACCCGGCTGGTTCGGGGATACCGTTCGGTCTCCGGTGAGGCGGCGAGCCTCCTTGCCGGATTACCAACATGGAATCTGGAGGCAAAAGTCCCCGCGCACATTTGGGAGTGGCGCGAGGAGGCGAAACGCCGGGGCGTAGCTCCGCTGCCGCGAGAAATCACGGTACAGTGGACAGAGCTCCGGCGGGATATCAGGGTGGCATGGAGAGTGCGATTGTCGCAACCCAGCGCTGGGCACGCCACAATTGCGGCGATAAGTCCCCTCTTTGAGGAGTGGCTAGAGAGGCGCCACGGCGTCCTTACCTTCCGCCTGACGCAGGTCTTCATCGGACACGGTTGTTACGGGAGGTTCCTGTTCTGGATAAGGCGGGAGGAAACGCCCGGGTGTCACCATTGTGTAGATCGTCCGGAGGATACGGTGGAGGTCTGCCTGGCTTGGGCGGGGCACCACCGTGTCCTCGTGCAGGCGATTGGCGGTGGCGATCTCTCGGCGTCCAGCCCTGGTCCAGGCCATGGTACGGAGCGAGAGGGCTTTGGAAAGCTGTTACCTCCTTCTGCGAAGCAGTAATGTTCGCGGAGGAGGAGGCGGAACGCGTGAGGGAGAGGCTAAATTCGCGCTTTCACGCCCCTAGCCACCGCAGGAGACGCCCCTGGGCGTCGGGAGTCGCAGGCCGATTCCCGGCCACCGTTGGCGCGGGCTCGCGAATGGCGAGCAATGGACTGCTCGCCGGCCCGCGTCGACGGCGCGTTGAGTTCCACGCGCGCCTCAAAGAGATGTCAGCATCAATGACGGAGTCCGCGGGACAAACTATCATAGATTTAACTCTTGCTACAGAAAACGCGACCAACCTTATCACAAACTGGCACGTATCGG
Source organism: Brachylomia viminalis (assembly GCA_937001585.2). Lineage (NCBI taxonomy): Eukaryota > Metazoa > Arthropoda > Insecta > Lepidoptera > Noctuidae > Brachylomia > Brachylomia viminalis. The sequence continues at coordinate 9,216,323 of OW443317.2, forward strand.
GAGAACCTTCTTGCTCAGACCACAGAAGGATCCGTTTCACACTAACTACCAACACCAAAAAACCCATGCCGAGACGAAACCCGCGGCACACCGATGTACCCGGGTACAAGCGCCTCCTGGCAGCCTTACTAACCAGGCACCTATCACCAACAACTATAAAAGACACCACACAACTAGAATACACTGTCACAAAGCTAACAGAATACCTAACTCAGGCATACCATGCATGCTGCAAGCTAAGGGCGCCTCGAACTAACAGTGAGAGATGTCCCTGGTGGAACGCCGAACTAGGTAAACTCAGGAATACACTAAGAAAGCAATTTAACAGAGCTAAGAACACCAGACTACCGGAAGATTGGGAGCTATACAAAGAGACCCAATATACTTACAAAAAGCAAATCAGAACCGCCAGGAGAACAGCTTGGCGAAAGTTCTGTGAATCCATCGAAAACAACAATGAAGCCGCAAGAGTAAGGAAGATACTGGCAACTGACCAGGATCGAACCCTCGGCGCGCTGAAAAGACCCGACAACTCGTACACACTGACGGAGCAGGAAACCAGCAAGGTCCTTCTTGAGACCCACTTCCCAGACTGTAAAATCTTAGACGACAGGACCTGGGAAGCTGAGCCAGACTGGATCCCAACGGAACGCGACTGGTCCAGAGCCCACAGTCTAGTAACAGAAGACCGCATAAAGTGGGCTATCAACACCTTCCAACCATACAAGTCCGCAGGTCTTGATGGCATTTTCCCGGCCCTGCTGCAATGGGGGGCTGACTATATTACACTATGCCTGAAGGCTATCTATCGGGCATCCATAGCACTCAGATATATACCCCTAGCCTGGCGCGAAGTGAAAGTCATCTTTATACCTAAACCTGGCAAAGCTGACTACACACAACCCAAGGCGTACAGACCCATAAGCCTCACATCCTTTCTACTAAAGACCCTAGAGAGACTCTGCGATTGGCATATCCGAGACGGACCTCTTCGGGCAAGACCACTCCACAAACAACAACATGCGTACTCCACAGGCAAATCAACGGAATCCGCGCTGCACAGTGTGGTATCCAAAATTGAATGCGCGGTGGACTACAAATGCTCAGCACTGGCCGCCTTCATTGACATCGAAGGCGCCTTTGACAAAACCACTTTCAAAAGCATCAGCACGGCCCTGGACAGGCACAATATAGACCCGTCCTTGAGTGGCTGGATCACTAATATGCTCAGACAGAGAGCCGTACAAGTAACCGTAAATGACACCACAAGGGCCATTGTAGCAAAGGGCTGCCCGCAAGGGGGCGTCCTATCACCGCTCCTATGGAACCTGGTCGTAGACAACTTAATAAAAGAACTCAACGACAAAGGTTACTTCACCGTAGGCTACGCCGACGACCTAACCATAATAATAAATGGCGCCCATGAAAACACCTTGTGCAATCTAATGCGCCAGGCCCTGAAGATAGTGGAGAATTGGTGCGGCAAACACCAACTCTCAGTGAACCCCACAAAAACCGAGTTGATTCTCTTCACAAAAAAGAGGAAATTAACGACACTACAACTACCACGTTTCTTTGGTACCACCCTAAGCCTATCAACTGAAACCAAATACCTGGGCATCTTTTTGGATAAACAGCTGAATTGGGCAAAACACACCAACTACATCACCACGAAGGCCAGTATATCCTTGTGGCAGTGCAAGCGATTGCTTGGCAAGAATTGGGGGATTAGCCCACGGGTTACCCACTGGCTATACACCACAGTCATCCGACCAATCATCACATATGGCTCAGTAGTCTGGTGGCCCAGAACAGAACTAAGCACAGCCCAAAGAGACCTCGAAAAGCTGCAGCGGCTCGCGTGTGCGGCGATCACCAGCTGCATGAGAACTGCACCCACCGCTGCCCTACAGGCTATGCTTGGGCTACCGCCCCTACAACTCACTGTGAGGGAGGAGGCGACCCTGGCTACCTTTAGGCTACATATAGCAGGAACCCTGAGCAACGACTCCAGGGTCAAGCACAAACGTTTAAGGGAAGAGGCGATCAGGCGTCAGCCGATGATGGCATCACCCTGCGACAAGGCCCTGAAACAATACTGCTTTCAAAAGCACTACAGCGTAGTGCTTGAAGAGGAGCAGTACGACCATTCAGGCCTAAAGGAACTGAGAATTTACACCGATGGATCAAAAACCGACTGCGGAACTGGAGTCGGAGTGTTCTCACACGACCTCAACATAAAAATATCCAGACCCCTGGGAATGCTCAACACAGTCTATCAGGCAGAGTGTGTGGGCATAATACAGGCGGCTTATGCCATAGCAGCCAGAAGAGTTGCGGACACCCGAATCCGAATACTCTCTGACAGCGCCTCAGTCCTCCAATCCCTAGGGAAAAAATGCATTACTTCGAATCTAATACTAGAATGTCACAATGCGCTTGAACGGGTAACCGTATCAAACCGCAATACAGTGACGCTACAATGGATAAAAGGACACAGTGGATCGCTAGGTAACGACGCAGCCGATGAGCTGGCCAGGAGGGCATCCAGCACGTCGGTCTGTGGACCGGAACCTATCGTGCCCATCCCGTTCAACCAACTACGCAGGTGGCTACAGGAGTACACCCACACACAAGCAGAGAGCTGGTGGGCGTCGTCACCGGGCTGCAGGCAATCCAAGGAAGCCATGCCATCACTAGACGGCAAGCTAACCAGGCGGTTGCTACGCCTGGACAGGAAAGGCATGCGCCTGGTGACGGGGACCATCACGGGACACTGCTCGCTAAACAAACACTTTCACACAATAGGCATAACGGACAGCCCTCTATGCAGGGCTTGCATGGAGGCTGACGAAACTGTCGCGCATGTGCTCTTCGAGTGCACAGGCGTCGCCCAAATTAGGTCAAAAACCCTCGGACCACCCAGATCTTACACAGATGTTCTTAATAGACCAGGAGACCTAATCAGCTTCTGGAGGGAGGTGGGCTGGTTGGAATAACCACCGACGGCCGACATGGCTCACGCACAATGGTCCACTGAAGGACTAAGTGCGGAAACCAGACCAATAACATAGAACATAGAACATAGACGGAGTCCGCTAGGGCTGGTGCCTGCCAGGGTTGCGGGAAAGTCCGAGAGGGATACCGTGGCCCCTGACACAGGTAGCTGAAGGAACATGGGTGGGTTTTAGTCAGTAAGAGTCTGACACGCCCTCCTGCTCTGCCCAGAGCGGGAGAAGTTATTTGATGATTTCGCACCCTCAAAAAAGCATCATTCAGCTCAACCACTTTGAAGGGAACTTAGTAATCCAATACACACGCCACCATCAGTGACACATTTGAGTGAGCATGACATATTGTAATCTCAGCCGCCAGGGCACATTCAAGTCATAGTGCTTACACATGTGCTATGTAATTATTCAATACTAAGAGATTGAATAAATACAGGATTACTGGTAACTCGACGTATTCCTTGCAGGACGTCATAGTAGCGTTAAAATGCAACAAATTAAGCCATTTTTTTATTTTTTTATATTTTTTTTTTCTCTTGACAACATTTTGTATGAAGTAACAGCAAAAATCACAAAAAAAAATGTTTGTTTAGTAATAATTGCCAAGTTTTCTGGCATTTTTGAACTTTTAATTATGTACAAAATTCTGCTACGGCATCGACTATGATATTTAAGTTAAATTTCAGTACAGTCGCGATGTAAATCATTTTTAAAATGGCTCCAAATGATTTAATCTGGGATTTTTCATAAAAATACTGAAAATGTAACTAACTCAAAAACTACTGAACTTTGGCTGAACATTTGGTGGCTTAGTTTGTTGCATTTTAACCCTACTATGACGTCGTGCAAGGAATATGTCGAGTTACCAGTAACCGTGTATACAATGCAAATATAGTTTTTGCAATCTTTAGCAGCTCGAACAATATTTTCGAATGCTAATCAATTAGCTTATGCGCCCTTGTGGAGCAGGACCAGCGTTGAGTCAAATATTTTTGTCCGGAATGTAAGACCCAACTTATAATATATTATTTATTTCATTATAAACATACACAAAGCAATGGTGGCTTGTAGACCGTGAACAGTGCTGCCTCCTATAGCGAGCTTTCGGTTTTTAATTCATATTTATCATATTCTTGAATCTTGATTTTTATTTGTGATCACTTGTTTTATGTGTTTTGTTTCAGGATCAACTTGAATGTGCCAGAGTCTAGCAGAGCTGTCATAAAATTTTCAAACTCAAAGCTTTTATTTAAATTAAACATTATTACAGGCACTTTTGCTTTGTCAACGGATCGGTCAGTCACAAAGATGAAGCTAGTTGCCCATTCCAAAGCGTAATAGGTTCCTATAGAGAAGATCGGACAAGAAACTCTACGGACTCCCTTTTAATCAAGATATTGCTACTAAAATTGGTTACATTTACAAAATTAATTTCGAAATGGTACTTGTGAGAACGATGTAGAAACACATAAATAAAAAATACTACAATTTTTTTTGCTATATCGAGCAAGCCGCGTACCTATACGAACGATTTTTAGGCAGTAGCGAATAGTTTAGCTACTAAATTACTCGCCACTAGACTAAAATACTAGCCTAATCCGAACAAGGCTTTAGAGTTAAATGTTGCAGCAGTTTTGAATTTAGTAAGGAAGAACGGCTCTAGCTATTTCGTTTTTTTCATCAACTGTCAAATGTTCTTCTGTCAGTTCTGTCACAACAAAAATGGCGAACCGCACGGTAAAAGACGCGAAGTCAATACGAGGCACAAATCCTCAATATTTGATAGAAAAGATCATCAGATCGCGTATATACGACTCCAAATACTGGAAGGAAGAATGTTTTGCTTTAACTGCAGAGTTACTAGTCGACAAGGCTATGGCATTACGATATGTCGGCGGCGTGCACGGAGGTTTCATTTACCCGACGCCGTTTTTGTGTTTAGTTTTAAAAATGCTGCAAATCCAGCCTGAAAAGGACATTGTGGTTGAATTTATAAAGAACGAGGAGTTCAAATATGTACGTGCCTTAGGAGCATTTTATATGAGGCTCACAGGATCATCAGTTGATTGTTACAAATATTTGGAGCCTCTTTACAATGATAATAGGAAGTTGAGGAGACAAAATAGGGAAGGTCAATTCGAGATAGTTCATGTAGATGAGTTTATAGACGAGCTACTTCGTGAAGAGCGTCTGTGTGACGTAATTTTGCCAAGAATTCAGAAGCGTCATTTTCTAGAGGAGAATAATGAGTTGGAACCCAAAGTTTCCGCCCTGGACGACGATTTGGACGAAGATATGCCGTCTGATGATGAAAATATCGATACTGAAGTGAAGGAGAACAAGAGGGAAAAGGAACGGAGGGGAGATAGAGAGAGGAGAAGAGACAGGTTAGTTTGTAAACAAACACGAGGGTATATTTATGATCAGTACACTGTGTGTACTGTACCCCTAATATGCCAACTGTGTCTATTGCCAAGATAATAGCTGCCTGACATAGAGTCAATGACCCATAACATCAATACTGCTTATTACTTTCAGTAACCTACTACATGCCACCTATTGTCCCAAGATTCTAGTTTGAATTTTAGGGGAACTTCAGACTAATATTACATAAGTGCCAGCATAGTGTGTAATTAATTTTGATTGTAAACGCACCCACAAAACAAGAGATTTTCAGTTTCTTTTAACATTAATTATAAGGGAAGCAGCACCGTATGTTCTATTTTCGGCGAATTATGCAATCATCACGAAATATTGAAAATTAATTTTACTCTTCCAGGTCAAGAGAACGGGACAGCAGACGTGAAAAACGGGATGTGGATCGTAAAAGAGACCGCTCACGAAGCAGGGACAGAGACCGCAGAAGAGAGAGGGAACGCGAACGAGAAAGGGAAAAGGAACGCGAGAAGGAGAGAGAAAAAGAACGGTCTAGAGAACAAAGGGAAAGAGAGAGAGAAAAGGATAGAAGAGACAGAGGGGGGGATAGAGATAGACATGATGTTGATAGAAGAAGAGATAGAGGGAGGTACTGATAAGAATAAATGTGTGAAGTTTATTATGTGGTTGTTTTATTATTATTGAAATGGATAGTTTGGTTACCTTCTTCATTTATTAGCAGTCCTTGGAAGTATGTAAGATAATGATAAACTCATTGAGAAGTGCACAATACTTTGTAGGTACTACATGGTGCCCATGACTTTTATCTGCGTGTATTTTGAACTTCATAAGTTTTTATACAAATATCCAGGATAAAAAGTAGCCTTTGTCCGTTCTCCAGGTCTCGGGCAAACTTCGGCTCAGTAGTTTAAGCATGAAAAAGTAACAGACAGTTACTCTCTCAATTATAATTTTAATAAAAATTATAATATTAATATAGATTTTTTAATTGTAATAGTGAAGTGCAAAAGGTGACTTAGGTGCTGAAAAATTAAATAATTTTACTTTTTAGTAAGTTACTTTTGCACTTCCTGTCGTTCGGTTCGGTTACGGCCAAAAAGTGGCCAAATCTTCAGCCCAACCGAAACTGGCCTTCGTGAGCTGTCGGTGTTGATAGAATAGATATACAGAAATATAGACAGCGCGGCGTAGACTTAGTAATTGGGTTCATTATTCACCCTTTTTGGAAAAAACGCAAAAGGAAAAGCGTTTACTTATAAATGGAAGTCATTTAGTAGTATCAGCGAATAGGGATCACAGCAGATGCATCTTATTGACTCTGCGTTCGGTAGCGATAGCAAAATCAACCGTTTCAGCGATTACTTCGACGCTGCATCGCTTTTGGCGACTCAGCTAAAATGATGCGGTGTTTAGACCTCAGTCGCTGTATCGAGCTACTGATAAACGACTTAATTGCTGATCGCAGATGCTAATTGTAAGTAGCATCCACTATCTTGCAAAAACAATGCAATAAGTCTGCTAAGGCCTTTATTTAAGTTAGCCCTGAAGTTTCGATCGCCGTTTTAAAATTTTTGTTTTTTTACACAAAATCTGCCAAAAGTTAATTTTATCTTTGAGTAAAAGAAATCCGATATTGCAAAATTTGTTACAAACCTCAGAAAATAATGTCAATTTAACTCACTTTTCTAGTTCGCTTCCGGCCGAAACTAGAAGAGGAGCCAAAGATTCGGTTACTGTTTAAAAGCGATGTTTCGGTAGGACACTGAAATCTATATTTACATATAATAAATCTGTAGACGAGGCGTTTCTGTACAATGCAAATATTTAAAAAAAAAATAGCTGGTGTGTTAAAGTACCCAACAGATGCCATTTCTATCATTTTTTTCATTTTTGTCTGTTTGTGACAGATGTTTGTTAAAGTATCACGTAAAAAGTACAAAACCAACATGGTTAAATTTTATACTCAAATATTGTGTGTAACTCAGAGTTACATTTAGTTTTTGTTTCATCGAAATCGGTTCAATAAATCAAAAGATAAATGAATTTAAAGTGTTCAAGAAGAACTTTTCTTTGCTTAGTTCATACACGTAACGACATCTATTGACGCCAAATGGTACTAATGAATATATGTGATAAGTTAACCGAGGCATTTCTGTACATTGAAAATATTCCAAAGAAATAATTGGGGTGTCAAAGATGCCATTTTTACCATTTTTATATGTCTGTTTGTCTGTGAGACGGGTTTGTTACAGTATCACGAAAAAAGTACGAAACCATTAGGGTTAACTTTTATACTCAAATATTGTGTATAACTCGGAGTATCATTTAGTTTTTGTTCCACCACAATCGCTCCACTCTATAAAATTTATTAATCAATTTAATGTTCAACAAGAATTTTTAATTATGCAATGTAGTAACACGTAACGACATCTATTGATCCGAAATTATACTAACGTAAACTCATGTAGGTTTGTGAGATCTTTTGTTAATTTCGCATAGGTACTTCACGCGTAACATTGTGAATAGAATATAACTCCCAATGATTTAATCAAAAGTTTGGCTAATTAAAGTTTTCCAAATGCGTTGTTTATTAGTTCAGTGGTGGTGGCGCTACCTATCTTTCAAATCATGATACAGCTTAGTTATTTCACATAAAACGATACATGTTCATTTATTTTTTAAATTCTTTAATTTAATACTTTTGGAAGGCTATACATATAGGATACAGTGTTTGATCGAACGTTTTCCAATGGGTAATAATTTATCTAGCCTAGCCGATACATTAGCTCCTCAGAGGCAGTTTGGCGTATTTTATTTATACATGAGAGACATCCACCGGTCATTCATCTCGATGTACACCTTGAGGGCGGGCAACGAGTGTATTTTCAGTCTGAAAATGTCACACTTTCACAGAAAGGTTAGACAATCCGAGACAAACCACTTTGATGGCATTCTTTCGCCTCTGCCAAACTGATAATTACGCGAAATCCCTTCTTTATAACGAGGTTCCATCGTATTACACATACAACAAGCAGCAAGGTGTTTTTAACCGTAGAAGACGTGGAACTGCTCTGGAAGGCGAGCCTGGAGTTTTCAAGGAACACGTGATAGGACGAGTGTACACTGTACACCCGAATAATTTAGTGTTATTATTTACGCCTTCTTCTGCACGTACCTAGTGCGAGGACCAACTTCTTTTAATGAGCTCCGTAAAGTGGATGATATTGAATATCCCACATACCAGGCTGCTTGCCGCGCACGTCATTTATTAGATGGAGATCAACATTGGGGTGATGCTTTAGCCGAGGCATGCGTCAGCGATAGTCCACATCGCTTGCGTCATCTGTTTGCCATCTTACTGACCTTTTGTGGCTTAGCGGATGCTGGGCAGTTGTGGCAAAAATATCAAGATAAGTTTGCTGAAGATTTTTTGAGACATGTACGGCAAAACAGTGATGGTGAAATTCCTGACCGAGTACGTGAAAATTGTCATAATAGATCGTTGTTGGCTATACAAGACATAGGTAGTCATAAGTATAGGAGGAAACCCGCTCACTCAATACGGCTTGCCCACACCGACAGTCGATGCGGAACGTATAAACAGAGAGTACGCCACGGAGATTAGTTACAATCCCGTGGAATTAGCAGAAACCCTGCAAAACGGCTGCTCAATTTTGACAACGGAACAGCGTCAAATATTTGATCGTGTGTGCGGCAGTGTAGATAACACATTGGGGGAAATCCTGTTTTTAGACGCGCCCGGTGGAACAGGCAAAACATTTCTAACCAAAGTTATTTTGGCTCGAATAAAGACCCAAAATAAGATTGCTCTTGCTGTCGCCTCCTCAGGAATAGCAGCCACATTGTTGCCCGGAGGAAAAACCGCACATACAATATTCAAAATCCCCATCGACTTGGATCGAACAGAAAGCCCGGTTTGCAATGTGTCAAAGCTAGGGTTTTACGCGATTGTGTCATAATAATTTGGGACGAGTGCACGATGGCAAATCGCAAGGCTGTGGAAGCAGTAGACCGAACTTTGCGGGACATTAGGCAAAATGACCGGCCGATGGAAGGCATTACGGTACTTTTCTGTGGTGATTTTAGGCAGACACTCCCGATAATACCCAGAGGAACGAGAGCCGATGAAATTAGCGCCTGCCTAAAGAGTTCGAAAAATCGAACTCTTTAGGCAGGCGCTAATTTCATCATTTTTTTCACATTTCGCCATAAAAATGGCGCAATGTGATATCAACTCATCTGAGTTTAAATATGCGAGCACATCTGGGAGGGAATCCAAACGCGCAAGAGTTCTCAAATTTACTTTTGAAAATTGGTGACGGCACATATCCCCCACAAGATGGTAAAATAATTTTGGTGGAGAACCTTTGTTGTTCCGTTGCTTCACAGCTGGAACTCATTTCTTCAGTTTATGGGAATCCCACAGATATCGGGAACCACGCTGCTGCTTGGCTGTGCCAACGAGCTATTTGACCCCCCGCAATGACCAAGCGGCAGCAATAAATACACAAATATTGGCACATGTTTCTGGGGAAAGTAAGCAATATACTTCGATAAACACGGTTACGGAAGAAGAAGATGCCACACACTATCCAGTAGAGTTCTTAGAATCCCTTAACACGCCCGGTCTTCCAGCACACAACATTTTTTTTTAAGTCGGTGTGCCAATTATTCTTCTCAGAAATTTAAGTCCTCCCAAACTTTGCAACGGCACTCGGCTCATAGTCACCAATCTCCAACACAACGTCATCGAAGCCGAAATCTTAACAGGTTGCGGCGCCGGTGATGTTGTTTTTATTCCCAGAATTCCGCTCATTCCTAATAATTTCCCGTTTAGTTTTAAACGTGTGCAATTCCCCGTCAGCCTTTGTTACGCCATGACCATTAACAAAGCTCAGGGCCAGACATTGTCCGTTGCGGGGGTGGATCTTAGTATTGGTTGCTTTTCACACGGCCAACTTTATGTAGCTCTTTCGCGTGTAAGCAACCCTAGCAACCTTTTTGTGTACGCTCCTGGTGGTTCCACCGCTAACATTGTATATAGAGAAGCATTTTCCTAAATATCACAAGTTTTTTGTCAGCTCTTTGAAAAATCACAAGGCCTGGTCGAAAGATTCTCCCGATTTCCCTTCTATAAGCAGCACATTATTTTTTTCCGACATCCACGCGAACGAAGTCGCGGGCACAGCTAGTACATAATAAGTTAGGTATACTGTTTCTATATTCAAAGGGGGATTTCCTGTAAAATAATAAACAAACACATGAATTGATCTGTAGGCTATATTTAAAAAAAAAAAACATATTGCTATGATAAAAACGTCATCAAAATAATTCTCTGTAGGTATACTGAACAATTAATTTAATAAAATAATTTACATGTAACTACATTCATTTGTATTATGTACCTACAAAATATTAGTATTTTTTTATTACTACATTCATGGCTAAAACGGACTGCTGTAGCCAATCAGATGCGCTGAGAAGCCAAAGCACTGGACGAGAAGTGGAGGAAAACAATTAATAACATTGTTTTTGCGAGATAGTTAAAGAGGAAATATTCAAGTTTTGATGTTCTAAGTTTAGTATAAAACTTTAGCATAAGTTTAGATTGAAGAGTGAGTTTCATTAGCAGTGAAAATTATTTTATGAAACTAAACTAAGATTAGTAGGTACCATTTACTTGCAGATAAAATAAAAAAGAAACTGAAAAGATAAAAAAAAAAAACTATGAATATTTGAAGTTCGCGAGCTACCCTGAATCCTTAAGATTCACAGACCGCGTTTTGACTTTGCTAAGTAAATTAAGTATAACCCGGTTCATTAAAGAAAGGAATCTAAAATGGCGGCGCTTATCATGTTCTCTCGCTCGCACACTAGTGCCGTCTATACTCACTCTTGCGCGTACCGTAAGCAGAAAAAATATTAGTCTTGATTTGCAAGTTTGCTTCCACGCTGTCTTGACGCGCTCAGTGATCCTTATTACGAATAATTCCTTGTTATAGTTTTCTGTTATTTTTCCGTTGTTACCTGTGTGTTACTGTTGTTGAGTTTCGTTTTATTGTTAAGTTTCGTTGTTTGGACGTGTGGACTGTGCGGAGACAGTAATCATGTCTCCTCGAAAGCGAGGAAAGATTATACATAGTGATACACGCCAAATTGTGTATAATGTCATCAAAAATTTTGAAGAAGAAAAAAATCTGGAGCGTTATCATCCATTCGAGCATAGTAATGCTCGAGCTTCCATGGCCACGGGATTACCAGTTAACACAATAGTAAAGATAAAAAAGAAGGTATGTTTGTATGAAGCTATGATGCAACTTTTTTAGGTACCTATAATGTCTGAATCTCCTTTTTGCAATTTTACGTTCTTTTTATGATATTGTATAACGTTTAAGTTTGTTAAAGATAGTTTTTAAAGAAATGTTACGCGCTCAAACAATATGTCGTATAATTTAATTACGAGAGGAACTTGAAAATGTGTTTTTTTGTTTGTTGAGATATCTTAACGATTTTGGTGTCAAGTGAAAGTTATAGGTCTACAACCATTTTATTCGTTTAAATTATGTAAATCGGTCCACGTGTTGACGAGATAATCTCTAATTAGTATAATGAATTAAATGTAAGCAAACCTGAATATTTGATGTTCACATCCTGTAAGCCATTGTTTAAGAAACTCAGAATACTTACATTGACTGGCATCTATATTGAGGAAATATGTAAATTTACCAAATCTCATCCAGAGATGTTTGAAAAACTAGGAGATAAATGTGCGTTCAAAACTAGATATCCTAATAGATTAATTAATACGAGAATAAAAACGGAAATATATAGGCGAAGCTGTTATCCTATGTGTATTCAAATTTATAACAAGATTCCTAACCAAATTAAAGAACTTCCAATGGTTCGCTTCAAAAGGGCTTTACGTAGGTGGTTAATTGAGAATCCCTTCTATAATATAAAAGAATTCTTTCAATTTAAATTTAAGCAATAATGTAATTGTACCTACCTATAACAAAAATTTGCATGTCATTATGTTATGATTAAATATGCTAAGCTACTAACATTATCTACCATTTTAAGAACTTTTGTAACCATATTTATCTGCAAATAAATCTTTGACTTTGACTTTGAAGCCGCTGGTAGAAGCTAGTTTGAAATTAATACGACCCGGTCTTGTTTTTATTATTTATAATTTGAAAAAAAAAAACTGACTTTTAATTTTTTATGCTAACTGTACTATCTGTCAACGCAAGTACAAGCCGCCATTTAAGATTCCTTTCTCTATTGCATCGGCTTATATCTATTATGAATGTGAACATTATTCGTAGAACTTGAATGTTTGTACTCGTAAAAACGAATATGAGCAAGCGTTCAAACGGATAAGAATAAGGTTATTATTTATTGATTTATATTATTCGAATATGAAAACTATGTGCTTATGGATAAGGTTCACATTCGTATAAAACGCTTACTTTACAAAGTAAATTAAAATCAAAGTGCGATTTGTGACCCTGACCACAAATATCTGCCATCTGTATCTTAGTTTGCCTGCAAGTAAAAGATAGTAATACACACATCAAAAGTGTCTAGGGATCAACATATATTTTTGCAATAACTTTTCTCCTGATTGATATTAATTAAAATTTTCTTTAAGGATTCATAAAATAAAGTGTTTTCGTTTGTCACAGTATCTAACGATAAACCAAGTCACCTTTGCATTAATAAAGAAATTTGCCATTTTCCTAATAAAGGGATTTTTGACATTTGAACCACTAACACAAAAGTTCGAAAAAAAGACTGAAATAACAGTTTTCTTTAAAATTTTATTGGGTAACTTAAACAATTAATAATCCGTGTTTCTACCGCGAACACTAACAACACAAGAACATCGGTTTGGCATACTCAAAATGAGTTCATCCAAATCACGCTGTGGAATGGCCGCCCATGTTCGTTGCAACAACAAAAAAAGGTCTTCTTGCGATTGGATACCCTCCATATTCGGCAGAGCTCTTCTCTGTAGCATATCCCATGCATGCTCAATCGGGTTCAAGTCTGGCGACTGAGCAGGCCAGGGCAGGACATTGATGTTAGCTGCGGCGAGAGTCTGTCTTACAACTCTTGCGGTGTGCGGTCGTGCATTATCATGCATTAACTGAAATAAGGGACGGATTTGCACTTGTAGAGGAACGATGACGTCTGATACAATCGTCTCAGCATAAATTTGAGCGTTGAGGTTGCCTCTGATCCAAATCAACTCAGTTCTTCCGCCGATCCAAATACCCGCCCATACCATGATGGTTCCACCACTATAAGGATGGACTTCCTGGCAGGATTTTAATCGCTGTTGGCGTCCAGGGGTTCTCCAGTGTCGTATACGTCTTGTATCCGGTCTCATACCAAAACGAGACTCATCAGAAAAGCACACGAAACGCCATTGTTCTTCTGCCCAATTTCTGTGTTCAAGAGCCCATTGATATCGAATCCTACGATTGTGCATTGCTATAGGTGGTACCCGTAGCGGTCTTCGGGAATGAAGGTTCACTTCATGCAAGCGGTTTCTGACTGTTTGGTCGCTAATTAAGTTCCCTGAAGAGTGATGAAGCCTCACGGCTAACATCATGGCGGTTATTGTTGGAGCTCTTCGAGTTAAGATTTGAATGTATCGGTCTTGTCTCCGTGTGGTGCAGCGATACCGTCCTCCATGGCGCTCAGCCACGGTACCAGTGCTTCGGTAACGTGTCCAAAGTCGACTGATAACACTCTGACTTGTATTCAGAGCTAAAGCCACAGTACGTTGCCGGGAACCAGCTTCTATCATTCCCACGGCTCTGAGCATTTCTTCCCTGCTTAAATGACGTCGCCGCTCCATAATAACGTTGGTTTTAATCAGTAGTAGGGAAACAGTAGCACTAATAATGTCTTCAATGCGTTGTATGTTTTTATAGGGAAAATATTGACAGCTGATTTTCATCTTTTACTCGAATTTGATTCACAGTTCCTGATTCAAATTATGAAATGCACCAAAAAGGATCCATATAAATTTATAAAATCATAAATTTATTACAAAGCCACATCTTAATCTCAAGAAATCCGCATAAAAATGCTTGATCCCTAGACACTTTTGATGTGTGTATTTTTTGTGGGTGCTTTTAAAGGCTGTAAGTCACCTTAGAATGAAAACCTCGGGAGTGCATTTTTGCTCAAATTTATTTTATTGCGTTTCTAGGAAGAAAACCTCGCAATCTTATAGTATCGAACTGTTCTGGATATGAAAGCGGGTTAAAGTTCCATAGGTATGAAATAATAATAAAAAAAAAACATAAAAGCTGCCGTACAAAAATTTTACAGCACCCAGTTTTTTCTTCCTCCTGGGGCCGTACTATGAGCTGTTAACGTCATCATGATTCCGTTGAGAAAAAGAGATAGTGCTATCGGTCATGTATAGCTCCGTCTCTCTTCCACGCTGGAACAATGATGGAATTAACACGTCATAGTACGGCCCCTGTAAAGTTACTTCTCTTCTCACTTATGAGGTTTTCACTCTAAGGCGTCGATAAGTAAGTTGTGGCCATATTTAAGGGTGTGGTACAGATCATCAAACTGGTCTACGGCTAAATGTATGCGACAGCTGATTATTGTTTCGCGATTACACGTTGGTCGCATGGAGAAAGTTGCTCAGTTTGATGCTAAAAAATATGACCACACATTTCTGATACACGCTGTAGTGTTTCAAAATTAGAGCCACATAGAGGTTTTCAGTTATAGGTAACGGCTATTCGGAAGAACAATTTACATTCTAAATACATGAGCATAATATTATAAAATATTTCGACTATCTACATAATTATGTACAGAATATCATTTTCTTGGAACATCTATCTAAAACTTTGTTAGGACTAAAATGCATGTTAAATGCATTCTCATAAATTCATTAGTTAGTCTAATTAAACAATTTACCAGTTTATTTATTTTTTCTAATAAGTATATTTTTATATAAAACTATCGGCATAATTTTATATTTACAAGATCAAATTAAATTAACTTATGAACCTTCACACATACGTGATGGGTAACAATCTAATATTCATCTGCCAGCGGGGCGAGCACGGCCTTCTGTGATAGGCTGAGTCACACATTTTTATGACAGTTTGGGAGCAAAAACCGTGATAAAATGCAACTCAAGCATATCACAGAGGCCGTGCTCGCCCCGCAGCCTTTTCCCAACTATGTTGCAGCTGAATAACAGTATTTTACTTGAAGCGACTGCCTATCTGACCTCCACAACCCAGTTACCAGGTAATACGATAACCTTTGGTAAGACTGGTAGTCAGACTGTCGGGATTCTGACTACCCGTAACGACTGTAGAAGATCTACAAACGACAGCCTAGACCAACGGCTTAACGTGCTTTCCGAGGCACAGAGGGGTCTCGATATGTAATGGACGGTCACCCATCCACGGGCCGACTTCGGCAAGCGTAGCCTAACTTTCGATCAGCCCATGCGGCTGTTTTTATTTAGTCACGAACGAACGATTTTCTAAGCTCATAATTTCGATGTTGGTTCAAATCCGGGCAAAGTACCAATGTGACGTTTTCAATTAATAATTATGTACTTTCTCGGTATTATTACAAAACTGGGGCCGTACTATGACGTGTTAACACCATCATGATTCCGTTGCGAAAAAGAGATAGTGCTATCGGTCATGTATCTATAGCTCCGGCTCCGTCTCTCTTTCACGCTGGAACAATGATGGAATTAACACGTCATAGTACGGCCCCTGGGCTTTTCCTTAGACATGGTTTAAACCACCGAGTCTGTTTTATAAAAAAGAAACTAACAGAAATCGAACTACAGTTCCTTTTACAAAACTTAAATCTTAGTCTGGTCGTAGGTTGTCAATTTTGTATTAAGAACTTAGAAAAAAAAAGTATAAAGTTCGAAATACAAAATCTGGCTGGAAGGCGTAGGCTCGGGCTAAAGTTAGATCGTGTTCCGTAATAAGACGGTACGAGTTTATCTTTGAAAAAACCTTGTGGGGAAATAAAGTTAATAATTTTATACGTCTAAAATCATCAACCAGTTTTGAGCAAGCGTGGTGATCATGCCTTCTTTGTATGAGAAGACGCGTTTGCCCTGCAGTGGGACGGTAATAGGCTGGTTATTATTTAAAGTGTCTTTGACATATCTCGGGTCCCTGGGGTCCCGGACTTTCGAAGGCGTACGAGGGGCCGAAGCCAACTCGCAGAACCCCGTAGACAGGCGCGATACAACGGTGCGACGCGATTCTGGTAAAACAATTTTCATTAATTTTTCATAGAAATAGTTCTAATAGAGATGTGTCGCGCGTTGTCACGTTGCGTCAGACTGTAGGAGCCTTTAGACACTTTTAACGAAATGAGGCACTAATCGGCGATTATACCTGTAGGTACTATGCAAGTGCACCCAAGGACAACCCCCGGTTGGTGCAGGACTATTGTAGACTTTGGAAACAAGACAGATTGGTCTATGGGTTTGGGTGGCTATAGTGGATTGGTGACCTAGAACTATGTAACTAAAGTTGATTACGGGGTCAACGGCCGCTGGTAGTGCAGTTACTTGAAGTTACTGGAGCGAATTTTTTTTTTTTTTTCTCGTCTATTAAGTAATTTGACCTTCTCTAGATTAGATTCTACTATAAAATTTGATAACACTAATTTCATAAATACGTTATTTTATTGTTCATGTTATTACAATAGGTATTATTTTAGTCTATTTGGAATGAGGGCTAGTTAATAGTCCTCCAGACCGTATTTCGGCCATGGCGGGCTAACTCAACGGCGACTAGGCTTCGGCGCGAGAGATATAGTGCACAATTGTGTGCGCAGACACAGGTGCACTCTCTCTTCCTTCATTTTCATACTCCGATGGGACGGAAATCCGACATGCCCGGAGAAAGATCAGGCGCAGGACCAACGCTGTATCACACCGACCGTGATACAGTTTTTACTAGTACGGAGATCAGTGTGAATTACTCTCTAACAACCATATATCCACGCATGACATAAGATCGTATTTTTATTTTATTTTGTTTGGTATTATTTATTTTCTACATACGTATAAATTGTTATTCTCAAGGTTGTTATTGCGCTGTTAGAAATAAATGTTTTTTTTTTAACTTCCAAACTCCGGGCTTTTACTAAGAAATTAGCCAAGTTATTGATAGAGTTAAGCACTAAAATATAAAAAAAAAAAACATTATTTTGTTCTTGGAAGCAGCAAGTTGAAACTTGAATTTGAGAATGACAACGTTGTTTCAAAAACTAAGAACACGTTGGCACGGAGGTAAAAATATCGCGGTGCGATTTTATCGAGCAATGGATTTTCAACTCTCGGTGTTGAACCCAGCATTGGGAATCCAACAGAGTGCATCCCAGCGTCTCAAAACCGACTGTTCGATTTTCAATTCTCGGCGCTAAGCAGAGCGTTGAAGATCCAATGCTCGAAAAAATCCCGCCGCGATATTGTGGACTAAGGTTTCCATCACATAGAATTGGTTAGTGCATGTAAAGCGTAAAGTGTGATGGAATCCTTAAAAATATTCGATTGCGTGGTGCGAATTTGGAGTTTTCAAGTTGATTCGAGTGAGTAAGTAGGCAAGATCCCTTGCAAAAGCTCATAGCCGGGGTTGTTTGTGGGGTATGAATGCTCATGATCAATTAAATTAAAAGAACGCGTCAAAAGTTTTAATGTGGCACTTTTGGGAGATATTATTTCATTAAATCAGATTATTTCAGACATAAGATGTTTTTGACCATGGTAATTAGATAGAATAGTGTACTAAAGAATCCATAACAGAAACTAAACAAAAAAAAATATATGTCCAACTGCCCAGGTGTGCACATGAACATGCGCAGTTGCGCAAAACACGAGTCATTGCTCAGCGCGCATGTGTTTAATTTTACGAGCGGAGCCTTCAGCGTGGCAAAAAAGGTCATTATCTATACACATTCCTATGTCTCTAATATAAATTTACAAACGCAGCATTAAATACCATAGATCAACAATTTATAATTTACAAAAATCATAGACACTCCTCAGCACTAGAGTTTCGATTCAAAGAGTTTTTAATGATGCCACTGATTGAAGGCACACTGAACTTTGGCTAGAAGGTCGGCGCATGCATTATGAAGATCCTTTGCTCTTCCTTCTTGATCCATTTGAGGAGACGGTCCACTGCTTTGATAGCTTGGTCTTTTTCCATTAGGGGGTCGAATGTTACGTATAGTTCGAAGCCGTTGGTTACCTGTAATAGACAATTTCGACACTTTAGAGAGAGGTCAGTTGGGCATGAATAATGGTATAATATGATTGGATATTAGAAAACTATTTAGGAACAGTAAAATGTTTTTACTACAGAAAATGGTTGGTCATCTACAACATGCGAAGTGTGTTTGCAATAAGTTGAAACGTTGCCCCACGCTAGGAATTTCTCCTGTATAGTGGGATTAGTGGGTGCATATACAAACCTTTAAACTCATATACACAAACAGCCAGACCCGGAACAACTACTTGTAGGTCATACAAATATTTGTTCCGTGCGGGAATCGAACCCGCGACACGCAGCGCAGCAGTCAATCGGTTAACCACTGCGTCAACCGTGCCGTCAGTTTAAATTTGATGCGGTGGCTTTCTGATTTCCAACCAAAAAAAAAAACAGCTGGTTTCTGTAACCTTTTCAAAATAAGTAATATAGTGTGGAGTGGTTTTATATCATATGTCTTTAACTAACATACCCTGGCGTCATTTAGCCAGACAAATGTACTACCGTATATTATACTTCAGTGCTAGTTCAAAATAGGAATCAATTACAAGAAACACTTACCCAAGCCAAGATGGTATCGCTAGAATTAGACCGAAAAATAAGCTTCGCCGGCGTCGAAGTACAATGTATTGAACTGCAAAACTTCCTGTAATTCCTCACATAATCTATATCCGATAATTTTTCAACCTTCTTCACATTTATATCACCCCCAACTTTATGTCTCATTCTATAATCCTGTAACTTATCCAGACTTATAGGGTCTGAAGTAAAGAGTTGTGCCGTCGATTTACATTTGTACATAAAGTGCCGGATTTCGGGTATTCCTATATGCTTTAACGGGTTCGTCGTGGGTAATTCTTGGTTTCTGTGTAAGGCATCGTTAATAGCGACTAGGCAGTTCGATCGACGTAGTTTTTCGGCTATCGTGTGCTTAGCTTGGGAGAGAGGGAAGAATGCGTCACGTTGTACTGTGAGTAAGAGGAGGCAAGCTTGACAGTCTTCTGAAATGTATGATACATGGCCGTGGAGGAATCCTCTGTAAGAAATAATCTAGTATTAAAAATGATTATCACACTAAGCTTGCGTGATAAAATAAAACAATCAACCACGGTCTCTATAAGAACCAACTTTTTTGTGAAACCTCTTATAGTCAGCGCGTTATCAACAGAGTCGTGAGGCCATAAGTGTCAATAGAAATAGATAGGAATGTGCAGCGCACCGGGACCGTTATCGGTAAACGGCTACCTGCTCACGTGGTGTCGACGAGTCACTAATGATTTGTACGCTTGTATGAACAAAATACTATAATAAACGTTACTTATCGATATTTTTTTTTATTGTTACGCCCTTCACTAAGCGGCTCCATAAGGCCCATAAGTGCAAGCGATGTATGAATGAAAAAAAATAATCATAGGGAAATTATTTATGGCCCGACGACTCAGTTGATAACGCGCTTACTATAGTAAATTTTGCTTAGTGCGCATGTGTCCTCTTTGACCGCTGCGACCAAACAATACCGCCATAGTATCATTCCTACAATTTACAAATAAATACCATGCATTCACAACAAATTAAACTTACGTAGAATCAAACTTCGGCAAACAAATCGGTGTCCAACTTTCGGCTGTTTTGAAACTCTCGGAGCTGCGAACCAGATTGAAAAGCAGGTGTATGTCGGACGGATGTAGGGTATACTTCTTCATTCGAACCAGCGTGATCAGTTGGTTTCCAGCCAACATTATAGCGAAGACCAAGTCTCGTATTTTGTTGCAAGTCGATTGAATCGCACTTGTAATATTCTCTCTTGCTTTTTCGGGCAGAGGTAAGCAGCGGACGGCGCCTGTAAAATAAATAATTTATATTAGTATACTTGTCGCTCAGCGAGCTATGAAGTGGGCTATGCTCAGAATATCTTTGAAGAATAACATCAGGAAAAAAAATATCTAGAAAAAAAAAAACGGAGAGTTACCGACCTAGCTTGCAGAGTAAATAAGCTGAAGTGGAAGTGGGCTGGCCATGCTTTTCGAAGGACCGATGGCCGGTTGAGCAGACGAGTCTTAGGAACACCATTGCGAGGCTTGGAGGTTTAAAGACTCCTTAATTAGTTTCCTTAATAGTAAGCATACATTTCCTGTTTTAAAAATATCAACTGCTGGTGTTCAGTGTTTGTTCACGGTGCATGTGACATGCGCATTTACGCAATATCAAGTTAAGCTGGTGCGGTTGTAATAAAACTAAGCATTGGTTGTGAAGCAGCCCACATATTAACGGGCATGCAACGCATCCGTCCACACCGCCGCCGCCGCTTTGTACATGCGCCCGCGCTGGCGGCTTACGCCTCCTCCGCTGAGCCGTGACGTCAACGGACAACATGCCACCTTGAAGTCAAGATATGTACTGGACCGGCGATATTTTTTTTTTAAATTCTGTATGGCATCTACTGATTCTAGAGGGGGACATAACTGGCGGCCTTCATAATCAGAGGATTGCGATGGCTGCCAGCGGTATCGAAGAAACGCTTGCAAGCGCGTTTCATGAATTGATGAATGGTGGGGATTTTCAAATCTAAATGTAAGTTGATGTTACGAACGAACCAGGGGGAACCCGTGATTTTACGTAGAAAACGGTTCTGTAGGGTCTGCATCCTATGGACGTGCCGGGGGTGGGCCTGTGCGAAAACAGCACAGTCGTATGTCATGATAGTTCTGGACCGGCGAGCCGGAGCGAGCCTTTTATAAGTTAGCGCGTTCATGGAGCCGTTATAATATAACTAGGCTTAAATAAATGATCATCATTCGAATTACCATAAAGTTGAAATACTGTGTAAATAACTGGGCGGGTCAAATGACTTATGTGCGCCGCATGAGTAAACCTCGCAAGTAACACGTATGTTCACATACTTCAATTACTTACTACTTGTGCGACTGCATTTAGTTTAAACAGCACCGATTTGTGGTGGAGATAAAACGTTGTAAGATCTACCGTATCACGTACGGACACAAGATTACTTCGAGACCCGAACTAAAAATGAATGACAACACCACTTGACAGTTATCCTTACTCCCGATGTTTTATTGCCCGTCTGAAAAAGTTAATTAATCGGGAGTAGAGTTAATTCCGAAGTATCGATTTACTTTCGGACAGACCCGTTTCCTCGTTGACGGACTTAGCGAGTAGGCCCCGAGATTTTGCCAACGCGCAGGACTAGAGTGTTCTGATGATAATCATTCCTTATCTGTATAACAAGAGGCATTTACTCTGCAGGAGAGAAGCAGGCTGGAATCACTCTAATGTTCTGTAGCATTGAAATTGTAGATGACTTCAATTTCCACACATTTTTCTGATGGTCTTAATCAACTTACCCAACAAGAATGCAGGATCCTTCTCCATAAAGATAAGTAAATGATCAATAAGTCGCTCGGCCCCCGACAGTAGTCTTCGTAAGTCATAGTTTCGTCTTTGTTCAAATATTCTGTTCAGTTGGGTTAGAGTGAGTACTGATACTATTTGATTAAATGCATACCTGAAAGGTGTGACAGAATTAAATTATTACCATGTATTTGTTTAAGTTATTGATGAATAAAGGCTCCTACAAACATATGCGCGATACGGACGGTAATTGCACGCGACACAAAGGCAAAGGCAACGCCTGTCGCGCGACGAGCGGTGCCTGTGTCGCGTGCGATTCGCGTCACGTGTCGCGCCTGTTTGAAGGAGCCTTCAGGCGACTACATGACCTAATCGCAAGTTTTATAATGCCTAAAAGTATATGATCCACACCAGTAAAAAAAAAACAGAAATATATATGATATTCTTCAGGATATTATGCTAGTTAGATAGTGTGTTGAAAACATAATACAACTAATTTGGTACGATACAAAAAATTTCTTTTAACGATTAAATGCCATACTAATTAATATACATGCAATCATTCTGTTTTTTTTTAGATTGTTTTTCAAGCAACATATTAATGTGATAGTGTTTTAATTTTTTTGTGCAATCAGTAGATTTTTTGCAAATAGAGTATTGCTTCATATCTTGAAATAAATTACCAGCTTTGTGTCATCGCGCTTCTCTTTCTTTTCTATGTAGTCCGGAAGTGACCGCGCTTTAGCTGTTGTCAGCCCCTAATGGTTTTATAAGTGTGTCTGTGGTTATTGATAGCCTTGCCTTTAATTCTCAATTGGTTGATTACAATATGGTATTCTGTTTCAAATATTCTCATTTATAATAATCTATGCATATGATGGCAAGGATCATAAACATAACGACAAACACCTAAAAAAAAATTGTAGGGAGACAACCAGTCATTTTGTATATTTGTGCTTACAATCTATCACTCTGTATAAGGACATTTTGCTCATTTGCAAAAAGGGCGACATAACTAAAAAGGGTAACACCTTGTGTTGTCATCTGACATTATGCTGAGCTGAGGCCCGTTTGGCATCGGCGTCGAGTCCACGATGAAATACTTAGGACTCGTGCTCGATAGCCGGTGGAACTTCGTGGAGCACTTCCGACGTTTGGCCCCCAAACTGGAACGGACTGGGGCCGCCCTCAAGCGGCTCCTGCCCAACCTGAGGGGTCCAAACGCCTCCTGCCGGAGGCTTTACGCGGGGGTCGTGCGGTCCATGGCTACATACGGGGCCCCGGTGTGGGCGCGTTCACTGCGGCGGAGAGCCGCCCACTATCTGAACGCGCCCCAAAAGGTGGTAGCTGTAAGGCTGATCCGGGGCTACCGCACGATCTCGGGCGAGGCGGCAAGCCTCCTTGCCGGACTGCCGCCGTGGGATCTGGAGGCGATAGTCCTCGCGCGCCTGTATGAGTGGCGCGCGGAGGCACTACGCCGGGGGGAAACCCCGCTTCCGCGGCAAATCGCGGCGGAGCGGACGGACCTCCGGCGCGATCTCATGGCGGCATGGAAAGAGCGACTGTCGCAACCCAGCGCAGGGCACGCCACGATAGCGGCGGTAAGACCCCTCTTTGAGGAGTGGCTAGAGAGGCGTCACGGCGTCCTCACCTACCGCCTGACGCAGGTCCTCACCGGACACGGAAGTTTCGGGAGGTTCCTGCACATCATCAGGCGGGAGGAAACGCCCGGGTGTCACCACTGCGATGATCGCCCCGAGGACACGGTGGAGCATACGGTGGGGGCCTGCCCTGCATGGGCGGAGCACCGCCGTGTCCTCGTAGAGGCGATCGGCAGCGGCGGCGATCTCTCACGCCCGGCCTTGGTTCAAGCCATGGTCCGGGGCGAGGGGGAGTGGGAGGCAGTCGCCTCC
The DNA here is from genome assembly GCA_937001585.2 of Brachylomia viminalis. NCBI lineage: Eukaryota > Metazoa > Arthropoda > Insecta > Lepidoptera > Noctuidae > Brachylomia > Brachylomia viminalis. The sequence goes on from OW443317.2 coordinate 9,240,335, forward strand.
TTCTGCGAAGCAGTCATGCTAGCGAAGGAGGTGGCGGGACGGGAGAGGGAGAGAGCCTCCCGTCCAAGCCGCCGCGGTGGACGCTCCGGGCGTCGGGAGCCGCGTGACGACTCCCGGCCACCGTAGGCGCGGGCCTGCGGGCGGTAAGTAATGGGTAGCTCACCGTCCGATCAGGACCAGGCCCGTGCTGGACGGCGCGTACGTGTTCCACGCGCGCCTCAAAGAGATGTCAGCATCATAGAGGGGGTCCACTAGGGCCCAAGCCTGCCGGGAAAGCGGGATCATCCAAAAGGGGTACCGCTGACCCGGAACATAAAGGGCCAAGGAAGGAACACGGGTGGGTTTTAGTCAGTAAGAGTCTGACACTCCCTTCCGCTCCACCCAGAGCGGGAGGATTCATTTGATGATTTCCCATCCTCAAAAAAAAAAAAAAAAAAAGGCCCGTTTGGCATTATAATTTTTGTATTCTGTTTTTATAGTATTAAGGTGTATTTATTTTGCTGTAATGCCAATAAACGCAATTTCTTTCTTTCTTTCTTAAAACTTCTGCAATTTTGAGTTACAGGTGAATGAAGCAAATTTTATTATTTTTGCTATTTGCTATAAAAACGACATTACACTAAAGCCTAAATATGAGGGAGCTAGAAAGATGTGACTATGATATGCTTCGTCGCACTCTTACTTCCACTTTTACTCTTTTAAATCATCATACCCAATAATTGCTCTTTTTGAATTATGTCAATCTTTCGCAAATGAACGATTTGGTAATTTTTCTGATGTTCCAACACATCATAAAAATGACTAAATGCTTGATATGAAAGCTCAGTTTGTCCAATGAAATCTTGTGAAATTTTGTGTTTTAGTCTGTAACTCTTTTTTATCCATGAGATGGTTGCCAGGATGTTTGGGTAGCGCGTTATTCATTCTTTATAAAAGGTGTAACAGAATAAACGCAAGTCCTGAAAGTAGTTTCGAGACTTAGTAGAATTGACTACTAAATCGATTTCAGTAACTATTAAGATAGGTTTTTTTTTTAAAATTATGTATTTTGCAATACAGACCGCCGATTGAGGCAAAGAAAATTAAATCTTATTGCAAGGCAATAAGACTCAATTTTAAATGCATATAGTAATGCTAGGGTCAACACGATTTTCTTAATAATAATATGTAGTTAGCTTTAAAAAACTGTTTTGGTTATTGTATAATACTTTTAACTCAATACTCTAATTGGGGTATATGAGGTCTTAATAATAATAGTTAGCTTTAAAAAACTGTTTTGGTCATTGTATAATGCTTTTAACTCAATACTCGAATTGGGGTGTATGAGGTCTTGCATTAATTATGTTACAGGTTGTATAACCTGATATATCAGGTTATACAAAAAAAAAAATGCTTAGCTTTTTATGTCTTCTTGGACTGTAAGCATTTTCAGATCATGGTGTAGAGCTTCATTCAGTACCATCAGTAATTTAACTTTGTAAACTTGACTGCTTACAATACAATATTATAAAATATTTCCTTGTCATATAGAAACCACTCCTCTATATTATAGCTACAATTTAAAGCAAAAAAATATGTTATCAACTTACGTTAACTGTAAAACAAGTTGCGTTTCACTCTCATTCGACTTGGACACCGCAACCAGTATCAGAGGTCCCTTCACCAAGAACACTGCCTTACAATCATTTGTTGTGATAGATCTCAATATATCCTGGTTTTGTTCCTCTACTACGCTTACCAACGCTTGGATGACACCGCAAAGACCTGCCAGCTTATCTTCATTCCCGTACCTGCAATATTTAAATTTATCAATAGTTTTAGTTAAGTTACAATATTAATATACTCCTTTATTTCATTTAAATACTTAAAAACTACATTATAAAATATTTATATTAATAAAACATTTGGCTGGCTAAGTAATAACAACCGCATGGGTCGATCAGGTTAAGCGCACTTTTACATACCAAGACCCCTCCGTGCCTCGGAAAGCACGTTAAGTCGTTGGTCCCAGCTGTCATTTGTGGGTCTTTGACAGTTGTTACGGGTCGTCAGAAGCCCGAAAGTCTGCCAACCGGTCTTACCAAGGGGTATCGTATTACCCAGTAACTGGGTTGTGGAGATCAGAGAGGCAGACGCTTCATGTGAAATACTGGTACTCAGCTGCATCCAGTTAGGCCGGAAGCCGACCCTAACATGGTTAAGAAAAGGCTGGCAGATGATGATGTAATAGGTGTCGGGACAAAGTTCTTTGACTGTACAGGGTTTAACACGTCATAGTACGGCCCCTGTTTGTATCTGGCTGGTTTTGATACCATTTAATAAGTGACATTAAAAACAAGAAAAATATAAAGTAAAAACGATTTTCCTCCTGTTTTTCATCCTCCTAACTATAATATTATAGATGCGAAAGTTTGTATGCTTGATACCTTTGCTTACGGCCGCCGCATTTAAACCGCTGAACCGATCATCATGACATTTTGCATATACGTTGTCAGGGATACAGAAAAAAATAACTACCTTTCATCCAGAAAAAAAGTACTGTTCTCAGCCTATGAGTAAGCCGCGGGCAAAAGCTAGTTTGTTTAATGTAACGTCTTTTACACCTAATATAAAAAAAAATTGTTTGGACTTGCTTATTAAAGACCCGAAGCCATTTTTGAATATTTGGCAGATTCGTCTCAGAATTAAGTTGTTGTTGGTTTTCTTGTTAACTCTCATAATGTTTTTAATTTTATTTTTTTGTTGTATGTATGTATATATGTATTTTTTTTTTTTTTTTGTTATAAATATTTTCTAAGTTATTTGTGCACCTACTAAGTATTGTCTCTGCATCACCCTAAGGTAGACTGGTAGAAAATGCCCAAGGCATTAAGTCCGCCTTTGTACAGTTTTTACTTGTGCATAAAGTTTTAATAAATAAATAAATATTCTTTGATGTGGGAAACCATTTGTGGGTTGGTTTAATTTTTCCTGGACTTGTTTGGCCGAGTTAAATTTTACATGTCTTAAGAGCAGTGGGTAAGGCTATCATAAAAAAGCCTTTTTTGATAAATAAGAGGAAGGTTCAGGAAAACTAACTTTTAATTTATGGTCTTGGGTTTGATGCTCAGTTCGGAGAAAGTGTTATTGGGTTTTTTCTGCCTGGAGTCTGGATTTGTGCCCAGTTGTTGGCAATACTTAAAATTACATAATGTTAAAATTCTAATACTAATCTGATACTTACTACCCAGCAGTGGTGTTTAGGACAATTTAAGTACTTTAGTGGTATCTGCTATTAAACCAGCAGACCGGCTAATCTATTAGACACAAATTTTACATACTTCTTTCAGACATGTCAGCTGAAAAGTATGGATCAAATATCTAAAAAGAAATACTTGCCTAGAATAAATAGGTTTACCAGCAGAACTGAGTATTAACACATGTTTCTCTTTGTTCACCAGTTCAGGAGTTTGAAGATAATCATCCTTCTCGTTATCTGTGTCATCACCATTCTGTTCTGTCAGGTTTGAGTGGCTTGTTGATGCTGATATAGATTCCTAGAAAAGTATAAATCAAATTTATAAAAAAAATATTATCATTCCTCGACCAGGCTAAAAAAGAATGGTAACTATATCAAAAAGAAATAAAAAATAATACTAACATCTTTGGTCTGTAAGTCATCATTAGATTTTGTAGGTTTTATCTGTGCAGAATTTTCACCAATTTCACTTTGAATCTCACTAATAGTACTATTTATATTCGCTAATGATATATTGCGCTCTTGAAGACTTGAACTCATCTCAGAAGCAAAATCCTCGAACGAATCGGTGGGATTTAGGATGCTGTCGTAACATGCACCAGGTTCCAAATCCTCTGGAGGGTTGTCCTCAATGATGACCGTAGGGACATCTTTGGATGTGGAAGCCATGACGAGTGATTATCAATAATAAATAAATAAAATATTATAAAATAATTCACTACTGCAAAACAGCATCAATAACGTTAGCGATATTACGTTCCATTATAAACTTATTATGAAATAATTAGTCCGTGGTTATCTCTTTTACACTCGTTGGTTTTCTATCGGTTAACTCGCTTTGACGCTCAAAAATTATCTTGGTACGGAACGCGGAAATATGGGGTGGCTTGTCACTGCGACAGTGTGACATTGGTACTTTGACTGAAACTTGACACTGACACAATTCATGAATGTTGCCCTCTTAGAATAATAATTAAGGCTGCCCTACTTGTACAAGCTTTATATTATTTTGTTTCGTTCGTGTGTGTTTCTGGTTAGAATACTCGCTTTCTTATCCATTTTTCATAAACTTCGCAACCGATTGAGCTGAAACTTGGCATACTTATATAACTTCGGTGTCTACGCAAAAATATGATACTATGGAGTTCCATGGTCATCAAACCAGTTGGTTTGATGATGGAGCCTGAAGGTGGCCATAGGAACTAAATCAGGGGTACCTACATTATCAAGACTGGTAATGGTGCCGATTCTGTTGTACACCGAACTAAACTAACTAAACTATCACTAAAATTCCTAACTTTTGGCTATGAGAATCTTAACGCTATTCTGCAAAATAAAATCTCTAAATTTAAAAATTATTTTGACACATTTAAAATCAAATTTGGCAATTGCGACTCCACGTGATACTTGTTTGCCGTACCACGTGATTTTTTTTTAGAGCCAGAGTCGCGCATTATTTTGCAGCCTTGACATGCTTTGTATGGAATTATTCACTTTTTGTATGGAAAATATGAAAAAAAAATATTTTCGTTTTACCAACACGTTGGATTTTACATGTTCCGGGGTCTTATAAAGGGGGTCGAAATTTTCATTATTTTTGCGATAGGACACACCGTTTTCGAGATTTAAGCAAAAGAAAAGAAAAAAAAGATACAGTACTGTTTTTGTATTTGAAGTCGAGGTGTTGGTATGAATTTTAGTTCATGACAACTAATTTTATTCCACACCTTTTTAATCGCGATTAAAAACAGGCAGATTTAGTTACGACAATCAAAATTTTTGGTGAAAAACGTAAATTCAGAATAGCAAAATTGCCATTTTCACTAAATTATAATCTCAGTGCCATCTTAGTGCTGTCAAACTAAAATTTGGTTAAGTTGTGTCACTTTAGTCAATTTCAGAATGGGAAATCGTCGTTTGACAGGAATAAACTAAATTTTGGTGATTTTTAGTCTAGTTTAGAGAATTTTGTGACAAGAGAATCGGCACCAGTCATTGTTGTAATTATATTTATGTCGTAATCTTGTGGCTCGTGGCTAAGTAATAACAACCACACGGGTTGATCATTTAGGTTAATTAAGCTACGCTTGCCGCGGTTGGTCCGTGGATGGGTGGCCGTCTTTACATACCGAGCCCCCTTCGTGCCTCGGAAATGGTCCCGGCTGCCATTCGTAGATCTTTGACCGACGTCGTTACGTGTCGTCAGAAGCCCAAAAACCTAACAGCCAGTTTTAGTTGTATCGTATTACCCAGTAACTGGGTTGTTTAGGTCAGGTAGGCAGTTACTCCATGTAAAATACTGGTGCTCAGCTACATCCGCTTAGACTGGAAGCCGATCTTAAAATAGTTGGGAAAAGGCTAGGCAGAGGATGTTAAAGAAAGTACCAATCTTTATGCAATGACGAAAAAACATTTCAGCTTAGGTACCAAAATGTCGCTTGGTTGGACTTGGCTAGTAACAAAATAGATAGGCACTTTGGTACACATACGTAGTATATCAAATTGATTGCTCATAATTAATTTTAGAAGTAAATTGTAATAAATAAATCCATGCAGTGATTCTGTAATTGTACCTACTGTTAGAAAATACCACATTCCCAAATTAATGCGGAAATGATTTCGTACTGCATTAATTACTATCGGATACTTAACTATTGCAACAAAGAGAATAACGAATTTAGATTAATCTCATTTGCTGGTCAGAACGATGTAGGTTTGTCTAAGTCTCCAACATAATAATACTAAAACTATATGACTTAAGTTCAGGAAATAGTATAATAGCGCCTTTAATAAATCGTTAGCAACGTGTAACGGGATTGCGTACCTATTGCTATTATATTTTAACCTACGTTTGTATATCTCGCTGGTTTCCATCCGGTTGCATGCAATAAAAGAAAACAGTAGTGCCACAGGTAGTACCTACCATAGAATAGAATACTCTTTATTATGTACACCAAAAAATTACAGATATAAATGTAGAAATATTCCTTAAGGTGACATAATGGGCGGTCGTACCATGCTATGTGCATGAAAAATAAAATAAGAATTAATACATTTATAGTAAAATTGTCCCTGTAGTTGCTAGATGTTTATTGAATACTAGGAGTTTTCATAATTTTCTACTAATTAAAATATATTGTAACACAACCTGAGATTATTTGGTATTTCAGGTAACAAAATTAACCCCTGAAACACGCAGTTACACTTACAACCGATATTCGGTTATCTCCAAGAAAAGTATCTGAGAGTGGAAATGTAAAAAGGAATTCAAGCAGAATAATGTAACAAATTGTCGGCGATTGGACACAGGGTCTCGCGAGCGATTCCTCTTGGTCGACCATGCGGAAGGCGCTGATAACTCCTTACTCTTAGGTCCTCTGGAACTGAAGGTACTTAGGTACCTACTCATACAAACGGTCTGTCGACTTTCGGTAATGTTCCGTGAGAAAACATTGGCGGAAATCTTGTACGTTTAATCGGGGTCCTGGTGAAGTATGCATCGTTAGACGATTGTCCGGTTGCAGTGATAGGTACCTAGAGTTTGAGGTTAAGTCAGGGAAATTAATTGTTCAGCAATTGACTACGAACAAATTGTCCGTATAATCAAATCACAAGTGTTATTCTTTGACAGGGCCGATGCCTGCTAGGGTTGCGGAAAAGTCCAAGAGGGTCACCGTGGCCCCTGGCACAGGCAACTGAAGGAACACGGGTGGGTATTAATCAGTAAGAGTCTGACACGCCCTCCTGCTCTGCCCAGAGCGGGAGAAGTAATTTGATGATTTCCCACCCACAAAAAAAATAAAAAAAAGTGTCATTCTTTGACAGTTGTATGAAATAGCTATAAACACGGCAATTTGGCGTAGGGTGTCAATTATTTAACAATTACCTAATGTACTTTACTTAGATAAATGTTTGGTCTCGCTGCGCTCGAGCAGTGAGACCAATCATTTATCTAAGGTCCCTTACTATACCTGCCCACTAACATATATCTACATAATAATATACGAGTCATTGAAATTATACGAATATTGATTAGTGTGCGAGAGGAAGTGGACGAGCGAAACGTCCATATACCTATATTTATCTACTACCTGATTCCTGTGACTTTACCACCTAAGACCCTGTACTGTCTGCTCATTTAATAGGGGGCGCCACTAACCCGGCTCCAGATTCACTGCCATGGAGAAATTGCCGATGGAAAAACCCAAAACTTCACTTAAACCAACCTTCTATAACATTCTCAGTAGATACTTGTACGGAGAAGGTCCTTATCACCAGTCTTACTTTCGCAAGACATCCTAAACACTATGATGATGATGATGATGATGGGGACTCCCTTTTCCGCACTTAGACTCTCATTTGGTCCGTTGTGCGTGGGGATACTGGCTAACACAGCCAGCCTAGCTCCGCCCAAAAGCACAGAAGCCTCCTGGGGGCTTCACAGGCTTCGCGGAGCGACCTCACTGTTCCGAGGATTTCTTCCCGTTGAGAAGCCACAGCCTCGCACTCCAGGATAACGTGGGCGGCTGATTCCTCGGCGTCAAGGCAGCCCCTGCAAAGGGGGCTATCTGTGGCGCCTATGTTAAAAAGATGTTTGTTAAGGGGGTTATGGCCCGTAATTGTTCCTATAATTATTCTGAGGTTATTTCTACTCAGGTTGAGAAGTTTTTTGGTTGACCGCGGGTCTACAATTGGTAAAGTCAATTTGGACTGTCTACAGTCTGTAGCCCGTGACCATCTGTTGTTATGGAGTTCGGTCGATCTTTGGCGAATCCACGCACGAAATTGTGAGAAAGGCAGAGGGAGAAGTGGGTACGGGCCTAGCACTTCCATATCAGAGCCTCTCTTCGCAAGTTCATCAGCGGCATCATTGCCTAAGGATCCACTATGCCCTTTGATCCATTGGAGGGTAATGCGATTAAACGTCGATATCCTCTCCAGAGCTAAATGGCACTCAAAAATTAGTTTATTGTTAGTTTGTTTGTTTTCTAAAGCTTTGAGCACAGATAGGCTATCGGATAGGAATTTAATGCCGTAGTTCCGGATGCCTAAGCGCTTTACTGCTGTTGCGGCTAGTGTTAGGGCAACACATTCACATTGAAATATCGAACTGTGTGTGCCTAGTGGTATGTGAAGGTTAATGTTGAGGTCAAGGGAGTGTACGCCAGCACCTGAACCGTTTTGTGTTTTTGAGCCGTCTGTGTAGATGCGCACTTCATGGGCTCCTGACTGATCCCTTTCCTCCTGAACTGTTTGTATAATATAGTTTTTGTTGAACATGGGTTTGTTTGGTGTTCTATCACACGGGGCAGCGATGAGCGGTTGGTACTCAATCGCCCGGTCCAGGATGTTAGCGTGTGGGCTGGTATGGTTTTTGCCCCATATGCCCAGATGCATCAGCCTGATGGCAGCTAGCGCCGCCTCCTGCTGTATGTACAGGTCAAGGGGAGTTAGTGTAAGGGCTATCTCCATGGCTGCAGTTGGGGTGGTTCTCATGCAGCCAGTGGTAGCCGTACAGGCCAGTCGTTGGAAGCGTTGTAGTCTGGTAATGGTGGTCGAGAGTTCAGTCCTCGTCCACCAAACCAGAGCGCCATAAGCCAACATTGGCCTGATTACCGCTTTGTATAACCACAGAGTTATCTTCGGAGAAAGCCCCCATGTTTTCCCTAACATTCTTTTGCATTGGTAGAGTGCAATTGTGCTTTTATTAAGTTTGTAGTCAAGGTGCTTGTTCCAGAGAAGTTTGCTATCAAGGATCACCCCCAAGTACTTGACTTCGTCTTTAAGTGTTAGTTCAGTGTTGAAGAGTTTTGGAAGCCTATGGGGTCCAAAAGTTCTCTTGTTGGTAAACATTATTAGTTCTGTCTTCGAGGGGTTAACCGATAGTTCGTGCCTCGTGCACCAGCTCTCGATTATTTTGAAAGCCCTTCTCATGAGATCACATGAGATGCCTTCAAATTTCCCCGAGATCAGAATTGCTATATCTTCCGCGTATCCCACCGAGTACAGACTGCTGGCGTTGAGCTCTGCAATGAGCTCATTTACGACTAAATTCCACAGTAGTGGTGACAGCACCCCACCCTGTGGGCAGCCTCTACTCACGATACCTCGCGTGGTGGTGTTCACGGTAAACTGAATGGCACGGTATTTTAACATGTTATTGATCCATTCTATGAGTGTTCGCGCAACACCGTGCCTGGCAAGTGCCTGCTCGATGCTGACGAAGTTTGTTTTGTCGAAAGCACCTTCTATATCAATGAAGGCGCCTAGGGTTGGGTTTTTGGCTTTAAGAGCATTTCCAATGCGTGAGACTACGCTGTGGAGTGCTGATTCAGTTGATTTGCCTGCACAGTAGGCGTGTTGATTCGGATGTAGAGGTCTCTGTACCGAAATTTGGGTTCTGATCCTCCTATCCCCCAGCCTCTCCAGTGTCTTCAAGAAGAACGAGGAGAGGCTTATAGGTCTAAAGGATTTGGGCTGGGTGTAGTCGCCCCTACCTGGTTTCGGTATAAAGATTATTTTTCCCAATCTAACGCCATTTCCCAATCTAAGCTGCTCGTGGCCCTCTCCGTATGTGGTTCCCAGCTTTGCTGGGTGGCAATCTGGCATCCTGGGAAGTGGGTGGTTAGGAGTAATTCGCTTGTCTCAGCGTCGTTTGTTGTGTAGGTGTTATCCGTTTTTTTCAGGCATCCTATTGAGTGGTCTGTCTCTTGAGCTAGACAAGTTTTGACCCTCGTTGCCTGATTGTTACTTTCGATGTTAGTGCAGAAACGCCTCCAGCTATTCTTTCCTCTGAGGCGTATCAGTTTTTTATAGGTTTTACGAGCTGTTGTATAGCGGTCCCAATCTACTGGCGACCGTGTGTTCCTAGCTCTGTTGAACTGTCTTCTCAACCTGTGTCGGTGTCTTTCCAGTTCTGGACTCCACCAGGAATGGCGAGCTCCCTGTCTGGGTACCGTGAGGGGACACGACTGTTCATAGCTAGATAGAAGGATGGATGTGATGTGGTTTACATGTTCGTCTATGTTGGTTATTGGTATCTCAGCCGGAAGGGCGTGTAATCTGCTTAGTTCAGCCCTAACCAGTTTAGTAAACTTGGCTCGGTCTGTGTTGCGCTTGCGCGGAACCCTTCTTGGCTTTGGTTTAGTTAGGTTGAAGTTAATGGTATAGCGGATCCATCTGTGGTCTGAGCATGATATCTCAGTAGACACATGCCAGTCCTGTATGGAGTTGGATATACCTATGGTTGCTACAGTTAAGTCTATTATTGTTTGCGATCTCGCGTTTATGAAGGTAGGCTCGGAGCCCTTATTTAGTAAAACAAGGTTATTACTAAGAATAAAATCAAGCATTACCTCACCTCGGTTGTTGGTTTTGACATTACCCCAGAGCGTGTGATGCGCATTGGAGTCTGTCGCGATGATTAGTTCCAGTTTCTCCTTTTCACAGTACTCAACCAGTGAGGCGAGCTCTGGCAGAGGCACCTCCTCGTCGCCTGGCAGGTATGCCGAGGCTAGTACAATGTCCGGGAGTTCCTGTTCGGTTCTGAAAAGCCTGACTGCTGTCAAGTCCCTCGAACAGAATTCGTTGATTAAAAGGTTAGGTACATGTTTTGGGACAAAAATGCAGGTACGCGGGTTACTTGCGGAGGTGTCTAGTAGCAACTTGCCCCCGATGTTGCCAAGACCGCATATTCTGCCACCCCTGATCCACGGCTCTTGGATGAGGGCGATGGTTCTCTCTTGTTGGTTCTCCAGCTCTCTGCGCAAGGTAGCCGACGCAGATTGGCTGTGCTGGAGGTTAGTCTGTAGGATCCTAGTCCCGCAGAGGAGAGGAGCAGAGGCTGCTGTCCTCGCCCTCACTACTCTCCCCGGCGGAAAGCAATCCTCATCCGAAGTCAGACCGGACGAGGGTGGATCCCTTGTTGACCCTGCTGTTGAAACAACCTCCATTGCTGCCATAGAAGTCGCCAGATCCACCGCCTCCCCAACAGTCCCCACCGCGGGAGGCGACGGGGAGCGTTCAGGAAGCGGCGGAACAGACTCCCCCTGGGGCGCAACCGAGGCTGTACGTGATGTTGGCGCGGCAGCATCCTCCCTGGCACCGCCCTCGTCCAGGAAGCGGATGTATATACTACCCATGAGGTAGTATACTCGCCGTTGCTAATCCTTAATGGTTTTGACCATGGGCTCCGGCACACGAAAGAAGAGACAGGTACCCGGGGGCTCCTGTCTAGCCCTTTCATGTGTCAGAGTCCAGGTGTTAATTTTTAGGTTCTGGTTCTGCCTCGCCAGCATCCTGAGCAGCTCCGTTGTGTTCTCGCTGTTCTCGGGAACAAACAACATACACATTGCCTTCTTCGGTATGTCGGCTTGAGGTCGAACGGTTAGCTCGGTCCCCGGTAACGGGGACGATAAGTTGTGTATGACCCTTTTCAGCCAGGCCAGTGTGAAGTCGTCCTCACACCATGTCTTAAGGACTCCTTCAGCGAAGTGGGCCCGACCTCTAAAATGGATCGCGGTGCTGTCGTTGGTATCAGTTGTGTCGGTTGGTTCAGGAGCCTTTAGCAGAGCCCGGAGCTGGTTCTCGATCGTCTGACGGATCCCCTCCGCTTGCTCCTGCGTCATTTCTAAGAAAGGCTCGGTCATGACGGCAACGCATAGCTCATTGCTCCTGAAAGACGCGGCCGCTTCGGCGTAGCTCACCAAAGTTCCGTCCACCATACGGGAGCGAGCAGGCTTACTCTTCTTGCCTACCCCAGTTGGTGTGACGGTATCTTCGGGACGCGAACGCTTCTGCGCCCTGGCCGGTGGTTCTGTGTTTGGTTTTGTTGGGTTTTTGCGTCCTCTTGGCCTCGCGCTGCGCTTGCGCTTAGCGCCGGCGGCAGCCTCGTCTTTTGGCATCTCTGCCGTTGTCGACACCGCTTTGAGGGACGTGTTTTTCTTGGACACTGTGTGCCCTTTTTTGGCGTTCGATGCTCCTGCCAGTGGGGCTTTAGCCAGACTCGTCAGGTCCCTCTCAGGGTCCGCAGCCGTTGACGCAGCCCGTGTTTTGGGCGCATCCACATTTGCAGTACTCCTCGAGTCGCCATGAGCGAGTGCTGTCCTTGGCCTTTCGGTCAGGTTCGTGTTAGAAGGCGCATCCATGGACGCAGACGAGGTTGGGGTCGCTCGGGACGCAGCCTGTTGTGGCGCATCCCTTACGGGTGCCTTCCTCGTCGCATCCTTGGACGCAGCCGGGCGTTTTTTTGTTTTGTAGGGTGCATCTGTAGATGCACTCTTGGGCAGTTGCTGCTTAGGTGCATCTTGAGACGCAACCCTTATTTTGGATGTGGAAGGCGCATCTGAAGACGCGGCCCTTGGTGCGTTTGTTTGTGTAAGCGCATCCGACGAGCGGGACGTAGCTTGTGGTTCGTTTGTTTCGTGATTCGTCTCTTTATCCATAGGTTTGGACGTTTATGCTTCACCGTTGGAGCTCTCCACCCGCCACGGAGTCCTCAGTCGGGGACGTCGCCCGTTCAACGAGCGTACGCCAGAGCTACTCCTTCGGTATAGGATCAACCTAGTAGGAAGTTGACGAGCCCGCACGCGACGGAAGATCACGGAACTGTATACGACACGAGACTATGCCGCAACTCATCCCGAGACCCCACGCCACGCCGGCTGCCCCCCCCCACTAAGCCGACCCTCGCTTGACATCCCGCTTATGGGATGCCTCAGCCGATTGGTCGTGGGTAGCTACCCCACGATCTCCCGTGTAAGAGGAAATCCGAGCCAAAGTGATGTGTTGTGTGCAACCTGCTCCACTCAACCACCAGGATTCCTTCATCCCTCCGTACGGGTCCCCGCGCACGGCACAAACACGCGGGAGGTCATTGCTGTCCATCATCTGCTCTTGTTCGATGGTGGACACCCAGGGGCATGACCTCGCCACCCCTGAGATAAATCGTCCAGTGATTTCTGTTACGTCTAATTCATATGGAATTAGACCAATAACAGGGCGGCAACCTCGAGAAGGAACATCACCAGACTTGCCTTGAGGATCTACACGACTTTTGCGCTCTCCCTCAAGACCACGCCACCCTGTCCCCTCTGAAGGAGGAGGCAAGGTAGGTTTGCGTCTACAAAACCAAGCCAAGCAATCAAGCAAGCGAAGCGTGTTGTTGGAAGCCAAAACATAAATTTGCAAACGACAAACCCTCCCCATCCTAAACACTATTATCTATACAAATAAATAAGATTTAAGTGTATGTTTGTAATTTCAAATGAAAAGCTATTAACTAAATGCATATGAAGGTTTATACAGTAGGTACTTATAACAACATACCAATTTTTAAAGTTTTTGTCTGTCTGTTTGTTCCAGCTAATCTCTAAAATGGCTGGACCGTTTTGGACGGGAGTTTCACTGGCAGAAAGCTGATGTTAAAAGGAGTAACATAGGCTTTTGTCTACGTAACATGTTCCCATGGGATAGTTACCGATATCACCGCGGGCAAAGCCGCGGGCAGCTAGTCTTGTCTTAGTCTATCGCGGGTATGCTGGAAGAGATTTCATTAGAAATAAGCATCACCTTTGTACCTATTTTTCTGTTATTTTCTTCTTGTCTGTTTATATAAGTGTGTACATAAATGGTTAAATAAATATATAAATAAATAAATACAACTACCATCACTATTCTCTTCCCGCAGGATCAACTCGACAAAATATACCTGAAAATAATTATATTTCTTACTTAAATAGGGGTGTCTCGCTTTATATTGCGCCCTACACTGCACCCCTGTTTAAATAAACGTCTTATTTGTCCCCCATCCCTAATAGGTACGTGAGGTGCAAGTTAATTCGCGGCAGGAAACTTTTTCTTTGACAACCCTTGGAGTGCGAAATGTGTGGACGAGCCATTATTTTATTTTTATTTTTAAATAGCTGTTGCCCACGAGTTTGTCTGAAATCTAGGATTCAGAGTACCCAGCTTATGTCCTTCTCCAGGTCACGGTCTGCCCATGTGCGAAATTTCATCCAAATCCGTCGAGTCATTTTAGCGCGAAAGCGTGACAAACAAACAAAATTACTTTCGCATTAATAATATTAGTTAGGATTAGGATATGCCATTATTGTTCCACTGGTGGCCAAAGGCCGCCCTACTCCCTTTCCACCTCTCTCTGTCGAGAGCTGCCGAGGACCAATCTTTATTAAAAGAGTCCAGCTTATCCCACCACCACCGTCTGAGCCTGCCGCAATGTCGTTTGCCATTAAGGGGACTACATGACCTAAACGCAAGTTTTATAATACCTAAAAGTATATGATCCACTGCTGCAAACAAAATCAGAAAAATATATGATATTATTCAGGATATACAACGTGGCGCTACAACGGTGACTTTAATTTAACACACATATGCGTTTTCACGTTTTCGTTTCATGAAGAAATTATATTTCCATTAAATGTGAAAATTTCCATTTACGGACTTATTTAAAATTTTAGAAAATAGCATTTTAGAGCAACCTGTACATAAATAACTGTCGCGCAGCGGTCATTTGCCGGGGTCACGGATCATAACATCGCATCAATGAAATTAAAACGAATAAGCAATACTATTAGGATGAAACAAATGCATAGAGTAGGCGAATTTAAGGAAATTTCCTTTGTTGGCGAGCAGCGCAGGCGACGCGCGCTCTCCCTTCCACCCACCCGCCGCACCGAACACGAATTCTTTTTTTGCTTTTCTAGTGCTAGTCGAACCCGTGTCCTTGACGCACTTATTTACACTAGTGCGCATAATTACGTCGCGAAAAAGACTCTTAGCTATTGTTTTATTTATTTCTTTTTGTGTAATTAGGATAGTAATTAGATCATGGTACTGCGATAAAGACACTTTGATTGGTTTTCGTTTTCTTATCTAGTAGGTACGTTTACACCTCTTGCGATACGGACGCATTTATTTGTGCTATTAGTGCTTGTGTAAACTTATGATCGTGATGGCAGTGATTAGTGATGACAGTTATTACTAATAGTAACAAGAGAGGGTGATGTGATAAGTGTTTGTACCACTTGCGCCGCTCGGTTTCTTTGATAATATGCCGTCAAAGAATCGGACCGATCACGAGTAGGTACAAGACGCGATGCGCGGTTGCCAGCCCGCGAACCGACACATTGCCGCTCCGAGTTAACGTAAGCGAGCTAGGTAAGTAATTTCATGAATGAATTTTTGCAAGGGTGATCCCAATTTTAATGACTTTTTTATTATTTAGTTTGTTTGAAAAAATTTTTTTTTCAGTTTACGTATTATTTTAACCTATCAATATTTATATGGTTAATGGGCACTAGCCCTACCCGTGTATTAAATTAAAGTCACCATTGTAGCGCCACGTTGTATAATGCTAGTTAGATAGTGTGTTGAAAACATATTACAACTTATTTGGTACCTACTATAGAAAAAAGTCACGAAACTATCTCTATTTTTTAACGATTAAAAATCATACTAATATACACGCAATCATTCTGTTTTTTTTTTCAGATTGTTCTTCAAACAACATATTAACGTGATAGTGTTTTAATATTATGGTCCAATCAATAGATTTTTTGTAAATAGAGAATTGCTTCATATTTTCCAATAAATTACCAGCTTTGTGTCATCGCGCTACTCTTTCTTTTCTATGCAGTCCGACAGTGACCGCACTTTAACTGTTGTCTGCCCTTTAAGCGGGACCAACTCGGTCGTAAGTTTGGCTCATTGATCGTCTGACATGCGGCAGATGACTGTGTCCAGCCCAATTCCATTTAAGCGTGGCAGCATTCCTAGTGACATCAGTTATTTCAGTGATGGAACGGATTGCTGTAAGTATTTTTTATAAAGGTATAGATTTATTTTTCTCTCACAAGAGGAGGGGACCTAAGTTGCAGCAGTACGAACATTCCTGGGTGATTGTGTTATGCTTATGCAGTTACATCTGGTTGGTCTAGATCTAGAAGCTCTCTCTACAAAGACCAGTAAAGAAATTTCCAGACTACAAATACCGCATTGCTATCGCCGACCGAACCTCTTTCCAAGATCCTGGTTGTAAACTCCCGGCATCTAATTTATACGGCCTCCAAGAGAATTATTGTCATTCATGAATATGAATTGCTTTGTTTAAACTGATCAAATTTTTTATTAAACCTCTAACTCGCGACCTTTTGAAGAGTTTTGCTATATTCTTTATGGAAGATATATTATTGTGGTGGATTATTAGCGTGGTCTTTATGTTTGAGGATGGTAGCCTTAAGAGTCGTCATTTTGTTTTATAAGGTGTTTTTATGGTTTTGTCATACAAATCTTCACAAAGTTGCTTTTTTGGATGTATGCTTACATTTTTTTAATGACGCTACAAATTTTAATGCGATTTCATCAATAGACAGAGTGATTAAAGACGAATGTTTTCATGCATAATACATGCATATTTTAGTAGAGAAGAGAAAAGCAGATAATTTCAAACATAATTATGTAACGTGTTGCCATAAAAAAATTTTTTTTGCGCAAACGCCTGCTAACGCCTTACGAGATAGATCCAAATAAATGTACTACAGAATTGTACATTTTAAAAATATCTACAAAAAAGTCCGCGATGGTAAATGTCTATCTCCTAAGGATAACACACAGTAACCATTTTTATCTTTCACATATTACAAAAAAATAATGGTCTATTTAAGAAGTTGTTTTAGACAATACAGTATTATCCTATATCCAATTAAATACGTTAGTTAGGTTGTACATTTATTGTAGATCAAAGTAGCCCTTTATAGCAATCATTAAAATTAATATCATAGAAGATATCAGAGATTTAAAATGCGGGGGCAGAGTGGCCGTTCGAGTCGTACGTCCGTCCCGGGTGGTATCGGTCGGCGGCCGGGAGCGTTCCTGTAGGATAATTTCCGACATCCACGCGGGCGAAGCCGCGGGCAGAAGCTAATTCCTTAATATAATACCGAAGAAAAACCTAGATTCCGCCACTTTTTACTAAAGGTTCATTAGAAAACCAGCGTCAGACAGCATGTGTCTGCCATTAGTGCTGAAATGAACCTTTTTAGCGCAGCCGTGAGACACTTTTTTTATTATGTTCGTTTTTTGTTTCACGAACTGTGTCCAAATAAACGTTATACTCTCTTTCTTTCTAGATACTTAGGTGGAGATTCCAACCTGAAGTGCCAATATAGATCCCAATCCCAACTATGTATTTTGGGGTTTTAATCTAACTGAATATCTGTATTTTACATTGGAGCGTCTGCCTCTCTGACCGCCACAACCCAGTTACTGGGTAACATACCAGTTGGGCATCTGACTAGTTGTAATGACGGTCAAGGATCTACAAAATGTGAAATGTTTTGTGGTGTGACGCGCGAATTTGTCACGATATGAAATGGATGGGTATCCACGCACCGACTGCACTGCTACTCAGCCACGAGCCCCTCAATATCACTAATGAGCTGTAAATCAGTTCTATTAATTAATGATCATAATTTTGATTGAAATTGAAAATTGACGTGTAAAAGTGTTTGTACAAACCTACTTACAGAAATAAAATCATTTATCATTACAAGCTCTGTGCTTCACAATTTATTGATTACATTTTGTGAAGTAGGTACTTCAATGTATTGCGGTGTGGCAATTATTTCCGAGTTGGTTAAAATTAATGGAAGCATTGTATATGTTGGTTTTCGTGGCTGATAGTTTGGTTTGTGTTATAGGTATATTGGGAAGCTTGTACCTGACCCCCGCCGACGATTAGCGAGAAACGAGTTGGCGAAAAACGAGCAGCGAGTGTGTAGTTCTGATAGTTTTATCGCTGGGGTATGACCGAGTGCGCGTCTGCGATGAGTAGAATGACTGACTCGTCCCTTGCTTGTATGCGTATGCACAAAGCGAAAGTCTCTCAGCGAGAGTTCTGACCGCCAAACGAGCTTCAGCTTAGCGAGTAGTTTCTTTGATAGCTCTTGTAGCTGCGACAAACTAGTGGAGACAGAGTTCTCGCCGGCAGTGTGATCAGTCAGCGATCAACTATTTTTCTGTATCTCTTTTACTGACACGGAGCCTGCATATCTATTGATCTTTTCTTGAGCGAGAACATAGTCGGTAGCTAGTCGCTTTCTCGTCGGCGGTGGGCTGGTGGCACAGGTGCCTTAAGCACATGGGAACTGTTGGTGGAATATTATGGAGTAATAGGTGATTGAAATTAAATGACAATGTTGAAATTTGGTTTAATTTATTGTAGGTTATTGAATGTTTTTTATTTGTTCTAAATGTTTCGTTTACCTGTGTTCTACAAATAAAAATGCATAATTAATTTTGAATTTGCTTATTGATACACCTTTTTAAATGGGTAAGGTCTTCTCACTGTCTTTTTAACGAGGTCCTCGGTCTAACAGAATACAGCTTTTTTCCCCTCTTAAAAAAATATTTTTCTTCAATTCCCACAGTGGCTGACTAACCCTGTCGGGAGCCCGGGGCGGCAAAACTATTTTAGCACCGATAGGTAAGGTTTTCTTTTGACTATTCATACGTAAAAAGGAGTTACTTTGTCAACTTACGGACAGAAGTCTGAACAAAAAGGTGATGTAAGTTGCAAGAGCGAGCGAAGCGAGCTCGCAGATTTTAGCATCCCTACGTTTATATTTAGCATGCGTAGGGGGCCCCCATCTGCAAACTGCTTTTTACTTACAGAACGTATTTCAGACTTGTTTGTGATTTGATTAAAAAGGGTTTCTCGAGTTTTGGAACCCCCAGGACTGGGAGCTCGGGGCGGACCGCACCCCCCCTTAGTCCGCCAGTGAACTCCCATATTCAGATTTCCAAATTTCGAAATATAATTTCATACATAAATACATAAACTAACGCCTTCTTCCCATGGCTGTAGGCACAAAACAGAACGCCAGCTACTACGATCCTTGCATTCCTACTCCTTTTGCTTCGTTTACGTTCATAAACCTTGCCATACACGCACGCCGGTTACGAGTAGGTACTACGCACCTGACCTCTCTGAACCACATCACCTATAAAATCACTATTGAGGCGTATAGAATCAAAGGCAGCTTAATCCAATCTGACAAATTTTTCACAAAACAAAAATAATCTTTCATTTCATTATAGTTTTGCCACTTATAAAATAGAAAACTTCCTAAAGACTTACTGTAGGAATATAAATGTATGACTAAAGCACTGGGACAACCATAGTGGTGGCTTAAATAGATATTGAATAAATTAAAATACACTTAGCTGTTTTTGTTACCAACTCCAGGATTTAGCTGTCTTTGATTGTAAGTGAAGCGGATAAAGCTGTATTTGTTTCTAACAATAAAGCTATGACGTCATTCATATAGTGATGTGCAACATGCTACAAAAACAGTGTAGGTACAAAACAAAAATAAACCAACAAATACAGTTTTTAATTTTATATTTTAATAAAAAAAATAGGAAAGTAAGTAAATTACGGTTTATATGAAAAGAAAGAAGTATGTTCATTGTTAAATAATTTAACAATGAACATACTTCTTTAGGAAGCTCTAGTAGGACATATTATGTCCTACTAGAGCTTCCCCTCCTGACATTACCACTAACATCTAGGGACCTTCTCTCTAAGTCCGTCAACGAAGATATGGCCCCGTTCATTAATAAGTTTTTCAGGACGCGGAAAAACACATCGGGAGTAAGGACAATTGTCAATTCGTTTTGTCATTGTTATTTAGTTCGGGCCCCAAACTAATCTTAAATAAATGATAAATGATTTTATTTCTGTAAGTAGGTTTGTTACAAACACTTTTACACGTCAATCATATTTTTAAAACTAGATGAGGTCGGCGTTTCATAACTGACTACTCTGAGAAGAAAGGCCGAAACAAACTCAGAGGTCACAGTCTCTTTTAAAGTCCAGACATAATCTTGGTCAGATCATGTGAAGACCATGTAGATTGGTGTCTGAAACGGTCTTTTGAGGAAAAACCATACAGATATGTTCGTAAGTGATACGGAGTAGGAAACGTACCCGCATCTTCGACCGAAACTACGGACACTGGGCTTAGGGAGTAGGCCTCTTGCGTTGTAAATCCATTTGTTAGTCGCCTTTCACTCATCTTCTCAACATAACCGACGACACGTTTGGTGTAGTGGCTACAGTGTCTAAAGTGTAGTCAGCGAAACCAAATGGTCCTGGGTTCGAATCCCGGTAGGGGCAAATGTTTGTATGATGAATATGGACATTTGTACCCGAGTCATGGATGTATATTTATAATATGTATGTATTTACGTAAAAAAATGTATTTAAGTAGTGTATCAACCATCTGGTATCCATAACACAAGCCTTAATTAAGTGCTTAACATGGAACTAGATGGTGCTGTGTGCAATGTCAGACGATATTTATTATTATTATTTCCTTTATTTATTATTATTATTATAACCAAACCATCTAAGCATACTCTTTTAAATTTTTGTCGCATCTTCTTTTAAAACGCTCCGTTGCCTTATCATATAATTTCTTAAAATAATATAATTCCTCTTTGATATATTCCTACAAATATAATTTCCGTCCTCCAATAAATTCTACCATTATTAATACCAATGGAACATTTTAAATGCGTATCACAGCGCATTCATATTTGTTACCAACTGTCTGACATAACGGAAAGGCATCACGTCCCACAAATTTATCTTCTAACAACTTTTTAGACGGTGTTGCCACCAGTAAAAAAGCGATGGCAATAAAACAAGCATTTGTAAGAAGAGTTCACGACTTGTGAGAGTGAAGTTTCAGAATTCTGTGATCCCCGTATAAAATACCCTACTATTGGTTTTCTCGATAAACTCATAAACTGGCAATAATGTACGATTTTATTTGAAAATAATCTCAAAGTGAGAGTGAACAGCAGTGAGATTCTGTAACCATCTCACCGTGAAAACTTAGGTGAAGTGAGTGTGGAGTGAGCTGTCACTGTCGTCCCACTCGTCCCACTCTTAGAATAATAATAGTTATTATTCTAAGGTCCCACTGATGCTAGGGATTGACCAAGCATTACATTTACAATCATAATCGAGATTTTAATAATATTTTTTATGCAAATTCTATTGATAATTTTATATTATTTCAAAGCTAGTAGGTATATAAATGTCAAAAAAAAAACAACATTGTGTTTCTAACTGAATTTCTGTTTGGCTATTTTATTTGAAAACCCCGAAAATAGTAATATTTAGCAACTAGATACTAGATTTGAAATAATATATAATTATCAATAAAATTTGGATAAAAAATATTATTAAAATTTCGTTTATGAGTCTAAATGTGACGTTGGTCAATCCCTAGCATCAGTGGGATGACACTGACAGCTCACTCCACGCAAGTGTTCACGGTGAGATTTTTACAGAATCAACCGGCTGGCTTCTTCTGAGTAAGCTCACTCCACCGTCGACTCGGTCTCTGTCAGCACTGACCTAGACTAGAGCCAAGAGCAAACACATCTTAAATAAAAAAATAAAAACAAATCGGTGGCCCCTTGTAATGTCATTGTTGATAAGAATGACCGACTGTGAAATAGTACCTCAATCACCTCAGCCTATCGCAGTCTATTGCTGGACATAGGCCCCTCCCAGGCTGCGCCACAACACCCTGTCCTTCGCCATCTGCATCCACTCTGTCCCAGCCACTTTCTTAAGGTTGTCGGTCAATCTAGTTGGGAGGCATCCCACGCTACGCTTGTCGATATGTGGTCTCCACTCCAGGACTCGTCTGCTCCACCGGCCATCGGTCATTCGACAAACATGGCCAGCCTACTGCCACTTCAGCTTGCTTACTCTGCAAGCTATGTCGGTAACTCCTGTCGGTAACTTTTCTGGACAATTTAATTTCTGATTTTATCGTTCAAAGAAACTGCGAGCATAGCCCGCTCCATAGCGCGCTGAGCGGCCTTTAAGTTGAGGACCAGCCTAACTGTCAGTGTCCACGTTTCGGCACCGTACGTCATAACGGGCCGGACGCACTGGTTGAAGACCTTAGTCTTCAAACATTGCGGGATTGGCGACGAGAAGACTTGACGAAGTACCTACTGTTGAGCTAAATGAAGCCTTTACCCAAAGTTATCATTAATATAACTTGCCCCGGGAAAAGTATTGGGCGGCAGTGTAATTAATCATTAATTAAGCTGTGGCTTTATCCCCACTCAAAAAAAACTCACAACATTTATTTCAATTAAACCATTTACAGGCACTTTAAATTACATTGTTGTAAAATATAAGTTACATCAATAATGTCGAATTTATAACTATGTGAGAACGATGTAAAAAAGACGTGCACGTTAAAAGCGTCCAGAGTACAGCAACATACAAAAAAATAAGGCGTCATGATAAAAAGTCCAGTCAAATGAGACGTAAAAACAAAAAGGAATAAAAATAATTTAGTTCAAAGAAAACTGAATTACATAAAATGTTTTTCGACTCGACGCGTAGCCCGTAACGAACCATCTACCTGCTACGAAAGCGTAGCTGACGTAGCCGGACATCGTAACCCTAGCTACGCCGTAGCACCGGGTGAAATCGTTCGAAATTCCCTCAAGATGAAGTTATTCTCGACTCTAAGGCATCCCCTATTAGATTTTATTAAAGTGGGTAAAACGTGGGATTCTCTTAATGTTTTAGGAAGCCCATAATCAAAATGGTTACCGCACTTGTGTCCGATGGGTAGTTTACATTGTAACGTCTTCATCTTATTTGGGAAGTGAAAAGTAAATTTCAGTTGGTGTCATTTTCTGGTATTATTTTAGAGTTGTAGAGGCATGATTATCATAACATAACATCACGCCTCTAATTCTCCGAAGGGCTAAGCAGAGGTGTACCTATAGTACAGTAGTAGTATAGTACATTTTGCCAATTATGTTCAAATCGCATGTAATTGAGGTGCTTTTTGCCATCAACTAGGCAACCCGGACTCCTCTTATTGAGCGGTGGTGGCCCAGTGGTAATGGCCGCAACTTACGAGTTGTAGTTCGTAGGTTCGAACCCAGACAGGCGCTTTACTTTGTGTAAATTATTACATCACCACTGCTCTCAAAACATCGTGAGGAAACCGGCATGACCCTGAACCAAAAATTCGACGATATGTGACATTTACCAACCCGCACTGGGCCCGCGTGGTGGATTACGGCCCACTCCCTCACACGGAGAGGAGGCCTGTGTCCCAGCAGTGGGAACATTATAGGCTGATGATGATGAACATCACGCCTCTAATTCCCCGAAGGCCAAGGCAGAGGTATACCTATAGTACACCCAAACTTTTGCTAGCTATGTTTAAGTCTCATGTAATAGGGGGCTAGTCTATTGCCATCAACCGGGCACTAATCTAGACTCCTACTGCAGCTACTGACAAACTGCTGATGAAAAAAGCCAATAATACTTTGTTCGACCTTTTTTTTTTGGGTGGGTAATCATCAAATAACTTCTGTCGCTCTGGGGGGAGCGGGAGGGCGTGTCAGACTCTTACTGACTAAAACCCACCCGTGTTCCTTCAGTTGCCTGTGGCAGGGGCACGGTATCCCTCTAGGACCTTCCCGCAACCCTGGCAGGCAAAGGCCCTAGCGGACCCCGTTATTGATGCCTGACCTGCTGATTGACCTGGGAATCGATCTCACGCTCAGCTACTGCCCTTCCGAGCACTAGACCAACGAGGCAGTCAATAATATCATCATCTGTTAGCCTTTTTCCAACAATGCTGGGCTCAGTTTCCAGTCTAACCGGATGCAGCTGAATACCAGTATTTAACATGGAGCGACTGCCTATCTGACCTTCACAATCCAGTTACTGGGTATTGGATCATTGAGTTCCCTTCAAAATGGTTGAGCTGAATGGTGCTGATCCATACGTCATGTTCGTGAACGGGTGCCGTCAGTAGGCACTGGTCATTATCATTTCTTATATAGCTGCCACGGCTTATTTTAATTCCATAATTGTTTTTATCTTTTTATTACGGACGCTCTTAACGTGCACGTCTTTCTACATCGTTCTCACATGTATAAGTACAACATGAATGATGTAACCACTTTTTAGTAACAATATTTTGATTTAAAAGAGTGTCCATGGGTTTCTTGCCCGTTCTTCTCCATAGGTACCTACTACGCTTTGGAATGGGCAACTAGCTTCATCTTTCTGACGGACCGACCCCTTGACAATTCAAAAGTGCCTGTAATTGGTTAATTTGAAATAAATGCTTTGAGTTTGAGTTTTTGATACGATACCCCTTGATAACACTGGTTATCAGATTTTCGGGCTTCTGACGACCCCTAACGACTGTCAAAGATCCACGAATGACAGCCGGGACCAACAGCTTAACGTGCTTTCCGAGGCACGAAGGGATTTTGGCGTGTAAAGATGGTCACCCATCCACGGACCACGGCAAGCGTAGCTTAACCTGATCGATCAACCCGTGCGTGCAGCTGTTATTACTAAGCCACAAGCCCCTCAATACTATGTCCAGATTATATGATTAATAATTACAGATAAAGATATTAGTCTAGAGCTTACCTTTTGTTATAATGTCTAGCCTTGAGGCCTCAAGAGATTGCACGATTGGCCAGAACGTGACCAAAATTAACTTTATAGCTAAAGCTGTAAGGTTACTTTTGGTGTGATTCCACTGATGAATGAAGGCATGATGTCGTAGTGAGAGCATTATGATTTCCATTACCAGTTTAAATATGACAAAACTTTTACTGTTCAAGCAGTAACATTAAAGAATGCCCTGCCCGTATCGGTAAGGCGTGACCAATCTTTGTCCAGTTTTAAAATTTTGCTAAAAGAAACACTTCCTCTCTTCTAAACCTTCATCATTATTTATAGTTACTTGCTCTACTTGCAGTATTGTCTCTCCTTCTCCATTTAAATCCATCCAAAGGTTGTCTTTAAAAGATCACATTTAGCGAAAAAACCGCCCATTGTGTCACCCTATGTAAAATTTCTACATTTATATCTGTAATTTATATGGTGTACATAACAAAGAGTGTTTTATTCTATTCTATTATATTCCACTCATGTCGGTCCTACTGATGTGAGCCTTTGCTTAAGAAACATAGCTTAGATTCCTTAAATAAAATATAATAAAAGTTGTACTTCTCGCATCCCAAACATCACGATATCAGGCAATCAATATTCAAGTATGTAAGAAAGAAAAAAAGGGTTGCTTGTCACAGCAACGCGTGCACACAAGAAGATAAAACTCGAATAATAAATATATCTTCATCATACCAAAATGTCATTAACGCGTAGTAATAATATAAAGTGGCCTCTTTTTAACTTAAAGCCACTTTCTCACAGTTGGTCGCAGTAACTAAGCTAGAGTTCCCCTACCAAACGGGCTAGGTTAGGTTGGAACTGTGACCAAAAGTGCGCGAGCCGAGCGAGCAAAGCGAGGGGTGCCGCGGCAGCAGCCTGCAAGCGTTACAACCAGGTTGGTCGAAGTTACTTGGCTATTTACTAATAATATTAAGACCCCAAAATAGGAATTATTTGATATTCCCGAAAATAGGCTCAATCATTTTAGTGGAGTGTTCAATAATATTTTTAGGAGCGCAAAATGGGAATTACTAGAGGATCGATAAAATACATGCCATAATAAATTCGACTCAAGGGATTGTTTCCTCCTTTACGAAATTTAAAAGAAAACCTCGCAAAAAGATGCCTTAGTAGTGGTGTTCCAGAGTTTGCGACAACTTATGAGGCAGTGAGAGAGTTTTGAAGAGTTCAGTGACGAAGAAGGCTGTGTGTTGTTGTGCGTGACGCTTCGTGAATAAGTGGCGTCGGCCTAATGACTTCAGAATACTGTGTTGTCTTATTTACTTTGTACGAAGACGTCACTCCTGACGAATTGAATTGACAGGATCATGGAGTTTCTTGCCGGTTGTTCTTCATAAGAAACGATTAATTGGAACCGTGCACCTAGCTTCTGACGTTTCATAAGTGCCCATGTAGGTTTATGAGAAATAAAACATTTTGATTTAGACTGATGTTTTGATCCCTTGCCTTAACAGAAATACGGGCGTTACATAGCTGTTATCTACGCTTTCGGTACATAAAATGAAGTAACATTGAGCAAATAATTGTTGCTGAGAAACTCTTATTTTTGGCGTGAAAAATTCCTGTTTACGCTAGCGCGCAATTTAACGCACGCAAGATGCAACGGTACAGGAGTTCAAAGTCAAAGTCAAATATTGATTTGCAGATAAATATGGTTACAAGAGTTCTTACAATGATAGATATATAGATAAACCATTTATTTGGTGCACACAAAAACAGCACAACACAAAAATACAATCAGAAGATACTTAATAATTATAAAAAAAGAAGGTGCCGATAAAGTAACAAGAAGAAAAACATACCTAACGCAGTAAAAGTGACACTTTGACAAATACTATATGATACTACTATATGATACTATACTATATGATAAGTATAATAGTAGCTTAACATATTCAATCATAGCATAATGACATGCAAATTTTTGGTATACAATTCTAATAATATTTTTGTAACGTGAATACTGTGTTTTTTCTTCTATTTTGTTGTGAATGCTGTGCACGTCTGTAATTGACGTAACACTAGTCCATGTCTCTGTTCTCTGTTATTTGTAAATGTTTGTGTTTGTGTTGTTGATGTGCCTTAATAATACATAAATAAATACAAATTAGGTAATTTAAAGGAGAATGGGCAAAATCGTACGGCACTTGGTCTATCAGCGGCCAGGAACATTTTATTTTTTTTTGGTTTAATATCACCCTACAATAACGGGTTCAAGAAGTTTTATATCTGTAGTGTCATTATTAATGGAACTAAATACATTTTTATTTTAGATATGTAAGCCTGTGATTTAGCGTATTAATTACTAAGATTTAGTCTTAAAAATAAGGAAATAAAATAAAATGACTTGTTTACTTCAATACATTTATTTTACATACATTTACATACATAAACTCACGCCCTTTTCCCATGGGGGTAGGCAGAAACCACAGAACGCCACTTGCTACGATCCTTACATACTCCTTTTGCCTCGTCCACATTCATACATTTAATGTACAATAATAGCACTGAGTTCTGATGCCGGTAATAAAATATCCTCGTCTTGATGTCTAGCCCATGCCAGATACCACACTACACACATAACGTGTGCGCAACAACCGATTGTGCGCCTTCCACTCAAACAACTGCAATAATAATGAGCAATTGCTTCTCTATTTTGTCTTTGTCGGTTAATTACAATATAAGAATAATATATTCTGGACCTTACATGTCTAGATTGTATTCGCACACGTAATAACCAAATATCTTCTTCTTCAATAAAATCTCTGAGCTGACTTATTTGTCGCTCCCGGTATACTTCGATATTGTATAAGCCTTCAATTAAGTGTTCAGCGTAGTAGCTGCGAGCCAACTTGATTTGGTATGTGCCAAGTGCAAACAGAATTAGGTCTTCTTCAGAAAAAACCGGAAAGTCTTCAAAAATAGGTTGGTCGCTGCTGAGTCTTTCAAATGATGCCCTCTGTCTATTTATGTTATGACGGATAACATAGTCCGCTAAGAGGTTCGGTATTTCAAAACGTTCATTAATTATATTTACGAACGATGATGCATGAATACTATCTTGTATTGGTGTTTGGAACGCATTGATGAGTGCCGCTGCGTTTTGAAAGTCCTCAAACATGTGACTTAAGGCGCGATTAAAATATTCTTGCCTAAACAATTTGAAATCTCGCTTGAACCTGCCATTTATAACTTCCACTACCCAGCGGCATAGAGTTACCAGCCTAGTTCTATTGGCCTGTTCAGTAGTAAGCTGGTCTGCACCGCGGTCTTTGGTTTCTGGCATATAGGCACTGTAGTTGCATCGCTCCAAATCGCCACAGACGTCTCTAAACCCACGATCTAAAATGAATATGTCGCCAGCCCGGTAAAACCAGTGAAATGTGCCTTCTTCGTCATTTATAATTCTTTCCAAAATACTGGCATCTGAGTCGGTAGCAGCATAGGGCCCACAAACATCAATTATATGCCCATCGGAACACACCATTAAGAACGGTTTTAATAGATTTTCGTATTTGTGTAGACTGTAGGTCTGTCGCTGGAACGAAAAGTTGGAGCTCTTCTGTATATAAATATATGTTCCATCCATGATTGTTACTGCCTTCCTTTCTTCTGGAGAAGACTCGGGATTTCCAAATAACGCGTTTGGTACAATAAGATTACGGTCAGCGACCATTCTTCTATTTAAATGGTCGAGTCCCAGGTGTCGTGGCTTAAAATCCAGAGATATAGCATCACGCGCGGTTTTTAAATGCCTTTCTAGAGTCCTTCTACTTATGTTAAAGAGCGTGGCTAATCTCTCGTTGCTATCACCAGTTCGCAACTTCATTAAATAAATGGCTAGTTTTGTTTTGGCGTTTGACTCAGACAAAGAAGGCGTTTGTTCCAAGATTGTATTGAATTGATCTCTGCTAACGCCCAATCGAATATGAATCTCATTAGGATCCATATTTGCAATATCTTCAAAGTCCAGAATATTTTTATTTAAAACAGCTTTTTTAAAAAGCTCTAGTATTTGCACAAAATGAGAGCTGTTAAAATCATGTCTGAGATTTGGACTATCAATGAGCTCTTCCCAATCATTTGATGTTAAATGTGCATCACATATTCTGGCACTGTCTGGTATGAATAAGTTAGAATGTAACATAAGAGTAATCCTTACATTCTCAGGCATTCGACGACGTGAAACACTACGGCATCTGTCAAACATACAGTTTGCCGAGGTGCTAGGCACTCGTGAATATTCTTCCACTTGAAGAACACATTCGTGCGGGGCAGGGTTATTGTTTGGCTGCACAGCCCGTTGAGCTCGTTGCCAACAGGGTCGACAAACGTATTCTCGGCCGTTGTATTCAACCTGAAAAGGAAAATAGTTTATAACATAGTATTTAAAACTCACAGCAGTTTCAGTTAAATCATGTGTTGTATAGTAGAACATGCCGAGCTCTTTTTCAACGTGACGAATGAGTCATGCTCATACGCATTGTTAATGAGTGGTTGGCCTCTATTATATTTCGAAGCTAGATAACGTTGGCTCTGTTTCCATATGCACCATGTGTGTAAAAGAGAGAGAAGATCTGTTTTGACTATAACTTAAGTATTGTTAGAAAAGAACCATACGCTTAAGGAAATAACATAATTCACTAAAAGGACGTACATAAAAATACAATCAAAACTGTAACGTGGACTTAAACGACGACGTGGACGTGGAATAATATATTGAGCATTGGCAGCATTTTCCTCAAAAAGAGCATGGGTTATTTCTAACCTTCTTCTATTAACCACTGATCGATTGCACAAAACACATATAGGTCGATTTTCTGCCATTTTTCAATAATGTTCCGTTGGCGTACACAAGTCCAGAGTCCAAGTACACAAGCACAAACGTACAGAAGTTCAGAGTTAATAGCCAGGTTATCAGGTTAGGAAGAAACACAGTCCAGAGGGTAGCCAGGGTCAAAACGTTTGAAAAAGAATCCGTAGATGAGCGCACAGTACACAACGTCACAAGGGTAAGCGAAGGACTGCGCCGAGTGACGCACACGCACCCCACACCTCGGCTCTTTTGTTTGCACTCGAAGCTGATTGGGCCGTTCGAACTCAGGTAGTCCATGTAGTAAACCCATTGTTGAGCTGAGTCTTGTAAACGGTATGCTGACAACGTTTTGAAATACTTTTGAAGACATAAACTAATGTTAATAAGTATTTTATAAAATGGGTTTGCACATTTTCTTGCACTTATTATCTAAGTATTTTACCTATATGTATTTTTTTTTCTAAATGAGCTGCAATGTTACGTTCATAGTAAAAGTTAGTCCTTAGTAATAGTACTTTCATTTAATACCTATTTCGTTGTTGGCCGCTCATAGACCATTTTGCTCTTTCTCCTTTAAACGGAAGGAATTCATTAATAGTATTGAAGGAATTTTCAATTAAACACCTGCGTAAAGCCCTTCTGAAGCGGACCATTGGAAGTTCTTTAATTTGGTTAGGAATCTTGTTGAAAATCTGGAAGTGGGAATTCTGGATTTGGAGTTGTGGGGGTATTTAACTTTAAGTTATAACATTTAAAACTTGTTATATTGAATAAATCAAAAACAGTTGGAGCTTTGCCCTTTAATATCTCCGTAACCAGAATGTACCGCGATATGATACATACAAAAAAAAAAAAAAACACAATGACAGGGAGAATAAACGACTCTCGGTTTAGATAAGCGTCTTCTAAAGGTGCATCCAGACAGAGTGAGGCATGGAGGACTACCTGACCTAAACGCAGGTTTTATAATGCCTAAAAGTATATGATCCACTGCAGTAAACAAAATCAGAAAAATATATAATATTCTTTAGGATATTATGGTAGTTAGATAGTGTGTTGAAAACATAATACAGCTGATTTGGTACGATAGAAAAAAGTCAAGAAGATACCTTTAAAAATGTATTTTAACGATTAAAAACCATACCAATATACATGCAATCACTCTGTTTTTTTTTCAGATTGTTCTTCAAGCAACATATTAACGTGATAGTGTTTTCTTTTTTTTTGTCCAATCTATAGATTTTTTTTGTAAATAGAGAATTGCTTCATATTTAGCAATAAATTACCAGTTTTGTGTCATCGCGCTTCTCTTTCTGTTCTATGCAGACCGACAGTGACCGCGCTTTAGCGGTTGTCAGCCCCTTAATATGTTTGGCTGCCTCAGGTTGAAGCATCTCACATACAAACAAACAATACAACAACATAGTCAACGCAAGGTAAAGTAACTAGATGTATATAAGTGGAAGCTTGTAATTAGCAATTTTTTTTAACCTACGAACGATTTCTAATCCTGTTATTAGTCTGTAAGCTTTCTGTAAAATAAAATAAATAAATAAATATAAAAAATATAATTTGCGGCGCATGCCTCGCTCAGTCTGGATGCACCTTTACATGCGTTATCGTCATCGTCATTGTGCCACCCACGGCTGAGTATAAGCTCCTCCCTTTTATGCCATGCTTACTCGTTATACTAAATCTAAAATTAACTTATAGCTTTAAGGATAACTGTATTAAAAGGTCGGCGATACTCCAAAATGACAGCACAGTTAGCGCAGTGGTTAAACGATTGACTGCTGCGCTGCGTGTCGCGGGTTCGATTCCCGCATGGAACAAATATTTGTATGACCTACAAGTAGTTGTTTCGGGTCTGGCTGTTTGTGTATGTGAGTTTAAATGAAATTACTAGTGTGAGGCAAAGTTTACATTAAAAAAAAAAAAAAATAACATCTAATATTTTTTGCCACGAGATACCTTAATCAGACTATAAAGTTCCCACTGCTGGGACACAGGACTCCTCTCCTTGAGAGGGAGTGGGCAGTAAACCACCACTATGCTCCTGATTATAGATCCATTTTGTTTATATTTTTCTTTACTATTAAGAGTTAAATATCTTTTTTTATGCACGTGTTTCTGTGACAAATAAACCTAATTTGCTTTCATTCTTTGCTTATTTTTTTACTTACTTATATGTTCACTATGTCTTTAATTTCCTACAATATTTTCTTCTATTCAGAATATATTTGCGGCAAATCTACATCCAATAGATCCCCGAGCTCGTTTTGGTACAATTTAGTTCCCTCTAGTAATATTATTTCTTGACATAACTATTGTGATGTCAGCGATTTCTTCCGAACATATTCTCTTATTATTTTACCGAAAGGTACTGACTGTTACCAAAAGCTTCGTTCGCAGTGAATCGAATATCATTTTACTATCAAAGGTTTTCCCTTTACTCGAAAGTGACTTTATAAACATACATACGACACGTTTGGTGTAGTGGCTACAGTGGCTAAGTGTAGTCAGCGAAACCAAATGGTCCTGGGTTCGAATCCCGGTAGGGGCAAATGTTTGTATGATGAATATGGACATTTGTACCCGAGTCATGGATGTATATTAAATTTATAATATGTATGTATTTACGAAAAAAAAATGTATTTAAGTAGTGTATCAACCATCTGGTATCCATAACACAAGCCTTAATTAAGTGCTTAACTTGGAACTAGATGGTGTTGTGTGCAATGTCAGACGATATTTATTTATTTACATACATAAACTCACGGGTCGGGAAAAGAGTTATTGTGTTTGTTCCATCTGGAATCTCTCAATAGCAGCCTGGAGTCTGAATTTGTGCCCGGTTTTGTTACAGACTCGCCCCTTATTACAAAGGACAAAAAATATTTTTTTGCTAAATGTGGGTATACTTGGGTACACATCTGCCAAACCCTTCGGGGAAATACGGGCGTGATGTTATGTTATGAAGACAAGGCTTTTGACAGTGACAAGACCTAGTCCAAAGCCCACACTCTCTAGGAATCACTAGAACCTATTAGAAACCTAGTACCAACTAAAGCACACAAAAGTCATCATAATGTGCCTAGCCTATTCTCAACTATGTTGGGATCGGCTTCCAGTCTAACCGGATGCAGCTGAGTACCAGTATTTTACATGGAGCGACTGCTTATCTGACCTCCATAAGCCAGTTACTGGGTAATACGTTACCCGTTGGTAAGACTGGTTGTTAGACTTTCGGGCTTCTGACGACCCGTAACGACTGTCAAAGATCCACGAATGACAGCCGGGACAAACGGCTTCACGTGCTTTCCGATGCACGGAGGCGTCTTGGTATGTAAAGATGGTCAACCAACCGCGGCAAGCGTAGCTTAACCTGCATAGAAGCATAAATTCAAACCATTACAGACATAATAAAGATATTATAAATTGTCTACTATAGCTACAATAATAAGGGTTATTTGATACCGTCGCCCCTCGTATATTCTCCAAAAATATAAAGGATTGTGACAAATTGTCAGTGACAAAAATCTCGCATAGGTAGGTCGCCAAGCCGATGGGTATTACCTTTCTCGAATGAGCAACATAATTTTCCTAAAATATATTCATGTCGGACTGGGAAAGATGGGAAAAACGGAAAAATATATTACTTGATATTTGTAGCTTTCTGGATATCATTTTAGTGTCGTTTTTGGCGTGTTTCGTGGAGGTGGAATTACCTGCGTAGATTGTATTTTTTTGGTTGACTTGAATCACTGTGGCTAGGAGATTCAGAACCCCATATTCTTCTTCGTCGTGTCGATGACACGGCAGTGTTTTTAAGTTTGTTCGCCCAAAACTTCGCAACTTCCACAGCATCATCGGTGGCATCAGAGGTCGCTATGGCTGCATTATTTTTAAGTTTGTGGGGCACAGAGGGCAAGGTAGGAGATGGAACATAGATCAGATATTCAGGGTATTTGGAACCCAAGTGCAAAGCTGACATTTGACACCATTTGGAGCATTTTGAGCATGTTTCTTTAGGTTATGAAAGATTGAGGTTATCTTATTAATTTTTTTAATGACATAAATAACGCAGTTTTTTTCTAATTTTAAAGTATTCTACGACTTATGTTAGAAAAAAAAAAGTACATACCAACTTTAACCACTGGCAATTAACTAAAGAATTGGGTTATAAAAAAATAACAAATATAGTAGTTAGAAATAAAAATAAAAACGTACTTCGTCTAAGACAAGTATGGCTCAAAATGCTTTAAATAGTGTCAACTATCACCCCCTTAAGGCTTTGTACCCAGCTTCTAAACATTCTGTATATTTAAGTTAATTTAGACTTGTTTTCCAGGGTCTTTAAGGTACATAATTATCTGCTTCAGTTGTGATGAAATAATTCCACAAAGTCTCGAACGTTACCACTGCTGCACTGGGCCACCACAGCTGCTCTTCATATTATTATGATTTTATGATACCAAGGGCGGTCGGCTTTGTGCTCATTGGTACCAGAGGGGTTCCGATGTTTGAGGATTTCAATGAGTTAAATTGTGGTTAAAGCAAATAAGGCATTTAACATTTTTCAATATTAATTTATGTATGTAGTATAGTTGTTATAATTCTGACTGTGATATTTTAATTTGTAATTTTACTTCTGGATAGCTTCTTAACAATTTTTATAAATCCTACTATACCATACCCACCTGTATTTAATGTAACATACATTCGTATCAAATAAATGATTGATTGATATACATTTTATAAATTGAAGCCGCTTTTCATGTCTATCGTGCACGTGCACTGTCTGGACAGGTCCACTCAATCTGTGTGGTTCTTTTCTCAAAAGTCCATTTCAGACACCAATCTGCATGGTCCTCCATGATTATGTCCGGATTTTTATATACACATTGACATTAATGAATTTTATATATACTATGACAAGAGTATTTACTTTGTAAAGTATTATGCTATTATTTTAACTATTGTGAATGTGAGAACTATGTTGGTCATTGCTTTTTTTTTTGTATTTTTCTCTCTTAGTGTAATCATGATCTGGCAGTTTGAGTAACTTATGCGGCCTACTCAAATGTCCTTTCTTTGGTATTGTTCGTCGAATCGTTGAGCTCCTTAAGTTCTGAGTTGAGCTGCACGATTGCTGACAATTGCGTGCACTGACTGGACCGGTCCACTCAATCTGTGTGGCTCTTTCCTCAAAAGACCATTTCAGACACCGATCTACATAGCCTTCACATGATCTGACCAATATTCTGTCTGGACTTTAAAAGAGACTGTGACCTCTGAGTTTGTTTCGGCCTTTCTTCCCAGAGTAGTCAGATAGGAAACGCCGACCTCATCGAGTTTAAAAAAAAATATGATTGACGTGTAAAAGTGTTTGTATAAACCCACTTATAGAAATAAAATCATTTATCATTTATCTGTATGTCCGTGTTGATTTTCTAGACAACAAAACGGATTTAACTTCGGATTTCATAATAACTTAGAGAATTTATTCCGGAAGGTGATAATGATAAAGAATTGTCGATATTATATCAAATCGTCTTGCGAAGTTGGGGCGGGTCCCTGCGGGATGTAGAAAAAACGGGCACGATATCTTCCTTCTGTGTGTGTGTGCTTACAACCACATACTGTGATTACTAACATAATAGACAAGAGATGTTTATTATGATGGCAATGTCTTCGTGGTATCTAACGGTTTTCTTTTCTTATTTAGGGACATATATAATCGCAATCAAACTCAAACTCAAAGCATTAATTCAAATAAACCAATTGCAGGCACTTTTGAATTGTCAAGGGGTCGGTCGGTCAGAAAGCAGTGTTCAGTTTAATTTTTGTTGTTATGTTTTTTGTGGTGTACAATAAAGAATATATAAATAAATATAAATAAAGCTGAAGCTAGTTGCCCATTCCAAAGCGTAGTGGTTACCTATGGAGAAGAACGGGCAAGAAACTCCATGGACACTCTTTTAAATAATAATATTGTTACAAAACATGTATAATTTCAACATGAATGATGTAACTCATTCATGTTGAAATTATACCTACATGTAAGAACGATGTATAAAGACGTGCACGCTAAAAGCGTCCCTAAAAGAAAAGATAAAAACAAATCAGAAATTAAAATAAGCCGTGGCAGCTAAGAAATGACCAGTGCCTACTGACAGCGCCCGTTCACGAACATGACGTATGGATCAGCACCATTCAGATCAACCATTTTGAAGGGAACTTAATGATCCAATACACACGCCACCACCAGCGACACATTTGAGTGAGCATGACATACTCTCAGCCGCCAGGGCACATTCAAGTCAATGAAAGACGAACCCAGTAAGCTTTATAATAGGTACATAGTGCTCACACATGTGCTATGCAATTATACAATACTAAGAGATTGAATTTATAGAATGCAAAGATAGATTTTACAACCTTCATCAGCTCCAACAATATTTTCGAATGCTAATCAATTAGTTTATGCGCCCTTGTGGAGCAGGAGCTGGTGCAATGCGTATGTCAGTCCCATCGTACCCTAAATACACATTGGTCACATCTGGGCCCTGAACCTAAACAGAGTCTTCGCATCATCGCTATTTAACGGTTGTTTTTATCATTTAGCGATAATTTTGAAGGCCAATTCAGCAGTGGTATTCTGTAAAAAACTCACCGTGGAAATTTTGGTGAAGTGAGTTTGAAGTGAGCATTCAAACCCTAGATTCCCTAGCGTCAAGTTAAAATCAATAGTCATTTATTCAAACTAGGCTGACCATCAGCACTTTTTGAACGTCAAAATTACACAAGACAGTCCCCCAAAAACGCCCGCCCTTCACCACTTCCTAGTGCTTTAGCTGGGAAGAAGAAGTGGCGCAACAAACTCCCCAGCAGCACAGCTGTCTGTTCAAGTAGGATGATAGTTCACTTCTCTCTCTCTCTCACTTCTCAAGCTTTACCTACTCTACTCGGCTCTCTTTCTCTCCCTCTATCTATCCCACCCGAATTTATAAAACAAAAGTCTTACAATACCAAGGAACGAACACACAAAACTTACTTGTTTGTTTACCAAAGACACGAAGGTTCTACAATGTCTAAATCTGTGGTAGTGACGTATTACATCAAAAGTTATATTCGTAGCCGAGTCGTCGGGCGATTCAGCAATGATCTTACACTGTAGGGAATGTTATTAAAGACGAACAGACTAGATCTTCCTTATATTATGGAATATTGTTTTGGTAGCCAGAATCTAGACATGTCATTCTTTTACGAAGATAAGTGGCTATGGTTTAAAGATAAGTTGTAGTATCGTTTTCGCGAATGTCTTTATCCAAAACATGGACGTACAAAAAAAGTTGCATGGAACTCCGTTAAGACTAAACTGAGACCCATTTATGCGTGAATATATTCATGTGTGAATGTTGCCGTTTACGCACGTAAAGGTTCTTCAAACAGGCGCGACACGCGGCTCGAATCGCGCGCGACACAAAGACACCGCTCGGCGCGCGACACACGGTGCCCTTATGTCGCTTGCGTGTCGCGCCAGGTGGCCGATCGTCGGCCGATTAATGTATAAATATGTGCGTACAGCGGCCTGTACGTACTGCGAGCTGGCCGACTTGAGTGATACAGTTTTTTGTTAGCGAGAATTTGTCAGACTTTATTTGTTCGTCGATGATCCAAGCTAGATACAATAATCTCTGTCGAGCTGTTATTATTTATACAGGGTGTGGCGTAAATAATGTATAACCCTTAAACTGTCGAATGGCCAGATTATCATATATCGCCTACATACGCGTACATTTTTTTTTCGATATGGGGGCCCAAAATTGCAGAATTACGTAGTTTTTTTTTTTTAAGAATAAGTATTTTTTGTAACGTTATTCTAAACGACACCACTCTGGGGTGTCGTTTACAATATTTTTTTTGGTAACTTCACCACCGCAATGCAATTCTAATAGGTACCTACTAAAATTATTATTATGTTTTAACTTATCTCCCCCCAATTTCAGCATTTGCATCTTATTACATATTATCAATATAAATTAAAACATAATACATTGTTTTATTACACGTCATCAAAAAGTGTAAGCGACACCCCAGTGGTGTCGTTGACAATACATGCGGAACATGATTGAATTATATTATTAGAAACTTTAGTAGTGTGTTATGAGTAGTTTTTTTTAAAATATAGCTAATCAAAATTGTGAGTCTAGAGTGAACTCCAACACCGTTTGACCGAACACCATGAAAGTTGGCACATAGGTAAGTATGCGGTTGCGGTTGCGGGGGTGCGCGTCGCACCACGCCTACGCTGCAGGAGCCATCCTCTAGGACTAACCTGAACAAGTTTGCCCCCTTGTCACGCGCCATAAGACTGTTAAATATTATTTCAAATGAGGTAGATATATTTCACTGCAGCCTGATGAGGTTCACAGTAGTAGCACTAAGGTGCATTGAGAATCTTTATGAATTGTGGGTTTATTTATTTATTTTTTCAATGTATTTTAATTGTTCTTTTTCCTAATTGTATTTTTGTAAGTGAGTTATAGGTATGTGTATCTTGGTAATAACATCGCATTGGCGTTATAGCTGTTAAGGTGTTATTTGCATAATTTTAAATAAATAAATAAAATAAAATAAATAAAAAATAAAATATATCTTTTAATGCAGAAGGATTTACAGCATTTATTTCGACCTGCACGCAAGCGATGCCGTGAGCTAAAGCTAGTTCAGTCATAAATATAAAATAGTTTAGTCACTATAGCTAGACGGCTGAGCGCTTTGAACCCATAGTTATTTATTTCACACTGCTATTTAGTTTGTTTGAAAAAAATCTCTTTTTTAATTATGTTGTTAGGATTCATTTGATAGTTCCAAAATACTCTTATGCATTAGTTTTGCCAGTGTTTTCATTTGTTGTCGAATTGTTGTCTCCACATTGATAGTTCACAATCTCTCCTGTCAATTGCACACTGACAGAAATCTAATATGCCTTAATTTCTGTTTCACTATTCAAATATAGTACCTAATAGTCCTCCGTACTGAATTTCAGCGCAGACTTGCCACTTTCGCGGGAAATATAACAGTACACAAGCAGCTGTTATAACTTAGCCACGAGCCCCCCCCCCCCCATCACGTCGCATTATTAACAAATACTCATTTCTAATAACTTCTTTCGAAGTTGAACTTAAGAAATTGATTGACCTTTTTTGTTTACCTCGTTATTGAATGATTGCTGTATACATATTTGTGAGACTTATATATGTAGATGACCTTGTTTTGGTCATAATGTATTGAAGTTTTAGGACAAAGTATTTGTTTGTTTTGGTAAAATAAATTGTATACTAGGTTTTGTACTTGCACAGTGGATACAATGTTATAGAACAAAGGTTGTAGACAATAAAATGGTTCCCTGTAAACATCTTTTTGGGGCTGACTGTACCACAATCATGGTGGTATGTTCGCCACAAAGACAATACGTGGATGGGCGCTCATTTGTATGAGAATGAATAATTGATTCACACGGATCACATTTGGCTGACAAAATCAATCCAGTGGGTGATACTGACCACATCAACGCCAGGTTGCAGCCACAACACAACCACAAGCAAGACCGCGCACTAGGGGCTGGCCGACATGATATTTTGTGGTAGCCACCACGCAACTGCTAGAAGCTGCGACGACACTATTCACACGTAACCACTGTTTGCTCATTTTGTCACTGCGATGTGGTGTGGTTGTGGTATTTGTGGACGGGTTCTACGTTTTACATGTCAAGAAAGGTGCAAAAATAAGACAAGAAAA
Organism: Brachylomia viminalis; assembly: GCA_937001585.2. Classification (NCBI taxonomy): domain Eukaryota; kingdom Metazoa; phylum Arthropoda; class Insecta; order Lepidoptera; family Noctuidae; genus Brachylomia; species Brachylomia viminalis. The sequence goes on from OW443317.2 coordinate 9,279,773, forward strand.
AAATATACTATTTATGCTATAGTTTATTATAATTAAGTAAAATTACATCACTACCATATTATTTACATGCAACCATAGACGCATAATTACAACTCAATAAAGTTTGATCCCAGTACAGATTAGCGGGGCATTTGAACTCCGAAGGTATGAACCCACCAGCAGCATCTTTCTTGCAATATAAAAATCTCGAAGTTTCCAAGTTTTTGTGTATAACCTTCTGTATTACAAACCGTAAGTGGTGCAGAAGTAGTAGTAGAAGTAATACTTTACTCTATAATACTAGAAGTAACGTTAATAGAGGGAGGAGGATCAGTTGCACCATTTTCAGTTGGTCCGAAACCTAAGGCGTCATTGATAGCGTGCAACAAAGGATTGACCTCACCACCACACAATCCGTGGAAGTCATCAGTCTCGATACTCCACATCATAATTTTTGTGATGTTCAACTGTTTGGCGTATTCGATTTTGGCAGTAATCGATTTGGGGTCGTCGTAGGAGACCCAGTTTGTGTCCTTGATGGCATAGGGTACTTTAGCTTTGAAGTCGATGCGTTCGGTCCAGGATTCGGTTTGGAGTTTGTAGCAGAACTGGAATCAATAGGATTTTGTTAGTTCGTAATTCAACTGTTCTAATAATGTAACTGTTACAAAATTAGCTTACATATATGCCCTGTGCTCAAATATTTGTATTGCTTCCAGATTTTTGGAAACAATAGCACAGAAGCCAAATAAAGCATGTCAGACTGGTGTTTGTAAACGCGGTAGAAAAAGGTGAGCCACAGAACATGACGTGTGTCTTATCATCCTTATTCTCCTGCCTTTATCCTAATTTATTTAGGGTCGGGGCAACATGTGCCTTTCTTCCATATATTTCCATTAGCCCCCATCTCCGTAGTTACCCCCTTTCTAGCCATATTATCTTTCACACAGTCCATCCATAGGATTTTTGGTCATAACTCAACCAAAACCCAAAGCATTTATTTCAAATAAACCAATGACAGGTACTTTTGAGTTGTCAAGGGGTCGGTCAGTCAGAAAGATGAAGCTAGTTGCCCATTCCAAATCGCAATAGGTACCTATGGAGAAGAATGGGCAAGAAACTCCATGGAGTGTCCGTGGAGTTTTTAAATCTAAACATTCTTACAAAAAATGAGTTACATAATTCATCTTGAAATTATATATACATGTGAAAACTATGTAGAAACTCCTGCACGTGTTAAAAGCGTCCGTAATGTAAAAGACACAAACAATTCAGGAATTAAAATAAGCCGTGGCGGCTGAGAGATGACCTGTGCCTACTGACGGCGCCCATTCACGAACATGACGTAGGCCTCAGCACCATTCGGCTCAACCGTTTTGAAGGGAACTTAATAATCCAATTCACACGCCACCACCAGCGACACATTTGAGTGAGCATGACTCAGACGCACCGGTCTTTCCGTTCTCTTATAGCTAGCCACATTCATACTTAAAACATAATAAACAGAAAAATAACAAATAGAAATAAAGATGTAGGTATGTCAGTGATAAGTAAAGTCAGAAACAATGCAAGCAAAATAGACACTGAATAATCTTGATTGCTCGACAAAGGTAATTCTAGCCGTTCTTGTGTGTGAAACGAAGCACCAAAATTTAATTTATGCCATCTGAAACTTTGAGTTGGACAAAGTTTTCAAAGTTGGGTGTCAGTTAGTCTTATAGAGGAATAAGTTTGATGTGAGTGGGGGGCGGGGAGTTTGGTGTTGCCGCGCTTTCTTCCTAGTTTAATGGTAGAACCGCATCATAGTACAGTAATTGTGGAAGCTGCAAATGTACTTGGTTATTGTTCTGATGTTCAGCCACATATGCATGAAGATACTTTGACCCGGTGTTGTAGAAGCAAAGTTTTTTATGGGTGTTGCTGAAATTTTTGCTTCGTTTGGAATTGTGGTTGTAATGGACAACTTTTCTAAAAGTTAGTCTTGGTTTGAACTGTATTTTAACTTCTTACTTAACATAACATCACGCCTGTTATCTCTGAAGGGTTAGGCAGAGGTATAGCTAAAGTACACCTACATTTAACAACACACACTACATTACTACACTACATTTTTTTTTCTTTTTTTTTTTGAAGTCCCATGTAATAGGGGGCGAGCTTATTATCGAGCGGGCGAGGCAATTGTGACATTAAAAGGGAGCGTAGGTTGCTGGCTGTCCGTTGTAACATGCTGGCCCGCAGGTTTGCGTGATATACGAGGGCAGTTAAAGTAACGCTCTTCAAAGCTTACTGTCAGTCCTTCTACACGTGCAGCCTGTGGGTCAACTTCACTCAGCTTCGTTCAATACAATAATGCACTGAGAGTACTGCTGCACTTGCCGTGGCATTGTAGTGCATCAGGGATGTTTGTGGATAATAATATTAATGGTTTTGCTGCCATTATTAGGAATAGATGCGCATCCCTGATGACGCGTGTTCGCGGCAGGTTCAACAGTATTCTTAGTGTGTTCGCAGATCGGTGGGATTGTCGATGTTGCGGAGGTTGATGCAGCTCAACGCTGAATTTTAATTGTATATCTGTCTCTGTAACCTACTAACACTAGAAGTTAAGTATAATTGTTAGAACACTTTTATTTTAGACCGGAGTCCATAGGTAACCCTATGGGCTCTGGTCTGAAATAAAAGTGTTCTATTCTATTCTATTGCCATCAATAAAAACCAGACTCCAGGCTGCATGCTCGATAGTTGCACTTGCGATCACTAGACCAAACTTTTAGTTCCTGTTAAAGGATATTCTAGTCTCTTTGTAGCAGTGGTTAAAGAAGGGTGTTTTTTCAAGCAGATAGGCTACTGTTAACTTTTGTGATTATTTAATTATCTTGAATGTTTGTTCATGAAAGACCGTAGTTTAAAACTGTGGTTTTATGGCTTGAGTATAGGCCTGTTTGTACTCACTTAATCTAATACCAACTCAAGGTAGATAGATTTTGGCTAAGCTAAAGTTTGTTTAGCCCGATGAAAACTAACAAAGGCCTTCTTTGGCAAACTCGTTTCTGACCCAGGCTAAGATGATTGAAACTAGTACTTACTTCGTTATACCCTATGAAGCCATTAGTAGCAGTATAGGGTCCATCGATACCATCCCCGGACGATGGGGCTCTCACACCATTCTCGCTCGCATTGGTCAATAAAAATGTTCTACCGTAGAATGGAACACCCAGTGCTATTTTCTCTGGAGGACAACCTGAAAACAAGAAACGAATAAAAATTTAATGAAGAGGATACAACATAAAAGTTACGTTAAGATCTAAAGGACATATCATAATATATATATATATATATATATATATATCCGTACGCAAAATACGCGCATTGACGTGGAGTTGCGGACACCAGCCCGTATTACCTAATATATATATATATATGTCTTTTTCTGTTACCAATCTATGTGATTAAAATATTGAAAATATTGTTTATTATTTTAACAAGTAAACCTTACCAACAAGTGATTGGAGCCTCCTTTTAGGCAAATTAGCCTGTATTAAGAGACTCCAAAGGTTAAGAAGTCATAGGACACATGATTTCTGTGTAATAATACTAGTTAGTTTTTGAATGACAAATTTTGAACTTAGATAATTTAATTCGTTTTATTTAATTTTAATGTTTTAATTATTATTATTTGTCGACTGTATTTTTGTAATTAGGTATTTGAATTTTATATATATATATATATTTTTTTTTTCATTGATTGAATTATTTCCTAATTTATAATTCCAATTACATAATTATCATAAACTATTTTGTACGCCGATTAAGGCAAAACATGTTGAACCGGCAATTTTAAACTCGTTTCCATCCATATGTGCATATCTATGTATCATGTTACACATGTTTATACAAATAAATGAATCTTTATCTTTATCTCTTTTGTGAAAAGGCTAAACTACGTTAGCAATTGATTAATTGTCAGCCTAATTGTATAACACACTTACAGTGGCAAATCTTTTTCATTTTGACGATTCAACAATATTCTAGGACAGATACCAGTCTCCCACGACGGATTTATCAGAAGTGTACTCTTTATATGTTTAAGGCGTCTTTGTGGAAGAGAAATAAAATGTTTATTTATTTATTATTATTATTCACCGCGTTATTTATTTGCAAACCTTTCAAACATTTGAATCACTTAATTGTGAATTTCCTTCTAAAGTCTTTGGATTGTGATTGTGTGTTATACGATTGAGGTGGGTGGACTTTAGTTACTTCAGGCTCAAACGATTCATAAAAAATATTGGTTATCTTAATGATGCTTAGACTAAAAGACTGGTTTAAGTATTTTCTTACCTGCACCAATCCAATACTTTAATGATTGTTCAACTGTGTACATATCCTCTGCAACCGCACCTTCATCTCCTTCCCCTTGATGGAGGGGTGCATTGTGACCAGTGACGGAGTCCCAAGCACCGTTCATGTCATATGCCATTATATTTACGATGTCTAAGTACCTAGAATTAAAAAGACATAATTTTAAATACTTATCATGTGCTCTTTAGAGTCAAGACTGTTATAGAGGTACGAGGAACTAGGTGTAAAGTTCACTCATACCTCCATAGAAAAGGGAGGATACTCCAATCAGACGGGTGTCGTGTCTGGTGGGCCACTGCCCGAGAATTAATGTCGGGAACTTATATATAATTATGCTAGTCGCGCGGTAAACTCTGCTTGCGCGATGCAGGATTTGCGTGACGTCGGTACGACGCGCGCTCGCATGTGGCGCAGTAGATACCGCTACACTATCTTTATTTAGTTATTTTAATTATTTCATTTTAGCCTGTGTTATCCCACATCAGGAAAAGGCCTCCCATTCCTCTCCTGCCGGTGTGGCTTTCTAGACTTAGTCGACTCGCAACAAAACCGTCTTATAGTAAAAAAAAAGTCTAAAATCTGTTTTGACCCAAGATGACACTTTTTTTGGTCAACAAAAAAAAATATATCTACTTACCTTCACAGGATACCTCAATGCGAAAAATGGGCTTATACTAACTTAATTTATACTACAATCTATAACTAATTATAAACAACGTATTCCTTGTGATTTCACTCAGAGAACAACAGAATAAGTCTGTCTCACTCGCTGTGGGGCTGAGCGTTAAGAGTGCACGCGGCAGTGGCACCCCCCTGAAAAGGTTGCTCAGAGCACACGGTTCCACTAGTAGTGGCGGCTGCCGTCGTCGTCGCCACATGTACCTGTCCAAAACATACAGACTCACCTGCCCTAAAATAACTGCATTATGCACCTTCCCTCTCAGTAACTTAAATATATAAGAGGTGAGTGCGAGATCCCTCCTAACCAGCTCATTATATCCTACCATACCAATAATAAATAAGGTTTGAAACATTAACTGGTAAAAGGGATAGACTCCGTAATAACGCTTATATAAATAGCTTATACACTTATTTTGTACCCTCTTCAGCATGAGATTATAATTATTTAGCTTCATGCGTAGCCCAGATGACTGCATTACATCAACTTATTGTGACTCTGATGTATGCATTGTCTGAAGAATGCAAAGGATAATCTAAAACTCAGTGATCATCCTTGCATGCACTGCACTGCATGGATACTGTAACCCTAATTTTATTCTTCAATGAATTCCGGTTTGAAGGTTTTTCTTGGAAATATGCTTGCGTAAGTCTAGTCGTCAGAAAAAATATATTGATTAAAAAAAGAAAAAGGCTACTTACTTCGATATCTCCTTAACATTATAAGACTGTGAAGCGGCTGCCTTTACTGCCGACACAGCAGCTGTGAGCAACAGTCCTTGCTTATCAAATACTGCTCTGATTTCTTTCAAGAGTGTGGTAAAGTTATCAATGTCTGCTGCTCCATTAACTGTGTCTCTTCGGTTAGGGTACTCCCAGTCCATGTCTAAACCATCGAAGCCGTAGGTAGTTATCATCTTTAGAGCGCTGTTTATGAAGTTCTGTCTTAAATCGGGGCTTGCTGCCATCTGAAATGTATTGGTCGTTAATTTTATTAATTGGGAAGAGTAAATTTGAAGTTGTGGTCACGGTAGTGCATAATTAAGATTAGTAATTTTCTTATCAAACAAAAAGGGCAATTGTTGCGAAAATTGCGAAAAAATAATGTTTATTGAAATTAATTATTTATTTTATTTTTTGTTTATTATTAATTTTCTAATGACTTTTGGCATAAATATTTAAATTTAATTAATCCCTTTCGCGATTTACCTGTTTTGATTTTTTAAGATATTTAATAAGGTTAATGTATTGTAAAACTTTAAACTATGGATAACAATTGTCTGAATTAAATAAATTATTATTATTAAAATAATTTCTTAAAACGAAAACGTGAAACCGTATACGAGTGTTAAATTAATGTCGCCACTGTAGCGGCACGTTGTATATCCAGCTTTCATCGCCTGTGACGATGTCATGTACAGTATTCAAGTCACCTCCGTCATACTTTAGCATTGAGCGGCACCAATCCAAACGGCGGCGTTTCTGATCTTCTGTCAAACTATGATGTATCCATGTAGTACAATGCTTTCTGACGCCTAAATGTTCATGTAAGACTTTTTGTACTTGACTCATACTAATGCCCGAAATCTGTTGATATGTCACCCTGCTATCAGCTTCTATCATTAGCCGCACAGCACTCACGTTATCTTCAGTAGTCGCCGTAGAAGGGCGTCCTTCTCGCGAATCATCAGTGAGTTTGCTTCGACCACATTTAAACTCATTAATCCAGTTGTAAACAGTGGAACGGGATGGGGCTTCGTCATGAAATGCTACTCGAAGTCTATCGTAACATTGTTGTTGAGTGAGACCGCAACGAAAGTCGTAACAAACGTTCAACGAAAATTTTCTATAGTCAAATCCATTTCGACACACGACTGACACTTTTAAGATTGCCGCCAATTTGTAAAAACAAATCACATATGAATTTTACACATCTACAGATTCCGAAAGAGTTCCTATTTTGAAATTTAAATAAATTTTCATCGGCAGCCTTTTTTACTGGCCTATTCTAAAAGCTTTCAGTGTGACCCCCGTATATAGAGTCATATGTGTTTATTACCTAAACTCAGTATTTAACCCCATATTGGGTACTTGTTGAACAATGTCACTTTTATAGTTTGCCTAGGTCATCTTAGGGCGTGTGTCTATTTGCTAATTACTACTTTTTGTTTTAAGCTTATTATGCCTTCTGCGTCATTATGTCTCATGCAACCTATTTGCCTTCAGCTCTGTGCATTTTGATAAACTGTATTTTCCATTTCACTCAAAATGTGCAAGTCATGTCGTGCTTCCCACTTCCATTTTGTAAACTCCGTAATGATGGTGACAAACACACACCACCGTCATTAGCGCATTAGTACATCTCGTTGCCCCGTCGGTCTCGTGGTCGCAAGCGCAACGGCTGAGCGTGGGGTCCTGGGTTCGATTCCCAGGTCGGGTAAAGTGTTATTGGGTTTTTCTATTAGGAATTTCTTGGTAGCAGTGCGCAGTTTGGAAGTTGGCGGTTTGATACCCCCGTGCCTCCGAAAGCACGTTAAGCCGTTGATCCTGCACCTCATCTCTCTCCTGTTGTGTTGGATTGCCGTCCCATCGGACTATGAGAGTGAGGAAAGAGAGAGTACATCTGTGACTGCGCATACACTTGTGCACTATAATATCTCCCGCGCCGGAGGCTAGTCTCCGTTGAGATTGACCGCCATGGCCGAAATTCAGTCTCGAGGACTATTATTAATATTGTTAGTACATCTCGCTTTGCTTATGCTTTGGTGTCACAATCAGCGGAGATGATCATAGGCCATCTTATGACGCTGGACATTATTTCCAGGGACCAAAGTTACGGCTTAACATCTCCGAAGTCCCGGTTCACCTGTTGGTTTACCATCCACAAGTTCCGGCTTACCAACCATCTCCAAAGTTCCGGCTTATCATCACCGAAGCTCCATCGGAAATTATCAAACGCATCCTAACGCTTAGTTCTGGGCCACTATCTTCCGGAAAATCCAGGTATCATTGGGCTACGCGTCGGGTACATATTTTACCCGCGTGACCGCGTCGAGCTCGCTAAAGGTCTGGCGAAACCATCAGCCGACCGACACCATTCCTGGCGTCTGCAGCGTGGCGCACCCACTGCGCTCATCGTCACACCAGGCTGAGCCAGGAGAGTACTATGCAAGAGAATTAAAGGAATTTTCTGGCCATAGACCTACCTACCCCCTTACTTTATTTTATATTATATATAGTATTATTTTACGTTTGCAATTTATGTGGTCTTATTTCTTTCCACCAAGCAAACCTGTTCCGTTACAGTGTACAGAAGTTTTCCGGAATTTAGACGGACAGCAAATTACACCTTTCATACAGCTTGGTCATATAGCACTTATTCAGTATGTACTTATTCCTTAAAAAAAGTGAAAAAAAAATAATTTATACCATTCCCCCTCTAAAAAGCTTATTTTATTCACTGAAAACTGAATAAAAAGCACTTTTACTCGCTGTTATATCGCTACACAAGTTGACCATCCTAATAATAATAACAAGAAAATTACTCTTAATTTTAGTAATTGTTCCAATTTTAATGTGCATTTTAATTAATTTAAGCTTCCTTTTTCTTTATTAAATGTTTATTTTCGCTTAAATCTTTCTTTTTCTCGTAGTCATGGTATAAAGTATAGTATGCAACTCTTGAATAAAACGGATTTATATCGAGGGCCATGAATCACTCGCGTCGCTCAGGATTCTAATACTTGAATTATTATTTTTCACTTTGTAGGGTTTTTTTTGGAAATCGATTGATTTTTTTGTAAAAAAAGTTATTATTTTTCACTTTTTAGCTATAGTACCTACCCCACGCCAATTCGAAAACGATCGTCTTACACGGCCACGTCCGTTTGAAGGCGGTTTTTTTTTAATTAAAAATATTTTAGTGTCTATTTTCGATAAAATTTAAATGGGACCACCTGGGTAGTATAATTATATACCCTTTGAAACAAAAAAAAAATCCAAATCGGTTCAGGCGTCTTCCAGTAATCGGTGAACAAACATTAAAAAAAGAGATTCCGACGAATTGAAAACCTGCTCCTTTTTTGAAGACGGTTAAAAAGAAATTGTATCTATGATTTATTTTGTAGACTGATCTATAAACTATAGCAGTATGCAATTAAGGTCTGTGGAATAACTAAAAGTTATATCCGAGTTATAGAAGAAAATATTCACTTTGACCGCGTCGGAAAAACTCGATCAAACTTAAACTCATTATTAGAAAAGTAAACTTACGGTCGAGAACTTAGCAGATCCTTCATTCCACCCGCCGACCGCCACAAGCGTTTTTAAATTCTGATTTTGATTTTTTAAGGCGTTGAATTTTCCAAAGTTATCTGAAAAATTTGGTATCTAAGTAAGTTTTTGGACATAGGCTATTAAGAAACAATAAATATGTTTATTAAATTTAACTTTGAATGAATATTTACATAATTTAAAAGCTAATAGTCTTAAAATAATATGTATACAAAAAAAAATGAGCATCAAAAAATTCGTCCGCATCGCTGTCAACAGAAAAAGTGCCCAAAAGGCTGGCAGGTGGCAGCATTGCCACGTTGTATAGCAATGCTGATATTTTGGCCAAAAATAGGCCAGCCCTCTGATCACGTGAAGAGTCGACCAACCGCTTGGCGACGATGTCTCGAAAAACTAAGTGGGCACTTGGACCCCATGGCCCTAGTGTTTCAACCCCAAACTGCTCAAACACATAAGTCCTAAAAAGATGGGAGTATTTGCGCCGTTTGAGGTTTTCCGCACCTGCCGCAGCCGCCCCAGCACAACCCGCCGTGATAGGAAGATGGGATGGCGCAAGTGTGTCAACGCACGTTGCATCCCACACCAAAGGCCTACCTACCTTCCAAGGCATTATGGTCATTCCGTCTAGTCTCTTCCCATCGTCGCGTGCCAAGCCTTTGGGTTCTAAAACAGCTGGCGATCGCGGTGACAAGAGCACGACGGATAATATAATTGATGCTGGATTGCCGTGCTATCCGGCCTGCGCTCTTACTGCAGAATAGGCGATGGTGTCCAAGGCAGTCGACACCTTCATCGCATTGGCAGCGATGCGGAGCCACGCAAAAAGCGCCCAGACGCAGATAAGTAGCGAGCCGGAAGGTGGTGTCACCCAGCATAGTGCCTATGTTGGGTGACGGTAGCTCCTGAAGCCAGAGGCCAGACTCACACTCACCCACAGCCAGCAGGCGGGCATGCTCAGCAGTATTGATGGACGTATTAATAAGATTATTCCGTACCAACCTTAACAACAAATAAAATGATTTTGGAACTGCATACATATCATAACAATAACTACCGCACCCTTCAAACCGCAACACATCCGCGCTGCTTGGCGACAAAAATGGCTAAGGAGTTAATATAATACTACCCCAACTTCACTAAGAGCTTTACTATTGTTACTAAAATAATATCAACTCACCCCGTCCATAATTATCAGGTAGATCTAAATAAGAATCCAAAGACACGACATTTCCCGCAGTATCAAGTCCCACAAACGCATAGATCAAGTGTGTGCACAGTTGAGGATTAATGTCTTCGACGTCAAACTTCCCTTGACCGTATCTGTAAGTGGCCCATGTTCCATAGTAACATACTACTGCTTCTGTAAAATGACGAATAGTTTGTTACTTTTAGTTTTTTGCGGCAACATGTTCTGTCCTTATCGTTTGGTACCGGCCATGTATAGCGCGTGAACCCTCGCCACGCTAGATGGAACAATTACCTGCTGGTAGAGTGGGCTAAGACACTGGATACCGAAGGCAGAGAACCAGGTGTTATGGCGCTCTTAAGGAAAAGGTCTATGCCTGGCCGTGGACTAAATTATTGTTACAGTCAGTCATTCATACAATTGAACTTGCAGTAGACAGGCAGGCTAGCAGTTGGAGAGCAGTGGTGATCCAGTGGTAACGGCCGTGACTTTCGAGTAGTAGGTCGTAGGTTCGAACCCAGACAGGCGCTTTACTTCGTGTAAATTATTTCATCACCACTGCTCTCAAAACGGTGAAGGAAAACATCGAGAGGAAATCGGCATGTCCTAGAACCAAAAATTCGAAAGACATGTGACATCTACCAACCCGTTTAGGGCCCGCGTCGTGGATTACGGCCCACTCCCTCTCACTGAGAGGAGGCATGTGTCCCAGCAGTGGGAACATTATAGGCTGATGATGATGATAAGTAGTGTGCGGGACAAGTGAACAATCGTGTATATAGTATAGTGAATATTGTAAACGAACTGATAAGGATAGTGATATCTAAAATCTATCTAGATTTTTCGTTATCAATGTTCAAGTTTTTATGTTGAATTTAATTTTCCTAGATAGAAATAAGATAATAGAATGTAAAAATATTTAATTTGTCATATGTTTTTATAGAAAAACTTAAAGAAAAACGCAAATATTGTAACATGGCTCTCTTTAAGGTAAAGTTCTGTTGTACTTAAGCAAACTGTGTCGAAACCGCCCTATTTCTGATTGGTCAAAATTTGCGAGTTCTGATTGGTCGACCAATCAGAGACTTTAGATTTTCTTATGAAATTTCGTATAAATATCGGGTGGGTTTTCGGTATCGACACAGTCGGCGAGCAGCAGCACTAGAAGAAAGAACAACAAGGAACACTAGAAGAAGAATAAACTTCAAGAATTCTCAAGCCAGTGGTTTTATTCCTCACCAATCCAGCAATAGCAAATGTGTATCCTGCACAAGTAGGCAGGCAGTAGGTTTTTAAAGTCAACAGAGCAGGAATTGGGATCGATGTCTCGACCTCATGTGGTCACCGCGCCAGGACGTGCCTTGCAAAGTTATTGTAGACTGACACTTGGAGTGGTTAGCCAGAAGCACTGGTTTTATCTAGTACTCATCCACAACAGCCATTAATAAAGAATTACAGTTGAAGTTAGTACTTAAAGGTGAATTACAGGGATAACAATTGATCAGTCATTGTTTACTACATTGCAAATTTCAAAAGAGGTACGACCATTAGTCACCACGTTTCGTCACTGCAAAAAATATTTATAATTTATGTAATTCTACTCACTTTCACTAGCCACAATATGGCTTAAAGCTACCACTACAAATACACACAAATTTACAGCCAACATTATCCGAATTCGTAACTGGACTGTTAATTTCACGAACAAAATACTTCCTTTATAATTACTTTCTTATCTGAAGTATCTAAATAGGTACAAGTAAATAATGATAGAACTTCTCTATCGCCTATTGTGGTCGTTTGATAGTTGTTAATTTTATCTTTTAATTTGTCAGTTGCTTTTTAGGTTCATTCACACGAGGAGAGTTACTCGCTCGTTGAAAAGCGAGAATGATAATGCGACTATCTTAGGTTTGTTCCTTTGTTCTGGCTCGTTGGTCTAGTTGTCGCATGCGCTATAGCTGAGCATGAGGTCTTGGGTTCGATTCCCAGGTCGGGCAAAATGTTATTGAGTTTTTCCATCATGGATTCCTAAGTAGCAGGCCAGAGTATAGATTTGTGCCCAGTTGATGGCAATAGGCTCGCCCTTGTAACAATCTATCTGCCTAGCATTTTCCCCACTATGTTGTCGGCTTGCAGCCTAAATCGACTACAGCTGAATACTTGCCCCCCCCACCCCCCCGCTATTTATGGGACTTAAAATTAAGAGCGCTTATACCTTATGAGTGGCAACGTCGCAATTTAGTGTCATATTTCGTGGTTTTAAATTTTTATCATTTAATCGGAGCTATATTTTAAAAATCTGTTTAATTAACTTTTTAGAGTTATGTGAAAACTGTGTAAAAGGTAAGAAATCGTTGCGTTTACAGTTCTATTTATATGCAAATAATACATTGGAAACTTGCAGGGCGTTATTTTCATTGTAAAATAACTGTAAGCATTACGGTTACTTACTTTTTAAACACTTTCACGTAATTCTAAAAAGTTAATTAAACCGATTTTTTAAATATAGCTAGATAAAAATTGAAAAATGACACTAAATTGCGACGTTGCCACTCATAAGGTATAAACGCTCTTAACAAGCGAATTTTCTTTGGTGTACTTGTACTACAAAACTAATTATACTATCAAATTCTATAATTATTTTCCGTTTTTATGATATGTAGTTAATCTTTGTCGGTCCTGGCCGAGTCTTGTAGGAAACCTTGGCATTCTCCTTTGGGTGTTACTATGGGTACACCTCTGCCTAATCCTTCGAGGATTATAGGCGTAATATCCGTAATTGTGATTGTTTGATACTGATTGTCTTGTAATTTGTAACTGGTCATTTGTATTTTAAATAGGTACCGGGATTATGGATAACTTATCTTGAAATCCCTTAGGAAAATTTGAATCGGTGTCCCTTATCTGCTTCAAAATAGCAAATCGATAACTTATCTCTCTGCTAAATTGAATGATTAAATGATTTATCGTACGATAACTAAAGTAATCTTCTGTATCAATCAATCCTATGACGGTTGTTGTTGCCTAGCGGTTGTTGGTTATTCCAGTCGTTAACTAATGTTAACTAATGAGGTGTCTATCTGTTTAGAAGTACAGGGTCTAAGAAGGCCTATAGAGGTATGAGGAACAGGGTGTACAGTTCACTCATACCTCCTGGTAAAGGGAGGATCCTCCGACTGATGTCGGGGCGTTGTATATAAATCCCAGTTGCACCGTCGCTTGCGATGGAACCATTGACTAAAGCAGTGGGCCCACTCTTCTTTAGAGATTTCTTCCACGGCTTTTTCAAACGCATCCATGGCATCTTCAGGGTTCATAAAACGGAGTCCTCAAAGTTTATCTTTTATTTTTGGAAATCAATAAAAGCCACAAGGTGCCAGGTCAAGGCTGTAAGGATGACTTACTAACTCTACACTTTCGATAGACAAATATTCGATAGTCCGACTGGCGGAGTGAGCTGGTTGTCGTGGTGGAGGAGGATCCTGCTTCTTGGGCGCTGCTGTCTAACACTTTTCAAGACAAATGACTGACATACCAATCTGCAGTATCAGTCTTTTTATCTTCTAGGACAATTGTTGCGAAATGACCTGTCTGTCTAAAGAATGAAGCAATCATCCTTTTCCCTTGACTTCTGCCCTTCTTTACTTTTGTCGGCAAATCTTCGAATGGAAACATCCATTGTGCAGATTGTCTTTGGTTTCGGGTTTGTTTTTAGCTTTTATCTCCTATGACGATGTCATATAGAGCACTCGAGTCATCTCCGTCTTACTTTTCAAGCATTGAGCGGCACCAATCCAAACGACGGTGTTTTTGATGTTCCATCAAATTATGAGGTATCCATCTAGTACAAAGCTTTCGGACGCCTAAATATGCATTTAAGACTTTTTGTACTAGACTCATAGCAATGCCTACAGCTGCCCGAATCTGTTGATCTGTCACTCTTCTATCAGCTTCTATCATTAGCCGCACAGCACTCACGTTATCTTCAGTAGTCGCCGTAGAAGGACGTCCTTCTCGCGAATCATCGGACAGTTTGCTTCGACCAAGCTTAAACTCATTAAACCAGTAGTGAACAGTGGCACGGGATGGGTCTTCGTCATGAAATGCTAATCGAAGTCTATCGTAACATTTTTGTTGAGTAAGAACGCAACGAAAGTCGTAATAAATCATTGAACGACAATTTTCTCTAGTGAAATCCATTTCGACACACGACAGACACTTTAAAACTTTCAGTGTGACCCTATTATCCTAGACTTATTAATCAGTCGCCATCTTGTGTCCTTGAAATCAAGGGACATGCCGAAAGCAAACCGAAATACTGTGCATACTGTTCTCAAAACTATTGACGATTTTTTAAATGTTTTGGAGCCGTTTGTATAGACCATTGTATATAGTACCATTGTATAGACGGTACGGACGACATTGTTGCCATCGCAGGTATAACCTGGATGAGGTTGGTACAGGAGCGTGGGGCAAGAAATAAGAGGACTTTGACCAGCAGTGGATGAAGTTGGGCTGTGGGTGATGATGATTGGAGGCTAAAAGGAGGGTAGAGGAGAATCAGACAAACAGCAGTTTCTTTTTTTATTATTTTGCAACAGATTAGTGTTTACTTTGTCACTTCAAAGTACAGTCTCACATTATCTACTTTCCATATCAATTCAATAATTTCTTAAATCAAAACAATAAATGATTTATCCTTGATTTTAAGTGTGTGTTAGTACGTGATTAACGTTGCATTATTAGTCGAATTACTGATAAATACTTGAGGATAATAATGCTTACGATGATGTTGAATCACAAACTTTTCCGACAACTCGAAAGATATTAGTGAAAATTAAGTCATTCCGTATTGTAGGACCGTTGTTGGAGCTGATGACTCAGCAAGTGACCGGCTATGTTCAGCGCTCTCTGGGCCATCATCCTCGCTACCTCAGATCATATAATTGGTGATTGAATGTTGTCACCGCGGGATGAACCATAAAAAAAAAAGTTTTAGGTTGGGAAATTATCAAATAACTTCTCCCACTCTGGGTGGAGCGGGAGGGCGTGTCAGACTCTTACTGACTGAAATCCACGCGTGTTCCTTCAGTTGCCTGTGCCAGGGGCCACGGTAACCCTTTCGGACTTTCCCGCAACTCTGGCAGGCATCGGCCCTAGCGGACCCCGTCATTGGTGCTGACATCTCTTTGGGGCGCGTGTGGAACACAATGCGCCATCGACCCGAGCCTGGTCCTAATCGGACGGCGAGCTACTCATTGCTCGCCGTCCGCAAGCCCGCGCCCACGGTGGTCGGGAATCGGCTTGGGATTCCCGACGCCCCAGGCATCTCCTACGGCGGCTAGGGGCGTGTGGACGCGAATTTACGAACCATGCACCCATGGCAGAAAAGAAAGGAGGCCTGTATCTAACCGCGGGTGATTCTTCGCTAAAATTGTGATGATGTTGAATGTTCTCATCATCTTGCTTTTTATTTATTTATTTGGCGCATCAATTCATACAAAGAATGAATAGAAAACAATAATAAAATAAAAGTGCTGCTATGTATACGCAGCATTCACATTAAAGACAACAACGTTATTATCTAAGACTAGATTTGCACAATTTATAAAGAACTAGCTGCGCCCCGCGGTTTCAATCGCATAGGTCTCGATCCCGTGGGAATATCGGTATAAAAAGTATTATATGTCCTAATCCAAGTTATGGTCTACTCATGTGCCAAATTTCATCGAATTCCGTTCAGCCATTTTAGCGTGAAAGAGTAACAAACAAACATATACAAACAATTAAATTTTTTCTCTTTCTAATATTAGTAGGGTTTTTTTTTTGTATTCTCGTTTTATACCATTTTAACTCGCAATGTTGTTTTGTATTTTCATATATTTTCTAAGCTAATAATAGGTCTTTACCTATGAAATTGCCGCTTAGTGTACAGAAAGTTAAAGTAATTTTTATAGATTTTTTTTTATTTCTATCAATAAAAATATGCACCCATGCTATCGATGCATCTCTGCCAGCGCAGTGGTAATTTATCAACGCCCTTCTTGAAGAAGTTGGGTGTACGGGAGCAAACAAACTCTTCAAAGACATTTTGTCGTCTCGGGTATTGAATTTCTTCCCTGCCAAGAAGTTGTCCAAATTTTGGGAAAGTAGAAGTCTGTCAGCGCAAGGTCTGGAGAGTTCGGTGGATGACGCAAAACTTCCAACCTTAGCTCTTGTAGCTTAGAGACCGTCTGTTGTGCCGTATGGGGTCGACCGTTGTCGTGTAGAAGCAGCGGGAACGAGCGATTAATCAAGGCTGGCCGGAGATTTGCGAGCTTCTCCATCATTGTGTCCAGTTCCTCACAGTATACATCCGCAGTAAAGCTGGTGCCATTTGGTAAGAAGCAGTGATGAATTGTACCGGCACTAGGCCACCAAACAGTGACCATGACTTTTTTAGGGGTGAGTTTTCGTTTGGGGCTTGACCTATGCACTGAACCAGGGTCTAACTAATTATCAAAAAGAATCCATTTTTCATTGCAAGTGACAATGCGGTTCAAAACCCCTCCGTTTCTGTGTGTGTTAAGCAATGCAAGGTATACCTCAACACGTTCGTCACGCTGGCGATCCTTCAGTTCGTGTGGCACCCACTAAACTTATCAAGTATTTATACCTTGCCAATTTGACGCATTTGCGTACCAACTAAATATTGACCAATATTGTTTTGATGCTAACGTTGGAAGCCGCTGCTAACTCAACCATAGATTGAGAAATTGTCAGCTTCTACTATAGCCTTTGTTGACTTTAGTTTTCGGGCGACTACGGGTTACATGTTTTAGATCTAAATTTCCATGTCGGAAGCGTTCAAACCAAGAACGAGTCGTGCGTTCGTTTGTAGTGTTCACTCCGTACATTTAATTAATGTTGCGAGCCGTTTGTGCGGCATTGCCACCGCGACGGAACTCATATTCCATAATTACTCGTATTTTTATCGTGTCCATATTGATGAAAAGGATACAAATGTAGTGAAAACGAAACACTGATCAATAAACAGATGACTGAAAAAAATTCCATATTTTGTAAATAAAATTAATTTGAATTTAGAATTTATTGCCAGCCATAAATAAATTACGTTTCAAATGGCCAGTATTGTAAAACGGCAACGAAAATACAAAACACAATTACGAAAGAACAGTGCGAGTTAAAATCGTATAAAACGAGAATACAAAAAAAAAACCACTTACAGCTACCATTTTCAACGCAGAGTGAGCCAACGCCCGTAAATAGAGCATTCTTTCTAGAAGAGACTTTATTATCGTCACTCTCAATTATGAGCACGAAAGAACACTATAAACATTAAACAGAGCTTGCATATAAAAGGCACATTTTCTTAAACCTGATAAAAAATACAAAACGCCAAGTTAAAGTGCAATAAACAACAAAAGACACGCCTCGTATTTCTCCTGCAACGAGAAAAAAGAAAAAAAAAGAGAAGAGAGAACTACATTTTTAAATTCTCATTAGTTCGCTTACTTGAAGGGCATTACAATTTCATTCCTACCCAAACACGAATGTTTACGAGCATTTCACCATAAAATTGATTACTAAAAATTCAAACGGGCCGAAAACGCGAGAGAAAATTGAATTTTTAAAACCATACAAGGCTTTTATTCGAGGGTATGGTCTAGTTTTATTTCGAAAAACAAAGCAGTAATAATTTAGCCAGGCCGACGGCTAGCCGCTCAAATAAAAGTCGAAAAAATGTCTCTGCCCACATGTGCTTTTTCGGCCTATGTGGAACTATGTCCATGTGCTATCTACGACCACTGTGGCTACGGCTAAATGGATTCCGTGTGGGTTTCAAAGTTCTTTGTCCCAATATTGACTTTCAAGTGCTGTGCGACGTTTTTTAGGAATTTAGCTATAGTTGTACCGTAATTTTTATTGACGTTTGTTCATGTTTGTTGCCTGTACAATGAATTCTTTTGTGGTTTTGGTTTTGCGCAGAAAACCATTTCAAAACAATTTCAAATTAATTTGTTTCATTTCACCAACCTTTGTTTTTATTTTATGCACATTTCATAATAATTCTCGTTTTCATTGTAATCCTCTACAAGTTACTTAGATAACTCAAATAGACGGCAAATGAATGATTAAGTGTTATCCTAGACTAATATTGTAGTTCCATAATACAGATCTGTAAGTGCAGTGGTCAATTAATTACATACTCAGTATTGGTACTAATCAGTCTTATCAGATTGATGATTACAGGCCAATCACTTAATGTGACAATAATAAATTAGATGTGAAAGTTTTGACATATGACTGAAGAGTCCAAGATATAGGTTCATCCACAGTCTGTTGGTTAGCTCCAGTAGTTCCAGGCATTTGAAAGGGTCGAAAGCGAGTATCTAGAAGAGAAGAGAAAGAAGAAGAGAAGAGTATTCTATTATATTCGCATGCCGTGACTCACCGGTGTATCTGTTGCTGTTGTCGAGGATGCTGATGTTAATGATGAAAAGATAGCATCTTGGTAGAAGCCGGGTGCTCTGTTTGGAAGCCACACCAGTACCACATCGGTATCACCTCAAGCGACACATTGATCTCACATCGGATGCCACACTGGTCCCATTTTGGGCATAACTCCGGTCCCACGTCGGGCGCCACACAGATCCCAACCTGGGCGCCACTAAGTCACAAAAATAAAATAGCATTCAAATTCATCCTAAACTCAATCACGGAGAAAAAATCCTTCTCTATATGCTGATGGTAGGCTGATGATGACGTAGAGCAACTACATCATCATCAGCCTACCAATAGCAGTTCACTGCTGGACATGGCCTCTCTAATCGTAGGACGCCATTTATGTCGATTCTCGGATTCTCTCATTCAGTGGCTACTAGAGGCTTTACCCCGAACGCGCTATGTAAACGTAACGTAACTTCATTTTTGCGACAAACACAATTAAAATCATTAGTTGATATGAAGAAAGCTTATTTTAATTATTTTATTATGGATTGTTTTGTTTGAATTTATATTAGCTGTACACTGGACACTCAATGTGTACGTCTTATTTACATCGTTCTCACATATAATTATACCTATAAACAAGATTATTGATGTAACTAATATTTATGTAACAATATAATTTAAAAGAGTGTCCATGGAGTTTCTTGCCCGTTCTTCTCCATAGGTACCTACTACGCTTTGGAATGGGCAACTAGCTTCATATTTCTGACTGACCGACCACTTGCCAATTCAAAAGTGCCTGTAAATGGTTTAATTGAAATAAATGCTTTGAGTTTGAGTTTGAAAGTCTTGAAGTAAGAAAGTAGTATGAAGTAAGAAAATATAATGGGCATAACCAGTAATTTAATTTTTTAAAATGTTCCATTTTACAATTAGGTTTACAACGCACGTTCGTGCTGGGTCCATGGTCCTTTAGCCTAGTGCTTAACAGTGCCCACAATACTGCAGGCTGATATGAAATAATCTGTCTTTTTACAGCAACAATGCAATAATCAAAATCATTGCACATTGTGAGGCGACAGTTAAAACATCAGTAATCACATGCACTGATCTGTGCAAAGCAGTTAGATGTTAATGCTCGCTGCATTTGAATTGATGCTAACAAACTCGATTACTAGGCATTATCGATTTTACAATCGAGAGGATTTCCATATACGATTTTTTACTGTAGTGTCCTGGTGTAGTCGCAACTTTGCAAGCGTGATTGGTGAGCGACAGGTCCTAGATTCGATCCTCAGTCGGGAAAAGGGTTGTGCCCAAATTATCTATACCGAAGAAAGAAAGAATCTTGGATCTGGTTAATGTGTCCGGTCAATGGCATATGCACTAAGAGGCGCCACGGTTTTTTCATTCCTGTATGCAATAGAAGGTGTCTTATTGCAAACAGGGAATAAAAAAAACAATAGAGCTGCCTAAAATAAGTTGTAATTTTTTTTTAGGTACATTCAGCAACCGTTTCAGTGATTCAAAACAAGGTGTTAAAAAATATTTTCTCATCTAACAGCTTATACTACACTAAATATTTTTATGTGCTCGTAAAACCATAGTACATCCTCTTGAATTGAATATTGAATACGTTTGGAGTACCGAATGCACTGGACGAGTATATATTTGAACCGTAAATTTTTATTTAGCATTTGATACCACTTTTTAGGGTTCCGTACTCGAAAAGTGCCAACGGGACCTGTTACTAAGGCTGTGCTGTCCATCCATCTGTCACAGGGCTGTATTTTTTGAACCGTAATAGGTAGACACCTTAAATTTCAAATTCATGCCATAGAGTGTGTACTACCATGTGCGCTATAGCAACAAATGATAAAAATAAAATACAGTACATTCGCATTAAGAATGCAGTGAGTCATCATTGTCCGTCAGCCTAGCCCCGCCCCCTGACCAATCAAATCTTTTCAAATTACAAAGTCTAAATTTGTTAAAATTTAACACCTCTGTGAATACACCTTTATCTTGCAGTTGCACTGATGACTCACTGCATTCTTAACGCGAACGAACAAGGGTGTTTTTTTCGGAGATTTTTTGCTCGTTTTTAAAGGTAGTGTTAAATATTGTACGGTGGTACGGAACCCTTCGTGTGCGAGTCTGACTCGCAATTGGCCGCTTTTTTTTTAAACATAACTCTTGCTGTCATGTCAGCCATTTATGATGTAAACGCACACCGGAGCTTCGGTGCGAAAAATAGTTTTAAAACCATTTTCCGGAACGAATTTTGATGTTTGACGAATCGTTCTAAACTATCATGCTACAATAGTCGGGTGTTTTTTTAGTCTAATCGATGTAGTCTGTATTTTTTGGAGTATTTGCCGAATTCCAGAATATTTCAATTGGCGTAAGAAATTGTTGTTGACTATGTAAACGTTTGTGCTAAATTTTCTAAGGACTTTCTCAGGAAACTTTTCTCAATTGCACCACTTCCCAGTTTGTCACTAGATATTTGTGATATATTTATCGGATATTACCCGATATTTATCGGAATGCAGTTCCAGCCATTGCAGGGTGACTTACTACAATGGCTGAAACTATCAAAATTATTATGATTCATGAATTACAATGAACAATTTTATTGTATGCTATTAAATTAACAATGACCTTCATTTGAAAAACATTATTTTCTTCGAAACCCTTTATTACATTTAACCCTATACTGAAGGATTGAGGAGCTTTAGGCTATGTAATAACAGCCGCACGGGTCAATCGATCAGGTTAAGCTACGCTTGGCGCGGTTGGTCCGTGGATGGGTGAACATCTTTACTTACATACCAAGACCCTTCCGTGCCTCGGAAAGCACGTTATGCCGTTTGTCCCGGCTGTCATTCGTGGATCTTTGACAGTCGTTACGGGTCGTCAGAAGCCCGAAAATCTGACAACCAGTCTTACCAAGGGTTACCGTATTACCCATTAACTGGGTTGTGGAGGTCAGCTAGGCAGTCGCTCCATGTAAAATTCTGGTATTCAGCTGCATCCGGTTAGACTGGAAGCTGACCCCAAAATAGTTGGGAAAAGGCAAATGATACCATACAGAAAAGTTGATCAGAGCAGAGACTACACAACGTCTTTTGCTAAGATACTTAAGTACATACTTACAGCTCCTTTTTTTTTTTTTGAGGGTGCGAAATCATCAAATAACTTCTTCCGCTCTGGGCAGAGCAGGAGGGCGTGTCAGACTCTTACTGACTAAAACCCACCCATGTTCCTTCAGCTACCTGTGGCAGGGGCCACGGTATCCCTCTCGGACTTTTCCGCAACCCTAGCAGGCATCGGTCCTAGCAAACCCCGTCATTGGTGACAGGTCGCCGCCGCTGCCGATCGCCTCTACGAGGACACGGCGGTGGTCCGCCCAAGCCGGGCAGACCTCCACCGTATGCTCCACCGTGTCCTCCGGGCGATCCACACAATGGTGACACCAGGGCGTTTCTTCCCGCCTTATCCGGAACAGGAACCTCCCGAAACAACCGTGTCCGGTGAGGACCTGCGTCAGGCGGAAGGTGAGGACGCCGTGGCGCCTCTCTAGCCACTCCTCAAAGAGGGGACTTATCGCCGCAATTGTGGCTTGCATGTGAATCAGAGCAGAGACTACACAACGTCTTTTTCTAAGATACTTACATACTTACAGCTCCTGCTCTCCTCCCTCCGACATCACCAAAAGAATCCTTTGGCCGTTTGTGTTAAAGTAACATAAATACATTATTTTCATTGATATGAAATGTTTATTTCTGTAAGTAGATCTTCTAAGACACTTTTAGGCTTCAAAATTCGCCTGCAGCCAATAATACTTTCGTAACAACCATACAGAGAGCGCTTCATAGCTTTCAAAATCAGACAAGACATAACATAACGCCTATATTCCCTGAAGGTTTAGGCAGAGATGTACTCGTAGTACACCCATATTTCGCCAGTTATACCGATATAATTCAAAATCAGACATCTCTATCCATATTCCCCAACATTCACAACTCCTCGACACAGGTGGTTATCAAAGTAATATATTACAAACAGGAACAGTCGCTGAATGAAGAAACATTTATTGATCCATTACTACAAACAGAGGGCGTCAGTTTGATACTTTTCAAGTAAAGCTGGCTATTCTCTGTGCGATTAAGAATCAAGACCAAACTCGAAAGAAATTCAGCAGATACCTACATACACCTACAAATTATGGGTGTGTTTATGTAGGTACGTACTATTCTAAGCACTATTTCAACTTTCTCTCTTTCTCTTTTATTCTTTTACATAACTCGACTGACCGGTTGGCGCAGTTGGTAGCGACCCTGCCTTCTGAGCCGCTGGTCCCGGGTTCAATCCCCGGACAAGTCAAACATTTGTGTGCATGAACATGTCTGTTTGACCTGTGTCTGGGTGTGTATATGTATATGAGTATGTATATCAGTCATTAGGTTACCGTAGTACAGGCTCTGCTTAGTTCGGGACCTGAAGTTGTCTCATATTAAAGAATATTAAATAATCTTGTTCTCCTTAAAGGGGTTGACTAACCAGTCATCTGCCTACCTTTTGCCAACTATGCTGGGGTCGGCTTCCAGTCTAACCTGATGCAGCTGAATACCAGTATTTTACTACCTACCACTGCCTATCTGACCTCCAAAACGGCAATACGATACCCCTTGGTAATACTGGTTGTCAGAATTTCGGGCTTCTGATGACCCGTTACGACTGTCATTGATCCACGAATGACAGCCGGGTCCAACGGTTTAACGTGCTTTAACCATCATTAGCCTACAATGTTGCCACTGCTGGGACACAGGCCTCCTCTCTGTGAGAGGGAGTGGGTCGTAATCCACCACGCGGGCCCAGTGCGGGTTGTTAGATGTCTCATGTCTTTGAACGTTGGTTCTAGGACGTGCCGGTTTCCTTACGATGTTTTCCTTCACCGTTTTTGAGAGCAGTGATGATGAAATAATTTACACAAAGTAAAGCGCCTGTCTGGGTTCGAACCTACGACCTACAACTCGTAAGTCTCGGCCGTTAGCACTGGTGCTATAACCACCGGCTGATATCCATCTGCCAGTCTCAGACCTTCAGATGAACTATTAGCGTGTGGCTTATTACGATAATTGACTGAGCCCTGTAGTCTGTTGATCCCCAGCGCCGAATGTGAACAAAGACTGATAAATAACGAATTCTAATAATAATACAACCCACACGCGGCAAAAGAAGGTCATGCTGCAACAATGCGCTGGTTATCAGATAAGACAGATAAGGTAGATACGAAAATAATTATATATTATATTATCTCATTTTATTGTTCGACAATTGCTGGTGTCCAATAGTACATACTTTCTTCTGCGATAATTAATATCATGAATGAAATAAAACATCGATAATTTGTTAAAAACTATCTGCTTTAGCATCCTCGAAAACTATGAAAACGACAGCAATGACGAAAACTATGAAAATTTTCGCAGCCGCCATCGCCATATTGGATCGTGCGCTATTTAGTAAACGATTCATAAGAAGTTAACTGCGATAAAAACATCAAATTAAACACTGCTACAAAAAAATGTTCAAACACAAACATCCCAATCGCATGATCCTCTATTTAATTTAATAAACGTTCATGTTTCTCTATTACGAACAGCAAATAAACAAATTAAAATCGCAAATGCTACAGCAATCCTTATTGTATTTGCAAAACAAGAAGGATGTTTGTTTTAGGACGTTGGTACGTGAGCATTTCAAAACACTGTACATGTTTTGTCGTGAAAGATTTATAGGAATATTATGAGTAATTTTATGAATTTGTTTGTAAATATTTGTTCTTTATTTCTTCGGAAATGTAAATTCAGAAGGCTCATCTTCGTAGTAGGTAGTTGTAGGAGAGTTATCTACTAAAAGGGGGAAATAATTTGATAGGGAAAGCTCGACTACCGTTATACGTTTCTGCAACATTGCTGTGGTCAGCCAATATTTCAATGGTGGATTCGCCCTGCCGCGTCAAAAGATGGTCGCGTTTCTGTTTCTTCTTGATACCTTTGACACATGCAATGTCGCAGAGACAAGACTTGAGCGACATGGAAACGTCATTATTATTATTACTCATCTCAGTATTGACACTTCATCGCGCAGCTTTGTACTACGAGAGCAAATCTAACGATTTAAATCGATGGTGGTCAATTTAACTTTCCAAAAACGTAAATGTGCAAAAACAGACCCAACGTAAATGCTTGATTGCTTCTATAATGCGACGATTAGGTGGCCGTTATTACTCGAATGTCGAACATTAAATAGTTTTCTTACTCTGCTAAGATTAAAATAGAGGCTAGATAATCAATAACGAGCGACACGGTCAAAATAGTTTGATTATTAACAGTAGACGTGTGGCACGGATTTGAAGCAACCGCTCACCACTAGGTTAATGTAAACATCTACAGCAAGATGTAACTAAGACCTCATCATCATAAGCCTAAAATATTCCCACTGCTGGGACACAGGCCTCCTCTCTGTGAGAGGGAGTGGACCGTAATACACCACGCGGGCCCAGTGCGGGTTGGTAGATGTCACATGTCTTTCGATTTTTTTTGGTGCAGGAAAACACCGAGAGGAAACATGCCTTAATGTTTCCTCGGTGTTTTTCCTTCACCGTTTTGAGAGAACCGTTCGAACCTACGACCTACAACTCGTAAGTCACGGCCGTTACCACTGGGTCACCACTGAATTACTACCTGTAAATTAAAGGTACCCATCAAACCAGAAGGCGAATATTGCTTGGCGTCAGAAAATATTGTGTGCCAAATTACAACCAAATCCGTTCGGCCGTTTTTGTGCCAATCCGGAATATACATCCAGACAAACATTCTAAGTTACTATTTTTTTACATGTTTAGATATAGCTCAAACATGCGGACTCAGTGCAGGTTGGTAGTAAATGAGTGATGCATATGATGTTGAAAATAGCACGGAGTGGGAGTTTTGGCGTAATCTAAAATAATATAATTATAATATTATGTAGAGAAAAGATTTGATTTTGTGTTTGTTTGTATAGAAGTATGAGGAACAGGGTGTAAAGTTCGCTCATACCTCCATAGAAACGCGAGGATCCTCCGATCAGACGGGTGTTGTGTCTGGTAGGCAACTGCCCGAAGATTGATGTCGGGACGTTGTATATATTATGCTAGTTGCGCGGTAAACTCTGCTTGCGCAATGCAGGATTTTGCGTGACGTCAGGATGATGTGTTCACATGTGGCGTTGTACGCTAAAACGGCTGAACGGATTTAGATGAATTTTGGCACATGGGTAGACCTTGACCTGGACAGACGATACTTATTATCCGGATATTCCCATGGGATCGAGACTTATGCGGTTGAAACGACGGGGTCCAGGTAGTCAGTCATATATTTAATTGCAGTGCATGCTAGATAACACACATAGATATGATCTATTTTGATGATTTTAAACTAGTGGGACTTCTGAATAAATATTTTGATTGGTACCACTTCTTCAGCAGCATTATTTATTTGAGGATCTATATTTTAAGCAGTTGTTTTGTTCTGTTTTGCTAACAATAATGATTGTGTTTATGTGTTATTGTTAAATAAAGCTTGCTTGAATGTGTTTATGGTTCGTAAACGTTTAGAAGATTTGTTTTGTTGCTGTAGTCTATGATAATATATTACGATTTAATAGTGTATCATGATTCTTTTAATCCATCCATTTTGAAGATGTTGACTTTGCGAAAATTCTGTCAAAGCGAATCGATACCTAACAAAAAGATGACAACATAGTTGCCGTCTCCAACATTTAGCACCTTTACTGGTAGAAACTGCACCACCCGTGGTTTACATAAAACATAAAAGCTTATGGAATTTATCAAGGGGTTGCCAGCAGCCTTTATTATTATACATGGTGTTAAGAGATACATGCCAGAACCGTCATTTACGAGTTCTGTACATCAAAGCAAAAATAATTGCTGGGAAATGACTCCAGTTTTTGGTGTGAATATTCGCTGTTTGCGGTAGTGCGAAATGTAATGCACGTCAACCATAGACTAATATATTGTTTATGGGTGCATGCAACGGTACAGGAACCATGGGAGTATTTACATTTTAAAGTTAAGTTAGTACTTTTAAAACATGTCTGCGTAGAAAAACGGTCAAAAAATGTTGAAACTTTGTCCTTCTATATCTCCGTAACCGGAAGGCTCCCAGTGGGGCGAGCACGGCTTACTGTGATAGGCTTGAGTCACACATTTTAATCACCGTTTGGGAGCAAAAACCGTGATTCAAGTCTATCACAGAGGCCGAGCTAGGCCCATTGGTAAGGTCCGATACAAAAAAAATATCACAATGACGAGGAGTACAAATGTCTCTCGGCTTCGTTAAGCGTCTTTTTACGCTCGTTATGTTGTGCTAATAAGAACAAAAGTAGGTACACACAGCAGCAGGTCTGTAAAAAATTCTCATTCGATTTTGAAGTTAACCTTCAACATTTTAAGGTTTAAAATCATTTGGAGAAATTTGACAGTTTCTGACGTGCTGGCGACTGTACCTACTATTATCAGAAATCTTCTATCCAATCTTAGTTATTAATATTGGTAGTATCGTACATGACATAATAAATGTAACTTTAACTCACAAAACCACCGACTTCCAAAAAAAATCTGTGAAAAATAACTTTAATTTCGGAAGTCGGTGTCTTTGGTTTTAGTTTTTTCGTTGTTTGCCACCGACTTCCGAAATTAAAGTTATTTTTCTATTTGTAGTGTTTATTTTGGAAGTCGGTGGCTTTTTTGTGAAAAAGTTTTTATTTTTCGCTTTTTAGGTGTGGTACCTGCTCCAAACCGTGTACCACTACTTGCAATGTAAATAACAGTGACAGGAAGTTATTACAACATCATCAACATACACTAAGTGGAAAAATAAACGTGTTATTGAAGCTGACTCAAAAATCACTCAATAGAACTTGACCAAATTTATAGGCGACCAATTGGGAAGTAGATATTATATCCTTACAAACAAAAGAATAATTTTTCGAATCAGTTTATAAATATCGGAGTTCTGAAGTAACAAACATAAAAAAAACAGTTGAATTGAGAACCTCAGAAAAGAGTTTTATTAACCATTAAGTAGGTTATATAATGAAAAGCTACAAGACGAAATGCATCTACATGAATTCAAATGAAACCCGTATCATATTCAATAAAATACGTACCTACGAATAATGAAGTAAATTCTACTTCACAACAATAAAATGCTGCAAAAGGAATTTGCATGCCAACGCTTGCCAATCATCAGCGTTGGAAAAAATCCATTGATTCCTTAAACTATGGAAATTGGGCTTTTCACTTCACATTCGGAATTGGATGAGGGTAAAAAGAGTTTTACACACGTTTTGGTGTACATGTTCATGAAATTTTTGTGAAGTAGGGATCTATTTAATTATTTATGTTACACACAGTAAAATTCATAGTGATTCATAGTTGTTTTGGCATTATGTATTTATTTAAGTAAGTATATGTAATTTTTATTTTTTGGTTATGTGTAGGTATATTTAATATTCTATTTCAAGACGTCATAAAATCAAATTTTTCTCTTTTGTTCTCACACACTATTGTCTACATTTCTATTTCATTTCTCCTTTCGCAGGTCTGCTGGAAGAAATTTCTTAAAAAATAAGCAGTACTTTTGTACTCAATACTAATATGTCGTACTTGTATCTGTTTTACTGTGTGTACATAAATAATAAAAAAAAAAAAAAAAAAAAATGAGTGCAAAACTTATTTCTTAAGAAAACTCTTCCAGCAGATCTGCGAAAGAAGTATAGACAATAATGTGTCAGAAAAAATATGTCTAACTGACGTCGTAAACCTCCTCTCCTCCCCGTTTTATATTATTATGTTTGATTGATTTGGTTGGATGCGAAAAGATGGGGTTACACAAAGTCGTGGCTTACATCTAGATTTCCTTTAAGGCTCCATTATCTTATCATTATTAGGCAGGCACCCATGTTCTGCCAGTGATGTTCATAATAAAGCTTTGGTACACATGCGTAGATCTAAGGAAATAATTATGAACTTGAGAATTTCTTACCAGTAATTTTTTTTTTGCTAATGTTCAACCCAAGACAACACTGTGGTGTAGAGTCACGTACATCAGAACATCACGTATAGCACATAGTTTAAGTTAAGATAGATATGCTGTGTTCGTAGTCTTAGTTTATGCATATTGTCACATAGCTCGTATGTATATATACGTTACTAATTAAAGGAACAGGAGTCAGTGATCAGCCGGCTCTTGGAGAACTACGCATCACGTTGTTTACTCAACCCCTCCTCCCCCCTACATCACATGGCGACCTTGCCAGTCGGCCTGCCAGTCGGCCTGCCAGTCGGCCTGCCAGTCGGCCTGCCAGTCGGGTGGACAGCGTTATAGTTGCCGGTGGGGGCAAGTCGAAATCGCAGTTCAGTTGATTTTGCACGTCACGTCGGGTCTTTATTATTTCGGTCGGTCTTTATTGGTTCGGGTTTTTATTTTTCGCTTTTTAGGTGTGGTACCTGCTCCAAACCGTGTACCACTACTTGCAATGTAAATAACAGTGACAGGAAGTTATTACAACATCATCAACATACACTAAGTGGAAAAATAAACGTGTTATTGAAGCTGACTCAAAAATCACTCAATAGAACTTGACCAAATTTATAGGCGACCAATTGGGAAGTAGATATTATATCCTTACAAACAAAAGAATAATTTTTCGAATCAGTTTATAAATATCGGAGTTCTGAAGTAACAAACATAAAAAAAACAGTTGAATTGAGAACCTCAGAAAAGAGTTTTATTAACCATTAAGTAGGTTATATAATGAAAAGCTACAAGACGAAATGCATCTACATGAATTCAAATGAAACCCGTATCATATTCAATAAAATACGTACCTACGAATAATGAAGTAAATTCTACTTCACAACAATAAAATGCTGCAAAAGGAATTTGCATGCCAACGCTTGCCAATCATCAGCGTTGGAAAAAATCCATTGATTCCTTAAACTATGGAAATTGGGCTTTTCACTTCACATTCGGAATTGGATGAGGGTAAAAAGAGTTTTACACACGTTTTGGTGTACATGTTCATGAAATTTTTGTGAAGTAGGGATCTATTTAATTATTTATGTTACACACAGTAAAATTCATAGTGATTCATAGTTGTTTTGGCATTATGTATTTATTTAAGTAAGTATATGTAATTTTTATTTTTTGGTTATGTGTAGGTATATTTAATATTCTATTTCAAGACGTCATAAAATCAAATTTTTCTCTTTTGTTCTCACACACTATTGTCTACATTTCTATTTCATTTCTCCTTTCGCAGGTCTGCTGGAAGAAATTTCTTAAAAAATAAGCAGTACTTTTGTACTCAATACTAATATGTCGTACTTGTATCTGTTTTACTGTGTGTACATAAATAATAAAAAAAAAAAAAAAAAAAAATGAGTGCAAAACTTATTTCTTAAGAAAACTCTTCCAGCAGATCTGCGAAAGAAGTATAGACAATAATGTGTCAGAAAAAATATGTCTAACTGACGTCGTAAACCTCCTCTCCTCCCCGTTTTATATTATTATGTTTGATTGATTTGGTTGGATGCGAAAAGATGGGGTTACACAAAGTCGTGGCTTACATCTAGATTTCCTTTAAGGCTCCATTATCTTATCATTATTAGGCAGGCACCCATGTTCTGCCAGTGATGTTCATAATAAAGCTTTGGTACACATGCGTAGATCTAAGGAAATAATTATGAACTTGAGAATTTCTTACCAGTAATTTTTTTTTTGCTAATGTTCAACCCAAGACAACACTGTGGTGTAGAGTCACGTACATCAGAACATCACGTATAGCACATAGTTTAAGTTAAGATAGATATGCTGTGTTCGTAGTCTTAGTTTATGCATATTGTCACATAGCTCGTATGTATATATACGTTACTAATTAAAGGAACAGGAGTCAGTGATCAGCCGGCTCTTGGAGAACTACGCATCACGTTGTTTACTCAACCCCTCCTCCCCCCTACATCACATGGCGACCTTGCCAGTCGGCCTGCCAGTCGGCCTGCCAGTCGGCCTGCCAGTCGGCCTGCCAGTCGGGTGGACAGCGTTATAGTTGCCGGTGGGGGCAAGTCGAAATCGCAGTTCAGTTGATTTTGCACGTCACGTCGGGTCACGGGCCATGGGGAGCACAACATCAAAGGAGGAGGTCATTGTCGCTCAGACGGCGGCGGGTGGCTCAAATGTCGCGGCGGTTACGCAGGAGCGGATAGCAGCTATCAACACGGTGCTGTTGTTCATTGCTGTGTGTTTGGCGGTTGTTATCATTGGCGTGGCAGTCCGGATGTACAGAAGGTGTCACCAGAGTTGGATCGAAGAAAAGATCAACCAGCGGGAGGTTCAGAAAGCTGTGCAGATGGTCTGACCGGGAGCGGACGGAGCAACGAGGGGAGTAAGTGATTTCAATGTGAACTTAAGTGTTGTGGCGAGTGTTTGCAGTCGTCGGTAAATTTAGAGACAATAGTGTTAAATGGAAGTAGAGTTAACGTCACTATTTATACAACTTAAGTTGATAAGGGAGTCAATTGTTAAATTGGGTCCTAGTAGGCGGAAAGGCAGGAATTTTGACGAGAAGATAAGCAACGCGAAAGCCTTATACGGTAGATTTAAGTATATAGTTTCAAGGTCAACCAAATTTTCGGAAGAGTTAGCGCAGTTGGTAGGTAAGATAGAAAATTTGTACGTAGAGACTATAAAGTTTGAGGACGGGAACAGAATCGAACAAGAGATGGCGGCGGAAAAGTTTTCATTGAGAACAGCGGTTAGTTTGCTACCGAAAATGAGTGGGGATGAGCAAGTAACCCAAGATTTGATTGATGCCGTAGGTTTATATAGCTCAATGTTAGAGGGGGCTGATAGTGCTCTTTTAATTAAATTCGTGCTAACTACACGACTTACCCAGGGGGCTAGGATTCGGTTGTCCTCCAATTACGCAACGGTGGAGAGTCTCTTGGCTGATATGAAGAAACATTTATTGACGGTGGAGTCGGACGTAGCTGTACAAGCCAAGCTTGCTCGCGCTAGGCAAAATGGTAAAACGGTCGCGGATTTCGGTGCGGAAATAGAGAAGTTAATGGTCAATTTGACTATTTCTCAAGCCGGGGAAAGTTCGGAAGCTTATAAGATTTTGCAGCCGTTGAACGAAAAATATGCGATTAGGAAGTTTGCTGACGGACTTCGTAATCAACGTCTTGGTACGGTCATTACGGCGTGGAATTTAACTTGTTTGAAAGATGCAATCAGGGTGGCAGAAGACGAAGATTGTGCTTCGCAGGCGCAAGTCATGACGTACCAGCGCTGGCCTGCAAGAGGTAGTTTTCCTACGGGCAGTAGGAATCGTGGAAATTGTTATACGCGGCACGCTGTAGGAAATGAGCGCGCATGGCAAAGAACAGCTGTTGGGCGTACGCACAAGAATGTCAACGTATGGCATAGCAGTGGAATGCGCGGTCGCGGCAATAATGCTCGTCGAGGACGGCAGACTCAGCAAGGTCGGCGGCACGTAGCGTGTTTTGAGCATGCGCGGGGCGATGCTGACTCAGGCGCAATGTCAATGTCACGGAGTAGCGAAGGCGGGCATTTGAGTGAGACTCAGTTTTTTCGAGGCTAAGCATATTTTAGCTTGCGATAGTATTAACTGGATTAATTTACTAGTGGATAGTGTAGATACGGAATGGTTGGTGGATACGGGTGCGTCGATATCGGCCGTAAAGAGCAGTTTCTTGAGCAACAACGCTTTGTGCTGTAAAGTAGTAAAGGAAGACTTAGTGATTAATGGTGTAGGAGGTAGTTTGCGGGCTATAGGTTATGTGTGCTTGAAGTTGGGGTACGGACTCCGTGGTATCTGGGACTGATCACCCTAGGATCGTGGAAGTTCTTAAAAAACGAGGAAATGACGTTGAGATATGTTTGAATGGATGGGAGAAGATGTTACGTAACACTAATGGTAAAAAGGTATTTTCGAAGTCGCGCAATTTAGTGTATATGCCAGAAAACTCGAGTATTTATGTGAACTATGAATCTTTATCGGCATCATCGCGAGACGAGTTGTCGAAAGACATAGTCATTTTTTGTATTGGAAAAGGCATAAAAGAAGTTGTTATTTTTAAAAATCGTTATAACGTTAATTTTATTACAAGAATGGCAAAATATTTGAAGGGAAATGGTAGTTCCATGTGTGGAGATTTTAAAATGTGTGTGGTGAAGGATTTGCGGAGAGTGGAAGGAAAGGATGAGAAGGAAGTTATTTTGAATGATTTTCATATTTTACCCACGAGTGGTCATGCAGGTATACGCAGGATGGTGAATAATATAAAGAAGTATTATTATTGGCCATCTATTGGGAAAGATGTAATGGAGTACATTGGGAAATGTGGTAAGTGTAAGAAGCAAAAGTTCTCTAGGCATACTAGGGAGCCGATGACAATTACTACTACTGCATCTACGTCGTTTGAGAAGATTTATTTAGATGTAGTGGGACCGTTGGATAGGGACGAAAAAGGCAATGTTTACATATTGACTCTTCAGTGTGAGCTTACGAAGTTTGTGGAGGCTTATCCATTAAAGAATAAATCCGCAAATGAGGTAGCAAAAGCTTTGGTAGAGAATTTTGTTTTGAGATATGGGATACCGCGGGCAATTGCTACGGATAGGGGCTCTGAGTTCATTTCAAAAGTAATGGTGGAGCTGTGTAATATCTTGGGCATCAATAAGATCTTGTCAACATCATATCATCATGAAAGTATAGGATCTTTGGAAAACGTTCATAAGACTTTAGGTGCGTATTTAAGAATACAGACGAATAATAATCCATCATCGTGGAGTTCTTGGATTCCATATTGGTGTTTTTCTTATAACACAACAGTTAATACTGTGACCAAATATACACCTTATGAATTAGTTTTCGGTAAAATTTGTAGGTTGCCAAGTAATCTGCGAGGTGAAAGTGTTGAACCTTTGTATAATTTTGATGATTATCCTTTAGAATTTAAGTATAGATTGCAAAGGGCTCAGAATGATGCGAGAGAGAATTTGATAGCAAGTAAGTTAGCGAGGAAACATTGTTATGATAAGAAACATAATTCTATAGCTTATAAGGAAGGTGACTGGGTATTGGTGAGAAACGAGACAGGCAATAAATTGGAATGCATTTATAATGGACCGTTTGAAGTTGTAAGGGATGAGTCACCAAATGTTATTGTTAAATATAAAAATAAGATAGATGTGGTTCATAAAAATAGAACAAAATTATATTGTAAGAGTTAGAGTAAAGTTTAAAGTGTATAGGGGAAAAAAAAACACATTGTAATTTAGTTTTTTTTTCATTTAAGAGGGGTGATGTGGTGTAGAGTCACGTACATCAGAACATCACGTATAGCACATAGTTTAAGTTAAGATAGATATGCTGTGTTCGTAGTCTTAGTTTATGCATATTGTCACATAGCTCGTATGTATATATACGTTACTAATTAAAGGAACAGGAGTCAGTGATCAGCCGGCTCTTGGAGAACTACGCATCACGTTGTTTACTCAACCCCTCCTCCCCCCTACATCACAACACAACCAGTCAGGTTTAAAAAGACAAATTAAAAAAGTTATTTAAAAAAAACTTTATTAGATACTTAAATCCTTAATATAAACATATCAAAAATGAGCAGCCAGCATAGCGGCAAATGTAATAGAGTACGTCACAAACAAGATCCTATCTATAACTTCTGCGAAATCTTTCTTGTCTCCAAATATTCTTTGGGTCTCACTCTCCATTTCTTCTACGTCTCTGGTTATTGGAGCAGCCTGAGATTCATCGTCTTCTTGGAGAGAATATCCTCCATTCCTGTTTGGTGAACTCTGGAAGCATACAGAAATCCGGAATCATATATTTGTAGAAAATATAGGTTGTAAAAATTGGTTCACCGTCCTTATTATGTCTGTTTAGAAAATGCAAATTAATTTATTACTTATATTAGTAAAAATTTACAGAGTATACAAATATGATGTTCTAATATTAATTTTAAGTTACATAAATAAACACACACTAAAAACTATAGATTCCTTAAAAAAAAATTAGTTGCTTAGTTTCTTGTAAAATATAAAACATTTTTTTATCAACACAGTTTAATGTTAAACTATTTAATTGGGAGCTGCCCTATGTTCTTAGGTAATTTATTATGAATAGCAATGCACGTATAATAAACATTTTTATTAAAATTATATTACTAAACAGAACAAAAAATTGTGGAATCTCTTGGTCTCTGTTTGTGAATGTCTTTGGTATATTGTCGTTAGCTACCCTGAGACTGTGAAAACCCATAAACTAGTAAATATCTATTAGGCACGGGATTACAGGGAATGGATTATTATATCTGATCAAAAGATATCCACTACTACTCGTTTTATTTGATAAGGTCAGGTGAATGTTTTTTTCGTTTTCAAATACCTATGTAAAGACTGAAAGCCGAAGCTTAAATTCATGTTCACCATCATTCGCTTGCCCTTATCCTAATTCATTTGGGGTCGGCCTAGCTCGCCTTCTTCTTCCGAACCTCCTCGTTCTCTATTATTAGTCATCTCAGAAGCCACTCCCTTTCTAGCTATATCATCTTTCACGCAGTCAATCCATCAAAAGTCAATCCATCTTAAGCAAAAAGTTCATCTTAATGGAAATTAAACTAGAATTGGTGAATTGGCATCCAACCCTAATCTCTTCAAAGTGAGAGTGAACTGGCTTCTTCTGGGTAAGCTCACTCCACCGTCGACTCTGTCTCTGTCACCACTGACCTAGACTAGAGTCATGAGCAAAACGAAACCCATCATAAACAAAAAAAAATTGCCACGAAACGATTCACTTTAAGAGCGTTTATACCTTATGAGTGGCAACGTCGCAATTTAGTGTCATATTTCGTGGTTTTCAATTTTTATCATTTAATCGGAGCTATATTTTAATACCTTATGAGTGGCAACGTCGCAATTTAGTGTCATATTTCGTGGTTTTCAATTTTTATCATTTAATCGGAGCTATATTTTAAAAATCTGTTTAATTAACTTTTTAGAATTATGTGAAAACTGTGTAAAAGGTAAGAAATCGTTGCGTTTACAGTTCTATTTATATGCAAATAATACATTGGAAACTTGCAGGGCGTTATTTTCATTGTAAAATAACTGTAAGCATTACGGTTACTTACTTTTTAAACACTTTCACGTAATTCTAAAAAGTTAATTAAACAGATTTATAAAATATAGCTCCGATTAAATGATAAAAATTGAAAACCACGAAATATGACACTAAATTGCGACGTTGCCGCTCATAAGGTATAAACGCTCTTAACAGTGAATTCTCGAAAAATCTGTGAAAGAATAAGGAGAGAATAGCTTACCAAATAAACAGGCAAGCATAAAATAGTCCTAAAAAAGTACGCGGTCATAACTTTCTGCATTGTCGCTGTGTTTCGGACTTTATCCATAAAAGGTGTCATCAGCACTGCTTGGATCAGCATTGCTAACATCACACCCATCAGAACGGTTGTGTAGAGTACCACTAGAAACAGAATAGAACATCAAAAAACAAAAGAGGCAAGTAAGAAGCTCTAGAATAGGAAAAGAAGATGATTGTCAATGTATTTCGTCAGTAAGTTGACTACAGAAAAGACTACCGGGCTTTCATGAAGAAATTGAACGTTGGTACAATCGTGTTTAGAACTCAGCCAGTCTTCTTACAACAAACCAACGTTGAATTTTCTATTTTTTTTTATTTATTATTTGGGAAAAAGAAACGTTATTACATTACATATAACACCTATCAGTAGGGTACATAAAACAAAATCAATGCAATAACCACAACATTTTCCACATACAAACAAAGAGGTATGCAATGACGAGGACTCATCGGTAAGCTAGTTATTATTTACATTGAAGGAAACATTTTAATATCGTTACAAACTAATAAACTAGTCAGTTACCACAAGTTGCATCTAAGTTGATCAGTACATTAATAACCTTACTTCGGTAAGCATTTTTATTTAGCATAAATATATCAATTTCTAGGAAATGTTCATTGTACATTTGCGTGAGACGCCAAAGGGGTGCACGTTTATCTACGTTTGTTCGGCATGATACCAGTATGTCGATTCTGTAAAAATCTCACCGTGAAGTGAACACTAAGGGGAAGTGAGCGTGGAGTGAGCTGTCAGTGTCATCCCAGTGATGCTAGGGATTGACCAAGCATTACGTTTAGAATAATACCCGTAATGCTAAAAATGACTATTAATTTACGGGTTTTTTTTTAATAATACAGCAAAACAGAAATTCAGTCAGAAACTCAAATAAGTTATTTTATTTTGTTTTCCTAAACTAGTTTCTAACTGAATTTCGGTGTTGCAGTTTTATAAAAAAAAAACGCTTAATAATAATATTTAGACACTTAAATACTAGCTTTGAAATAATAAACAATGATTAACAGTCTAACATCAAAAAATATAATTTAAATCTCGATTATGATTGTAAATGTAATGCTTGGTCAATTACTAGCATTAGTGGGGTGAGGGGGTGACACTGACAGCTCACTCCACGCTCACTTCACATAGGTTTTCACGGTGAGATGGTTACAGAATCGCAATGCTGATCAAACAATCGGTAATCGTAGTCTAGTCTAAAAGTCCTAGAGTTCCTACAAATTTTATATCATTACTAAGGTCTATACAATTTAGCTTATTATGGTAAAGGTCGTGCAGTGTAATTACTGCCATTATGAGCCATTATTAAGCCCTTGAGAGATTCATTTGTAAAGCAGTATTATAGACTTCGTAGTACTAAAAAGTCATGTCGTCCCCATATCTAATGTTTAAATACTTACATATAGAAGGCATGGTGTGCGAAGGTACCAAGCAGTCAATATAGCAGAGTCCCACAGATATAACGATGGTGCAACCAGCGAGGAACCAAATCCTGTCCATAGTAAGGGGCTCACTCCAGAAAGACATTAGCACAAACATCAGAAGTACTGAAAACATTAGTTACAACTGTAGTTAGTGCTCTATAATTCTTGGAAAACATTAATAATAATAACCAAAGAATAATCAAGTGAACAAAACGGGAAAAAAATTGAGCCGTCGAGGGACGCCTGGCAGATGTGATACATCGAAACTATTTTGTATAGAAAATATGCATGAAAGGATGGTTCAATAAATGAAATAAATATGGCATAATCAAAAACGAAATATTCCGTTTTATTTTTTTAAGAAATTATTTTTCTTTAATAAAAATCGTTTGTGTGTTGGCTATTGGCCACGTCGCCACGCTACGCATTAGATGTTTCACATCAATAAATTAATTTAAAGTGAGTAACGTAATAATAGATTTTTGGTGTGCTCCAGGAAACTAACTTAGGACCACGATGAAAAAAATAATACATTTGATGATGATCTATTCTAAACAGATTTTTTTTAACTCCAATCGATATCAATTTAATTGTGTAAACCAAATCAACTAAATGTTAAGGTTTACTTTTAGACCTGTTACGCAAAATATCATAAAAGAAGCCTAGTACAATAAATATATGTAAAAAAAACAGCTGTTCTCTACATTTATGTTTGCAGAACTCGTCAAAATGTAGGGACCAGCTGTTTTTTTTTCGCGATTTCATATTTGGTCCTATAGTAAAAGTTGTTCATAATGATGAGTCAATGACCCCTTAAGAGGTTGATGGTGTTTTACCAATAACCCTGTATATTCATTGATTCGATATGAGATCTGTGTTACCTATCAACGGAGTATAAAACACGATATTGTAAGCAGTAGCCCTCCTTCTCAGCTCAACACTGATGATCAGTCGATCACTCTGATGCGTTTGATTGTCATCACTGATGTACATTTTGTTCCAGAATGAAGTTTTTATTATCTGTTGCCTCGTTGTTACTTCCCATTCGTTTTCTATAACTTTACCGATATCTGAAAACTAGAAAGGGGTTATGTATTTTTTTAGCAGTTGACGTTGACAGGCTGATGAAATTAATTAGTTCATTGTGTGGATTTCTATAGGAGTGTCCAGTGTCCATATTTTTTTTGTGGTTGTCTTACGGAGTAAGTAAGAATATTCCGACGTTGAGTGGCGACGAAGCATCTCAAACTGGTAACTTATTGATTATAGGGTCAGCGGCAGTGGCCGTAAGTTGGACTCATAATGTCATTGAGACCAAGCCAGGATGATTAGAAGATAAAAACGTCTGAACGTTTGCACTAAAGATTTATAGAAACAAATAGTTAAGCTCTATTAATAAATAAACCATAAGAAGATTAAAAACGATGTACAGTCATACAAAGAGATAAGTATACAGGCAAGTTTTCAACTGATTTAAAATACTTTTTTCAACAAGTCGGTTGAGATGAATATTTTCGCCAATATACAAAAAGCGTGATACACAGTAATTGTTCGGGTCATACATATTCGATTCTGCCGCGCGGCATGTGTCGAATCATCCCAAATGAGCCAAATCATGCCGACCCAAACTAAAGTCAAAGTCAAAGCATTTATTTCAAGTAGGCACATAAAAGGCAATTTTGAACGTCAAGATTTACATTAAAATAGAATTGATTCTAGTCGCCTCTTCCAAAAGGTAGTTTCGTATGGAGAAGAATGGGCAAGAAACTCCATCGTTACTCTTTTAAAATGTGTTATAATATTCTGTATGCATTAATTATATGTGAAGCCGATGCACCTATAATAAAATTACCCTACCACAATAGATACAAATAATTTAAAATGTAGCAATGACCAATAAGTTAAATATGTGATAGATACATGGTGCTCATATATTTACAAACACTGTAAAAGTATACGATTTTCCAAATTATTTAAACAAGTCATATGTCAGTTTGTGAGATAAAAGTAATCACAGACTGAAAATCAATGTCATAAAAATAATAAACTATATAATTATAGTAGCAACAAGTTTCATTTTGTCTAGATCCTAGATTGTCCTATGAAGCTGGACCAGCATGTTTCCAACCATTCTTATCTTGGATATAATCCTCTAATTTGTAATATGCTTGTTTACAAAGTGAACTTTTTATATGAGTTTTAAATTTCCTTTCATTTAATTGCAATATATGAACAGGTGTCTACACCCCTTACTCTTTTGCTGACTGTACATAATGTAGATGATAGCTATACTGTACATGATGTACTACTTACGATATGCATTTTGCTGTCATTGGGGTCTATGATTTCAATATTAATTTTTTCATGAGCTTCCCATGGTTGGATTAGTATGGAACACAGGTACTCATCACGGGGCCATCTGTGTTTAGAAAAATACTTTTAGTATCGTATTAGCTCTATACAGACATCAACACAGACAGAGACATCGACACGCAACTTGTTATCATTGATTCAGTACATGATTCTGAACCCCCTGCTTCGAAAATTACGTGGGCTACCTAAAAATCAAAAAGTGTCTGTGATGAAAATGAAAAAATGTTTTATTTGTTATACAAGTAAATTTAACAACTAGTGATTGGAGTCTCCTTTTAAGCAAAAAAGCCTTTGTTAGGAGACTCCGCTCTTCCAAAACTTAAAATATTAACATAAAATTACTATATAACTAAGTACTACTACTATTACTATTATTATTGTGATATTTCGCTGTGTCTACCTACTAAGACGCTTATATGTTGACATATCATTTTGTACTCGATTTTAATGTAATTTAATTTTAATAATTTAATGTAATTTAATTTTAATAATTTAATGTAATTTAATTTCAATAATTTAATGTAATTTAATTTTAATAATTTAATGTAATTTAATTTCAATAATTTAATGTAATTTAATTTTAATAATTTAATGTAATTTAATTTTAATAATTTAATGTAATTTAATTTCAATAATTTAATGTAATTTAATTTTAATAATTTAATGTAATTTTTAGTATCGTATTAGCTCTATACATACATCAACACAGACAGAGACATCGACACGCAACTTGTTATCATTGATTCAGTACATGATTCTGAACCCCCTGCGTCGAAAAATCCGTGGGCTACCTAAAAATCAAAAAGTGTCTGTGATAAAATGAAAATGAAAAAATGTTTTATTTGTTATTCAAGTAAATTTAACAACTAGTGATTGGAGTCTCCTTTTAAGCAAAAAAGCCTGTGTTAGGAGACTCCGCTCTTCCAAAACTTAAAATATTAACATAAAATTACTATATAACTACTACTACTTACTATTACTATTATTATTGTGATATTTCGCTGTGTGTACCTACTAAGACGCTTAAATGTTGACATATAATTTTGTACTCGATTTTAATGTAATTTAATTTTAATAATTTAATGTAATTTAATTTTAATAATTTAATGTAATTTAATTTTAATAATTTAATGTAATTTAATTTTAATAATTTAATGTAATTTAATTTTAATAATTTAATGTAATTTAATTTTAATAATTTAATGTAATTTAATTTTAATAATTTAATGTAATTTAATTTTAATAATTTAATGTAATTTTTAGTATCGTATTAGCTCTATACATACATCAACACAGACAGAGACATCGACACGCAACTTGTTATCATTGATTCAGTACATGATTCTGAACCCCTGCGTTGAAAATTCCGTGGGCTACCTAAAAATCAAAAAGTGTCTGTGATGAAAATGAAAAATGAAAATGAAAAAATGTTTTATTTGTTATTCAAGTAAATTTAACAACTAGTGATTGGAGTCTCCTTTTAAGCAAAAAAGCCTGTGTTAGGAGACTCCGCTCTTCCAAAACTTAAAATATTAACATAAAATTACTATATAACTAAGTACTACTACTATTACTATTATTATTGTGATATTTCGCGGTGTGTACCTACTAAGACGCTTAAATATTGACATATAATTTTGTACTCGATTTTAATGTAATTTAATTTTAATAATTTAATGTAATTTAATTTTTATAATTTAATGTAATTTAATTTTAACAATTTAGTGTAATTTAATTTTAATAATTTAATGTAATTTTATTTTTATAATTTAATGTAATTTAATATTTATAATTTAATGTAATTTAATTTTAACAATTTAATGTAATTTAATTTTAATAATTTAATGTAATTTAATTTTAATAGTTTAATTTTACTTAAATTTTAATTTATTGTAATGTAATGCATTTTAATATTGCTATGGGTTCATACCTGAAAATAAACAATACAAAAAAAAATGCTGTTCCATACATTTTGACCACATAGGTATCGCACTTTTCTTCTATCAAAATCAAAATCAAAAGTCATTTATTCAAATTAGGCTGAGAATCAGCACTTTTTGAACGTCAAAATCACATAAGACAGTCCCCCCAAAACGCCCACCCTTCACCACTTCCTAGTGCTTTAGCTGGGAAGAAGAAGTGGCGGAACAAACTCCCCAGCAGCACTGCTGTCTGTTCAGTTCAGTGTTCTATGTAAAATCTGCAGATTTTTTTTTTTGATAACGGTCGAAATATTCTCCGCTAGGGGTCTAGCATCATGTGCTGAGTTCATGGTTACAATTTGCGCATCGATTTCCCTGCCAGCCTGTATATTTAAAGGTTCTATATATATTTTTTTTTGACTACATCCACACAAGGTCTTCAGGTCCCGAACTAGGTAGAACCTATACTACGGTAACCTGATGACTGATATACATACTTATATACATATAAACACCCAGACACAGGTCAAACAGACATGTTCATGCACACAAATGTTTGACTTGTCCGGGGACCA
This sequence comes from Brachylomia viminalis, assembly GCA_937001585.2. NCBI lineage: Eukaryota > Metazoa > Arthropoda > Insecta > Lepidoptera > Noctuidae > Brachylomia > Brachylomia viminalis. The sequence goes on from OW443317.2 coordinate 9,322,591, forward strand.
GCGGCTCAGAAGGCAGGGTCGCTACCAACTGCACCAACCGGTCATTCAAAAAAAAAGTTTATCGATTTTCTTATGAAATGTGATGCGTAAATAGTCATGAGGAAAGTTTTGAGTATGGTTGTGGTGGGCTATAAGAGTAGGGGAAGATCAAAAAAACGATGCATGGACTGTGTGAAAGATGGTATGGCTAGAAAGGGGTTGACTATCGAGATGATGACTAATCAAGAAGTAGGTATGGAGGACAAAGACATGTTACACCGACCGTAAATAAATTGGGATAAGGGTATAATGAATTTTCTTATGGAACATCGTGAGTCCATAGGACGTTGGACTCATGTTATGTCTATTGTCATAGTAGGGCACACATTAGGAAGTAATTTCAAAGGGATGGAAAGGGATGGAAAATGGAAATCGATAAAGTCATCGGCGCCGATTCCCTTGTTCACAAACTAAACTAAATTTAAGTTGAGTGCATCTTTTTCTTTCTATTCATTATGAAACGGACAGAAGATAAATATTAGTTTAGTCCTGTCAAATTAGTCAGCACCTGACGTAATTTGATGTAATTTTAGTAGTCAACTTTTTAATCACCTCTAAACTTGTATGGAGTAGTGTCAGGTGCTGATTAATTTGACAGGACTAAACTAAAATTTATCTTCTGTCCTTTTCTTAATGAAATAGGAAGAAAAAGATGCACTGAACTTAAATTTGGTTTAGTTTGTAAACAAGGGAATCGGCACCATTATGTCTATTTTTAGCTATGATCAGCCCATCTTTATTAAATGAATGACGCTTTTATTTAAACATCCCATAATATAAATCAGTTTATGAAAACACCGTCCTATCATTCTTCTTCATCAATATTTTATTTCTACGAACGAAAACAAACTCGTTGATTCTCGATAAAACAGAGCAATATATACTGTACCATTTCCTGAAAGTCATGTAACTAAATTGAATTGCAAACTTACTTGCTGTAGCCCGGAGGAGAATCGACGCACCAGGTGTAAACCTTGGTCTGGAAATGGAAAGTCGATTCACCGCTGTACAACATTGATATTAGATCTGACTTTCTAGCGTCAAATACGGCGGAGTTGTCTGAACTGGAATAATGAGGTTAGAATAAGTTGTAGCGTTCTAACATTGTTGTTGATGCATTAGAGGTGGTATAAGATCAAATTAAAGTACCAAGATGGGAGAATATAGATGAGGGGCTCATGATAATTTGCTGGGCAGTTGATGTGCCAGTTAATAGTTGCACTGCAGGCATATGGGTCAAAATCGCTTGATGAATAACTTTTTGCCTAATATTGCTATGGTGTGGCAAGCCCAAAAGTTGATCAAAGAAAAATCTTGAGAAAAATACAATCTTGATATACATAATTATAACTAGCTTCGAAAATATCCCAAAAAGCGGAAGTAAAATTTGATAAGACATATTATGTTGAAATTCACTGGTAAACGAAACAAAAGATTATTACTGATTATTATTACTGTAAGAGAATAAGAAAACATATTAAATTAAACCTGTCTAAATGCTGTCAAATATTTTTATTAAATAAATTATAAATAAATATAAATTTTTTATTTTTATTTTTTTTTATTAAAATATTGACACTAAGACTTGGTACATTGAAAACAAAAGAACTTCACTAGCATACAGAGCCAGAAGCACAGTTAGTATCCAAAAACCGCAAAAATTATTTATTTACGCAAGTTGTCGAACTCAAGACGTCGACGTCGATAAAGTTACCGATTCAAAGTATCAACAAGACGATGGTACGTTAAAGAATTATTTATTCATAGTATATTCATGAGGCGGTGATAGCTTTGAGCTCCGGCTATCTCAGGCATACCGATGTGTTAATCAAATATAAGAACTTCAAACGGCTAGGGAAAATAGATTGTAATTAACTTGTAGTGAAAGGGAAAGCATTTTTAAAGCTCAAAAACGTCAAACGGCAAAAGTCATGTTTGGTCTAAAAGTAAGAGATAGTTGCATCCCCGTTTTTAAATCTCAGAAACTTTTAACGTTTCTGTGTATTTATATACTAGAATTAGCCATATTTGTTCAAACTAATCCATATTGATTTCCGACCTTGAAAGATACTAAAAAAATACTAGAAGCTTGATATCATAGTATCAAAATTCCTTGTATACAGGTATATAATCTATCGCTGTTGAAAAAAAATTTATTTGTATGGCACCTATTGTATATAATAAAATTCCAAACAATATTAAAGAGCAACCATTTAGAATATTTAAAAATAATCTTACCAGATTACTCATAATATATATAAATGTTATTATTCTGTAACTGATTTTTTAGCCGATAAGTCACTTAGTTAGAAATTAATTTAGATCTAGATTTTTATTTTATGTATTACTTCAAACTTTTGCATGGCTTAAAGGTAAAATGTAAAAGGAACCCTAATAATTGTAACATCTGATTTAAATACTGTACCTACATTCTTTGCAAATAAAAAACGTTATATTCTATTCTATTCTTGGAGACGCTAGGAGACAGGTTTTTAAGACGGCCAGATATTGAAGAATTTGCTAGTGATTTTCTGACGAGGGATTTTTTGGAGCTCTGAATTTTATTCTTATTGGCTTTCCGTTTTAGGTTCGTGTCAGATAGCTTTCTCTTAGTGCAGGTTGAGGAACGGTTCCGTCCGTTTGACAAAAATTTGTCTGAACTTCATATCAACGCATACATGGAGAACATTTCCTAGTTTGAAAAGCGTGTGTCAACGCGCGTCATGCGCTTGAATGATAGAAGGTACTTAAGACCATGATTCGTAAGCGCGCGTAGGCTCTTTTGGATCGAGTAAAAAAACGTTTTTTTGTAGAAATGGTGGTTGATACGACAGTTGCTGATCTACGAGGAAATTCAATGAATGCTTACTTGAATACGTAAAACTTAGGCCTCCAAATCTGTCCTTGTCTAAACTTGAGACCGACTGTTCCGTTGAATTTGTCTGGAAACCATGCCATGCTTTCGTCGGTCCAACTCTGGAATGAAACAATACTGAAAATAAATAAATAAATGATGGGTGCAGAATAGACGGAGACTTTAAATACATTGACTTTCTCCAATGCAAAGCAGGATAGTAAATATTTTATTAGGCTTAAAATAACGTTTTAGAATAAATATAATTTTTGCTATAAGGGGTAGTGGAGACAGTTTTTTTGGCGACCAACCTATAAATTTACAAACTATTGAAGCATAAAAAGCTTAAGATTTGAGCGCAGACCCTCGGAGCAGTCAGCTTTGAGGGTCTGCGCTAAGCCTATGAACAAGGTACTAGAAGAATATTGTATTATCTTGTTTTCTTTTAAAATAAGTTTTATAATTACACGTACCGTAACAACCGACATAGCAGTAATAAGCTTGGACTGGAGCGGATCATACTTGACGTTGGTGACCTTGACACCCAGTTTGACGTTCATGGTCGGTTTTGGCGGTATCCATGGCAACCGATATATAAGAAGAGACCTCTTCAGTTTGTCATACATTGAGACAGGAGCCTCGATTTCTTTAGAGTCTGGTGAAGCTGGAAATTTTACACATTTGTTTTGATTATGTTGAATTTATGGTCCTTCTCTAAACAGAGTCGTAGAATAAGAATAGCCGACCTATTCTGTAAACATCATACCGTGAAAACTTAGGTGAAGTGAGGTTAAAATGAGCTGTCAATATTGTCAATCCTTAGCGTCAGGTGGAATGACAGCTCAAAGGAGGAGGCGGAGCGCGTGAGGCAGAGGCAGAATTCGCGCCCTCACGCCCCTAGCCGCCGCAGGAGACGCCCTGGGCGTCGGGAATCTCAAGCCGATTTCCGGCCACCGTAGGCGCAGGCTTGCGGACGGCGAGCAATGGGCAGCTCACCGTCCGATAAGGACCAGGCCCGGGTCGACGGCACGTTGTGTTCTACGCGCGCCTCAAAGAGATGTCAGCAACAATGACGGGGTCCGCTAGGGCCGATGCCTGCCAGGGTTGCGGGAAAGACCGAAAGGGTTACCGTGGCCCCTGACAAAGGCAACTGAAGGACCACGGGTGGGTTTTAGTCAGTAAGAGTCTGACACACCCTCCCGCTCCGCCCAGAGTGGGAGAAGTTATTTGATGACTTCCCACCCGCAAAAAAAATTTTGAAATGACAGCTCACTCCAAGCTCACTTCACCCAAGTGTTCATGGTGTGGTTTTTACAGAATAAACCGACAGCTGGAGATAGGTCTGGCTTAATGATTTGACAAACGATAATTGTTTCAGTAAAGATTTTTCGCCTTAAACCTGAAACTTCTTGTTATCTTTCAAAAAATTTATACTGAAGCTAGTTGTAGTAAATAAACAAATAACTGAATCTTCTATTCGTCGTAGTTCGGTGTTTATGCAAAGCAATTTCAACAATCTGGAATAAGATGAAATGAAACAAAAACGTTGAGCGATAGTTATTGTGGTACAGAAAGATGCAGCTCATCTCATTCAATAACCTATGACATGCCTATGGCACTAAGTCCGCCTCTGTACATCTGTGTGCTTAAAATATTAATCAAATAAATGAATAACGAGCGTTAGCTCCAATTTTAAATTCCAAAGAAATTGCCCACTTCCAAAAACCAGAAATTCTTTATTTAAACTCTAATATACCTAAAATAAAAAATAACTACTCATAAAACTTACATTCGGTTCCATTTTCAGCCGGTATTGGACAGTCGTACAGAAATTTCGCTTCAACCCCAGTCCACGCGGCAAAACTAAAGTATTTAATTTCAAGGGGGCTCACATCCAGATAGGTCAGAAAAGGTAGAACTTCTCCCTCCTTGCCAAATTCTATTATACCATCTGTAATTGAATATTGGAGAACGTTGGTAGTTTCTAGACCACAGAGCACGGAGACGCCTCGCCGGCCGCAGCTAGAGGCGGCATTGTTAACAGTTTCTATACAAACCAAACGTGTCACCAGTTACTCGCGCTACGGTACGAATGACGTATGGAAACTGACGGTTGTGTGCGCTCAACGCAATTACGGGGTCATGAATTTAAATAATAAGTACTGCTATCTCTAGACGCTGCCGGCGCGGTGGTTCAGTGCTCTGTATGCAAGACTGTGGGAATTTTTATCTTGTTTTCGGACTTCAGCTTAAATATTTTGACAAAAACAAATGTGATTTTCGCAGAATCCCACAATATAATGAAAGTGCGAATGTTCAGTTTGGGGTGCTAAGGAAGCTTCAGAAAATAGTGAGTGTAAGACCATCATCATTTATACACGCTGACATTTGAATTACAGTTTTGCTAGAACAAACGTTGTTTAGACCATTCTACAGCATCAAATATGTTATTAAAACAATCTTATCTAGGAGTTCTCAAATTAGTCTTATGTTGCTCAAACGTGTAATAATTTTTGAAACATTAACCGTAACATCAAAGTACTCATCACGGTAGCGATATTGCATTCAAGACGCGAGCGCCGCGCCGCCGCAGTGTCTGTGTTGTAGGGCGTAACGGTAATCCCGACATTTTTAACATTGGCTTTTTTGTGTTTTTTTTTTAAAACCAATGACGTTTTTTTTTCTATTGGATGCTATAGAATGGTTGTAGACCATGGTCTAAACAACGTTTGTTCTAGCAAAACTGTGATTCAAATGTCACCGTGTATTTAAAGAATCTCTTTTTATTGGCTGCCTCGTTGGTCTAGCAGTCACAAGCGATACTTTTGAGCATGAGGTCCTGGGTACGATTTCTGGAAAAGTAGAATTGGGTTTTCCATCAGATGGCAATAGGCACGCCCCAAAACTACATGTGATTTAAACATATATTTTTTTAATGGGTTTTTTCTTGACTCTAGTCTAGGTCAGTTGGGTTTTTTCTTGACTCTAGTCTAGGTCAGTGGTGACAGAGGCAGAGTCGGCGATGGAGTGAGCTTACCCAGAAGAAGCTTGTTCACTCTTACTTTGAAGAGATTAGGGTTGTATGCGTTCGGAGGCACAGACGCAGGTAGAGAGTTCCACTCTTTTGCTGTGCGCATAACAAGAGACATTTGGGAACGTTTAGTGCGAATTGGTGGAATACCAACTAGGCGAGGATGGTAACTTGCAGTGCGTCTGGATGACCGATGGAAGAAGGGGGCCGGTGGAATGAGGTCGTGGAGTTCTGCTAAAACTGCTAAAATGTGGGTGTAATATTAATAGGACGCTTCTGTCTAATCCTTCAGGGAGAACATGTTATCTTTTTATTCATGCATGTTGCGCAATTTAATTAACTTATGTAGAAAGTTGCTTGAAGAGAATAGTTTTCAACTGTATTCCAAAGTTACCTTGAGTGTGGTTCACTTTTACAAATAGCTTTTTCAACGTGCAGTGTGTGCAAAGGTAGGTGTTTGCATTAAGTTGATGTTGCAGAACTTATTTCGATGAGAAGTTTGGTACGGCACTAAAATGTGATGAATTAAAGATATCGACTACATTTTAAAGCATTTTTTTAATGAATTCACATGTTTTGTAAAGTGTTGAATACTATGATACTCTACTTCAGCGTGCAGAGTAAGCAAGCTGAAGTGGTAGTGGGTTGGCCATGTTTATTGAAGGACCTATGGCCGATGGAACAGACGAATCCTGGAGTGGAGACCGCGTATCGGCAAGCTTAGTGTGGGACGCCCCCAGGGCCCCAAGTCTGCTATTTTTTATAAATTCGTCATTCCAACACAATCCCATTGTCATTTTGCTAAAAGTTCGTAATCTGCCAAATTCATAATGGTCGATCATTGGTCGGTCAGTGGTCTCGTAACAGAATCGTGGTAGAATGTCATTGTCGTATTGCCATTATTATAAAACCCGTTAGTAGAAATGATTTTTGAAAAACTACTTAAAAGGAACATTTAATAAAAAATTTTTCAATACCGCATACGTCAGTCATTCATTTGTCATTATGTACGAGATTACCATTCTATGCTTTTTCTTTCAATGGAGTGTCAGTGGTTGACCATTGGAAAGACATAATGACGCCATTCTATTAGTAGATTATCAAACTTGTCACAATCAACAATTATGAAATCAATGATTGACCATTCTGATACTATTGTAATAGCAGACTTGAGGCCCAGGTAGGCGGACCGATGATTTTAAAAAGGTGGCTGGGACAGACTGGATGCGGGGAGTGGAGGACAGGGTGTTGTGGCGCATATGGGGAGATGCCTATGTCCAGCAGTGGACTGTGACAGGCTAGGCTGAGTTAATTGACTATGACGTAGTGATTCGCGTTTGTTTTGGACGCATACAAAAGTGGGATTACAAAATCAATGTGAGCTTGATAAAAAATCAGAGCGTCACGTTACACAGCAATTCGTTTTACACACAAAATATTCAGTTTGCTACGGTTTCATATCACTAGATTTAGTGTCATACATATTTTAGAACATAATATTCGTAATTACGAAACTTTTTTCGGATTAAAATTATTGCCCTGCAAACATTTGTTTCTATAAATACAAATAACGTTGGTCTAGTGGTCTCGAGCTGAGCATGAGGTCCTTGTATTCTTTTTTTGCATTAGTATGTCAATTTTTTTTTTGACTTATTTTCTAGGTTCGATTTCCAGGTCAGGAAAAATGTTATTGGGCTCTTTCATCGGGCATTGCTCAGTAGCAGCCTGGATTTGGATTTGTGGCCGGTTGATGGCAATAGGCTCACCCTCTATTATATGGGACTTGAAAATATCTGTCGAAACTAGGGTGTAATAGGTACATTTCTGCCTAACCCTTCGGGGGTTTCAAGCGTTATGTTATGTATTCATAATTGCGAAACTTTTTTCTACCCAAAACTACGGCCTGAAATACTAATAACGTGTCCCACAAAATTGGCCTCTTAAGCACTCAAATATTTTCTACCTTGGTTTCAATATCGTGTAATTCGTACTTTCCATCCACTTTTTAGCTTTTCGTAGCTAAAAAGCGGGTGGTAGGCACAAAATTTAAAGTTTAGAAAGTCGATTAAAAAGTCATAAATACCGTGAAACTTTATAAAAGACCGTAACCGGCTGTTGTATTTATCCTCAAAACCAAAGTATTAACATAAAGCCACTTTTTTGCATTCGTTTTAAACTTAGGAAGATTTCGTCCCAAAAGACTACAAAATCGATGTTCACGGTGTTAAATAATTTATGAAAAGACCACTATATCGGTTATAGCAGGAGTCACCAAATCGCCAACCTATTATACGTACCTTAAATAAATTTCGATCTCGACTTATCGGTTAACATCTTTCGGATACTGGCAATAGCTGACATCAGCTTTAGGTACTCCAGATTTCAGACAAATAGTAAGAAAAAAATTTTTTTTTGACATTAATATTAATTAGGTAAGTACATGTACTTTGTTATTTTCGTTTTATTTCTTAATTGATATATTTAATCTTGGCTGCTAATATCCTCCTACTAACCTTTTTTCTTTAAACTGACCCCAGCTTAATCTAACTGGTGATCCCTGGGTTCGCACAGATACTCAATGGCCTTTTAATATGAAGCGAACGTTCCAAGTTGCTGCATTCTTGTCACGTGTGCTGGTAGTTCATAGTCAATGCGACAGGTGGCGCTATTAAGCTAATATCGCGAAGTACTACACGCTGGGCTGAATGCGCACCGATACAGTCACGACCACAAGGTAAAAATGACCAGTTCTTTTTATTATTTTGTGGTTTCCAGGACTGCCGTATCAATCATGGCTTTGGCTCGTGTTAAAATATGATTCCTCTTTTCTATCACTGTCCACTACTGAGCATTTATTTCAATAAAATTGGTGTTGTTGTTACTTGGTTGTACTGGGATACTCTGTACAAATGTCATGTATCAGGTTCTTTTTGTATCAAGACAAATCTTGCAAGGGTCAATGTGAGTGAAAAATTACACGTTTACTGTCAAACATCTAAGAAGTAAAAAACTTACTGCATGGAACTGTATATAGGTACCTACACACAGAATGAGCCAAAAGATTTTTTATTTGGTATGTACATGCGAGTGAAAATTCACCTTTATTCTTCTAAATTAATATCATGTAATGGTGCCGATTCTCTTGTACACCGAACTAAACTAAAATAACACAAAACTGTCTTATTTTTGGTTAAGAGAATCTTAAAAGCTATTCTGCAAACAAGATTCTCTAAGCTTAAAAACAATTTTGACACAATTAAAATCAAGTTTGACAATCGCTAAGTTGAATCGACCATCGACCAAGATTTGTGGGAATTTAACGTACAGAGTGAATGAAAGTGAACGAAATGATCCGAAGCGCAAAAAAAAAACCCTGAGTAAAATCAAATAATTATCTTTAATTGTTTATCAATAATTATTTAAAAGAAATACAAGAGCATAATGACGGCGTAAAACTGTTTTAAGGTATATATTTCAATAAATTAAGATACAATAACCTATAATCGGTAACGTAATGTAACTTCGGCGATACTTTTTCGGTTTTCAATAAAAAAAATACCTTAAATTTGATTAAAATCGACCAACTCCAGCATTTAAACATGGATTCAGATAGCATGATTATCTTACTTTTTATTTCAGCGTAATAAAGCTGATACTATAATATTATAATTACGAAAGTAAGTTTGTTTGTTACCTTTTCACGCATATACCTACCACTGAACCAATAATCTTGAAATTTTGCATATACGTTGTCAGGAGGTTCAGAAAAGGACATAGGGTACCTTTACTTATTTATATATTCTGTATTATACACCACAAAAAACATAACAACAAAAAAAAAAATTAACTGTACTTAATATACAATGGCCGGCCTTGACCTTTCACCAAGAAAAAAGTACTGTTCCCGAGGGAAATAACAATAGCTATCGACGGTCACAATTGCTTTAGGACGCTAGATGGCGCTACGTGTTTTTCGAATCTTGATTGAATTATATTATTAGAAACTTTAGTAATTTTTTATGAGTAATTAAAAAAGTGTGAGTGAACTCCAACACTGTTTGACCGAACATCATGAAAGTTGGCACATAGGTAAGTATACATGTATTTTTAATGGAGACGGATTAACCGGATTTGTTCGACCTCAACGCGAAGCCGCGGGAATAATCTAGTTTACTAATAAAAATGTGATCTCGCGAAAAGATAATCCGGTTTTTCGTTTAGTAAGTTGAAAATCTCCGGTATTCTTGTGAATCGACAACAGGTGCAATCACATAAGTTTCCATAATGATTTCCAAACTCACAAGCATCCAAACTTTCAAGAACTAGTAGAGAAGTGTGCTTTGTAAATTTTAGTTCATGACAACAAATATTTTTCACACCTTTTTAATCGCGTCTAAAAATAGTCTTGTTTGAGAATCAAAATTTTAAGTAAAAAACGTCAAATTCAGAATAGCAAAATTGCCATTTTCACTAAATTGAATAAGTATATGAGTTTATCTCCACCCATGCTATAAATCCTCTATAAAAGTTTCTGAAACAATTAGCTTATTGCTAACATTAAAACAACCCGTGTCATAGTAACCATAATATCATCCAAACGAGTTTTATAATGTTGTACTAAATTTCATTATGCAACTCGAACTCGATTGCTTCCTCTTTCAATTCGTGGTATCTTTATGAATTTCAAAAAAAGAACATTGTCATGCATGCCCGTTTCACTACTACAGATACTAATAAAAAAAAAACTTATAGGTTATTCGAATTCACGTCGTATGCCGCCATTTTTGTTAGATATTAGCAGGTCCTGCGAATCTTTTAAAGAGGATTAATATCATGGGTGTAGATCAACTTTTGTATGCAACTGTACATAATTAGGTATTAAAACACTCATGTGATACTATTATCACTCTCGGCTTCGCCTCGTGTGATAAACCCACATTCGTGTTTTGATACCCCATAATATACAACAGTTGCATAAATAACTATTAGTGCTGTCAAACTATATTATAGTTATGTTGTGTCACTTTAGTCAGTTTTAGAGTGTGAAACGTCGTTTGACAGGTATAAACAAAATTTTCGTGATTTTTAGTCTAGTTTAGAGAATTTTGTGACAAGAGAAGCGGCACCAATGTAGGTATACTTATGCGACTGAATAAAAAACTCCAACTTTAAGATTTATATAATGTTTAGTTCAGAACTGTGTTTAGCCATCCAAAACGCAATTCATTCTCTATCTTGTTCACTGAAGTAGGCATGGGCATAAATATCTATATTTTTCCATACAATTATCGATATAATATCGTCGATATTTTTAATCGCGACATATCGATATTTATTTTAGAGTATCGGATTCGTATCAATTTTGATATTTTTTTTAACACAACTCTGATTTCGTGTTTAATGTTACTAGATACTCCCTGCATGCTCTTCGCGCATCGTTAACTTTAAAAAATCCAGCTACAATCTTTAGGAAAGGCAATATAACAGTAAGACTACTGGCTGCAGGCACGAAAATGCTGATATTATTAAACCATCAGTGAAGTTAACTGACAATTGAAAATTTTTGTGTGAATAATCATGTGAAAACTGACGATATATCGATATTTTTTATTCGATAATTATCGATACTGTTTAAAAATATCGATACGATAAATATCGATATATTTTGTCACTTGCCCATCCCTACACTGAAGTACAAGTCAGCCATTTCATTCTCACCTTGTGAAATCTTAATATAGAACCCTCTGACTTCAAAACTGGATAATATTCTGGGTGTTTTCACTGAGCTTCGGGCGTTTCTCTTCAAGTTTCGACGCAGCTCTGTGAACTGGTTGCCGCCGCCGCCGACCACTGCAGAATGAGGTTTGAGGTTATTTCATTATCGTTAATGTTGGATGGCGGTGATTAGTGCTTGTTTAGTTTTGGAGGTGTTTTGAATTTACAGGTAGATCTTGCTGATTTTGAATAAGGTTATAATACTGGAAAGTTCCCAGCTAAGAGTGAATATTGTCATAAGGGACACTTTAATGTTGATACCGTATTTGTCATGTTTTTATGGGAAGACTAAAAGGAATTGTGTCACAAAAAGTAACAACCCTTTAGTATCTTGTTGTATAGTTAATTTATTTGTTTTATGTCTTGATAGTACCTAGACGATCGAGTCTTCACAAATGCAAATTTCCCGCGACGGGCAAAGTAATTGAGTTTTTACTTTACAGAATTATCAGTAGAAGCTTGGATGTCTAAAAGTGTCTCAATTGATAGACTAGCCTTTTGTTTAATGGGATTTAACGTGCCTGGCGTACTGTGGGTGTAAAACATAAATCTGTTGTGTCTGGGTGTTTATATGTATATAAGTATGTATATCAGTCATCAGGTTACCGTAGTACAGGTTCTACCTAGTTCGGGACCTGAAGACCTTGTGTGGATGTTGTCCCATATTATTATTATTATTATGTGTGGAAAAAATTGGTTCAATTTTATGTTTTAAAATGAAAGTATATTTATGTAGATCATTTTCTATTTTGTTAAGTACCTGGTACTTGTTGACAGGCCTATGGGCCTACACTGTCCTTCCACACATATAGACACTGCAATTTGTAAACATTATTTATTTATTTATTTATTTATTTAACCATTTATGTACACACTTATATAAACAGACAAGAAGAAAATAAGAGAAAAATAGGTACAAAGGTGATGCTTATTTCTAATGAAATCTCTTCCAGCATACCTGCGATAGGATAGTAGATTTAGAGATGTAGACAGCGTGTGTAAGAGTAAAAGAGAAAATAAAATACATAAAATCAAAAACAATTCACTTAATAAAATAAAACAAATAATATGAGAATATACATACATACATACAAACATACATACATACTTCTAAAATAAATAACACTAGAATATTAATATATACGCAACTATGACGAAGTGGAAAGATAGTGTTCTTTCACTCTTCTTTTAAAAACTGCAACAGTTTGGCAGTCCCTAATGTCAGGCGGAAGTGAATTCCACAACCGCACCGCGTGCACAGTGAAGGAGTAGGAGTAAAAGTCGGTGGAGTGGGGAGGGGACTTAAGGAGGTTTCTAAGATGCGACCTGCACGGCGCATCTGAAGGTCGGGCGTAGGAAAAACGCTCCCGCAGATAGGATGGCGTTTTAGGGTTGTGAAGGAGGTTGAATAGCAGACACAATATCCGAGAGTTCCTGCGAAGTCGAATGGGGAGCCACTTGAGTATCTTGCGAAAGCTGGAAACGTGATCATACTTTTTAAGGTTGAAAACAAAACGAATACATATATTCTGCAAACGCTCAAGTTTATTTAAAAGCTCCTCGGTGGCATCCAAATAACAGGCATCGGCATAATCTATGATGGGCTGAATGAGAGTTTGAGCAAGAGAGATTTTGGTGTTCAAGGGCAATACGCTCTGGAGACATTTCAACGAATGGAACGTGTAATGCACTTTGCGACTGACTTGAGCAACTCATGAGCGATTGCGCGATTGTGATTATTTTTGAGCGATTCATGAGTGCCCATGTAGGTTTTATATGAGTTAAATATTTTGATTTTTTTAACTTACCAATCTCATAAACAGGATCGCTAAACCCAGGTCTCATGACAGGGGAGAGCAAAATATGTCCATTGCTTGTAGCTTGTATGCCAAGATGCATCTCAAAGACGATGTCTGAGTCCTTTGTAACTGCCTTCAAATTATCGTTGTCCACACTATAGAATTGTTTGTAGCTGTACCCATCCTGGCATATGTGCTCTTTGCATTTTAGAGCCACTGAGGAGAAAAAAGGGAGATTTAGTTGTAGGTATTTGTAGTAAAGCCCCTGAATAGTATCTAGGAGTCAGATATCGACGGCAGCAAAGTACAGAGTCATATGCACTTTACGAACTTCACTTTTTACATAATTCGACTCAGAATTTACTCTTTTATCATATTTTTTTTTCTGTTTAATTCTAATTTTTTACTAATATTAAGTCACGTATAGAGGGTCTGGCGTAAGTAGTGGTCCACCGTTCAGGATTCGATAAACCAGATAATTAACTATAACAATTAAAATTTTTAACCATTTTTACCCCAGGGTTCCGAAAATATTTCCTTTTTGTCTTTTATTTACGAAATTTCCACCTTTTATTACAAATTTGTTTGTAGTTTCAACAAAAACCATTATTTTTTCATTTTGATTTCTGTTAATTACTGCTGAATACTAGAGCTGACATGATAAATTATGATTCTTTATGTAAATTCAGCTCTTTTGAAGAAAAAGTTGGTTCTTCTCTAATTTTAACCCTAATTTTTAACACACCATCAAGTTCAAGAGCTATTTTTGTAAAAAAAAAAACTTACTACTAAAAATGGTAAAAAAATTTAATTGTTATAGTTAATTATCTGGTTCATCGAATCCTGAACGGTGGACCACCACTTACGCCACACCCTGTATAAAGAAAACTACACAGATTTTTGACAAAGTGACGAAATAGACACGGATATATTATATCATTAGTCCGGGTATATGATGGACAATCGGCGCGTTGATTTGTTGTAAACCAAGATACCATCAGTCACATAACAGTTTTAATGTTAGTAAAACTTGGTAATTTCAGAAACATTCGACAGGCTTCCAAATAATACATTTTCAGTTACGTGATTTGCCTTGTCCCCGACAACATATAGCTGTCGGAAGAATAGCATTCTTCTATTTAGTTTCAACTGTCAAAACTTTCGGGTTTTGGATTTGTGAACAGCGTTTAGAACGCCTCCTTCGATAACATTAATTGATGTTAGATTCGCCACGGAAGCGTATCGAATGTTTGGTAAACAGCTATGCTGATTTCCGGTAGTTTGATCAAATAGCTAATTAGGGTAGTGCACGGTAGGTACTATTAGGTGAAATAAATCTTTTTTTTCAAATGAAATTATTTATTTTTCGCCAACATGGGTAGGGGTATAGATATTATACATGTTTTGACAATGTTCTCCATGCTCTGCCGTCACTTGGGCATGCAAAATTTACACATAAAATTACAACCTACTATTAAAATACTATGCTGAATAACAATAAATATTACAAAACTATTCAATTAGAAAATCATTTTAAACATTTATTTTCATTTATCAATGTCAAGGAGTATCCAGTAGTCAATAATATAAAAATAAAAAAAATAAATAATATCTTGCCACTTTAAATATTTTTCAAACATTTTGAAATAATTATAAAAATAACTGCTTTGTATAAAAGGCAAAGTCAAAACGGTGATGCTATGCCAGCATCGATATAAAAATATTTTTAAAACCCCTTTGCTTTTTAGTATGTGCTAAATAAATGTATTTTCTTTCCTTCTTTGAATGAATAGTTGGTATATAGGGTGGCAGGGACACCAACGCGCAAACTGTAACCTTGAATTCAACACACAATTCTAGAACCCCTAGCGTAGAAATGTTTCAACAGTTGTTAAAAAAAAAAACAGCTGTTTCATCATAGAGGAGTGCAATACCTACGCGGTGAAAGTGTATGGAAAAGCGAATAAAAAAAATAACTAACGAAAATTTTCAACGCAGGGGGTTTAAGAAGAGACGGTGGAGCATACGGTGGAGGTCTGCCCGGCTTGGGCGGAGCACCGCCGTGTCCTCGTGCAGGCGAGTGGCGGTGGCGATCTCTCGCGTCCGGCCCTCGTCCAGGCCATGGTACAGAGCGAGAGGGCTTGGGAAGCCGTCACCTCCTTCTGCGAAGCGGTAATGTTCGCGAAGGAGGAGGCGGATCGCGTGAGGGAGAGGCAAAATTCGCGCCCTCACGCCCCTAGCCGCCGCAGGAGACGCCCTGGGCGTCGGGAAACGCAGGCCGATTCCCGGCCACCGTTGGCGCGGGCTAGCGAGCGGCGAGCAATGGACAGCTCGCCTTTCGATAAGGACCAGGCCCGGGTCGACGGCGCGTTGTGTTCCACGCGCGCATCAAAGAGATGTCAGCATTAATGACGGGGTCCGCTAGGGCCGATGCCTGCCAGGGTTGCGGGAAAGTCCGAGAGGGATACCGTGGCCCCTGGCACAGGCAACTGAAGGACCACGGGTGGGTTTTATGGTTTTATTCATGGTCTGTAACCATGAATTCAAATTTGCGCGTCGATGTCCCTGTCATCCTGTATAGATATAGTACTCAAATATAATTTGTTTTCATCATCAGTCTAGAAGGTTCCCACTGCTGGGACACAGGCCTGCTCTCTGTGAGAGGGAGTGGGCCGTAATCCATCACGCGGGCACAGTGCGGGTTGGTAGATGTTCTGACGGATTGTTCATCGGGTTATAATATTTTAGGAAACATGAATAATACTTCGCCCCCGCCCCCTATTACATGGGACTTGAACATACTATAGGTACACCTCTGTATAACCCTTCAACCCCAACTAGTTCCTTTTTGGGTATGTGTTCGTTCTCTGCGTCATGTTTACCGCAAATAAAATATTTGCTTTTTTCTTTTCTTCAGGGATTACTGGTGTGTATGTTGTAAATAATATTTTGTTTTCTATTTCTAACAAAATATTATTCATGTTCCCTAAAATATTCTATCCTGATAAAAATTATGGTATATTCGCACGTTATTTCACATTCAGTTAGAACACAAAAAAAATACTCACTTTTCGGCGTAAACACGTAAGTCTGATTTTGTGCCTTCACATATTTTACCACTAGACATAATACAATAAAAACAAATGTCTTAAACATTGTCACTTAATAAAAATAACCAGAAATAAATAACTTTGCTAAAACACAGCAAAATGTGATGCTTAAAACAAGTTCAAATAATAACATCGGCCAAACGTGCGCGGTATGCTGGCGCGGCCACTTCTGTTTTGACTTGTCATAAATGTAAATGTTATCTATCGTTTCCTGAATGTAGAGATGATAATTTTAAAAATAGTTTGCGCCTATGCTCGTCACACGGGGACGCTCATCAGCTTTAAAGTACCACTGATGCTTAAGTGGATTGGACTTCTTATTTTCGAGACAGTGGCAAAATTTAAAATAATTAAAAAATAAAATAAAAAATATAGTAGGTAAGAAAAAATTAAAATTATATTTTAAACATTTTAAATTTTTGCGTCCCTGATGCGCTGTATACGAGGCAGTTCGAACAGCTACCTTCAGCTGTCCACATGGAGGATGGATCTGGATTGCCCAATAATACGGTACTGGACCAGGCTGCATATTGGGCATTCCGGATACAAACCTAAATTTAGACTAAGATAAAACAGAATTATAATAGTGTATTTTGATAATTTTGTTATTGTAATTTATGTTTTTATTTATTTATGACTGACCGGTTGGTGCAGTTGGTAGCGACCCTGCAACACAAGGACCCTGCAACACTGCACCCTGCGGACAAGTCAAACATTTGTGTGCATGAACATGTCTGTTTGACCTGTGTCTGGGTGTGTAATATGTATATAAGTATGTATAACAGTCATCAGGTTACCGTAGCACAGGTTCTACCTAGTTCGGGACCTGATGATCTTGTGTGGATGTTGTTCAAACTCAAACTCAAAGGATTTATTTCAAATAAACCAATTACAGGTACTTTTGAATTATCAAGGGGTCGATCAGTCAGAAAGATGAAGCTAGTTGCCCATTCCAAAGCGTATTAGGTACCTATCGAGAAGAACGAGCAAGAAACTCCATGGACACTCTTTTAAATCAAAATATTGTTACAAAAAAGTGGTTACATCATTCATGTTGTAATTATACATGTGAGAACGACATAGAAAGACGTGCACGTTAAACGCATCTGTAATAAAAAAGATAAAAAACAATTCAGGAATTAAAATAAGCCGTGGCAGCTAAGAAATGACCAGTGCCTACTGACGGCGCCTGTTGTCTCATATTATTATTGATAACTTTTGTGATGTTTATCACATTATGATTTGATATTAATTTTAATTTCACATGTATGCATATGGACTAGTTCTGAAATAAATGAATGTATTATTATTAAAATATTTTTTTTTTCGTTAGACGAGCAGGGACTATGACTATGAAGCGGTATCTACATCGCCACATGCGAGCTGCGCTTCACACTGACGTCACGCAAATCCTGAATCGCGCAAGCAGAGTTTACCGAGCGACTAGCATATATACAACTTCCCGACATTAATCGTTGGGCAGTTCCCCACCAGACACGACACCCGTCTGGTCGGAGGATCCTCCCTTTTCTATGGAGGTATGAGTGAACTTTACACCCTGTTCCTCGTACCTCCATAACTATGTATTGGACTAGTTAATTGGTGAAGAGTGGTAATTACCACCTATTCATCATAACCACCGCTGTTAGCAGAAAAAGAGTAATTCTTGTAATGTCTACGGGTGGAGAAGGGTGGCCAACTGATTACTGGAACTATATACAAAGTCAAATTAAATTGGCTAGCGAAACTCTGCAGATGTGATGTGGGTATGATGAAACAAAAAAGATCGATAGTCTGTGTAAACAAAAAAAGAAACTGATTCTTTAAACAAGCATTTCAAGTAACTATGCTTCTCATGTTGTGCATGTATGTTGCTCAACCCTAAAACAATATCTGCATATATTTTTTTTTTCGTTTGTCTTGTTTACTTATCGATATCCATATCGTCTGTGAAGTTTCTCTAACTTTTTCAATTTGGACCTGCAGGATGGCTAGCTTGAATGTATAGTCAGTCAGTATGGGGGTGTCAATCACAAAAAAAAAGAATATTTGTGACTACCTAATAAGATATCTACCTACATACCTAATAAAGTTTGCGTAAATTTGATGAAAAGCGAGCACATTTTTAAATATCCAAAAGGAAAATATCTGGTAATTTTTGTTTGTATTAATAATTATTTTTCTTAATTTAAAGTTGTACACTTCCGAGTTGGCCACTTTATACAGGGTTAGTTTTTAAACACCTGCCAAATTTTCAGAGTTAATTCAGAATCGATAATATTTTCAATATATGAAATATTTTGAGTACATTAAATTTAATAGTATAGTAGTAGTAGTATAGTATGATTAATGTAGTTAAGTATTGTTATTCATTTATGTACTAGATTAGTACTACCTATGTACTCAACATGTACGCCCGCACCGCACCGCTCGCGCCGCGTACCCGGGAAGAGAGGTAGAGAGGTCATTTGACGACCTCCGTGGTCGAGTAGTGTGTACACCGGTTTTCATGGGTACGCCACTCCGAGGTCCCGGGTTCGATTCCCGGCCGAGTCGATGTAGAAAAAGTTCATTAGTTTTGTATGTTGTCTTGGGTCTGGGTGTTTGTGGTACCAAAATCAAAATCAAAAGTCATTTATTCAAATTAGGCTGAGAATCAGCACTTTTTGAACGTCAAAATCACATAAGACAGTCCCCCCAAAACGCCCACCCTTCACCACTTCCTAGTGCTTTAGCTGGGAAGAAGAAGTGGCGGAACAAACTCCCCAGCAGCACTGCTGTCTGTTCAGTTAGAAGAACTGGATTCTATACATATAGTAATAAATAAATTAACATTACGAAACACAAAAATATTAAAATTATTTGCCATATGTCAGCTAGCACACGCCAATATTTAAAACTATACTCAAGCATAAATAAATAATAAAACAAAAACGCAAACAGAACTTAATACATAATAAAAAGCCTCCTGGCATAAAGGGCGTGCCCGCTTACATATGCAATGCTGCATTATGTTTATATGTATATAGCTGTAACTAGTAGCCACAAATGATAAACTAGGACCTTCGAAGTAAAATAAAGAAACATTAATTTCTAATAACAATAACAAAACCATAGTCAGCAAGCTGACCTGTCACCACAAGCAGCACCCGTTCACGAGCATAACGCAAAGATCAGCCATTACCCCCCTCGCCATATTTGAGGGAAGGAGGCAACCCGACCCCCGACGCTACCGCAAGCATTGACATCTAAGGGAGCATGACGAACTTGCTGCCGGTTGCTCAAAAGAATAATATGATGAACTGTCGAGGTCGCTAGCTAACCATATATTGCAATACAACTCATTAAAAAACATTGAAATGAGTAGATTATGTCAATAATAAATAAAAATTAAATTAAACTAAGGTGACTAATAAATATAGTCAAATAAAATAAACAATTATATGAACTCGTATAACTTGTCAGTAGGTAAGCTAATTTTGGAGAAAGAACATAAACATTGTCTTGAGTTAATCACAGCGACCAACTATTTTTATCGTTTAAGTAATCGTTGATTGAATAGTATGCCTTTGAACAAAGGTTGGATTTTACTTTAGCTTTAAACGCATTAAAAGGCAATTCTAACAAAGAAGAGGGAAGCTTGTTATAAAAGTTTATACCAAGCCCAACAAATGAGTTATGGTCCTTATGAAGCCGGTGAAAGGGAGCACGTAGTTTCTCCTTGTTTCTAGTGTTAATATTATGAATATCACTGTTTTTTGTGTATAAGTGTATATTTTGCCTAATATATAAGATGTTGGCGAAGATGAATTGTGAGGCCACCGTGAGAATACCAATCTCTTTAAAAAAATCTCTCAGAGTAACTCTAGCACCTAGCTGGTAAATTGCTCGTACAGCTCGTTTTTGAAGAACAAATATATTTTGAATATCAGCGGCTTTGCCCCACAGCAGAATGCCGTAGGACATGACGCTATGAAAATAACTGAAATAGACTAGCCGAGCTGTCTCAACGTCAGTGTATTGTCTTACTTTCCTGACAGCATAGGCGGCCGAACTGAGCCTTCCCGCTAGGCATGATATATGTGATCCCCACTGAAGCTTGGCATCAACTGTTATGCCCAGAAATACTGCCGAGTCTACAGTTTCAAGTACCTCTTTATCTAAGACGATGTTGGGTCCTAGATTTCTAACATTCGGTAAGGCGAACTTTACACATTTCGTTTTCTTGGCATTGAGAACTAAGTTATTTGTGGTAAACCAATCTGTAACCATTGATAGTGCACTGTTTACGTCGTCAAAATTTTGTCTATTCCTGTCTACTTTAAAGATAAGAGAGGTATCATCAGCAAATAGTACAACGTCACAGATGCCCTTTAAATAGAATGGTAAGTCATTTATATACACCAAGAATAAAAATGGGCCCAGTATAGAGCCTTGAGGTACACCTAACTGAACTGGTAGCCCGGAAGATTTCACACCATTAACATCTACACATTGGTGCCTATTATGTAAATATGAATCTAATACGTTAAGAGCTTCGTTTTGAATACCGTAATGAATTAGTTTACGCAAAAGCGTGTCATGGTGCACGCAATCAAAGGCTTTGGAGAGATCACAGAAAACTCCAATAGCATTTTGCGAGCTCTCCCATGCGCTAAATATGTGTTTCAGCAGAGCAACACCCGCATCTGTAGTCGAACGACCTTTTGTAAAGCCATATTGTTCATCATGAAGGAGGCTATTTAAATTAAAATGTCTTAGCAACTGCTTGAGTATTCATTTTTCAAATATTTTACTAAATGCAGGTAAGATAGAAATAGGCCTAAAATTGCCAACGTTATTTTTATTACCCGATTTAAATAATGGTATGACTTTACTACTCTTCATGAGGTCAGGAAAAGTTCCTAAATCAACACATTTATTAAAAGTAACAGCTAGATAGGGGGCTACGATGTCGATTATATTACTTACAAGTTTAATTGAGATGCCCCAGTAATCACCAGTGTTTTTTGACTTGAGTGTGTTAAAAACACTAATTACATCACGAGGTGTTACATGTTCGAAGCTAAATAAGCGACTACATTTAGGTACACTATTATGCAAAAGGTTTTCAGCTTCAGATGGGGACGAATTTAAGGAGCGAGTCGTAGTTATAGGTATGTTGGCAAAAAACTCATTAAATGCTTCAGCTACGTCAGCTGCTGTATTAACTAATTTGTTGTCGACCATAATCTCTAATTGTCTTTCTTGTTTAACCGACTTACCCGTTTCATTGTTAATAATTTTCCAGGTGGTTTTTACTTTGTTATTCGAATTTTTAATTGTATCGCTTAAAAATTTAGATTTAGCAAAAACACAAATCTTTTTAAATAATTTTGAATAATTTTTGACATACTCTAGGAAAGGAGTATCAAACCTGTAATTTTTCAAACCATATAACTCGTATAGTCTCGCTCTACTTTTATAAATACCTGGAGTAGCCCATTGGTTGAAGCCAGCGGAGGTGCCATTAATATTAATAGTTTTGGCCTTGAAAGTAGATTGGTATTCTTTTTGCACAACATCAAAAAGGGCTCCATAGATTATATTAGGATTATCATGTTCTACAATCGACGGTTTAATTCTAAGGGCTATATTATTTTTAAACTTGTTGCAACGACTAGCTGTATAAGGCCTGCATTCTATTTTATGTGGCTTTTTATGTATTGGCATAGGGAAGCTAGCTAATAATCCACAGTGGTCAGACGGTAAGTCACTTAACACTAATTTATTTTTGGCATCGCAATCACTAAAAATATTATCAATACAAGTCGATGAGTATCAGTACCGTCGTTACTTTTGATGTTCCATAACACAAGTGCTTTAGCTACTTACATTGGGATCAGAGTAATGTATGTGATGTTGTCCAATATTTATTATTATCCTTGTCGCAAGTTCCTAAGATAAGAAATATTTCGGACATTTTCAAATTTAATGTTTTGATTTCACTGTGACTTCAAGTGACCGGAAGGTCACGTGAAGTCTCTTAATCTTCTTTCGGTGTCTCAAGTTCGCCCTGCTTTAGCTATGAGAGTAGTTCGTTAACTCGCTACCGATAGTCGGGATAAATACTCTCTCGCGGCTTACGAAGCTGAAAACCATATACTGCACTGACTACATATTATGTTCGCTAGACGGTGTAGAGGTAGCCGAGCAGGCGTATTAAGAAATGGTCGCCATGTTCAAATCAGGTGGTTCCAACCTTGTTAAATGGATCTCTAATAAATCCGACCTTTTAAATAAAATTCCTTCTACTTATGTTAATCCGCAAAATATTGGATTTGACGCCGACGCTGATTCCAATACAAAAATTATAGGTAAACAGTGGAATCCTGTTGAAAATACCTATCCCGTCCAAGTTCTGGTCCAAAAATAGGCTAGCCGTCGGGCTGGCCTATTTTTTGGCCGAAGTATCAGCATCGCCATACAGTGTGGCAATGCTGCCAGCCTTTTAGGCACTAAACTTTTCCCGTTGACAGCGATGCGGACGAATTTTTTGATGCCCTTTGATTCTTTTCCTTCTTTTTATGTAAGTACATGTACATAAAAGGTACTAGATCGTCGACATTTACAAGAAAATATAATTAATCCTAGATCCCCTTCCAAAAGGTACCTTCGTAGGGAGAGGACTGTGCAAGAAATTCCTATATTAATCTTTTAAAATGTTTTACTATATTTTATATACCCTAATTAATCCTAACAAAAACCTCATATACAATTTTTCAAACCCGGAGAGGTTTTGGGAAAGGGTAATAACATTTTTCAACCCTGGCCCGCAAACAAGACCAACTGAGGTTGCTTTTTATGGAGTACCCAAAAGAGATGTATCTTTTTTCTTTGACTCAGCAACGGCCTTCCGTTCAACAAATCACCTTCAATCTGCCTACCTTTTTTTCCAACTATGTTTGAGTCTGCTTTCAGTCTAACCGGGTGCAGCTGAATACCAGTATGTTACGTAGAGCGACTGCCTATCTGACCTCCACAACCCAGTTACTGGGTAACACGATACTCGTTGGCAAGACTGGTTTTATTTATTTATTCAAAATCTGTAATAACAATAACAAATATAAAGTCTGCCAAACTGAATAACAGTTTGTCGGCAGACAGTTGGTATACAATTTTTTGGTTGTCAGACTTTTGGGCTTCTGACATCCAGTAACGACTGTCAAAGATTTTAGAATTACAGCCGGGACCAACGGCTTATCGTGCTTTCCTACATGACCAACTGAGGTCGCTTTTTAATAGTCCTCCAGAGATATTATAGTTCACAAGTGTGTGCGCAGACACAGGCGAACTCTCTCTCTTCCCTCACTCTCGTAGTCCGATGGGACGGCAATCTGACACGACCGGAGAGAGATCAGGCGCAGGACCAACGGCTTCACGTACTTTCCGAGACACTGGGTATAACACCGCCAAAATGACACATTGTCCGACCTGGGAATTGAATCAGGGCCCCACGATCAGCAGTCGCACTTGGGATTACGAAACCAACGGGGCAGTCGTGTCATTCGCTTTTTATAGCGTACCCAAAATAGATATAACTTTTTGATTTTTAAATAACTCAGCCTTCCATTCAACAAATTGATTGAATATCTACAATTGTGCATAAAACAAAGCAGAAGTTAGCTCCCGTATCAAACACAGCAGATCACGGAGGAAATGACACTCTCTTATCAGCCGGACGCGAGATAAAGCTACAGTAACATAACTACTCGTAGAATTTTAATACCGTTATTTATATTATGGCTTATCCGTTCTCTGTTAGCATTTAAACTTTGTTTAATGTTTTATTACAGGCTTTGTGTATTTTGAATGTAGTTTTGGTAGATTTTGTTATACGTAACTAGAATTATGTTCTGTTAGAATATTAAGCGCTGAAATATTTTATTGGTAAACTTTTGCTTGTATTTTTAGCTCGGCATAGCTTATTAGAATTATTTGTTACTTTCAAGCTTTGGTAATAGTTATTGCAATTACGTATTTATTTACCTATATTTGATGTGTGGTGATGCGCGAATGGATACTATCGATGGAATAAGAAATGAGTACATAAGAGGAAGTCATAGTGGCACCGGTGACTGAGTTGTTTTGTGGAAATCGGTTGTCATGATAAGGGCGCATGTTGTGTGCACTATTCAATTATTTTATTATGTTATTCAATTAACACACAGTAAAAAAAAATCTAATCATAAAACTAAGTAACTGTCGGTGAATTGTCCGCCGCGCTCGGCGGCCTGTAGCGCTTTGTGAGTGCATCGGGGATGGATCAATCTTGCAAGGTAGGTTCTTGTTGTTTTCGTTTTGTAAGTAATTATATTTGATTAAGTACTAACTAGTTCATTTATTTATTAATAGGTATAAAAAATGTATTATTTATTAGGTATTTACCTATGTCAAAACTGTTTGTACTCCCCGTCACTTGTCCCTAAGGGTTCATTAGAAAACCAGCGTCAGTCTGGCATTAATGCTGAAATGATCCTTTTTGGCGCAGCCGTGAGAAACACACTAGTGTTGAAATATTATTTTCACTTTTTATTTTGTTATTTGTATTCTGTGTTTCACGAACTGTGTCCAAATAAACGTTATTCTTTCTTTCTTTCTTTGTGATGCCGAGGAATGAGGAAACTTTTGAGTATAAATGTGGATAGCTATAGGTAAGAGTAGGGGAAGTCTAAAGAAACGACGGATGGACTGTGTGAAAGGTGATAATTATGGCTAGAAAGGGGGTGACACAGCTGAAGACTAATAGAAAAGTATAGAAGTAATAATAATAAAATAAATAAGAAAAAGACATGTTACCCGACTTTTTGACAATTTACAGTGCGTGTACAATAGTTAATTTGTCAACTCAAGTGTGATCAATTACGCTTTATCTTCTATATCTATCTATACATATAATAAAATTGTAGAAAAGTGTTGTCTGTACAATGGAAATATAAAAAAAAAGTAGCAGGG
Organism: Brachylomia viminalis; assembly: GCA_937001585.2. NCBI lineage: Eukaryota > Metazoa > Arthropoda > Insecta > Lepidoptera > Noctuidae > Brachylomia > Brachylomia viminalis. The sequence goes on from OW443317.2 coordinate 9,348,193, forward strand.
GTTGTTATTATATCGATGCCGAACCCGAAAACGTTTTTAATTTTTTTTTGTCTGTTTGTCGGTTTGTCTGTTTGTCTGTGTGTTTGTGCATGCTAATGTCAGAAACCGCTTATTCGATTTAGATGCGGTTTTCACTAATATATTGTAATAAGCTTCACTTAACTTAACATTAGGTGTTTATTTCATGTCAATCGGTTCATAAATAAAAAAGTTATGTCAATTTAAAGAATCACGACGAACATTTGTTAAGGAATTCTATCAGAGTACACTACACGCCTCGCGCAAGTCCTCATCGGTTGCGACATTTGTTTGCAGTCATGCTGGTGTTTTGTGCACTTTCTGATGCAGCACAGTTGTGGTATAAGTATCAGAACAAATTGGCTATCAACCCAATTGAGGAGAGATTACGTGAAAGTCAATTGAATCGTTGTTTGTTGGCTATTCAAGATATAGTTACATCTATTGGGGGTAATCCTATTTCTCAATATGGCATGCCGGAGGCATCATTTGACGGTGAACGTATTAATAGAGATTATGCGATGGAAACCAACTATGATCCAATTGACCTGGCCGAAATTTTACAAACTGATGTCTCGAGGCTAACTGATGAACAGCGTTTGATATTTGATCGGGTGTGCCGCAGCGTTGATAGTACTTTGGGAGAAATGCTATTTGCAGATGCACCCGGTGGATCGGGTAAAACATTTCTTACGAAAGTTGTTTGGCGAAGGTACGAAGCCAAGGTAAAATCGCGCTTGCTGTCGCTTCATCAGGCATAGCAGCCACATTGTTGCCAGATGGGAAAACTGCTCATCAATGTTCAAAATTCCGATCGATTTAGACCGCACAGAAAGCCCGGTTTTTAATACATATTTCAAGAAACAGCGATAAAGCTAAGGTTCTTCGTGATTGTAGCTTTATTATATGGGATGAGTCCACAATGGCCAATCGAAAAGCAGTAGAAGCAACAGACAGAACGTTGCGTGATGTCAAATCAAATCAAATCAGGTAAGTATGAACAGATAATCAAGCAAAATGATCAACCCATGGGTGGCATTACTATGCTTTTTTGTGGCGATTTTCGTCAGACTCTCCCTGTAATACCACGTGGAACAGGGGCTGATGAAGTTAAACCCTGCCTAAAGAGTTCTCGACTGTGGCATTACATTATCCCCTTACATTTGACATTAAATATGCGTGCGCAAATTGGAGGCAACGAAAATGAAGAATTTTCAGATTTGCTACTTGAGATTGGTAACGGTGTGTATCCGCAGGAACAAGGAAAAGTTGTTCTTAATGAAAACCTATGCAACATAGTTTCATCAATGCGAGACCTCATATCATCAGTGTATGGAAACGCAACGCAAATACCAACTTGCGAAAATTCCTGGCTTTGCGAAAGAGCTATTTTGACGCCACGAAACGACCAAGCAGCGATAAAAAAAAAACGCTGAAATTTTGAGCTATGTTCCGGGGGATTATGTTGAGTATATCTCCATTAAGAGCGTTTATACCTTATGAGTGGCAACGTCGCAATTTAGTGTCATATTTCGTGGTTTTCCATTTTTATCATTTAATCGGAGCTATATTTAAAAAATCTGTTTAATTAACTTTTTAGAATTACGTGAAAGTGTTTAAAAAGTAAGTAACCGTAATGCTTACAGTTATTTTACAATGAAAATAACGCCCTGCAAGTTTCCAATGTATTATTTGCATATAAATAGAACTGTAAACGCAACGATTTCTTACCTTTTACACAGTTTTCACATAATTCTAAAAAGTTAATTACAGATTACGGAAAAAGCACATAAAATAAAATTAAAAGTAGGCGTACCCATAATGCTTCTTAGAAATTTAAGCCCCCCAAAACTTTGCAATGGCACCAGGTTAAAAGTCACCATTTTACAACGAAATCTGATAGAAGCAGAGATTTTAACAGGGTGTGGAAAAGGTGAAAGTGTTTTCATTCCTCGGATTCCTCTCATTCCAAACAATTTTCCATTTAGTTTTAAACGAGTCCAGTTTCCAGTCAGCCTATGTTTTGCGATGACAATTAATAAAGCCCAAGGTCAGACGCTGAAAGTTGTGGGTGTAGATCTAAGTATCAGCTGTTTCTCGCACGGTCAGTTGTATGTGGCTCTGTCACGGGTTAGCAATCCTAGGAGCCTGTATGCTTTCATCCCCGATGGCCATACGTCAAATATCGTATACAGAGAAGCATTACTGTAAAGTAAATTTTTAGCTACTCAAACGACGGTATATGTAATTCAAAATATGCTGCCCGAAAAGTCACTATTCCACGCGGACGAAGTCGCGGGCACAGCTAGTACAAAATAAGAATCCTATAAGTAGGTATACAGGACATGATTCTGAATGCCCTTTGTTTTTTTAAAAAGAGAATCAAATACTAGAAAATCTATTTTGGACCACGTCACCTGCAACTTGAAAGATGATCACTTTCACGTGGCAATAGTTGACTCTTCAATGTCAGATCACAAACAAATATATGTTGAACTAAAGAAACTTAATCCCTTTGAAAAATACGGACCCAATACGAAGAAATTGATTTTATGAAACTACATGTTATGCTAGAAACAACAAACCTTGAAGAATTATATGATGACAACGCACTACTAGAAAACAAAATAAAATCATTAATTGACAAAAGTAACACAACAAAGATCAAAATTCTGAACCTACCCCAAAACGCCTGGATAAATAAAAACATAATTCATGATCTCAACCAAAGAAACGCATTGCGGACAGAACTAAAGAAGAGTCCAATTAACACCCACTTTTTTTTTTTTGCTTTGGTAATCATCAAATAACTTCTTCCGCTCTGGGCGTAGGAGCGGGAGGGCGTGTCAGACTCTTACACTTGCGTTGCAATTTTTCGTCGGTGATTTAAAAAGAAATTGCTGTTCCATATTTTTTGCCGCATAATTTTTTTTTTTGATACTCGACGAAATGTTTCTAGGGTCTAGTTTTATCAATCATGTGCTTATAGAGGTATGATGAACAGGGTGTAAAGTTCGCTCATACCTCATAAGATATGAGCGAACGTTATACCCTGTTCCTCCACCCGTCTGGTGGGCAACTGCTCGACGATTGATGTCGGGACGTTGTATATATGCTAGTTACTGATCCATACGTCATGTTCGTGAACGGGCGCCGTCAGTAGGCACTGGTCATTTCTTAGCTGCCACGGCTTATTTTAATTCCATAATTGTTTTTATCTTTTTATTACGGACGCTTTTAACGTGCACGTGTTTTTACATCGTTCTCACATGTATAATTACAACATGAATGATGTAACCACTTTTTTGTAACAATATTTTGATTTAAAAGAGTGTCCATGGAGTTTCTTGCCCGTTCTTCTCCATAGGTACCTACTACGCTTTGGAATGGGCAACTAGCTTCATCTTTCTGACTGACAAACCCCTTGACAATTCAAAAGTGCCTGTAATTGGTTTATTTGAAATAAATGCTTTGAGTTTGAGTTTTTTGCGCGGTAAACTCTGCTTGCGCGATGCAGGATTTTGTTTGACGTCAGTGTGATGCGTAGTTGGCTTGTGGCGATGTAGATACCGCTACGTGCTGAATTTATGTTTACAGTTTGCACGTCGCTGTTCCTGCCACCCTGTATGTATGTGGATGGGTGTAAGAGTAGAGAAAACCAAAGAAATAATGTAAGGGTGATGAAAGATGATTTGGCTAGGAAGAGGCCGAATACCAAGATGATAGCTAATCGGCACTAATATAGTTGTATGGACTAATGGCAGCAGCTGAAAATCAGCGTAAGGTGGTATCAATAGCAGTGGTAATGTGTTAATTTTTGTAAGAGAGAAGCCGAAGCGGAGCCGGTTTTAACTTACTTGCATAACATGCATAATCAGTCTATAATGTTCCCACTGCTGGAACAAAGGCCTCCTCTTGGTGAGAGGGAGTGGGCCGTGATCCACCACGCGGGCCCAGTGCGGGTTGGTAGATGTCACATATCTTCGAATTTTTGGTTCTAGGACATGCCGGTTTCCTCGCGATGTTTTCCTTTACCGTTTTGAGAGCAGTTGTGATGTAATAATTTACACAAAGCAAAGCGCCTGTCTGGGTTCGAACCTATGACCTGCAACTCGTTACTACTGGCCACCACTGCTCTTTACTTACGTACTTACTTATCAATAATGAAATGAAAATACGTTTCTTAACTTATTATAAAAGTCTTTCCATTACTGAATGTAACACCATCTATCGTCAAGTAGCAAAACCAAAAACACGCTATCACTACACGGGCAAAACTTTCAATGTTTTACAGAAATAAACTCAACTATATTAGGTACTATCATTCTGAAATTATTATAGGAATATAAAGAATCGGATACAATACATTAGAACAAGTGAAAATAAACAAAATGTATAACTACGAGTATATATTGTTGGCAATAGTAGACGCTTTTGGCTGTGTCATTTCTCAATAGCCATAGAGATACTGATGGAGACCTCCGAAAGGAAGCCAGTACTAATCGTGATAGACCGAAATAGTTCCAACTAGAACTGTACTGTACCGTGTTCTAGTTCGTAGTAGAAACTACGAACTACAAGCACAAAATCCGTTGTTTCGGCCGACGTTACGGACGTTTCCTACTCTGTATCACCTACGGACATAACATTAGTTTGGGGCCCAACCTAAGAATGAATGACACCACGATGTGACAGTTGTCCCTACTCCCGATGTGTTTTTACCTGTACGAAAAAGTTAAGTAATCGGATGTAGGGTTCACTCCAAAGTTTCAAACTACTTTTGGATGGGCCCGTATCTTCGTTGACGGGCTTAGAGTAGGCCCCCTAATCTCCGCCCAAGTTGCTGGGCGCGGCTGGCGCACTCGCAACTCTGCTTCCCAATCTGGGGGGCCCGAGCGCCGCCTGTAGGCGGCTCTACGTGGGGATCGTGCGATCCATGGCCCTGTATGGGGCCCCGGTGTGGGCCTCTGACCTGACGGCCGGCAGCATCGCTGTTTTGCGAAAGCCGCAGAGGGCGATGGCCGTCAGAGTCATCAGGGGGTATCGCACGATCTCCTACGAGGCGGGCTGCGTACTGGCCGGATCCCCGCCCTGGGACCTTGAGGCGAAAGTTCTCGCGTCATTGTATCAGTGGCGCGAGGAAGCGAGGGCGCGAGGCGAGGGACCGATGCAGCGACATATGGAGCTGCGTCGGTCTCAGCTTCGCGAGGTCCTGGTGGCGGAATGGCGGGACAGGCTTTCACGCCCTACCGCCGGCCTCGTCACCATCGAGGCGGTCCGGCCGGTGCTCGAGCGTTGGCTTGGGAGGAGGCACGGCTCCCTGTCGTTTCGGGCGACGCAGGTGCTCTCGGGGCATGGTTGCTTCGGGAAGTACCTGTGTCGCATAAACAGGGAGCCGGACGCCCGGTGTCACCACTGCGTCGACTGCCGGGAGGACACGGCGTGGCATACGCTGGCAGAGTGTGCCGCTTGGGAGGAGCCGCGCCGTGCCCTCATCTCAGAAGTAGGCAGTGACTTGTCGCTGCCGGCCGTAGTCGAATCGATGGTCAGCAGCGCCGAGTCCTGGGACGCGGTGGTCTCCTTCTGCGAAACAGTCGTCTCGCAGAAGGAGGCTGCGGAAAGGGAGAGGGAGATCTCATCCACTCACCCGGCCCGCAGAAGGCGCACCGGGCGTCGGCGGAGGGCGGACAACGCCCTCTTCCAGCCCCCCTAAATGGGTCCAGGGGCGACGGACACGGGGACGTCCGTCGCTACCCACACACCAGGACCCGAGGTGGCGGCGCGTAGTGTTCCACGCGCGCCCCTCTTAGGCGTCACGGGGGGAGTCAAACACCTCACTCCCCCCCACAGACCCGAAGAGGCCCGCAGTGGCGGGCCGGCACCAGTCGGGGGTTGCGGAAGGATCGTACGTTCCCGCGATCCCCGGCGTAGGTGTGAGATGGAACACCGGGGTGGTTTTTAGTCAGTAAGAGTCTGACAGACCCCGCCGCCCGCCCCAGGGCGGCGGACATCCATGAGGATTTTCCACCCCGGAAACAAAAAAAAAAAAAAAAAAGGCCCCCTAATCTCGCCCTGCCCTCATCTCAGAAGTAGACAGTGACTGGTCGTTGCCTGCCGTAGTCGAGTCGATGGTCGGCAGCGAAGAGTCCAGGGACGCGGTGGTTTCCTTCTGCGAAACAGTCGTCTCGCAGAAGGAGGCTGCGGAAAAGGAGAGGGGGATTTCGTCCACTCACCCGGCCCGCAGAAGGCGCACCGGGCGTCAGTGGAGGGCGGACAACGCCCTCTTCCAGCCCCCTAAATGGGTCCAGGGGCGACGGACTCAAAAACAAGAAAAATAAAAAAAAAGGCCCCTTGATCTGGTACAAGACAGTTTACTGAGTCGGCTTCAGTACTCGCTACCTTTGACAGTGGAATACAGTATTTTTATTAGAAGTACTTCCACCATGGTCCACGGTCCATCTTCACAGTGACTAGTGTCCAGTCAAAATTCCACCAATCCCGCACCCCGTGTGACCTATCGCGCAAAGTGGACGCGCGCGTATAGTGGTTTCGCCACTGATAGCTAGTGTTGTCATCTGACATTAGCTGAGGCCCTTTTGGCATTACAAGCATTGTTTGCTGCTGTAAAATTTTTGAGGTGTTTAGTTTTTGCTGTCATGCCAATTAACGTATTTCTTGCTTTGTTGCTAATGATGAAGATTAAACACAGAATTTGGCAGTACCATCATCTTTATATATCTCTTTTGAAACTATCATTCAACCGAATAGTATTATTAAATTTGTAAAGTACGTAGAATTGGGCATAAATAAATACAAATCAATAGAACCAAATAGCTGAAATCTATAACACAATTTCACCACAGACTATTATAAAACCCCGATTGATCTTCCTCGACGACGACATAAAGGCGACTCCAGACTGCAATTTGGAATTCAATCAGCTTTTTCTCCCTTTCTCCGCTCCGGTGAAAACTGTGTAAATTTATACCCATTTTATTAATGCTATTCCATTATTTCACCGTTAATATTCTGTTGGCATAAAATGAATCTGTTCTTTTTTATTTCGTTGTTATTTTTTCTACTTCAATGTTTTGTTGGAGTGAATCAGAGGAAGGTATGTATGTTGATTTCTATTGAAAATTATTCGTAGTCAAAAATTTCATAATGCCGAGGCAGCAAAAAAAAAATACCCAAAAAACGGCTTTAACGATCTGCGAGTTGGCGATTTGTGTATTCGAACGTTAGCAGTGTTTTTATTTCATTAATTTTGATTGAAGCTTCATTAAAATTGACGTGTAGTTGGCTTTAAAATAACAGACGTAAGTCGAAGATACACTAACACACATGTAAAAACTATCTGTAGGTACCTGTATGTGTATTTAGGGCAATAAACTGTTATACGCTTTCATATCAAACTATAGCTTCACTCGATTTGTGTAATGCTAATAAGTCTCTCAAAATATTAGCTTTTCAGGGACAACAAAAACTATTATTATCACGCCGACATGAGATGAAACAATACGTTGAATTAGAAGGGTGTAATCGATGGACATGTCACAGTGTAAAAGAAAAGAATGAAAGAAAAATTTGTTTATTTGTCACAGAAACAAGATGCGTACAAAAAAATAAGAACTTGAATAAATAATAAAGAAAAATTAATAAAATACATCTACCAGCACAGAACATAAATATTCGGCAGCTACATTTTGTGACTGTGACAAGAAGGCTTCCACTCAGCATGATGCTGTGATATGGGGGACCCACAGCACAGCACTGAGTTTCAGTGCTCACCCGAAAAAGACGTACGGAAACCAAGTCTGGTTTTAAGTTTCGCTCGTCAGTGATAAGAAAACAAATAAGAGCCGGTTTCTTATTCTACTGAAAAAAGGTTCCTAAAATACCGGTAAACAACCGTTATTTAGTGGTTCCGTTACTAGAATCAAAACCGGAACAGGAACCTAAATTGGAACCTTTATTTTACCGGTTCTTCTTCAAAGCAAGTCCGATCGAGTTCATACGATGCCGCTCAGTGCAGGACCAAGCTTTGTACGAAAGCGGCGAGGTACGGGCGGCCGCCGGCGGGTGAAGAGGTGGGAGTTATTGTGACAGGGGAGAGGGGCAAATCATGATCATGATCGATCATAATGATCATTTTTCGTAGATCATGTGGTAGTACTTTCTTGTAGAACCTTTAAATCGGATGGTACGGAACCGGTATATTGGAATTTTATTTGGAACCCGAAACAAACTGGAACCTGAACCGGAGCCGTATCGAAAAGAAGAACCTTTTTAAGAACCACAAGCCAAATGCGTACCGGTTTTCAATCCCTGCTCCGTACTAAGCTGGGTCAGCTCAAGGTACATGTGTTACAATAGATATGCGGTCGCCTGTACAAATTCTCACATTCTTATACTCTCAATTCGGCTCTAACTATACAAGAACATTTCGTGCGGCAGTAAAAAGACAAGCCAGTCAACAAACAGCCGAACTATTCTGTAAAAATCTCACCGTGAAAACTTAAGTGAAGTTAGCTGTCAATAGTGTCAATTTCTATTACGGCTCACTTCACCTAATTTTTCACGGTGAGTTTTTTACGCTAAGTTACCCTTTTTCCTAAAGTATACTTAGTACTTTATTGAACTCAAACTCACAGCATTTAATTACTTTAAAAAATCTTAATTTCGTTTACTGAGAGACAAACCACGCACATCCTAAACCGCTGAGTAAACCGACAGAAGCAGGAAATTTTTGTGCAAACCTTTATCCATTTAACGGTTCACTCAGTGGTTTCTTTTATAACAAAAGTGAGCAATAAGGAAGAATTTTTGAAAATTCATCCCCAAAAGGGGTTAAAGTGGGTAGTAAAGTTTCTATTGAAGTGTGTCTTTTTGTCGATGGGAATTACCATTAGACGCACCGTTTTTTTCAAATAAATAATAATAATAATATGAGACAACATCCATACAAGGTCTTCAGGTCCCGAACTAGGCAGAGCCTGTACTACGATAACCTGATGACTGATATACATACTTATATCATGCACACAAATGTTTGACTTGTCCGGGGATCGAACCCGAGACCAGCGGCTGTGATGTCAGCATCGAAGAGGGGGGCCCACTAGGGCCCAAGCCTGCCGGGAAAGCGGGATCATCCGAAAGGGGTACCACTGACCCGGAACATAAAGGGCCAAGGAAGGAACACGGGAGTCTGACACTCCCTTCCGCTCCACCCAGAGCGGGAGGAGTCATTTGATGATTTCCCATCGTCAAAAAAAAAAAAAAAAGACCAGCGGCTCAGAAGGCAGGGTCGCTACCAACTGCGCCAACCGGGCACTTACGAACTGTTTCAAACAAACAAATTCGTACACATTGGTATCTCATTGCTCTTTTCATGAACCACATTCTCACTTAATCACTCTATAATTCACACAAGTCTTAGTTCCACCGTCATTCCTACTACGAACAAATCCGTCGTTCAGCGAGCGCTGCAATTAGCGTCAATCATAAAGCTGTAAGCGCACCGTCTTGAGCGTCGAGTATTTATACCGTAACTACTTGAGTTTGAGTAAAGCGCTTGAAGCGATTTTAGGTCGAGTTGTGAAGGAAAATTTGTGACTTATTATTGAGTTTTGGATTCTCAATTTTTGTTTGTTAAATTGGTTTGTTTATTTAGGGCACTTTTGTGTCTTATTACGTTGGTTTCAATTTGATCCTGCCCCTTTGAGTTGACGAGGTTTTCTTGAAAATGTCGTCTTCAAAACAATAAGTTAACTTTTTTCACTTTTTATCTAAATCTTGTTTTTGAATAGCCATTGTAACCAACATGCTTTTAATCAATTACTTACGTTTTTATTCAGGCCAATCGTTCAGGGACTCGTGGCTGAATAATAACAGCAGATCGGGTCGTTCGAAGGTTAAGCTACGCTTGTCGCGGTCGGTTCGTGGATTAGTGAACATCCATTACATATAGACATCCCTCCGTGCCTCGGAAAGCACGTTATGCCGTTGATCGCGGCCGTCATTCGTAGATTTTTGATAGTCGTTGTGGGTAGTGAAGACCAAAAGTCTGATAACCAGTCTTACCAAGAGGTATCGTGGTACCCAGTAACTGGGCTGTGGAGGTCAGATAGGCAGTCGCTCCATGTAAAATACTGGTATTCAGCTGCATCCGGTTAGACGGGAAGCTGATCCCAATATACCTACTTGGGAAATGGCAAGGCAGATTGAATCGTTCAATACATCTCGACAAGTTTCGTAAAGGCCGGGTAGCCTGTATTTATAAGCGCAACACGCAAAAAGATGATGGCTGAACAAGTATTGTTTGAGCAGTTCCCAAACATTTTTTCCTTAGATGTTCAAAACATTGACACAAATGTCCTACACTTGTTTCGTTCTCGAAATCTCGAAGCTTTAAACCGTGACATGTCTAACAAGTCGTTAATGAGGGTCCGTACAGCCATTGGCTTAAAATCTTTGCAGGATTTCGTTTGTGAATTAGGTTTGCACCTAATTATGGAGTGGGGATCAATCTTTTGCTGTCAGGAAATGGCAGAGATTGGTTTAACGGTGTCCAGTTTAGTACTTAACTTTAATTTGGTGATCTGCAGTGGTGGGTGGTGAATTATACTTCGTAAAAGATAGCTTGATCTCTGCGACAGCTGTCAGTAAAATCACGCCTATGAAGTTCTTAATTTCACAGTAGTACAGACAGTACCTGTAAATGTCATACTTTATGGGCATGCCGACCTAATTAGTGATGGGCGATGAATCATCGTGCGGTCGACAATGTATTTGCAGAAGACTGGAAGAAGGTGGTAACCAAATGCAGAAAACTAATGGAAGAAGATTGGGAGCGGGACGTCAGATTTGATAATATTTGCGAACAAGAGTTTATAATAAATTTACAAGATTGTTCTAGCGATTCAGAAACTGATTCAGATATGGATTTGGGGTGTAGTCCTTTACGAGAATAAATGTATTTTATATTCAAATATTCGTTTAATTTAGTAACGTTTGTAATTATATTAAACCCAATTAAATGTTACATTTATAGCATCGATAATAGTAAGAAATGTCGATAATTTCTATCGACGATTTTTTATATCATGACAACCCTAGGAATGTCAGTTTGACTTATGTCTCAGAGATCAAGCTATCTTTTACGTAGTATAGTTAAACCATTGAGATAGGAAAAAAGTCAATGAGTTAAACACTTGACGGCACTTGACGGCACGGTTGGCGCAGTGGTTTACCAATTGACTGCTGCGCTGCGTGTCGCGGTTTCGATTCCCACACGGAACAAATATTTGTGTGAGCTACAAGCAGTTGTTCCGGTTGTGGCTGTTTGTGTGAGTTTAAATGTTTGTAAACGCACCCAAAATACAGGAGAAATTCCCAGTGTGGGGCAACGTTTAAACAAAAACAACTTATTATTCTATATAAAGAGTTTTAATAAAGCAACGAAATTAACACGATGACTACCCCCGTGCCTCGGAAACCACGTTAAGCCGTTGGTCCCGGCTGTAGTTCGTAGATAGACAGTCGTTACGTGAAGTCAGAAGCCCTAAAGTCTGACAACTAGTTCTACCAAGTGGTGCCGTGGTACCCAGTTACTGGGTTGTGCAGGTCAGATAGGCAGTCGCTCCATGTAAAAGACCGGTATTCAGCTGCATCCGGTTAGACTGGAATCCAACCCCAAAATAGTTCGGAAAAGTGACGATGTCGATGTCGGTGGTGTGAAGTAATTGATTGGATGACGATGACAACCTGGTATTGTAATTGTCTGAGAGCTCGAGAGAAACAAAGTGGAAGGGAGTTGTGAAAAAGAGGATACTCAAACTCAAACTCAAAGCATTTATTTCAAATATACCAATTACAGGCACTTCTGAATTGTCAAGGGGTCGGTCAGTCAGAAAGACGAAGCTAGTTGCCCATTCCAAAGCGTAGTAGGTACTTGTGATGCATGCCGAAAACATTGCATGTTCTCATTGATATGAAAACACACAAAGTTCTCGACATGGATGTCGAAGACAGAGTGACGCGGAGACGAAATATTAGAAGGACTAAGCCTACCCACCTATGTTTTACAAATAAATAACTTTGGCTGTGACCTCCTCTTTGTTAAGAGAGATAGGGAGATTATTTTAACCTAACGAGTAGTGTTTATTTTTCCGTCTCTACCACCAAAATGTAAGCGTCATTTCATCAATACCCCTTACGTATAAGAATATCTCAGTGAAGGAGGTAACCAATTAATGCAGGCGTCCAAGCAAGCGAGAACCAATTTATAGAGGATGAAAAGGATACACTTAATATTACCCCTTATCGTTTCAAGTAAGTTATAAACTTTGAGTATCTTATCTTTGATGTACACCTGGGATTGGATACGATATCAGGTCATGTACCCCGAAAGGGCTCAGGTTAAATATGATATATTTTCTATGAGTTTAATAAAAATATTGAATATTAGATGTGTCCCCAGAACCGCTTGAGTTAACAAATTTTTGCAAATACCGGCCCAAACAAGCTATAAATTAGATGATACTATCACGTCGTTCTCGAGGTATAAGCGCACGAATGGACAGGCATTTACAGATATAGAATGGGTGCATATTGCAATATCTAAAATTAAAAGAAGTACGGTCAAATGGGGTTACTTTGATACTACGGGGTTACTTTGATAACAACTTTAGGCTTATGAAAAACTTAATTTTATAATATCTACAACACCAGTTAAAAAATAAACTATCAGTACTTGGCACTACTGATAGTTTCTTTGTATTATAGCGTTGTAGTTATTATAAAATTAAGTTTTTCATAAGCCTAAAGTTGTTATCAAAGTAACCCCGTAGTATCAAAGTAACCCCATTTGACGGTAACGTAAAATAACCTACGCTCAAAATCCCTAAAATATAAATACCTATTGATTGTTTCACATAAATTCAAAATACCGAGAGCTTAAAATGTCAAACGGATGTTACTGAAGTTCATAAAGTTAAAACTTGAAATTCCTATGTACAAAGTTCCTTAAATTGATTTACCTCACCGTTAATTGACCAAAATTTATTCTAGTAGTTTTTGGCACTCGCCGGCCGGTTAGTCACAGTTCTAATCTAACCTAACCTATTTCACCCAGTTCAAAATGACGAATCATTTAACATTGTCTAATAATCTAGTCGCAGGCAGATTGTATGATTCGTCATTTTGAAGTGAGTGAAATAGGTTAGGTTAGGTTAGAGCCGAGCGAGCGAAGCGAGCGGTGCCGCGGCAGCGGCCGGCGAGCGCTACTTCTAAGTTGCTCACAGAAATGTTAATAATACAATTTTCGATGTTTAAACATTGACATTTTAACCGTAGATATTTTAATTTTCGATAATTAAATATGTACTTACTTAAATATAGACAACGATAAATTTTATCAATGTACCCTCTTTTACACTCGCGGAACCTGATCTACAACTTCATACAAATAGCTCGCAAGTGATGCATCATTTAAGGTATTCTAACTGAACAGACAGCAGTGCTGCTGGGGAGTTTGTTCCGCCACTTCTTCTTCCCAGCTAAAGCACTAGGAAGTGGTGAAGGGTGGGCGTTTTGGGGGGACTGTCTTATGTGATTTTGACGTTCAAAAAGTGCTGATTCTCAGCCTAATTTGAATAAATGACTTTTGATTTGATTTGATTTTGACCATTTGGTATTTCGAATGTTGGTGTATCAACGTAATAACTGTTGATATTTTAAACATTAGATATTTAGTCCGATCAGTATTTTAAACTTTGGTAATTCGTAGGTAGGTGTTAGTTGCTTAGATATTTAAAAACATTAGGTATTTAGATTTTAGGGATTTTGAACGTAGGATATTTTACGTTAGTTCTTTCAATTTTAGATAATGCAATACTATATAGAAGATTTAAGAGCAAAAAGCGATATTCAGTAAAACCTGATTCTTACCACTAACGACGTTATGGACTTTAGACTTTTAAAAACTAAGTTATACTATTTCTTGAGGATTGAACTGAAAGCGCTTAAATTGCTCTCCCCGCTTAATATAAGTGTATCCTGTCATAAATTATGTCATTTAACACCACAACATACCGCGGCCCCACCGTCGACACACGATGTTTACCAGCAATTAAATATCAATTTTGTAAACATTAATCATCCTACAATTTGTTATAAATGTGGCAACGTTCGGAAGCTGTAAACACTTTCGTGTGACATAGGGGCTTCGGTGTCGGCCAACTTCGGGCGTGTTCGTAGGTATTCGTGTATCGATATGTTTCGTGGAATTGGTTTTTTGAGGGTGCTATATCGATATGTTTGATACGGTGCGGTGTTTCGACCCTGGATGAAGTGTAATTATTAAGAAAAGTATAGAGGTTTTTAAGAGCGTTTATACCTTATGAGTGGCAACGTCGCAATTTAGTGTCATATTTCGTGGTTTTAAATTTTTATCATTTAATCGGAGCTATATTTAAAAAATCTGTTTAATTAACTTTTTAGAATTCTGTGAAAACTGTGTAAAAGGTAAGAAATCGTTGCGTTTACAGTTCTATTTATATGCAAATAATACATTGGAAACTTGCAGGGCGTTATTTTCACTGTAAAATAACTGTAAGCATTACGGTTACTTACTTTTTAAACACTTTCACGTAATTCTAAAAAGTTAATTAAACAGATTTTTTAAATATAGCTACGATTAAATGATAAAAATTGTAAACCACGAAATATGACACTAAATTGCGACGTTGCCACTCATAAGGTATAAACGCTCATAATGTTTTACTTCTGGTAATGAGCAAAACTTTTTCAGTGTGCCTGTGGGTACCAATAAATTCTGGCTTTCTATTGAGAGCCAATTCAGTGACCTACATTAGTGTTTTCTTTTTTTACAACTTTTATTCATTAGAATACAGTTTACTGCTATAGAAATCATGATCAGATACGTCAGAAAGCTGACCTCGACCAAGTTCTTGAATTCCACACAATATCTAAAGAATAAAAAATATATTTCTACGTTTCGATGCTGATTCGGGACTGCATGTTGCCTGCCGCCTGTTGCTATTGGTTGCCCGCGTTACACGTAAGCAGAAAATCTGAGCTGAGTCTTAAAATCAAACCGGTTTCAGGAAAGTCTCACGCTCAAGGGCCGTAGGAAGACAGATAGCTAGATAAGTAGTCGACATAACAAAGCTGACCAGTCACGATTTGTGGACATTTTGTCTTCAATTTTGACGTCATCCCAATGCCTAACATGACCGTTCAGAAAGACAGATGTTACAATCTATCGATGATAACGATGATAGAAATGTCAAAATTGTTTTGGATTGACATTCAGCTACCGAAAAAGCTTATGGCAATCCTATTTACAGCCGTTGTACCTAGACATACGAAATGTTTTGAAAGCGATTGTCATTTGTCTAGGCCAAGGCTGCTCAACCTCAGGCCCGCGGGCTACCAAGGGTGCCAATGCATTTGAATTGGCCCGCCAAAAGCTATCAGCTAGTGATAGTCTTTTAGGAACAGATTTCAGGACCAAAAAAATATTTCGATTTTTATGGACCTATTCTCTAAATAAAATAATAAAATAAAATAAATAAGCTAACAATAAAAAGTATTTTCAGGCTTGATTTTATTATTTGTCACCAAATATTGATAGGCATAAAAACCTCAAAGGTATCAGTGAAGTTGTTTTTTAGATAATTCAAACTATGAGCAGGCCTCCGTCACTCCATGTACTTGCGCGCTATAATTACCTACCGCTCGAGCGAGCGCTCTCGGACCGTTTGCGGTCCAAATTCGGTTCCCTGCGGTTGCTGTAGGATCGCGCGGTGCGAAGCAATCACAACTGTACGCTTGAGCATTTAGGCACATTTTAGCATGCAGTGGTTGCTGAGGCGACGGAGTAGGCTATTATCTCAATAGGTATTGGAAAATTTCTACTGAGTGAAGTATCTGTTACGTAGTAACTATTTAGTAATCTGTGCTATGAGTAACTAAAAGTTTTGTTAAAATTTTAATAGCTAATCAACCATAACTGTAGGCAACTTTTATTTACTAGATGGCCCGCTGGCTGACACAGAATAAAAATCATGGCCCGCCTTCAAAATTGGTTCGACAGCCTCTGGACAAAATTGCCATAAAACAAAAGAAAGGCGTAAACGGGAGGAACATGAGAATGGAAGACCCCTGCAGACAGTACTTGACAGAACATGAATTTGGTCCCTTAAACTAGATGGATATTATGTAGTTGTCTTAGTTAGACGCTCTCCCCACCACTGAGTCACAAGATCTACCCGTTAAGAGATCTTGTTCTAAGTGCTGATATAGATTGATGGCACTTCCTAATGTTTCGCTTCACGTTACACAATTATAACTGCTATTAATACACACATAAAATTATGGAATATGGAAACACAGAGGTTTTGGTTGAGTGTCATGGGCAACTAGCTTCATCTTTCTGACTGGCCGACCCCTTGACAGTTCAAAAGTGCCTGTAATTGGTTTATGCTTTGAGTTTGAGTTTGACCGCTAGACCAACGACTTTGCTTGATCTTAGGATTGAACTCAGGCCCGGAAACCTATTGAAAATAATTTTTCCTGAGAACGCATTTTGTCAAAGAAACAATAAGTAGAGGCAAGAGTTGTTAGATATCTACAGGAATAATCAAATAACATGTACCTATACATGGAATGCAATAAAATATATTAATAATTAATTAACTTCTTATAGCGGACGATTTTATGCAAATTGAAACAATATTACAAATTTTTTGTCACAAGAAGGACAAAGACATTTATTTGTCGGAGATGGTAGGTACAAAGATTATTATGGTATATTATTATGTCTTTATGCTTACGTATCTCGGAACCATGAAGTCCCGGTCCTTTGGAAGGCGTATGAGGGGCCGAAGCCAACCTGCAGAGGCCTCTTAGACAATTTTAAATGGAATGAGGCACCAACCGACGATTATCCGTCTATGCTCTATGCAAGTGCACCCAAGGACAACCCCCGGTTGGTGCAGGACTATTTCAGAACATGGGAACAAAACATATTGGGCTATGGGTTTGGGTGGCTATAGTGTATTTGTTACCTAGAACTATGGAAGGACTATGGCCCCTAATTATTATTATGGTTAGACTATTTATGTTTAGGACACATCCGCCGCTTAAAGTGTAATATTAAAAATATTACACGTCGGTATAAAACTTAACTTATATACTGTTTATGGTTGTCTATTGTTTGCCCGAAGATTATATGCCATATTCATCATTTTCCCGAATTTCATTTACTCGAATTTCATTTGCCCGAATGTTTCATTTGCCCTAAAAGACATATGACATACTTTTAATTGCCCGAATTTTAGATACCATAAGATACGAATGCCATAAGTATTGTTTGCCTTATTTTTATGTGCCATAATAATTATTAGACATAATATTTAAATGGCATAATATTTAAATGGCATAACAAGTATTAGACTGATTAGATTGTTTTTTTTTCTGTGCATGGTTGATGGTGGGCTAGGTCGACGGAGCCCCGCTTGGCGGGGCTCCTACTTCTGTGTGGTTTATAAAAAAATAACCACGAAGGGGATGGCGGGGTCTATTCGCTCGCTTCGCTCGCTCACACGACCCCGCCATCCCCTTCTAACCTAACCTGTCCGAGTCGGGGTGCCCTAAAGTCCCAATTGCATCCAATTTCTCTTGATATAAACAACCGTTACACACCCGATGTCGATGGCAAATTATGTTATGGCATCTCATAATTATGGCATGTGATAATTAGGGCTTACAATGATTATGACAAATGATGTTATGGTAAGTGACTTTATGGGAAACAATGATTCTGGCACGTGACTAATATGGCAAATGAGAGTAGGGCAAATGAGTATTATGTCGTATGATATTATGGCTGTTGACTATTATGGCAAATGATATTAGGGCAAATAAAATTCGGGTAAACGGCGGTATAACACTGTTTATACTCTAATAAACAATACAAAACATTTAGACTAAAGACTTAGAGATACATTTGTACTATAAAATTAAAAATAAAAACACAACATTGGTGCCGATTCCCTTGTTCACACACTAAACTAAATTTAAGTTGAGTGCATCTTTTTCTTTCTATTTCATTATGAAAAGGACAGAAGATAAATATTAGTTTAGTCCTGTCAAATTAGTCAGCACGGTCTGACGTAATTTGATGTAACTTTAGTAGTCAACTTTTAATCACGTCTAAACTTGTATGGAGTAGTGTCAGGCGCTGATTAATTTGACAGGACTAAACTAAAATTAATCATCTGTCCTTTTCATAATGAAATAGAAAGAAGGAGATGCACTCAACTTAAATTTAGTTTAGTTTGTGAACAAGGGAATCGGCACCAATAACTACATTTGTATTGTATTAAGATTACTCATTTACACTACTTTACATTACTACATTTACATTACTCGTTATTATTAACCTTTTTGTTGTAACCTTATAATAAAATAAAAAAATAACTGTATAAAAAGTTTTATGAAGAATCAATGTCTTTAGTTTTTTTTTTATAGGAATGAAACAGTAATTATCTCGTTCGTTCGTTTCGGAACATGGTTGTAATTTTTGTGGACATAGCTCTAGGTAGCTGTTTCTGTAGTGGAAAGCAAATATTCTTCTACAAACTGACTGTTGCAACCTTTGACCAATTATGTAGACCTAATAAAAAATCGAACCTTTGTAACTATAGTAATAAAGGTTATATTCCTAATTATGGCCATCTGTTTGCATCTTACAGTTTTAATTAAAAACTGTATTGAGCAAAACCAGAAAATGGATAGGTACAGAAGGCTAGTTTTATAATACCAGGGAACACCGAAGCACTCACACAAAGACGCGTAAATTAAAGTAAATACCATTATTTGTATAGATTGTGGGCACATAAAATAAGATGTAACAGTAAAAATGGGTGATTCTTGTACAATCAACCTTATAATAGGCGTGCAGACATTATTTTTGAATTAATGAAATTTTATAAAATGAGTTAGTTAATGGATGGTGAACAAAAAAAGTCGGACGGACCTCCGCTAAGACAAAACTGAGTCCCGTTTATGTGTGAATATATTTATGTGTGAGTGTTGCCGTTTGCGCGCGTAATGGCCGACCGTCGCGCGTCGGCCGAGTAATGTGTGAATGTGTGCGTACAGCGGCCTGTACGTACAGCGAGCTGGCCGACTTGAGTGACACAGTTTTTTGTTAGCGAGAACGTGTCTGACTTTTTAGTTCAAAATTAAATTATTTTGAGATATTATCAGTATTTTTTTTTTTTTTTATAATATGGGACAACATCCACACAAGGTCTTCAGGTCCCGAACTAGGCAGAGCCTGTACTACGGTAACCTGATGACTGATATACATACTTATATACATATACACACCCAGACACAGGTCAAACAGACATGTTCAAACAATAGTCGGCATGGTAACATTCATAGTCATACAAAATTAGTTTAAATGTCTACTTAATAAAATCAAATAAATCGTACTCGTACAGGTTACCTACAGAGATCTCAAATTCTCAAACAAGTGACAGTGACGAGTGCGCTTGCACTCGCTGTACATGAAGCGTGTCTATGTGTGCGTGCGTTTTAGCTGTGGGTCCCCTATAGCGCAGCATCATGCTGAGTGGAAGCCTTTTTGTCACAGTCACGACCTGCAGCTGCCGACTATTTATGTTCTGTGATAATTATCTTTTTGTATGCACGTTTTCACCGACATAGCCCGAAGAATTGCCAAACTTAAGCGGCAGTGGGCAGGGCACATTACTCGCAGAACGGATGGCCGACGGGCCGAAAGGTTCTAGAGTGGCGTTGAAGGCCTCCCACAAGGTGGACCAATGATCTGGTGGGGGAATCCGCTGGATGCGAGAAGCACAGAACTGAACTTTAATTGCGTAACACATTTTCGATCACAATCTGAATCATGTGAAGGATGTTGCTGATCCACAGCTTCATATGTTCAGCGAAACCAAATGGTCCTGGGTTCGAATCCCGGTAGGGGCAAATGTTTGTATGATGAATATGGACATTTGTACCCGAGTCATGGATGTATATTTATAATATGTATGTATTTACGAAAAAAAAATGTATTTAAGTAGTGTATCAACCATCTGGTATCCATAACACAAGCCTTAAGTGCTTAACTTGGAACTAGATGGTGCTGTGTGCAATGTCAGACGATATTTATTTATTATTATTATTATATGTTCGAAAAATTTGTGTGCTCAACAACGTAAATAACGCAATGAATGTTGCTGAGCTGTCAATATGAAAGCCGATGCTACTTTTAGTGTGTTACGCAATTACCTCGCCGGTGGTGGCGGTGCTTGGGGGAGGCCTTTGTCCAGCAGTGGACGTTCTATCTATGTTCTATGTTAGGGGGGTTTTGGTTTCCGGACTTAGTCCTTCAGGAGGACCAATGTGCGTGGGCCATGGCGGCCGTTAGTGGTTATTCCAACCAGCCCACCACCCTCCAGAAATTGACTAGGTCACCTAGTCTTTTGAGAACATCTGTGTAAGTTCTGGGTGCCCCGAGAGTTTCTGTCCTAATGCCCGAGAGTTTCTGTCCTAATGCCCGAGAGTTTCTGTCCTAATGCCCGAGAGTTTCTGTCCTAATGCCCGAGAGTGTCTGTCCTAATGCCCGAGAGTTTCTGTCCTAATCTAATGTCCTGTCTGGTAACGTCTGTGCACTCAAAGAGCACATGCGCAACGGTTTCCTGAGCCTCCATGCAAGCCTATTCATAGAGGACTGTCCGTTATGCCTATTGTGTGGAAGTGTCTGTTTAGTGAACAATGTCCCGTGATAGTCCCCGTCACCAGGCGCCGGCCGTTCCTATCCAGGCGTAACAAACATCTGGTTAGCCTGCCATCCAAGGATGGCATGGCTTCCCTGGATTGCCTGCAGCCTGGTGTCGAGGTCCACCAGCTCTCCGCTTGTATACTCCGATCCCGGAGTCGGTCTTTGATCCGTCGGTGTATACTCCCAGTTCTTTTGGGCCTGAGTAGTCGCTCTGTTCTTCTGTGAGTATTATGTTGTAATGTTTTTTTGGGTCTTTATCGCAGGGTGATGCCATCATCGGTTGCCGATTTATCGCATCTTCTTGCGTGTTTGTTTGATTCGAGAGTCCTTGCTCAGCGTTCCATCGGGAAAAACTGCAGCGTTTCGCTTGTGTAGCAATCACTTGCTGTATATATATAATATATACAGGAAGATTTTTTAGTCACCGTCCAAATTTTTTCTAGGCATTAGGTATCATTCACTAACTCCATTTTTGAAAAAAAATCGATACGTAAAATTTTCATATTAAATAATTTTCTCGAAAGATTTATCCGCTCTGCGTGGTCACAAGTTAAACGTTAATAATACTACACTTGCCGCGCAAACATTCAATAGCCGGGTCCACACCGGACGATCCATCGCGCTCCGATCGCGCGCGGCAGCAGCGCGATCCAAAGATGCAGGCGGTGTGGACGTGCCGCGCGCGATCCATGCGCACGTATTGGAGCGCGCGCTCCCTACCTCGCGCGATCCGTGTGCGGTCGGTTTTTGTGCCAGCCTCAAAGGTGCCTCAGTTGCGTGATGCGCGCGGTGTGGACGGTTGTGTTGGTTCGCGCGATCCACCTCGCCATGGACATCTCAGAAAGTCGCCGTTTGATATCGCTTTATAAAGAATTTAAATGTTTATGGGATCCCAAAGATTCTAATTACACCAATAGAGGTGTTAGAGATGATGCTTGGCGTCAGATTTCTCGTGAAATGGGGAATAAGTCGATCGAGAACCTAAAGAAAAAAATGCGATCTCTGGCGGGAGGCTACAGAAGGGAGAAACACAGAGAGAAGCAAAGCCGTATAACTGGATCCGGTAAGAAAACAAAGCTACTTTTTATCTGTAGGTATTAAAATTATATATTTTATTATAAGTAATTACATCATAATATTTACTGTGGATTTCACGTGATTTCGCTTTTTACATTTAAGCTGTTAGAAATACACGTGGTTATTTTAATGAGTAACTTGTTTATTTCAGGTGCTCAAGATACATATAAATCAAAGTGGTTTGCGTATGATGACTTCGACTTTATGGCGGATAAAAATGAACCCGGAACCACACGCGATACATTGGAACATGTGAGCTATTAGTTTACTGATATTCATTTTGCCAAACTATTGTATGGTTTGTAACAAAGTGTCTTGCTAAGTGGGACCGTATTGTAGTGGCATTTTCTGTTGCTCTTCTTGGTACGACGGCCATCGGTTGTAGCGATTGTGATGGCGGTTCATTTCGCCAGCTTCCAGGTATTACATCTCCATTCTCCTGTACTGTATCAAACGTTCCTGGCGATATAAAGTTAGGATTACTGCGTAAGTAGTTATATAGATGAACCGTTGCCAGCACGACTTTAGTCGCAGTTTCTGGTTCCAAAAGCATAGGTTTACGCAGGACTCTGTAGACAGAACTAAGTACTCCAAACGCGTTTTCAACTACTCTACGTGCTCTTGACAGTCGGTAGTTGAAAATTCTTTCACAAGAACCCCTTTCCCGTGTACCATCGTATGGTTTCATAGTATAATCATTAAGCTGAAAAGCTTTATCACCTAGTATATAATAGGGTACCTCAATTTTATAGGGAACTTGCAATATCTCCGGTGGAGGAATATTTAGCTCTTTTTTTTCAAGTTTTTTATATAAATTTGTGCTTTTGAACACGCCTCCATCTGATATTCTGCCTTTAGTCCCAACATTCACATACAGGAACCTATAATTTGCATCTACTAATGCAAAAAGAACAATACTAGGAAATAATTTGTAATTATCAAAGTCGTTGCCACTATTAAAAGGCGATTGTATAGCGACGTGTTTGCCGTCCATCGCTCCTATCACGTGTGGGAAATTCCACTTATTCTCGAATTGCTGAGAAACTGTACGCCATTCTTCTTTAGTTGACGGCACCTGAAAATAAAGGAGATCTTAATTATAATATAAAGCTGAAAATAAGAATAAGCAGTAAATAGTAATAATAATTGTTGTTACAGGTAGAATCTGATACGACTGAAGGGGAACTTGAAGTTAATACTACAGTGAGCGAAAACGAGAACAGTAACATTACTAGTGACACACAACCGGAGAGAGCCAACCACCACACAGATCAGAGTAGAGAGCAGAATGATCAGAATGCACAATCCAGTGTCCAAACAACAAACAAAAGAACAAAAAAAAAGAAAGAAAACTACTTCTAATAATGCAGATGACATATCAGATGAAACTCTTTCAGAGGCTTTCCAACTTCTGCAACAATGTGCTCAGCCACCACAACCGGAAACTGATTCTTACATTGCTTTCGGGCAGTATATATCTACTGAATTGCGGAAATATGATGCAGTAACATTAGTTAATGTCAAAAATGCTATATGCCAAGTTATTTTTCAAGCTGACACAGGAAGATATGGGGATAGCAATTATGGATATTACACTAATTCATATCCTGGCACACCAATAGCATACACTTCATCACAGTCCCAGTCTCTACAACCTCAAAATTATCCAGCTCCAATTCCACAGACATCACCGTCTGCTCATCTAGCCTCCAATTCATCGCAGTCCCAGTTTCTGAAACCTCAGGATTATTCACTTCCACAGTCACCACCGAATTAAATAAGTACCTACCTATATCATGTTTTCAAAAAATAATTAATAATTGTAAACATGTTACTTCTTTAAATTATGATTGTAATACACTACTTTTTTATTGAGTAATAAAGTATGGTTTTACTTACCTTTACATAATCATTTAACAGGTCAATGATGGATCCACAAACTTCAGGAATAATTATCGATATAGACTGTTTGGAAATGCGGAACAGATACTGCAAACTGACGTACGAATCTCCAGTTGCTAAAAATCTCAATGTTAGTAATAATCTTTCCTTCACAGTAATGGCATCTCTATAATTTGTATCATTCTTTCTTAGCTTGTTATTTAATAATGAACACAATATCTCAAATTGATTAGCATTCATTCTTGCAAAATTGTGTTCAACTTTATCTGACACTAACTCTGCGTACAGCTGAGTCCCAGATTCCAAGCGATTTTTGTAAATTTGTTTCACCCAAAACCGTCGTTTTCTGTTTTGTGATTTTTTGCGCAAGCATTTAAGCAAAATAAAAGTTACTGCTGCAACGGCAAGACGCCGCCGTTGTACGTGTGACTCCATATCGTACAAGAGTTAGACTGGCTGAATCACGGATCGCCTTAGGATCGCTTGGAGCGCATATTTGGGATCGCAAGTTTCCAAGAGTGGATCGGCCTAACACGATCCACGATCCACGCTCCGCGATCCTGGATCGCGGATCGCGGGATCGATGGATCGTCCGGTGTGGACCCGGCTAATGAAAACGGCAGCGCGCACCCCGCTTACCCCCGCTCCGCTACACCTGCGCGAAACATCTATCGTTAGTCCGTTAGTCGGCCCCGCGCACCCTTCCGCGACGCAAGCGCTTACTTCCGTGTTCCCGCGCATCCCGCCGCGCGCTAGCGCGGCGGCGGCGCCCCGCGCTATCGTGGCTTTGTTTACAATGTATTCCTACCGCGAGTGTTACGAAATGGTGCGATCTTACATACTTAGTGGAGAAAGCTTGAACGGTGCCCAGAGACTGTACGAAGCAGAAAGTATTCCTCGCCTTCGCAATCAAGGGATAATAAATCCTTCAGTACCAAATCGCCAAACGATTTTGGCCGCAAATCAGAGGCTATTAGACCATGGCCAATTTATAGCTCCTACACACGCTCAAGGACGTGGCAGGCCGAGACTCGCAGTAGAGATCGAAGGAGATATCTTCGATATCTTTGAACGGAGCCCTAGATCGGGTACGCGAGATGCAGCGCGGCGCTTCGGCGTAAGCCAATATGCCGTGTGGAAACTTCTCCATACTGCTGGGTTGCACCCGTACCATTTTCAAAAGGCACAGGCCTTGAACGACGCAGACGCCGCGCGCCGTTCCTCGTCGAGCCTTCTGCGAGTGGCTGATTGTACACCCCGATGCTAACATTTTGTCGACTAACGAGGCCTTGTTTACTCGAGTGGGGCTGTATAATCAGCATAATGAACATTGATGGTCATTTCGAAACCTTTTGAATTTGATTTGAAAAGTGACACTGTAGTGCTCAACAACATTAAAAATAATGTGCAAAAACGTGCAAGACTCTGTTTAGAGAGAAACGGTATGCATTTTGAACATTTATTAAAGTACTGTTAATGTGATTGTTCTAAGATGATTTTGATAAACTTATTAATTATTTGTACGTTGATTAAATTTTTTTAAATACGCCTAATAGCAAAATGTTTTGGCACGGTTTTAATAAGGTATAAAGTTCTTATTTAATTTAATTTATTTTTACTTTATTTGTAAATGATTAATGGATTACATTCTAATCATAGTGAACATAGCACAAACCTTTTGCTTATTGACGGTCCTAAGCCCGTGAAAGTATGAAGGGAAAATTTGCAACTTTGTTTATTGTTGTGTTATCAATGAATTGTGGCGGCGCGCGGGGTGGACCGGCCCACGTAACTTCAACTAGCGCGTACGCACGGTGCGGCAGTGTTCAGAAACATAAACTTTTTATAGATAACTTTGTGATGTGATATCTTAATATTTTTGTATTGAGTGATACTAAAAGAAAAAACACGTATTCAATGATTTTCGCCAAAGAATAATATATCATCATTTGGACGGTGACTAAAAAATCTTCCTGTATGCTATATATACAAAGAGCCTAAAAGTGGCCAGGGCCGCCTTCTCCCGTACAATGGGGTGTAGGGATAGCAGTCCAAGCATTGCCTGTAGGGCAGTAGTGGGTGTAGTTCTCATACAGCAAGTGATTGCTAAACAAGCGAACCGCTGCAGTTTTTCAAGGTCTCTTTGGGTTGTGCTTAGGATTGTCCTGGTCCACCAGACTAGTGAGCCGTATGTGGTAATTGGTCAGATGACTGTGGTGTATAGCCAGTAAGTGACCTTGGGGCTTATTTCCCAATTTCTACCAAGCATTCGCTTGCACTGCCACAAAGATATACTGGCTTTTGTAGTGATGTAGTTGGTATGCTTTGCCAAATTCAACTGTTTGTCCAAAAAGATACCCAGGTATTTGGTTTCGGTTGATAGGCTTAGTGTAGTTCCAAAGAATCGTGGAAGTTGTAGTGTCGTCAGTTTTCTCTTCTTCGTGAAGAGAGTGAGTTCGGTTTTTGTAGGGTTTACCGATAGTTCGTGTTTATTGCAGCATTCCTCTACTATTTTCAAGGGGTATTTTCGTTTGAGCCATTTATTATGATGGTTACATAACCATCATAATAAATGGCTCAAACGAAAATACTACTACTACTGGCTACTTCACCGTAGGCTACGCCGATGACATCATCGGCGTAGCCTACGGTGAAGTAGCCATTATCATTTAGTGTTTTAATGAAGCTGTCAACAAAACAACTAGGTGCCATAGGAGCGGTGAGAGGACGCTCCCTTCCGGGCAGCCTCTTACCACAATGGCCATTGTAGTGTCGTTCACTGTGACTTGTACAGCTTTCAGTTTGAGCATATTTGATCCACTCACTTAGGGTGGTGTCTATGCTGTGTCTGTTGAGGGCCATGTTGATGCTTGTGAACGTTGTTACGTCAAAAGCGCCCTCGATGTCAATGAAGGCAGCCAGTGCTGAGAATTTGTAATCCACGGCGCAATCGATCTTGATTACCACGCTGTGGAGCTCTGATTCTGTTGATCTGCCTGTGGAGTACGCATGCTGTTGTCTGTGAAGTGGTTTCACCTGAAGAGGTCCTTCTCGGATATGTCTGTCACAAAGTCTCTCTCGAGGGTTTTCAGTAAGAAGGATGTGAGGCTTATTGGCCAATAGGCCTTGGGTTGTGTATAGTCAGTTTTGCCAGGCTTGGGTATAAAAATGACTTTCACTTCACGCCATGCCATGGGTATGTATTTAAGTGCTATGCAAGCCCGATAGATCTCCACCAGGCATGTTGTTAGAAAATCAACCCCCCATTGTAGTAGGGTTGGAAAGATGCTACCCAGCCCCGCGGACTTGTAGGGCTGAAAGGTGTTAATGGCCCACTTTATCCGGTCTTCTGTTACTATGCTGTGGGCCCTGGACCAGTCTTGATCCGTTGGGGTCCATTCTGGTTCAGCTTCCCACGTACTTTTTTCTAGGAGTTTACAGTCTGGAAAGTGAGTCTCGAGAAGGACCTTACTGGTTTCATAGTCAGTTAATGTGTATGAGTTATGTGGTTTTTGCAGCGCACCAAGAGTTCGGTCCTGATCAGCTGATAGGATTTTCCTTACCCTTGCGGCTTCGTTATTGGTCTCATTGGATTCACAAAATTTCCGTCACGCTGTCCTTTTGGCAGTACTGATTTGCTTTTTGTATGTTTATTGGGTCTCTTTGTAAAGCTCCTAGTCATCCGGGAGTCTAGTGTTTTTGGCTGTGTTAAATTGCTTACGTAGTGCTTTTCTGAGTTTACTAAGTTCGTTTTCCACCAGGGATTTCTTTCGCTGCTGGTTTTTGGCACCCTTAGCTTGCAGCTTGCATGGTAAACTTCGGTTAAGTATACCGATAGTTTTATCACAGTATATTCCAGTTGTTCAGAGTCTCTTAAGGTTACCTGTGACAGATGACTGACTAGTGGGGAGGCTAAGAGGCATTTGTACCCGGGCACATTGGTGCGCCGCGGGTTTCGCCTTGGTACAGCTTGTCTTGTGTTGGTAGTAAGTGTGAAGCGGATCCTTCTATGGTCTGAGCAAGAAGGCTCGTCCGATACATGCCAGTTTGTGATGATGTTGGTCGCGTTTTCTGTAGCGAGGGTCAGCAGTGGACGTATTTCGTCTGAAATGATGATGATGCACGTGTCTCTGTTACCAATAAACCTGCTTTTCTTTTCTTTCTTTTCACCCGTTGTAAGGGCCGACCTTCTGTACCTATCTATTCTGTGGCAAAACTGTCGGTATTCGAAAGCGGTCGTCGGCAATTTTGGGCTTTCCATTTTGTACCAAACGGATCAAACAAATTAAAAGCTGCCCTCTTGTTCTTTAATTTATTTGACCTGTACCAATAAATAGCGCTTTTTGTTTGTTTTTATTTATCGACGGCTTATTGCGAATGTTTCTAGAAATGATTTATTTGAGTTTTCGAACTTTTTGGTTATTGGTTGCTGGGGAATGTTTTGGGTGCCCCGTGGAACGAGTACTTTGGGTACAAGTTCAATGCTTTCATTAATGTTTATAAAAACGAGTTGTTATTTTTGAATTGGTAATTTTTGGTCGTTTTTTTGGTTGTTTTTTTTTGGGTGTGTAATATATGGCATAATAACAGAAAGTATATTATCACTTGAAATAACGTTCACATGATACTAATTTTCATATGCTATAAAAACAAATAACCTAATTTCATGTGATCCAATGTTTTATTTCATATAAACTTCTTTTGCTCTAATAACACTTAGTATAACGTTAATTTCATTTAGTTTTCAATTTGTATAATGCTCTTTTTATATAACGTTCAGTTGACCTAATTTTCATATTTACTCATTTTCAGCCAACAGTCTGTAATTAATAAGTAATTA
This sequence comes from Brachylomia viminalis, assembly GCA_937001585.2. Lineage (NCBI taxonomy): Eukaryota > Metazoa > Arthropoda > Insecta > Lepidoptera > Noctuidae > Brachylomia > Brachylomia viminalis. Next base: position 9,376,872 of record OW443317.2, read on the forward strand.
TCAGGAAACATCATACTGTTATAAACTCATCTAACCCAAATGATTCACCAACAATAGAGGGGATCTGTTAGATGAGGAGAATAAGAAAACACAAAAAAAAACATATTAACGTTACTATAGAATTTAAATATTGTTCTAACTAAATACTATACTAACTGACTATTAGTTCAAATGTGCATTATAGGAAATGTTCATTATATCATAAGAAATTAGGTAAAAAAAATTATATCAACAATTCATTTTCTCGACTGATCGTTATATTAAACAAAAGTATATTAACTGAAATTAGGCCAAGTAAACGTTAGATTTTCTGTTACATATTATATCAACTGTTACACACCCCATTTATTTAGCCTATAGATACCGTTCCATTGATACCAAGATTTGAGCCGGGCCTGTGATCTTGTGGTGGTGATCTCACAAACTCTTTTGGAAAATAAAATATATCTAATTTATTTAAACATTGGAAATAAATTGTTTGATACTTGAAAATAAATAATGATATTTTATTGCAAGGTAAAGGCGTAAATGTACACAGTCTGGGCCATAATACTATACTACTAATTAATATCTACAATGGTAATCACATATACACAGACATATTGCATCTGTACGACGCCAAAGCATTCCCGAAGCTTGAAGTTCATTCCACACAAAACAGAGGTTAGGAACAAACACATCTTAATGCATTGTTATTGGTATACCTCGTAATTAAATTCAATGTGTAATTAGACGTTATTGCGTCTTTGTATTCTAGCTTGTACGGCTTCTAAAGCAGCTATTGCGCTTGCGTTTTGTTTTAAAGTGTTTTTTGTACAAACACGTTGCGAATGTGTGTGTGCAGGAGCTCTCGAAACCGTCCGAGACAATGGCGAAGTCGGAAGTGTGTATGTGTGTGTGTTATGTGCTCACGCTAGTCTTCTTCACGCACACTTCCACAGCGCGTTTGTACACTTGGTTACCACAAGTAAGCGCGCGTCGCTTCGTGAGATAAAAATACTGTAAATGTAAACGATTGTGGCTTTGCACGGTGCTAGGAAAGGAATTTTCTGTAAAATGGTTTTACTGTTCCGGAGGTTGGATTTGTGACCGGTTGATAGCAATAGGCTCGCCATGGAACTTAAAAGTTACTAGTGAAATGTGGGAGTTGGTAGGAACGTAGGTTTGCTCCGTGCTAGGAATATAATTATCTGGAAAAAGGTTTTGCTATTTTATAGAAACAAAAGAAAGTATTTATACGTTCAGCTTTTTTTCTTTGTTTTGATTGTAAAATCTGGTTTCGTAAGTATTCAATATATCAATTTGTGCGCTTTTATGATTTCTATCGTGACAATATTACTGTGGACGTTCACGTCCATAAAATGTATGGAAATACGTGCACCTTATCGTGGATAAAAATTTAATAGCGTCTTCATATATTTCAACACATTTTACTTTTTTGTGTTATGGTGATGCCGTGTTGTGCACGTGGACGTCCACGATAATATCGTCACGTTAGAAATTGTAAAAGCGCACATTGGCGTAGTGGCACAGTATGTATGTAAAGTCCCTAAGAAAGTATTGCTACCAGTGGTTAGATAACCCAAAATAAGAACTTTTCACACCACCCCTGCTCGAAAATGTCAAATTATATGTCAAGCAACCTTAACCCAAAGTGAGTCATTAGTGGCCGGGGGCACAGCCGGTCAATAATGTTGTACTAGATTTCATTATGACCCGCTGGTCAATAATGTGATTTGAATTTGGAATCTCACATGCTCAGCTAAATTGGCAGTATAGTACTAACAAACACCCTTTGGTGCCAGAAAGAGGAAAGCTATTCTCGAAACCCTTACTACGCGTGGATGATATTCTCGATTTCCTACAAAATCATAACGACTGCTTCTTCATATCGTTGCCATGTTTTCGAAGACATAATATTCTAAGAATAATTAGATAACTACGAACCATTTTTTGAAAGGAATGGTTAACATTAAAACTGGCATTAATAATAACAAATACCGTACCGCGCCGTAATACCGTAATAGTAATTGGCTGTAACATTAGTTAATTTATTTTAAGTAAACTGCGCTAAGATTGCTGTGGATTTTGTGAATAAATAAATAAATATTAAAACCTATCTATAGATACTACAGTCGATTTATCACACTTAATAAATACTTTGTTTTTCGTACTATGCCTATTATTTTCTCACAGTAGGTGTAAAAAGTAGAGTATCCTCCTCTGGGCTAAAGGTGTCTTTGCCTTGGGCTAGCTTGAATCTCGAGCGCAATGAAGGATTCTTGTATTAACTCCCTCGCTTCGCTCGTGAGTTAAATCCCGAATCCTTCATTGCGCTCGAGATTCAATATGACGCCCGTGACATAAGACACAACTTTAGCCCCTCGGTGCATAATCTACTATTACGAAGCCTGTATTCATTGTTCGAAAGTTAAAAATTACGCACCATACAACGGAACGGGCGGTAAAATAGGTACTCTTACCTAAGTACATGTTTTACCGCCCCCTTCTTTGTATAGCGCCGTGCGTATTCTCTACGGTTTTTTTTTAATTACCATAAAAAATTATATAAGAATTCCACCAAGGAGTTTCAAATTACGAGAATAAATAAGCTGAATGATCGAACCTCCTTGGAAGCGCTTTTGCTCCATACGTTTATCTCACTTTAGTATTAAAGAGAAAATGAGACGAAAGATTCTTTTCGACTCGACTATTGCGATTCGACTTTTTGCGATTCTAATTTTCACCACGCGCACGTAGCGCCATTTAGAAATGGCGCCATTTTCATATTTGAAACGTCAAAGATTGTTATTGTTGCGACTTTCTGACTGATATTGTTATAAACAAAAGTTTGTTTCATTACCTATTGTACTGTTTTCTCGCAAATGTGTTGAAAAACGTTGTATGACACACTTGCGGAAATTGGTATTTACAAACTCGTGACTATGGTAAGCCCTCAACTTCGTCTCGGGCTGACATTCGTCTACTCGTTTGTGAAAACCAACTTACCGCGCTAGTATCATAAATAACTATTGTTAGTCGCCTCTTACTTATCCTCTCAATATGACCAAACTATCTTAGCATACACGGACGATTCATATTATCATAACAAAAAGTTCTCAAAAGACCCGGAAACCCAGTACTGATTCTCGCTTGTTTAGAGGCCTGACACACCACAGTAAGATCGAGAAATAGAGACGCGCCTATACGATTATCGACTACGCGTCCTGACAGATCCCTTAATGGGATCGAAGGGAGTGTACCACTCAATTACCCAAGAGAGGTTATTGCCAATATTCCTACAATGCTAGGAGATCCTTCAGGCTACATTTTATATTCATAATATTAACACTAGAAACAAGGAGAAACTACGTGCTCCCTTTCACCGGCTTCATAAGGTCCATAACTCATTTGTTGGGCTTGGTATAAACTTTTATAACAAGCTTCCCTCTTCTTTGTTAGAATTGCCTTTTAATGCGTTTAAAGCTAAAGTAAAATCCAACCTTTGTTCAAAGGCATACTATACAATCAACGATTACTTAAACGATAAAAATAGTTGGTCGCTGTGATTAACTCAAGACAATGTTTATGTTCTTTCTCCAAAATTAGCTTACCTACTGACAAGTTATACGAGTTCATATAATTGTTTATTTTATTTGACTATATTTATTAGTCACCTTAGTTTAATTTAATTTTTATTTATTATTGACATAATCTACTCATTTCAATGTTTTTTAATGAGTTGTATTGCAATATATGGTTAGCTAGTGACCTCGACAGTTCATCATATTATTCTTTTGAGCAACCGGCAGCAAGTTCGTCATGCTCCCTTAGATGTCAATGCTTGCGGTAGCGTCGGGGGTCGGGTTGCCTCCTTCCCTCAAATATGGCGAGGGGGGTAATGGCTGATCTTTGCGTTATGCTCGTGAACGGGTGCTGCTTGTGGTGACAGGTCAGCTTGCTGACTATGGTTTTGTTATTGTTATTAGAAATTAATGTTTCTTTATTTTACTTCGAAGGTCCTAGTTTGTCATTTGTGGCTACTAGTTACAGCTATATACATATAAACATAATGCAGCATTGCATATGTAAGCGGGCACGCCCTTTATGTCAGGAGGCTTTTTATTATGTATTAAGTTCTGTTTGCGTTTTTGTTTTTATTATTTATTTATGCTTGAGTATAGTTTTAAATATTGGCGTGTGCTAGCTGACATATGGCAAATAATTTTAATATTTTTGTGTTTCGTAATGTTAATTTATTTATTACTATATGTATAGAATCCAGTTCTTCTAACTGAACAGACAGCAGTGCTGCTGGGGAGTTTGTTCCGCCACTTCTTCTTCCCAGCTAAAGCACTAGGAAGTGGTGAAGGGTGGGCGTTTTGGGGGGACTGTCTTATGTGATTTTGACGTTCAAAAAGTGCTGATTCTCAGCCTAATTTGAATAAATGACTTTTGATTTTGATTTGGAGGACATTGAGGTTATATTTTTGTTGTTAATCGATTAAGGGTGTATGGTTTTGATTCGAATGAAGGATTGTTAAAAGGGCTCAACATATATTTTGAGAATGGAATGAGTTTATTGTTAAGAGGGCTATCACAATTTTTCTTGTATTTGAGTGTGTGACTCTTCAAACAGTCAAATTATACAAGAAAAAATGTGAAAGTTAAGTTAGGATATTGTATTGTTATTTTTAGTGATTAACTAGCTTTTGTCCGACCGCGTGAATGTTGGATAATATCTCACAGGAACCAAAGGATCAAAGGACCAAAGGATTCAGGGATTAAAAGTACCATAAGTGTTAATCCAGGTCAACAGTGTATTAATTCCGTAATACATTGTTTTCATATACGCCTATTAGTTTACGTGGCGCACGCCAGTGAAGCTCCCCCCAGTCGGCACACATTTTTCCGACATCTTCAACAATCATCGTCATATTTCAGCCAATTTACTCAAAACATGAATGAATTTTACACCTAAAACTTCCTCACGAATCACACCATCCATTCATTGGTGAGAACCGTATGAATATCCGTTTGGTAGTTTTCGAGTTTATCGCGTTCAGACGGATAGACGCGGCTGGGGGACTTCTTTATAGCGACTTAGATAGGTATAAGCTTTTCCCCTTTTTAATATACATGTACATATTATAATATATTTTAGTGTTAGCTTGCATATATTTTATTTTCTAAAAGAAAAGTTATTAGTTGTTGTACATTTCATTTTAATTCTGAATAAATTACCTGCATTGTCATTTTACATTCTATGTTTTTGGAAAGTGTTAAAGACGAGTGTGTGTGTGTTGATGTGTGTTTTTGTAGTGTGTGAGTACCGTACGTGTGTATTTGTAGTGTGTAGTGTTTTATATGTGAAGTGTTTTTGTTTATGTGTAGCGTCTGAAGAACTAAGAAATGAATACTTCGACTAATGATTAGAAAAATAAAACCTTAAACCGTTATAAGTTCATATTAACCCTTAAATGCATAATGATGTAAATATGCATCACGTGTTTTTGTGGCACTTTTCTCATTTAATAATGACACTGGCAATGTGTCTTGAAGCATTATTTAATACTGGCAACACTACTTTTCAATTTCTGAACGCATCCATAATGTTTCGAAAGTAACTTTTTTTTTTAAATTTTATTATTGTTCGGTCTCCCGCCATTAGCAATACGTTGTTTTCGCGGGTGTTATAAATTCATATTTTGTGAGTAACTGCAGAAAAAACCATCTATAAAACTGTTTTCTGTAAAGGAAAAAGGTAAGTGCGATAAATTATATTCAAAGTTTGGTATGAATTGCATGAATTTAGCGAAAACAGCCGTTTTAAAGTATGATGTAGAAATACATCACCATGCAAAATCGGTATCAAATTTATACCTAATACTGTTTCGGTTATGATATGAAATTTAATTATTCAGGTCATTTCAATGTATGGATTAGTTTACTTTCGACGATATATTTTGAAGTTATACCATTTGTTATTACAGGATGTCTCGACTACAAGACAGAGACATAGAGTCATTACTTAGTGCTTTAGAAGATGGAAACATTTCTGAGGACGGGCTGGAAGATGAAGATGATGACGAAGAAGGTTTCTATAATAGTGTAAGACAAATCGTCCAGGATTTGGACGAAGAAAACGAAGACACTTCTGAAGATAACACAGATCCTCCACTTATTCAGGATGAAGAACCAGAACCTGTGCCTGAGCCAGAATCGAGTCAAGCAAATACCACTTCATTGATCTCTGGGTTTGATAAAAGAAAACTGATTTGGAAAAAAGACAGTTTGCTTTATGACGAAACAAAACTAACACACCAGGCCAGTACAACTGATCCTGAGATAGCAGATTTGGACACACCGTACAGGTGCTTCCTGCACTATTTCACCCCAGATTTTATAAAAAAAATTGCAGATGAGTCTAATCTGTACGCCGTTCAACAAAACCCTACTAGTACATTCTCACTAACTGACCGCGAACTGAAAACATTTATTGGGATCCTATTATTTATGTCTGTAGAACATTTTCCTAGTGTTCGTTCTTATTGGCATGAAAAGTTTGGGTACGAACCAATAAAGAATGTAATGCCGGTAAACAGGTTTGAAGCGATCAGAAGAAATATACACTTCAATGATAATAACAAACATCTCCCGAGGGAACACCCAGACCACGACCGTTTATACAAGATAAGACCTGTGATACAGCAGCTGAATGAAACTTTTTCATCCGTTGCCATAGACCAGCGCCTCTCCATTGATGAGCAAATGTGCTCCACGAAAATTTCACACTTCCTAAAACAGTATATGCCAAATAAACCCCACAAGTGGGGTTACAAACTTTTTGTACTTTGCAACCTTATGGGGTATGCTTATCGTTTTGAAGTGTACTCGGGTCAAGACGATAAAAGGGAAAGGCAACTAGATGAGCCAGATTTGGGTGTGACAAGTAATGTCGTCCTTCGATTGGCTAGAGTGATCCCGAGGATGGTCAATCATATCATATTTTTCGACAATTACTATACATCACTGCCTTTGATGTATTATTTGTCTAAGCAAGGCATACAATGTGTTGGTACTGTTCAACAAAATAGGCTGCCCAATTGTCGACTCCCTGATAAAAAGGCATATATGAAAGTAAGTGTTCCTAGAGGTACATACGAAGAAAAGATTACACACCACGATGGTGTCGACTTTTCTGCAACTGCCTGGAAAGATAACAAAGTTGTCACACTGTTGTCTACGTATGTTGGTGCGGAACCTGTCACAAAAGTCAGTCGATACGACAAAAAGTCGAAACAAAAGATAGAGATACCTTGCCCTAAGATAATTCAAGAGTACAATATGCACATGGGGGGAGTTGACCTAATGGACAGCTACCTGGGACGCTACCGCATACGGGTAAAGAGCCGAAAATGGTACATGCGCCTATTTTACCATCTTTTGGATCTCGCAGTAATAAACTCATGGGTACTCTTGAAAAAAAATTGTATTGCAAAGGGTGTCCCCCGAAAGCAACTTCCAAATCTTGGAGAGTTTCGGAACAGTTTAGCAGATGCGCTCTGCAATGTCGGCTCATCGAATGGTAGTAAAAGAGGGCGCCCCAGTAATAGTGACTTAGAGCGCGAGCTACAAGCCAAGAAAGCAAAAGGTCCAAGTCATCCAGTCCCTTGCAAAGATGTGCGAACAGACTGCGTCGAACACTGGCCCATCTTTTCCAACAGATTGCGCTGCAAAATTCCACAGTGCAAAGGTACTACACAGTGGGCGTGTTCCAAATGTAATGTACCTTTGTGTCTGAATGCAAGAAATAACTGTTTTAGAGACTTTCACACAAAATAATTTTCACGCACTGTACTGAACTTGTAAGTGTAAGTAATAGGAACTTATTTGCATAGCGATGTAGATCTACATCCGACTTTTTTTTCTAAATATATATATGTTTTTCAAAACATAGATTTTTTTATTTATTTTTCTTATATTATGTGAACATTTACCCATCCATTTCGATTTTTTAGTACCTAAAAAAAAAATACATGCATTTAAGGGTAGCATTTTGCAGGACATTTTTTAGCACTGCTAGCTTTGCTCGTGGCTTCACCCGAGTGGGGGTCAGAAATTATTCAACGGGAACATGCTACCGGGATATAAAGTAGTTTGCATGTGTCCTAACTCAGATCATGGTCTATCCGTGTGCCAAGTTTCATCCGAATCCGTTCAGCCGTTGAGGCGTGACCAGGTAACAGTAGTACAGAATGACGTTCGCATTTATAATCTTGAAATAAGTATGGACATCATGTTTCACGTTTTAGTTTCACTGGTCAACAAAACTTCATTTGTTTTTAGTTCAATAGTGTTCCAATAAGCAACAAAGGCCTTTCCCAGTCATGTTTTTCATGTCTATAGGACTTAAGCCTCGTTTACGGTGAAGCGGGGCGTCGCGCGTCGCGAGCGGAGTGACGTCTCGCGTCTCTCTCGCTCTCTATGGCTTTGTATGAGAGCGAGAGGGATGCGAGACACCACGTCTTAGTCTATAGAGGTACGAGGAACAGGGTGTAAAGTTCACTCATACCTCCATAGAAAAGGGAGGAGCCTCCGACCAGACGGGTGTCGTGTTTGGTGGGCAACTGCCCGACGATTGATGTCAGGACGTTGTATATGCTAGTTGCGCGGTAAACTCCGCTTGCGCGATGCAGGATTTTCGTGACGTAGTGTGATGCGTAGTTCGCTGTGGCGATGTAGATACCGCTACAAGTCTATAGAGGCCGTCGAGGCGTCACAAGCGCTACTGCTAAGCTTGACGTTTTGGGTTCGATTCCCAGGTCAGGCAAAGTGTTATCCGACTGGAATTTCTTAGAGGCAGCCCGGATTCTGGATTTGTGCCCGGTCGATGGCAATAGGCTCGCCCTCTATTACATGGGACTCAAATATTGGCGAAATGTGGGTGTACTATATTATGTAGGTACAACTCTGCCCAATCCATAGATATATATCTCGAATTAGGGAACGAGAAAATATTCAGGACTATCCCACTATCCACAAAAAGCTGGCTACTCCGTTCGTTCCAGTATCTACCTCAATCAAGTTTATCGTAATGTTACCTTTATGCCGACCGTAATGGATACGTTCTCACCAACACAATGGTTGCTATGTGTTTTATATTATAAATTAAACTAGGGACCCGCCCCAATCACACGGTTTTACGACTGGAAAAACACGAAGATTTCTGTATTACATGTAAGTTTAATATTAATTTGTTATACACAAAAACCTAGCGGAATAAATTCTCTAAATTATGTTGAAAACCGCATCAAAATCCGTTGCCGAGTTAAGAAGAATAAACGCACACGAACACACACACAACATACGGACAGACACGAAAAGCGACTAAACTTATATGTAAAATAATGTACTTCTGCCCATGATTTCGTCCATTTGTACCCCCGACCTATGGCGTCGCATCGCATCGCTCACCCGCGCTGGGCGGGCGATGCGATGCGACGCAGTAGGTCACTTTGTTTTCGCTCAGCGTTCTTTATGACTTTTTGTTATTTTAGCTGGGCTCCTAAGGGTGGTAGCGTGATGTTATATATATAGCCTTCTAGCTGTTGCCCGCGACTTTATCTGCGATCCAGGATGAATAGTAGCCTATGTCCTTACCTAGGTCATGGTCTACCCATGTGCCAAATCTCATCCAAATCCGTTCAGCCGTTTTAGCGTGAAAGCGTAACAAACAAACAATAATACTCACTTTCACATTTATAATACTAAGATAGTACTGACTAAAACCCACCCGTGTTCCTTCAGTTGCCTGTGCCAAAGGCCACGGTAACCCTTTCGGACTTTTCCGCTACCCTGGCAGGCAGCGGCTCTAGCGGACCCCGTCATTGTTGCTGACATCTCTTTGAGGCGCACGTGGAACACAACGTGGCGTCAACCCGGGCCTGGTCCTTATCGGACGGCGAGCTACCCATTGCTCGCCGTCCGCAAGCCCTCGCCTACGGTGGCCGGGAATCGGCTTGTGATTCCCGACGCCCTGGGCGTCTCCTGCGGCGGCTAGGGGCGTGAGGGCGCGAATTTCGCCTGTCCCTCACGCGTTCCGCCACCACTTACGCGAGCATTACTGCTTCGCAGAAGGAGGTGAAGATAGGTTCCTCAAGAATTTTCCTATCAAATGTAAAAATAATTTTTCCAATACTACTGGTGTTTCCAGAGATTAGCGCGTTCATACAAACAAACAAACTCTTTTGTTTTATCTTATAATTATTGTAATACAGTTATGAATAAACAGATGAATAGACAACCTTTGTGTAACGCCCGATATAAACTATAGGAACGACGGCGACATCCATGCAGCTTTGTCTGGTGTTACGATGTGGCTTTTGTGTGTTAATATCTGGTTTGAATTGTCACATTGCAGGATAATGGTGTCACCGAGTAGACAGAAGAAACGAGTATTGAATATCACCGTGTGTTGGAGATGTGGCGTTCTAATAAACTACACAACCCCTCTTCGACAAAGATGGGTAAAGTCCCGTTATGCCGACTAAAACCGAGCGCCGCGCCGAGGCGACGGCGGAGACGCCCGAACACACATCGTGCAGGTTCGGTTTTCACCGCCTCGCT